>JYDO01000005.1:69111-725641 GCA_001447755.1 Trichinella papuae
ATGAACTGCTCCTAAATGAACATGACGAGAAAAGCTTGCCGCACTTAGAATGTAACCTCACTTCATTTGTTGCTTCCATTAAAAATGCCGATGCAGTAGCAGAAGAAGCACAGGATGATTTTTATAAATTTTGTTTGTTTCGATTTCTTTGCCATTTTTTGTGAATGAAAAATTACACAATATAATTGATCTACTCATCTAACAGTTTCTGTTACACACTTCATTAGTAATTTTATTCATAGTTTTTTTAATGTCATTATCTTATAGTTAAAAGTTTATGAATTTTGTTGCTCTCATAATGTGAAAATTTTCATTGTAATTTTGCATGGATTTTCATTAACTTTTTGGTTATTTTTTAAATTAAATTGCGTTTTAGTGATTTGTTAAATAAAAATAAAATTTGAATTTTTTCTCGTACATTGAACTTTGAATGTTTTGTTATTGCTGCATAATATCTCGAAATACTCTTTTGTAAGATGTTATATTGGTTTGCTACTCACATTTTGGAAAATTTCTTTCAACTGTAATGCTACCTTTGTTTTGAGATGAATTTTTCTTTGTTACATTATGTTAAGCTTCTTTTTCTTTATTTTTACTTTTCGTTTTTAAATAGTTTGAATTAAATAGTAAAGATTAAATTTAACACCTGCTCTTTTATAAAACTTTAAGTTTAATGACTTATTTTGTTGCAAATGGATGAACATGAAATATTCCATCAGAACTTTGATAATCATAAAGAAGATGGCATGTAGAAAAATAAAATAAATGCAAGATCAACAGTCTCCTTTATTTTTTTGAGTATGTGCGCGTGTGCTGAACGTTGCGTCTGTGCGCACATATATGTGCGTACATTGCATGTAGGAATGGCACCAACTCTTAAACAAAACTAGTGATCTTTCTTGATAAACTACTATAGAGGAAGCGTGCAGCGTTGCAGGAAAGCTGCAGAGATTAATTAAGTGCCTCCTAACTTAACGCAATCGACTTATGGCTCCACTGGAGACAGTGCTAAAACAGTTATCGTCTTCCTTAGATGGCATTTCTCAAACATAAAACTTCCTTGCTCAGCAATCAAAGACAGAATGTTGTAAGAATCAGATGTCATGGATCACTTCAAAAAGGAGCTGACACCAGTAAGAAATTAGAATAGAGCAACTGAAAAGGTGAAACACTTATTTCCATAGCAACCTGGTGCCACTATATAATTGCAGGAACGCCATGAATAAATTCATCGAGGATGGCTATCACAGTGACAGTTGCAACAGACGCTTATAATGTCAATGAGCCTGTGGTAACATTAAAAGTCATGCTATTGGATTTTTATTATATTTCACGGCACTCAATCATTTCCAAGCAGATTTCAGATGAGGTTACTTGACAAACGATAAAAGGCAGAAAAGCAAGATTTCTTAATACAAATCGCAGCTTATAGATTTATACCCACTCATCATGACTGAGCAAGAAGAATGAAAACAGCAAAGCCCGGTCCTGATAGTGGATGACTTTTCTTTCCTTGCAGGCTGGATATGACTTTTATTGGTAGCTTGGTCGACTGGATTCATGTCATGAAGAAGTACGTGATAATGCAGACTGGAATAACTGTAAAACTTACAAATTCTCTATCCCTGTTTGCAGTGAAATGTCATCCACCTCAAATTGTGCAATAACAGTAGTCAATCGATAATCCAGTAGAATATAGAACAAAAACTCTGAGCAATGCAACTTCTAACTGCTTAAATAGCAGCTAGACCATTCTGGATACTTTACATCAGAAACTCACCAGGTGATTACGATGTCAGATGATGAGCTAGCCTATTCCAGCTAAGGGAAATATTCACTTAAACCCTAAATAAATGCTAGTTGTTCTCTTTTTCAAGCTTCTTGAATGAAGCGATTCATTTAAAAATAAATAATTTACTTTGGAATTTGTTTGAATAACAATAACAGCTTATTTACCGATTCTTATGATATATCTGTCTACATTTACTAAAATTTTGGAAAATAATAATTATTAATCATCCAATGAAAATAGGTTGAAAAGAACAATCAATGAATTGCAATTAAGATAAAATAGGCGGAGTCATCAGAAATTCTCATAATAAAACTGAAAAATTTGCTTCTTTTCAATACTGCTCTGTATACTCATGCTAAAATGGAAACAAAACAGTGCAGTCAAAGTGATTTGCTGTTTTTTTTTGGAAACAAGAAATATGATCTAATGTGAATAGTAGTCTACAATCTCTCTACGCCTATCATATATTTTGTGTATCTCACTGACGTTGTATTTTACAACAAAAATAACATCAACAAGTTCGCATTTGAACGGCAGCGTTGAACAATTTTTCTTTAGCTTCTGCATTTAAAGTTTCGGTCAAACGTTGCCGAAGCAAAAAGGAAGCAAAAATTTCAGCCGTCCTCTCCGGTGAATCTTCATGAACATAATGCCCAACCTCGGTCAGCAATGCCATCTGAAATTTGCCTTGCATCTGAGCTGTGGTCAACGCGGTGTCCATGTTATCTTTATTGGCCAGAAGTAGAAGTTTCGGAACAGAGACTGATAGAAATTTTTCCGACATGCCAGTATACCAGCCTTCCCAATATTTTTCCGTTTTCGACAAATCTATACGCCAACCATAAATCGTCGACTTTGGACATTCTACATCGGATGTTTGAGGAATTTCCTCCAATTCTGCTGCTTCTTCATCAATACGATCAATTGGATGCTGATCTGATTTTACCAGATTCTCTTTCAAACTCTGAATTCTGCAAAAGAAATATTAACAAAGTAATTTTAAAAAGGCAAATTTATTCCACCACTATTACATTCTTTTTACAACTACAACACTCACTTTTTCACTTGACCCGGCATAGAAACTCTAGCCGATTCCAAATTTCGAATGTATGAAGAACGTTTGCTGAAAATTAAAAAAAAAGATTTTACAACTGAGAATTTTTCCACTGAAGAATTAATCGGCTAAACAATTTCAAAATTAATTCGAACTAACCTCCATTCAATAGCCATCGGTAGGCTATCGAATTGTTTCGGTCGAGTGAGTAAATAATTTTGCATACATTTCAAAGCTTGCAAAGCAGAGCCTGAAAATAATTTTAAAATAATTCTTAAATTTCAGAAAACATAACATTTAGAAACCTTCAGCAACATCAACAACAATCAATGCAGCCAATGATGGAATATTTTTTGAATTAGCAACTTCGACAGCAACAGCGCCACCCATGCTAAAAAATATATTTTATATTCACGTTTCAATACAAAAAAACACTAAAAAATTATGAGTAAAATGAAATAAATCTAATTTTCGCATCGAAAACAACTATACTTGAATGAAATGCACGCAATTAAGAATACTGTTTAAATAATCAGTACTTATTTCTTTTCGATAAAGATAATAGATTTTATAAATAATATTGATTAGCACATTAAACAAAACTCACCTATGTCCGATCAATATTACAGGGGTAGTAATTTGAGAAAAATATGCTTTCAATACTGCAGCAACATCACTAAACAGAAAAATCAACTACTACTGTGCTAAAGAGTATATATATATATATATACTCTGCCATCACTTCCAAAGCCAAATTGTACTGATCGTCAGTAGTTGTTTCACCTATGGAATGAAAATAATTTTAATCGCATAAAAAATAAAACCGAAATTTACCATGTCCTCGAAGATCAATAGCAAAAACAGTGCATGTAATCAATGACGACAGATATTTCTACAAACGAATGCATTTTGTAAAACTGGTGCACTGCTTTTCAACTATTATAAAAGTGTTTACAGCTAAACATGCCCATGAAAGTGCAGAGCATCCCCCACCATGGAGAAATACCAACAACGGTCCATCTTTTCCTTTAATGTATACGTTGAACAAATTCTTATCAGATATTTTCACAGTTTCCTTTTTGTCAAAATAATCATTCCATTCAAGTGGCTGAAAGCGATCTGCATTCAAACGCTTCGAAGTTTTCGAATTTGCACTTAAATGTTATATTTTTATTAAAAAAAAATAATTAAAAGAAGAACATTTCAAAAAATTGTCGTGTGCAATATGCTATTGTTTATCAGTGTTTCGACGTACCGTGATTTGGGCGGTAAAGATATTAGTAATCGTTTATGAAGAGATTTTTCTAATTCAGAAGCCATCACTTTATAATTAAAAAAAATTAAATTTACGAATATTGCAAGAATAACATTACCTAATTATTCAAACATATTCTAATGATCAATGAAAGCTTTTTGTCTACCATACAAATAAAGTTCATAAAGTACAAATAATAATATTTTTTAAAAATAATTTTATATAATAAATTTCATTAAGTATTATTTTTTGAATGATAAATCATACGGTAGTTACAGAAATTATTAGTAAATGAAGAATTATTCGAGAAATGATTTTTTAATAATTACTGTAGTTGATTTGCAATATTGATTTTCACGTTTGTTTATTACGGTAGATTTGAATAATTTTGTAATATATTTGGTAATTTTCATTTTTGATGCTATCGTTTAAAAAAATTTTCATAAAACAAAAAATAAGAAATTGGTTGATCTTTGCATCAAATGTTTGCTTCGCGACTACCTCTCAGAAAAGAACTCTCTTGGAGTATTTAACGCATGAAATTCGCCTTCGCGGTCCAATAACCGTTGCACAATACATGCACAGGGCGCTAACGTGTCCTGTTTATGGTTATTACACAACGCGAAGTTGTATTTTTGGCAACGACGGTGATTTTCTCACATCACCAGAAGTGAGTCAAATGTTCGGTGAAATTTTGGCTCTGTGGTGTGTACAGATGTTGGACGAAGTATGTCACGAAGGGCCGTTCAATTTGGTCGAACTGGGCCCGGGAAGTGGCAAACTCATGCAAGATATGCTGAGAACTATGGCAAAATTTAAACTTTGCAATAAAATATCAGTACATTTAGTAGAAATAAGTGACAAACTGGCGCGGCAACAAGAACAGTTGTTGTGTTCAGAGTCGACAAGCGCTAGTAGAATGGATTCGATTGGAAAAACTGCTTGTTACAAGATGAAGTATACATCCAGTGGAATTCCCGTACATTGGCATAAGGATGTGGAAGATTTGCCGAAGGCATTTTCTCTGGTTATAGCCCAAGAATTTTTCGACGCGATGCCGATACACAAATTTCAACACACCGCTCGTGGTTGGAGAGAAGTTCTTGTCGATATTGATGAGGATGCATCGACTTGTGGTGATGAGAGATTAAAATTTTTCATCGCATCATCGAAAACGGTAACTCAAAGAGCATTCTTGGATGAAAAGCTGGCCGGCAACTTGGCCAACGCGTGGGAAATCAGTCCGGCCAGTGTTGTCGTCCTGCGGTCAATTTCCAAATTGATCACCGAATACGGCGGTGCAATGTTGATTGTCGACTACGGCCATGATGGAGAAAAGGGCGACACTTTGCGCGCGTTTGCCAATCACCAAATTGTGGATCCTTTGCAAAATCCCGGCATGGTCGACTTGACCGCTGATGTAAATTTTTGTTATTTGAAAAAACAGCTCGAAAAACTGGTGGTCTGTTTCGGTCCGGTCACGCAGGGAGAATTTTTGCAGAGGATGGGCGTGGGCTTTCGTCTCCAACAACTACTTGGCAACGTTGAAAATGAATCCCAGCGTGATTATTTGAATTCAAGCTGCGACTATTTGGTGAACAGTGAAAAAATGGGCAGTCATTTTAAAGTTTTCTCTTTTTTTCCAAATGTTTTGAATGACTATTTATCCCGCAGAGCGCCTCCTGGATTTTCTTTGGCAAATAAGAATTAACCAATAAAATTGATTGATTGTATACAGTTCAATTTGAATGATGGGTCAATTTTGAGTTGCACTACAGTGCAATATTGACATTCTGTATTATTGAAATTTGAATTGTGCAAAAAGTTATTCATTTTTCTTTATTCAAGCATATTATATCATTCAGGTGTGTGTTGAATAATTATTTTGAGCTGAAGTTATTGTTTTTTAATTTTTTATGAATTTTATTCTTGATTATCATTTAATTCTGTATTTAATTGAAAGAAAATTTGTCGATAGTTTACAATTTGCATAATTTATTTGCAATTATAAGTTGAAAACGAGATGACAATTTTGAAAAAAATATTTTGAAAAGTTAGTTTTGGTACATTTCTTATGCAACTGAAGGTAGATAGATAAAGTTTATGCAAAATTGTATTATTGAAATGCTTGTTGTATTGCCATTGAAATTGGGTTATTTCGATGGATTAGTTGATTATGTTTTTGTTTGAAATTAAAATCATAAATCAGTTCGAGTTTGGGTTAATTTTATTCGCAACAACATCGCTGGTTTGTGTTCAATTAATCAATTTTACTATTCATTCATCTCACAATCATCCAATAAAGTGGTGGTGGTGGTGGGTGATGGTGATCTTTCTTTATTTTTCTTTTAAAATTTTTGAATTGACTTTTATTTATTTGAATTTTTTTACAAAAACCGCGCGTTTTAAGATTTTTGAAAAAGTGACAATGGCACTGAGGTTTACGGAGGGAATTGTTTCAAAATTGGCAAAGGTGAAGGTGTCGGTGATCAATCGGACGGCAGAAATTAGCTTCTTGAACACCAGCTTGACGCGGTATACCACATTTGCAGCCGCTTGTCGAATGTTATCATTTTGTACTGTTTCTGAACCGAAATTGCACAACTTTTTGTCCAAAACGACCGTTGTTTCACCATTTGCAGTCTATTCTATCGAAGCTGCGGAAAACACTGGCAGGTTGTGGTTTCAGTTTAATAATTAATTAATTAATTTAATTTAATTTAATTTTTAGTGTAAATGAGGAAAAGGAGGATGAAGAGAGGAAGAAAATCGCATCCGTGAAGCGCAGATTGACGAAGTTGATGAAGAAGTACGATTATCCGTCGTTGCCAGTCTCAACTGCATATCAATATTACACAAAGGAGTGTTTCGAAAAGGCCGGAAAAGGGTTGAAAGTTCATCAGGCGATGCCAGAATTTGCGAAAAGTTGGAAACGGATGAGTCATGCGGAAAAGATGGATTATGAAAGCAAAGTGCTGCAAGCGATCGGACAATTCAGCGACTCGTTGAAGCAGTGGGAAGCTTCATTGAAAGAACGCAAACTTGGTGGCGTGTTGAAGGCGATCACCCTGGGCATCAAGCTCGACGAAAGCAAGCAGCTCACCAGACGACTGTTGAAAAAGGAGCTGGACCATCTGAAGGAGCGTCACGATTGTCCACTGTTGAAATTCTCCAAACCGTACAGGCTATTCATGCACGAAAAGCTGAAAACCATGCACAGGGACATGGGCGACAACCAGCGGCACCGTCTGCGTTCGGTCTCTGACCAGTGGAACGCGATGACCGCTGAGGAGAGGCGCGTTTTCAAACGCCGGGCCGATCAAATTGCTGAAGCTGAAGTCGAACGACTGGACTTGTGGCGCCAGGCTATGTTCAACCGTGGTCTCAGTGACGTGGTGGACAAGATCGACTGGCTCCAAACGCACGTCGGTTCACTCCGACCGACTCGTAAAAATTTGTCACTAGCCAAGCTCACTTCCATTTTGGACGATCTGAGCAAGAAGTTGAAAAGCAAAGCACCAACCAAAGCATCATCATCACCACCACCACCACCACTGTGAAAAATGAAGAATCCCTCTCTTGCTCTTTGATTTCACAATTTTTTGAAAACAAACAGACATTTCATATTTATTTATTGATTTATTAAATATTTTTTGCAAACAAAATGAAAAAAAAAGAGAAAAATAATATGAACTCATTCTACCTGATCCAAGCTCAGTCAGGGTTGTTTGTGATTGATTGATCAGTGAGTGATTTAAACTAAAAAATGATAAAACATCAGGACATGAACAACGCAGCTTGACACAGACACAAACAGAAAAGAAAAGTAGAAATGTGAGATTGATAAGCTAAATTATGTCCAACTTCAGCTTTTAACAAATGAGGAGATATTGAAAAGAAATAAAATATACCAGAAATAATGCAGAGACCGACAGAACAGAATAGAATAGAATTATTATTGTTATTCTGTGTTGAAACAATTCAATTCAAGCAACATCTGAAGAGCCGTTACCCGCAAAATTATGTTCCATTTGATTGATCACCATCATCATCATCATCATTACAATTGTTACCACTAATAATTCTATTATTATCAGCACTATTGCAGTTACTGTTGTTCAATGAAGAATAACCGTTCACTGGTTCCGCTTGTGAATGACCATTCACCACTACCGGATGATCACTGTTGGTCTTCAGACCACTGGATATAGCTGCCGCCGCAGCAGCAGCAGCCGCAGCCGCTGTGGCGGCGCCGTGAATGCGTTCAGCTTCATCTAACCATTTCTGCAGCCTGTTGCGCATTTGAGTCAGTCGATTGGGACTGAAATGCAAATGCTCAAATTTGGCAATCGACGGCTGCGTGTATTCAATGTCGCGGTATTCGTCGGCCAACGCCGCGGCCACGTCCTTCTGCGTGTAGCCGAGTTCGAAGCGTCGACGTTTGAAATATTCAGCAAATTCTTTGATGTCATTCTGAGCGCCCACCGACTTCTGGTCGGACCCAAATCTGACCCCGCAGGAACCACCACCACCACCACCACCACTGCCGTTGGTGCTGTTGTGCATCTTGCTAGCCAACGAACCGCGCGGCGTTGAGCCGGATTCGCCGTGCCGATTACGCGGCTTGCATTTGTAACTGTGAGCTGCCGTCGTGGATCCAAGCCCACCGCCACCGCCGTTTGCATGATGCAAATGCTGCTGCTGTTGTAGCAGTTGCAGATGATGTTGCTGCTGCTGCAGCTGAAGCTGAAGCTGTTGCTGATGGTAAAGGCGACTGGCCGCTGATCGACCGGCTCCACCGATGCGCCGGTACGACTGACCCCGGAAAGCCATCCGGCTGTGCAAGGCGACGTTGCAGTTGCAGTTCCAGTCGACGCAGGAGATGAGCACGTCGCCGTCCGGATCCGAACGAAAAACTGGCAACGCCATTCCGCCCGGATCCGCATGCTTGGAACTCTTACGCTCGGTCAGAGTGCTGATCACACTGTCCAAAGTGCGTGCACGCTTCTTCTGAACACTCGGCAAATGCATCTCACCAAAAGCGGGTTCTTCATTCTCTTCCGATCCCGGTGCCATCATTAAACACACACACACACACACACACACAGATCTTACTCACAATCTGTGCAATTAACCAAAAAGTAGCAAGCGTTGGTGCAATTCCCTAAAAATACAACAACAATAACACATTTTACATACTTGTAATTTGAATGCAAATATTGGAAACGCGCAACAAATCGCGACACCATATCACACGGTGAGATAAAAAAAAAATACATAGCGACAGATGTGCAATTTGATGCATATTATTAAAAATAGGCATGCTTCATCCAAACCAAACAGACTTTGGTAAATGTCGAACAAGAAGATCAACAGCAACTATTAAAGTTTGTATCAATACTATTTTACAATCAATTTCAGAATAGAAATCAACAATTACATTGAATCATTTCTATCAGCAATGTGATGTTAAAGGGAAGAAGGAGGGAAATATTCAATTACACACTCGACAATACAAATTGGGGTGAGAAAGATGATCAGCATAATGTGCTAATAAAATGCACAACGTTTCGAGTATTTATTTTCACAAGAGAAATTGAGAACTAACTGCTACTTGACTTTTGCATGACGCAAATTCAACGGCAGACGACATTTCCGCCAACAATGATGCTGTTGGCTGTTTAAATAATTTTAATGTCACCAACTTGCATCAACTAAAACCTTCTCTACCCGAGGGATATTCAATTAGAGAATAATTAAAATAAAATATACCGATCACAGTAGAAGAGAAGTATACATATATATATGTATAACTTAGAAAAGAATAAAAATCCAACCATATTGTGCTTTTGTTTTGATACAGTCCACGTGATACTGTTCAGTACACAAAAGCAGAATTTGCACAACTTTTGTCCAAGCAAAGCACGCTTGATCGTAAAATTGGAACAAAATGTAAAAGCCACTCAAGAATGACAATAAAACTTTCTGATAAATGAGCAAAGAAGAATTTCCGGTGAAAATAATAATAATAAAATTATATTACACGAAGTTGAATGGTAAATTCTTTTTTTTTAATTTAAACTAGTTAATTGTGATTTGAAATGTAAATGCAGAAGCAGAAACAGAGAGAGAGATGATGATTATTATTATCATTATTGACTTTAGTTAGCGGATAAGGGGAAATAAATTATCGCATACCAACTGCTAACATTTCCACTGATCACCAAATTTCCCTTCGAGGATATCGATGAATTTGAATGAATTCATTGGAATTTGAGAAAAAAAAATTAAAGAATACATTATTGTTGCAGCGTCGTGGATTTAATGAATCTCAATTTGATTTGATTAATCAACAAAAGAAAAAATACAGTAAATATTATTTAAAAATAAAAGAAAAACAACAACAACAATAATAACAGAAGTGATCAAATAAAGCAAACCAGTTTTCTGATGACTAGGAATTAAAAGCGAACGCGAATTGTTCGACGATCCGCATTCAAGCAATTCCACTACACTGCTCTGATCAATATCTGAAAAAAGAAGTTTCGATAAAAATCGAATCAAAATACCCGTCAAGAATGTTCAAATGTCACCAATATACACATGCGTAATCGATTTTCAAATTTCAATAAACAAAATTTACATCATCTATGCAAAAAAATAATAATAAATAAAATAAAAGCAAAAGATTTTATTCTTCTTTTTTTTTAAATTAAAAGTTTAAAGAAAGAATTGAGAAACATTAGAGATGGCGGACATCCCGGATGTAGGATGTCTGGGCAAACAAACCTGGGCATCGAAATCGTCCGCTTCAATATAAGCTTGACCTACATTGTTGGATAAAGTCAAACGTCGACCGTTACCATACATTCTCGTATGCTCGCTATTCACTGGTATTCTACAGTGATTCTACAGGCGGACAAGAATAATTCCAACCAATTTGATACTGTTGAACAGTTGGCTGAACGGCTTTGTTCCCACTGTCGTCCGCCTGTGAACAAAATATCCGAGCAACGAAATGACTGAGTCCACTGCTGTTGAAATTCTACATATCCTTCAACTGACCTAGATACAGCAACTCTGATTGACATACGGTCGTGTAGGCGCATACAATTCATCTCCTGGCACATTTTACAAGCCACGACTAGAAACTTGTACAACGTAAAATGTTCCTGCTAATAAAAGAAACTGTAAAACAAAAAAAAGAAGACGAGAAATACATGCGTATGCACACATGTATTGCAAAATATTACGTCATTGTACATGAAATCTAGCATGTTGTATTTAATGAATTTAAAAATTGAACAAATCACAAAACGGTTAACTTGATTTGAAGAAAAACATACAACGAAAGAGAACCTTGCAAGTGAATACAACAAAACGGCTAAAACATTACAAAACCAACCTCTCGACAGAGACGGGATACTTGTAATGTGTACAGTATACTTGCATCGAGCGAAAAAAGTCAGGCACAATTCAACTTGCAAATTCAGAACTTTACAAACTGGAAATGATAAATTTAACAAAATCAAAATGAAATGAATTTCAAATTATTAATTGTACCTAATTGAAATCTTTTTTACAATATCGTCGAGTGAGACGAAATAAAATTTTCCTATTGAAAGATTGTTGATAAAATTTGCAGTAGTATTTGCATTCAAAAATTTGTATCACTTCAATTCAGATAGAAGTGCTTTTACTACTTTGGTATTAAAATGAAAACAAAAACACTGTTCCAATTGGAATTTTACACTTTCAAAATATTGCATTACAATAAACGAAAAACAATTTATTTCTGCTTAATAAATTTAAAAATTCAGAAAAATGATCTATTTTACAGTTCGTTTTGCTTCAATTTACACCAAACAGGCAAACAGTATTCACTTTGGGAAAACGAACATTTTTCTCCTGATTATATTTTCTAGAAATTTAATATTTCAACTACAACAAAAATTAATATACAAAAAATTAATTTAAAACTAAATATATGTAGATGTTAAAATTTCCTGCAAATATGACAACAAAAACAGTAAAATTTCGAATAAATAAGACTGGCATTTATTCAAAATGAGCATCATTATGCTAATATTGAAATTGTTTACATGGCATTTATAGGAATTCACAAACAAACCAAGGAAATTGTAGAAATAGCAGCAACTCTTTATCACAATTATGCCTGCCGTATAAGAAATTATAACACAACTCCAAAAAAACAGATAAAAATTTTAAGTTAAATTAAATTTACATATATCAATTTCTGAATGAATATTATCTGTTGGATAAGTAGCAAATTTTTTTTTTTCATTGCATACAAGATGTGTAACAATTTTAAAATATCAAAAATAAAAGAATATATTTTTCAAAGTTTTTCATCTGTGCATTGTCACTAAATAGCAATTGGTGATTTTGCATAGGCTAAAATTTCTTGTCTCCATTTACGCGCCATTTATTAATACAAAAATCAATGCTCTCATAACGAATAGCCTCTTCAATATGTAAATAGATTTGCAACTTTTTTTAAATATAATTTTGTTATTTATTTCAATGAAAATTTCATGCCCCTTTTTTTATCACTTCAAGCAGAGAAAAGATCGAATGTCAATACTGCAATCTTCTCAATGGAATTATAAATATGTGAAATAAAAGTATTGTATGAAGATAAATATGATCTATAATGATTACTTTAAACAGAAAACATAGTACAAATAGTATATATCTTGTCAAATGAAAATAAAACTGAAATGCGCAGATATTTATTTAGCACGATGAACAATTTTTCAATGTTTCCCAAGCGCTCTGATTACACATCAAAATTGACTAGCTGGCAATAAGCTCTGCTGAAAGCATAAATTTATATAATTAAAAACATGTGCGATCAGCGCAAAGTCGCAACCACCAAATTTTTATTGGATAAAAATAATTTACTGCATTTGCTGTGATCATCGTAAAAAATAAAATATTTAACAAAATAAGAATTTCATTTCATATCTTACATCTGTGATGATAGCTTTGAAAAGCTTTGAAAATATTTTATAAGCAGTACAATTCAAAAAAAGAAATTTGTTTTTAAAAATATTTGCTTGATAAAGATTAAATGAAATATTGCATAATACAATGAAATGTTTTATTGATTAAGTGAATATAATTGATGCAAATGTTCACTTTAATGTTCAGTTACCTTGAGAATGAAATGCATATAGGAATGTTATTGCAAAAAATCAACATGTTTAAACTTTATAAAATCAACTGTGAAAATAATATTAAAAAGAAACAAACGCATATCTATATAGATACATTTACGTATGCATATGTACATATTTATATTGAATAGCTTGAAAACAGCAAATAATTGTGAAATAATTTATCTTCATAAAACAGCCTACCTTTCACGTATGCAAAAAAAAGCATTAAAATTAAATATTTAAAACTGGAATATCCAGCATGGATGTGATTGCAGTTGACGTGAATACAAGAAGCTTACTTTTCAGTCAGATTCAAGTGAGAGTGGTCGGAGATGGATCGATTAAACCAGACGAACGTATGCAATGATTAAAGTTGGTCGAGTTTTGCGCAACGGCTGTTGGAGTGACAGCTAGTTGCGTGGATGTCAGCTAATGGCGAGCTGTTGTCGACCTTGATTCTCTTTTTGAAAACCATTTTTTGCAAAAATAAGCTGTAAACAATGCTAAATTTTACTATGCTACAAAAAAAATTGAAATATCAGTTGAACAAACATGTTCAAATTAAAACTAGGTTGGCAAGAAAGAATATTTAAAAATATGTAGGTAGGCTTGTAACGATTTGCTGAGTTGGCACTTTGGCATTGGCAACACCGCTTCCACTATGCTGAAGTCAATAGTTTTTCTGCCACCTAACTGCGCGATGCTGAATTGATTCAGCTTTTTGAAGAATATCTTCCATCTATATCTGGATCATATAATAATAATATTTTAAAACAAACAAACAACAAATTTAAATTATGAATTATGAAAGCAAGGCAAATGCTGCTGTAAACATGAAGATGAAATTCAAGTAAAATTGAATAATAAAATTGAATCAGTTCATTACTCTTTCCCGACAAGTTAGATATACTAAATTCTTACGATTATTCAAAAAAAAATAATGAGAAAATTTAATTTTATTCTTGACTTTGAAAATTTTATTTCATCATGTAGTCAGATGTTTTCAAAAATATCGAATGTCTTCTCTTTGCTGATTAAAGAGTTTGAAAATTTTTTCGCATGTTATCACGTAACCGTGCCAACAAAGAAGCTTCGGATGTTGATTTTATTACTCATTAAATGAATGACAATTTTAGCCAACATTTACGCAACCGACTAAATCGACAACTCAATTCCTATAAATTGCATGCTTCGTTTCATTTCAAGGAAATTATTTATAAAAGAGCAAAGAATAAAATTAAACAATTCAAACATCCTCATGTACAAAATGTCCAACATTCAAATTGCAAATTTTTATCATATTTCTTTGCAATGCAGTATATATTTTCTTTAAAAAATTGATTTTGAAAATTCAACAAGAAAAAATCTTTTGTTTTTTTTTGCATTTTAATTTTTTCAAAAGAAACAAAATATTCCAAGTAGATGGAATCTGTCGCTTTGAAAAGTTGATTATTCCATCAGATCACAGGCTTATCAGATCATTGAGAATTCAATCAGCTCACATATTGAATGCAACATACTTGAACAATAAAATAATATTAATTAATATAAGAAAACTTTTGTTTTTAAAACTATATTCTGCATTTCATTGTTTTGAAATTATTGCTTTACAAATGTATATATATCGTGATGCAAATTATGTTACTGATAAAATATTTACTTGCAGTTGAAATAAAAAAGGAAAATATCTCTAATTAATTAAACAAATTTATTCAAGTGATTTGTCAGTTTTATATTATTGTAAAAGTTCTTTTTGTTACTTTTATTTTGTTAAAAATAAATTTAATTTCTTTTTCATCTTTTAAATTTTATAAAAATGTTTTTATTACCTGCTTTTCCAATAACAAAATTTCCCTTACATGTACATTGTGCAGTAATAAGTTGATTTTGAATTTGAAAGAAATTTTTCAACATTATTAATTTTAAAATGCTTAAAGTTGTTTTGACTTTTATCTTTGTGAATGAATAAAAAAATCTGATACAAATTTACTAAAATGAATAAGGAATATCTTGAAAAATTATTTAGAAAATGCTAGTCATCTGCAAGTATGTTATTATGTAATGAAATAAATTTAGCAGTAATTTCAACATTATTTTTCAAAATATTCTGTATTTTTTTTTCAAATTTCAAATTTTGAAAAATTATTATGTTTTGAATTTTTGTCCACTACAATGTCAATAGGGGTAGCAGGCAAAATTGTACAACGCTGGTGTGGCAACAATGCACTGTTTATTTAAGGGGCAATATAATAGATAAAAGTTGCTGAACGTTGAAATTGGCAAAAACATATCAGCATACGTGTTCTGTCAAAGTGTCACAACCGACGCTGACCAACATGACTAAGGTTTAATGTTTATTTAAAGCAAAGCATTTCTTCTTCTCTCCCTTTATTTACAACGTCCATGAAAAGTTTGATTCGTCCGCTGTTGTAAAAATCAAGTTTCACCTTGTCGCACATTTTGTAAAACCCTTGAAAAAATTTTTTCATTTCTCTTCACAAAATATTCAAATTCAAAATTTTATCACTGAAATTGATTCAGCTTTTGTTTTCTTCGTTGAAAGTTGATTAACATGGACAGAAAAGGTCGTAGGAATCAAAATTCCAATTCGATGAGCATAATTTTGTGCATTTTGAAAGCGTTCTTACTTGTAAGTACTTTCATCAAAGTTGTTTAATCTATTTTAAAACTTATTCATTGCAGCTACTTTTAAAATGTTCAAAATTTTAATGTTCATTTCTTTACAGTTTGGATAAAAGATTATCATGTTAAAATCAACTGCTTTGACGATGATTTGTTTATGACAAAATAAAATTCAGCACTTCTCTGCTTATATGAATTTATTATTCATAATCAAAATATAATTCCACGACAAAAAATCATTTTTTCCATTTATTATTTTTTAATTTTGTAATACAGTACAGTGCAGTGCATAAAAACACCACTTTTTTCAAAATTCATATAATAATAGTATTAGATTTGAAACAAGTGTTAAGCTAGCTAAAAGTAATGATATTTTTTTTTAGATTTCCGCTTGTGTTACCATTAGTTTGGCTGAAAAGTATTATGGTGATTATCAAGTGGGAATCATAATTGGAATTGCAGCTATTACTATCTTGTACTGTTGTGTCAGCTTTATTCTTGATATTGCTATACAGTGCAAGTGTCGAGAACAAAGACGATGTTGTGTTGTTGCGGTATGTGATTTGCATATTGACCTTTATCTTTAATTTTAACAAATAATGTTATATAATTATTTCATTTATAACCTTTCAACAATAGCGAAAATATGAATTTTACAAGTAGTTTTTTGGTCTTTTTAAATATAAAACTTATTGTATAGCTGAAATAAATCTTTATATTGAATAATATTTTATGATCGGTTAGTTGAATTAGGTGCCCTTTGTGTAAAATTGTAAAAAAGAAAAATTTAACATTTTAAATATAATGACAATATTTTAGGAGCTAATTTTTAGCAGCGGTGGCTTTTGTGGATGGCTGATCAGTCTTGGTACTGCTATTACAATTTCCTTACGTACAGGTTCAAGGACAACTCAACTGTTTGGATGGATAGGGGTAATTATGAGTCAACTGAATTTAATGCGCTTATATACTTTTTTAAGGTCTGTTGTGGAATTGAAGTTGCCCTGTTTATTGCACTGATTGCTATCTACCTTACACAATGGGTTGGCTATTACATCCGTCGTCGTTAATTATTTAGTATCACATATCATGATCCACAAAAGTGTTTAAGCAGTTTTGCAATCTTGTATCTTTGCCAGATAATATTGATACCAAATTCTATATTTAAAAGTTGATAATATAATTTAAAACAAGTACGACTTTTATTGCTATTATTAAGCTCATTATTTTTTTATTATTTTGTTTCACATAAATTAAAAATAGCAAACATGGTACGATTGAATATTGCATAAAATAATGTAAAATCTGATGTAATTTGACTTTACTTTTGATATTTAGAACTACTGGTAGTATAAAGAAAAAATCAATGAATTATCAGTTCATTTTACTTTTAAAGCAGCTTTAACATTTATTTTTCACGAAAATGCTGAAACAGAATGAATTTTAAGACATTTTAGATAATGCTTTTTTATAACACATTAAATAATTTAAAATTTAAAAACTTAAAATTAAAAATCAATGTGGCATCAATATAGCAGATGTTGTTTCACTACTTGTTCAATTGAAAACTAAAAAAATAACAATTTTTAATAAAATAAAGTTTGTAATATTCATATTTTATTGGCATATATACTCCTATCATTTTATATCAATCATTTACTCAAAAAATAAGAGTAAATTATACTTTACTAAATTGTTATTTCGCAGTTTGCAGTGCATAATAAAAAAAATAAATTTATTACTGAAATAAAAATTGTACATTTCAAATCATTTTTTTTAAATTCAATAAAAAAATTCTCACAAAAGCTTTGCATATATATTTAATTTACAATGTCACTTGAAAAATTGCTATCATCTGTAGTGTCCCCGCCATTGAGAATATCAGTTATGAGAACAACGTTTATTTAACACACGTGCAACAACGATGATTAATAACATACTGACTATAACGCGCCCACTCGTGATATACACATATATGTTGAAGAACTACAGTATGTATTGTATAAATGTAAGCAAGTCCTACTATTTTTGAATTTTTGCGACTTAATACACAGCGCTTTAGATTTCAGCTTTCGCTTTAAATGTCGAAACTTCTATTCTAGTGTAGTGAAAATGTAGATTTGGAAGATATTAATTTATTGAGTTTTCATTAATTTTTCATGCAATCAAAATATTTTTTTATACTTTTACGAATGATTGTCAATTTCATTGTTATTGAAGTTTTCAACAGCAGTTTTTGCAACAATTTTGGTTTCTTATTCTTCTTTTCAAACACAGTTCTGTCCACGTTTCAAACACAAGCATGCTTATTAATAGAGTATCCTTTTTTTGATTTCACAATTATATGATTAGAAAG
This sequence comes from Trichinella papuae, assembly GCA_001447755.1. NCBI lineage: Eukaryota > Metazoa > Nematoda > Enoplea > Trichinellida > Trichinellidae > Trichinella > Trichinella papuae. The sequence continues at coordinate 87,394 of JYDO01000005.1, forward strand.
TTTGTATTTTATGTAGTGTAATGTTCTCAGTTCCTCAGTTCACCGTTCATTAAAGAAATTCTTGTTTATTTTTTGAATTGGATTTGAATTACTAGCAGTTTTGCTAAAGGATGATGCAATGAATCGTTTCAAATCAGCAAATGCAATTTGCTTGAGAAAGCAAAACATTGTAAAATAGACAAAACTATAATTTTTTAACAAACTATATTTATATTAAATATTATTTAAATTTTTTCTTTATTAAAAATATTTGTATTCCTCAAGTTTGTTTGAACATATGAAACTACAATTATGAATAAAAACTTTGCTGAAAATAGAAAATTAGCAAACTTCTCCCAGCCCGGTTTCACTTGCTTATTTCGATTCTCTAATTAACGAATTGTGGCCATATTGTTGAAACGATAAAGGAACAAATTTAGCGCGAAGTGCTACATTCAGTCTTAGAACCTGACTGTCAGTAATCCAAGTGCAGCATTGATCCCTGCCTTTGCTGCAAGTTTATTATTTTTACTTCAATAATTTATTAAAATTGAAATTTATTACATGAATTAAATTAAATTTTAAAAGAAACTATTTCAAATGAGCATTACAAAAGCTTTGTAATAAACTGGCATTTGCAAAAGCTGTGCTACACTTGCAATGAGGAAAATTTAAACTTTACACGCATTATGCATGCATTGATTTAATGCATGTTTAAAGAAATAAATTTAAACAGTCTATTAGAAGATATAATCTCCCATATGAGTAAGCAAGTTATTTTAAATGATCGCTTGATAAATATATAATTATTATTTTAATCAAATAAAAAAATTTTATTTTGTTATAAGCTTGTCGTAAATTATAAATTAAATTACCATACAAATAATTTATTTGCAAAAAAGAAGAGAATAAAAGAAAAAGAATGTCATTATTTTGTACATTCCATTTGTAACAACTGCCATTTGATTGTTCATAGTATTGAAATTGGGTATGAAATTTTGATTACAGGAAAAGAAATTTTTTTCCGTTTTTTGTGTGGTTGTCATGTTTTGAATGATTGTAAAAATTGTGTGAACAAAGAATGCAAGCAGTGATTGATAGCCGTATATGTATGTATGATCAAGCTCATCCTGCGAATTTCAGCTGACAATGTATAAAAGTTATAAAAATCCATTGTTCCAGTTTTATTTTGACAGTTGTACAGGTAAATAAATAAAAAAGCATTACACATATTAAATGGAAGTGAAGTTAAATAGAACATTAGCCGAGATGTGTGATGTAATGTGATTGGTTGGTTGATTGATTGATTGATTGATGAGTTTCAAGCATATGAGAAAAGGTATAATGATAAAAATTTATTGAAATTCAATAGTTGGTTTGCAGAAAGTTTGTTTTGTTTATTGTTTTGTTCCAGTGAACGATTTTAATAATACTGATGCTCATTGCGGTTATTATTCAAGCAATTTGTTTACAACTGTTGTCGTTCGCATTTTCAATTAGTTGTTCAGACAGTCTAGTCGGGCAGGGCAATTATATAGCCGTTACCATGGAAGGCGACAGTTAATGTCATTGGAGGTGATGATGATTCATGGCCCGTGAAAGAGTTCTTCTTTCTCCGCCGCTCCCCCCTACCGTTAACACAACCACCACTACCACCACTAACATCATTTCCATCCAGATAGCTTGATCGATATAGCATACAGGCCAAAAGGCAAGTTCAAGTTTTGATAATATCATTTTGCAAGCCGGTGGCGATTAGCTTCCAGTTTTCGTATTCTCTTTTGTTTAAACAGTAACTGCGTTCACATTTGGATCTTTTCCTTGGTGACCATGACCAAAATGTTTTGGCCCAGTTGAAAGAACGGCATTTTTTCACAAGGGCACCACCAAGTAACGTCGACATGAGCGGTCACTGACAAAAATCCATCAATATTTATTATTATCATTATTTTTATCCTGTTTATTTAAATTAATTTTATTTTAAAAGTATTTAAAAAAGCATTGCTTTGTGATCTATTTTTCTGATAAGATGGATGGAAATGAATTGTGAAATTTGTATGAAAATTGTATCCCTCAGGTTACAGTGGTGTGCAGAATTCTTAATCGTATCATATTGCACTTCAGTCAATAAATGCAATCTCTTGCCATTCCGCCTTATTGGTCAGTCTGACCTGAAAAACCTCGGTCGATTGATTTCCCTCATTGCTATTCGGAAAAGCTTCTAAAAGTTTTCCCTCTTATTCTCTCTACTTTTGCTCTGTCAAAAACCATCTATTATTCTAAGCTTTGGTGAGTGAATAAATTATTATTAATTATTTTTTTCTTTTTATTTAATTATAATCTGCTCAACATTTAATTAATCTATTATTATTTACTTAATTTTTGCAACTGTTTATTTGTTTTTATGAATTATTTTATAATTGTATAATTTGAACTTGTATTGTGTAAAACCATTACAAGAATTTGCTTAAAATGTCGGACAAATGACAATTTCTAGATGGTACTAAATGTCAGTTGCATAGGTGATATATTGACAAGCATTAGTTTCTGATTTTGATGTATCATAGTTTTCTTAAGAAATATTATTTCCAATGCTATCTTAAATGATGAAAGCTTTTTTGCATGAAAACAGCATTAACTGCAGCTACTTTAAACATGAAATGAGATTTAATGCTTCAATTCAGTGACAAATTTTGCCCCAGTGATAACAATAATGCACTATATAAAGGTATAAATGAATGATTCGTTTTGAATATTTTATAATTATATGCATAAATCATGCGTATGATGTATGTCACTGGTTTTTATTATTATTATTATTATTATTATTATTTTCACTTTTGCAAATACCATGAATACTTTAGCTATTGTACATTTTAAAAAGGAACATTATTTAATGAAAATTTTTCATATCAGCTGTCTAAATGTTAATTTTAATACATTATTAGTTAAAATTACTTTAGTGTGAAATTTGAAAATTTGAATATCATTTAAAATGTCAATTATGAATGAAGTGATGTTGTCATTTTTAGCATTCTTTATTTTCATTTCCAATTCCTTATCCATTAACAGTTCAACATAATGCAAATTTGAAAATTTTGCTATTTTTAAGTACAATTTTGATTTTAATCAATTTTATAAGATATGATAAAATGCAAAAGTAATAATATTGATGAAAGTACAAGTTGATGTGGAGATAAGCAGCTGTTGTTTACACGGAAATTGATGAATTGCATGTACAACACGAAATAAGTGGAAATACGATGTGCATCGCTTCTGACGATGTCATTTTTCAAAAAGACACTGATAAAGAGTTTGATGTATTGCAGAAGTTAGATCCAGGGCAGATTGATTGACCAATTAATGAAATTGTTTTGGATCTGGTTTTATTCAGTTTTTTTCGCCCGTATGTATTCATGAGTAACTTTCCGTTGTTCTCTAGAACGCTACTGTGTGTTGCTTGAATGGAAAAAAAAGCAGGTTAATTTAAAATGCCCCTGTTGTCAGCCTCGCATTTCATAATATGCTTTATCACTGATTTGGTCCTTGGATCTGTTTTTTTTTCTCTTTCTTTCACAATCGTCTGTGTTCACACTCACTGCATGATGCAGTGCTGGAGAAAATTGTCCTACACCAGATCAGGTAAAACTGTTTTCCTGGCCTTTTATAACCTGACAAACATTGCCCATCGTGCGGACCCTTTTCTAGCTTTCGTTGTATTCTTGTACAAACTTTGCTTTTGTTTGAACAAGCCCAAACATTCTTTTCCTATATATATATATATATATATGTACATATATATGCTTTCTTGAAGTTTGTAAAAGAACACACACACGGCAAGCAGGCGAAATAACTTTTCCACCTTTGTTTCTTTCACCAACATTATGTTTTTTTCATTTTTCATTTTTGCAAAAGTTGCTACAGGTATTCATCATATTATGCTATACTGCTTTACAGTATTACAAGCTTATACTATGTTTATTTTTACTTCAACTGCTAAAGAGACATCACAATAAGTGATGACGTTGATGATGATGCTTTCCGCGTAGGTGGTGACTTTCCTGATTTTCTCTTTGAACTTGTCAGCCGCTGTTTTCATGCGTATAGTTGGTTTTATTTGTTAAAAGATGCTTGCTCATTTAAGCTAGTTTCTTTGCCAATCCCATTGCAATGTTTTGTCCTGTGATCTTCTTTGCTTCTTTTCTTTGCAATTCACAACTGTATGTTGTCAACTGAACGAGGATCCGTGAAAATATTCAATAGAAATTTGAGTAAACAACATTTTCCTGCTTTTCAGCGTCATTCTTACTTAGCTGCTTCACCTGTAACAAAGCGCGATGTCTGATGAATCATCTCAGCTGATTTTCTTTTAATTTTTTTTTAAATTTTGCTCTATTTTTAGTGTTGCACACGTGAGATGCTTTCTTCAACATTGATCAACAGACGCTGCTTGTAAGCAAGGTATGCAATTTTGATTTTTTTTTTCTTTTATGTTAATGTTGTTTATTATTACAAGAAAGTAATTTTTGCATTCTGTTTTGTGAATTTCAAAGAAATTCAATCATTCATCATTTTCAATGAACGACATTTTGCTGATCATAATAATTATCATTTTATTATCAAATTAAAAATTTATTCCTTTCTCCTACGACAGAGTATCAAATAAGCAGGCTTTGATACATTTGATTTTTTGCAAATAATAAATTTAATGTCAACCTGGAGTCAGAGCAACATTCATATCAGCCGTAGAATGCACAGCTGAGGTGCAGCTGAGTAGTGTTCCAGAATATGTGCAACTCAATTTTTAATGCATATTTATTTACCTTTGAAATGGTATTCTTTGGGTTATAGAATTTAATGTCTTGCTGAAAATAACTGCACAAACAACAGAAATGCATTTATTTGCTTTAAATGATTCAATGCAAAAAAATAGTTTAGATAATTATCTTCAAAAGTTTCTGCAATGAAACAGTTTTACTTTCATACAATGTTTATTTATTTTAAAGGTATTTTTTTATCTGACAAGTTTTCAAATGTTTGATAAAAGTGTGTACAAATTTATGTATAAATTGCAACATGCCTTTCATTTAATATTGAACATTTTTTCTATTTTAAGAAGTTTTACGAGCACCAATTTCTACATTAAAAATCATTTCTCTTAGCAATATAGATTTCAAGTATTGTAAAATTGTATATTTAATTTTCTCTTCATGTTGATGAAAATGTAATTTTTAAACACTGTCTGACTTTTAAGCCCACTCGAGCAGTTAAAGAACGTCAAGTTTATCAGTTTAAATGCTGTACTGTATTGTACAGTAAAGTGAAACTGTAAACATTTGTTGTTATTTATATATACAGTATAATTATTAAAAGCAGAAATAATCATTATACTGTTAAAGCGAAAATAGCGCAAACATGTTACGTTTATTGTGCATTTGTGAATCTCTAGTTTAGCATTTAATATTTCAAAAAATGAAAACCTTGCATTTTTTGCTTTTCAATTGTTTTCTCGTAATTGTTAGAAGCTGGTTGTTACCATATTAAAAATAACATTTATTAAGTTTTGCTTTAAAGTAAATTTTTTTTCTATTTTAACAAAGAGTTTGCATTGCTGAATGCAAAAATGTAGTTTTACATTTTTAATAATTAATAATTGCATTAACTATTTAAAAGAAATAAATAAAAATCATTTGTTTATTTGTTACTGCTTCAAAATGCCTTTTTTATTTCATATAATAACGTACAAATTCTAAATTATTATTTAAAAAAATTTTTTTTTTCATAATTTTAATTGTTACTTTATAATATAGCAAACAATAAGTAATATTTTGTGTTCACTGAGTGCGTGAGAAATACAACAACATAAATTCTACATCTTTTTTTGCATTCACACTATAACAGAGTTTATGTTTTTCGTAGATATTTGTTCAATGAATAAGCTGCGCGTTGAAATGCTTAAGAAAAAGCTTTCACGTTGGCCTTGAAGGTGTGTTTGCATTGTCACGTTGTATCGATATAAGAAAATTTTTTTACACAAGGTCACTTTGACAAATGAAAAAATTTTATTGCTGTATTTTGGTTTTGAGTTTTATAAATTTTATTTCAGCTTTAGTTTTTGAAATTAATGTTTAAGAAACAAAACAAATAATATATTATTGTCTTTAAAGAATAGCAATTAGCGGCTGCTGTGTGCATTAAAGAGATGCCTGTGTTTGCAAAACATCATAGTTTAGTTTACCAGTGCTAAAATTGGAAAATTTACAGAATAATTTTTCACTTTCATTCCAAATATTGAAGCATTATAGTTTCAATTTTCAATTTATGCCGTGAGAATAGAGAATGATGCAATATTTGTAGCATTAAACTTTTGGATTGATTTAAAATTGTTTTTATACTTTTGCTTATCAATTTATTGTTCATTGTTAACATCAGTCACATTGTTAATGATTCTCTGACAAATTATAACTATTTAATAACTAGTTGAAGCAGTGACAAACAAAATAGTACAAATTCAAAATACGAGTCCTTTATTTCAGATATTTATTAAGTGCTGTAGAAAGTGAATTTCTTTTTCCTCATATCTATATTTATGAATTATTATGATTGAATTTTCATAAAGTGGCACATTCAATAAAGTCGATATTTAACATGAATTATTACAGCCATGACGTAGAATATTACTAGTGAAAGGGAAGTTTTTTGATTCAATTGCAATATGAAAAAAATAGAGTACACTTATTAAATTGTTCTACTTATGAATGTGGAAATTTTGTAGAAAATTGAGGTATAATTACTTAATTTTTGACATTGCATTCAGAGAATTAAAAATGCGAACAAAGTGAACAAGAAGAGTTCCATTTTGGTGTTGGCAAATGTGGTAGTGATTTTGGTTGCAATGTATTTGACTAGTATTATTTATTCAACGTGCATACAATCAAGTGAATCTCTCTTTTCTCAAGATGTACCAATTTTTGTGCATAATTGATTTGAATTTATATACAGAAAAAAAAGGAATTTAAGTATAACTTTTGAAACATCATTTCATGCCGTATGAATATGTTGATTTTGTTGTTGGTATTGGTAGTGTTAAATATATAATTGTTGAAGCTCTATATTCCGGTTGTTGGGATTTGCTTTGAGTTCGTTGAGCCGTTGAACGCCGGTCAACAACGCCTGCTTGTTAGCTTGGCTTGATGAACGGTTTTGAAAGCCGGTTCTGGTTCTTGTCAACTCAAACATTCTATTCAGTCATTTATACAGGCTGCTTTTTGACCTCGCCGCATCATCATCATCATCATCATCAGCAGCAGCAGCAGCAGCAGCAACAGCAGTGAAATGGAAAAGCGATCAAGTGAATAAGTGTAGAAATGAAAATTGCCAACAGATGGCCTCACAATCGCACAACAATGAGCAACCACGCGTTGGTTTTAAGATTCGGCAGAGTTTAACCAGCTGTGCTGGTGGTGTACACAGCGTTTGTGCAGTGCGGATCAGACAACTGTGTGCAACCAGTACAGTTGACTGGACTGGCTGAAAATTTGTCACTGACTGTATATAGAGGAATCATTATTACCATTATACGAAGAAGAAGAAGAAAAATTACAAGATGAAGCTATTCAAGAAACGAGGGGTTAGCTGCTTTTCTTTCACACCATTTTCAGGTTTTCCTCAAAGGACGGTCAAGCAATGGCCGGCTAACAGGCCCACTTGGCTGCATACGGTGTTTACGGTCCGGCGAATAGACTCTATAGAGGTATTGAGAGGGATTTGAAATGTTGCATGCAACTGAAAAAGGATGACGACCATTGTTTGATCTCTTGCTCTTCACCTTCCAATGACCTGGAGGTGAGACCAAGCTGCGGAACAAACTTGACTCTATAGGTTGGGCAGGGCGGAAGAGGTTCAAGCTGTAAGCTGACCTTGTTTGCTCATGTATCAGAAGGAACGTTTTCAGGAACTTCAAGCATGTCCGCATATTCGACCAATCATTACAATCTTATGTTGTGTTTTCACATTTTCAAATTATTATTATTAGTATTTCTGCTTATTATACTAATTCTATTTAGAGCTTCTCGATGATGCATGGAACAGAGCAAGAGTCGACTGATGAAGAAACGACGCTGAGAATGTTCAGAGCATTGGGCTCCGGTTCAACTCCGGGTAAAATATACAAAAAATCACCGGCACTGAACGGGTCAAGAAGGCGCAGCGATAGCAATGAGTTGGGTTCATTTCCACAAAAATATCTGCGCATTTATAAACGATTAGCAAAAAGCGGTCGCACGGATTCTTCCGCACCGCCGCCAATGCCCGAGCCCGATTATATGGACAATGTCGAAGAAACCCCTTCACCTGACTGTGATGAGGCAAAACTTGGCTTGGATTCAGGCTTGGAATCCGAAAGTTCATCAAGCTCTTGTACAGGTTTTAACACATCCGAATTGGACAGCAGTGCTGTATCATGCCGCTGGCAACTACCCAGTTCAAGTCTTTACAACGGTATGTTGTTTTTTTCATAAATTTTATTTCAAAAAAAAGAAGCACAATTTTTCACATTATAGTTAGATGATGTATTTGAATAGAATTTTGAACTTTAACAACAGCAATGAACAGTTTTAAAAAATTGTTATTCATTGAATTTCTTTTCAAATCGCAAAGGTATTCATAAATATTTGAAGTGTTTGCTTCATTCTTGCTCAAGAGTACTTTTCAGTCGAAGCACTGTAAAACACAACTTCCTGTTTGTTGCTGTTTTCAGCACTATTTCCTGATTTAATTCTTATAATTAAGCAATTCAATATAATTTATTAATTTTCAACAACATTTACAATAACCAGGCAAGATTAATTTTACAGAATTAAATATTCTATACAGTATATATTTTCTGATAATAGGAAAATTTTTTTATTGTTGAAGTTGAATTTTTTATCAACTTTAATTCTGTTCGTAATGTAATATTTAAATTAAAAATAATGTAACCTCTTCAGAAGAAAAAGTAAATTATGAAAAGTTATTCATTTCGCGTTGTCATCATTGACTTGAATAATAGTTGTAAATTAAGATATATGTTAAACATTGCAAATAATAAATGGGTGAAATTTTGAAAATATTTTACTTGAAAATTTGTTTAAACTGCAAACCAACAGCATTGTTTCGTATAAATTAAAATTGACTTGTTTAGTGCGCTTTTCCCCTAACAAACAACTAAAACTGCAAGCAAAATAAGTGTCATTAGCAAATAAGAAGGCAAATTACACAAAAGCGTTAATAATGTTTATTTGTATTTACTCGAACACTTATTGTATTCTGCTTGTATATTTCAAAATTTGATGATTAACTCATCGGATGAATTTATCTAATATGCAAGTCAACATCAGTTAAGCGTAGAAGATTTGCTTCATAAGTAAGCTTTATGTTAAAATGTTCATGTATTTTACAGAAATATATAATGAGGAGTGCTTGGTTTTTTCATGACTGTAACATATTTTGAATAACACTTCAGTTTTCAAATGAACATGGCTTGTTATTTTTTTATACAGTACATTTTACAATTAAGTAGCAATTTAGAAAAATGAATGACAATTGAAATAGAAAGTTCTTCTTTTTTTTTTAAATTTACAATTTATCGATCGTTTTCTTTTTCGAAAATACTGCTTTTTTCCAAGCAAAACTCAGCTGTAGGTCAAGCATACCTTGTTTGGGTCAATGAGTTGGTCTTCTTTTCATGTAGTTTGTGAATTAGACCTGAACGATGATTTCAATTTGACAATATTTAGTTAAAATTTAATGTTATTTACTTTTTGAATTGCACTCTGATGAGACCATTCTACTGTTTTTCGTGATAACGCTAAATTTCTTTCTTTTTTCTTTAAATATTTTAAATTATACCATATAAAATATAATTTCCCTCGTTTGTTTTACAAAAAAAAATATTATTTTTAAACTGAGCTAAAGTATGCTTGTTATTTGGAAAGGGATATAGTTTAAACGAGTGGTTGGTGTCAAATATCACGCCGGTTTCGAGATATGCATTTGTTTGTTTGCTAATAGAAAATACTGCTGACCAAGCCAAGGGTCAGTGGTGAATCACAGAAACGCGGCTGACCGCAATATTTGCGGCAGTGAATTCGCCGCATTCTTTTTGTAAAGCGTTGACCGCTTAATAAACGGCATTCGTTTCTTTCGCAAACACTGGCTATCAATGATATTAAAACAGACGGCACTGGTCGTATCGTAATACGATACATTGTTTAGAGTATGAATGCAGAAGAAAACAAAAACGATATATCCGCTTTCATGAAGCATTAATTTTACATCTCTTACCGATGACCAATCAATATAATGTTGCTTTTATTATACTTGTTATTCTTCGTCTTCTTCTTATTATTATTATGATTACTGTCATTTTCTTATTTACGATGCTAATTATGTAATGATAGAAATCAATTAATTTTTTGTATAGCTGCAGTTGTTGTAGCAAAAATTCTGTTTTTATTTTACTCAATTTAAAAATTAAATATCATTTTAAATTAAGAATTTAACCTTTATTTAATAATAACCTTGAAATAATAATGCAAGCAAGTGGAATGATTATTAATTTTATAATATAATTCAAATACTGTTTAAAAAATGCAGTTTCTCCTACAATTTTAAATATAAATTTTCAATTAATAATTCACGTTTGAAAAAGAGATGCACATTTCAACAACTTTTGTTCGTGCTAATTATCAAATACCTACAGTAGGAAAAATTTTTATTTCAAGTTGATCCTAAACGAAATGTAGGCGATGATGGCTTAAATCCTTTTTCGTGAAATTTCTCGTTTTCAAACTACTAATACATATTGTTTTTTGAAAAAATGATATTTCTTTATCAACGTAAAGTTGGTGGCGGCGCCTCATTTATTTCACGGTAAATGACTATTATGTGATTTCTGTTGTCAGTTGTTTTTGTTGAATTTTTATGCGATTCAAACTTAAATGAGCGAATGTTGATTTTGTGCTATAATTTTATCATTAAAAATTATTAAAATATGCTGTATTTGATGATTTTAATGTATAGTTTTTAAGAAATAGCGTTGAACAAAGATCATTTCAAATCAGTGCTGTTTATTTTAAATTGCTTTCTATTACATAACGTTTTATAGAATAGATACCAATGATGAATAATTTCATCGTATATTTACTTCAAAAATTGTGTTTGCTGAATAATTTCCTCAAGGTTTCAGTTAATGAGTTTGATCTCTTTATTGTGCTTATAAGATTTACAGGAATTCCAAAATAAGTTATAATGACTGTTCTATCTTAACTAAAATGAAGGAAAAGAAACTGTTTCAAAAACGAAAATAAATGTGTAAGGTATTTTCGACGTTGAAATTCATGTTTAATTTTGTGTAATGTTGTTCTGTACTGAAATTACCATTTTACTTAGTTTAAGGAAATGTTTCTCCGTCTGCATAACACAAAATGGTTTAAGTATTAAATTTCTTTTAATTTTAATTAAATTTCTTTTCAATTAAAGATGCTGATATATTTGATATACTGTAAATTAATAAATGGCAGGTTCTATTTAGAAATTGCATTTGTATATTGTATAATTCGTTTTGCATATACTTTGCAGTACTTATTTTTTTAAAATAAATTTTAATATATCTTTTCAAATTATTAATTAATTTGATATAATTTTTCGGGCACAGTTGGGAAATATTTAGATATTCAAGAAATTGCGTTTGTTGCGATATATGTTTTAAAGTGAACTAGTAAGCATGTCGTTGTTAATATCCACTTGCAAATATAAACACACTGATAGGAAATATTTATTTCCAAATTTTTATTATCTGTGTTGTTTTTGCAACAGCTTGCTTTTATACAAAAATTCAAGAAAAGCTAATCCTAGATTTTAAGAACCAGTGGACAGCTGCTGCAATTTAAGGCACATCTGTTGTTATCAGTCAGGCATTTGGTTAGCTATAGATATAATGCTGCAGTGTTTAGTGTGAATTTTATTTACGTTCATAACAAGTTTCTTTACTTTTTTTGCTTTTTAACGTCATAGGGGTAGGTAGGATGTTGAAATATATCCTTCCCTTTGAATAATTTTAATTTTGAATTTCACGTTTTGCATTTGATAGATTTTGCTTTTTCGCTTAAATTTTTGTTTTCTTTTTTGGATAACGATATGCTTGGCCTTAGAATAGTCTGTAAGTGAATAGTGAAACTGTTTTTAAGCAATTGTAAGCAGAAATTGCTTTACCCAGGAACAATGAAGCAGCGCTGCTTACTCTTTTTGTAGAAGAATTCCACTAAAGGTTATACAACTTGTGGCACTTTGTCCCTAGAATTGACATCGTCCTTGGACTGTTTTCTTGTTTACGCCCCATTCTACGTTGATTACTTGTTAGAAGAATCTGCATTGCGAATCATTTGCATTACATTTGCAGCATTCAACCCGAGTAGCTGCATAGATGGAAGCTATTAATAAATATTGTAACAATGTATTTTTTAAAGGTTTTATTTTATGAATTTTGAATGAATCATTTTAGCAAAAGCAAATTTTTGCAGTTATTTTCTACTTTTTAGCAAAATTAAACCCTCCCGAACTACTTTTAAATACAGATTATAAAATACTTATCTGCAACATTTTATTTGTTTTGATTTCAGTATGGTACAATGATTTTATGCTATAATTATCTATCATGCTATATAAACTTATCGGGTTTTGATTATATATAAAACCGAAGCAACAGTTAATGTTTATCTAAAGAGGTCAAGGATAATATGTTCCATGAAATTTCTCATGACAGTCAGCATCTTTTCGCATGCCAGATGTTCAAGCATTGGCTAATGGCCTTCAATTTTATGGTGCACAAGTGATTTCAAATTAGACAGTTTATTGCTGTAGAAAGTGCTGTTTGCAGAAAGTTGCTCCATGTAGGAGAAGCGGGTGAAAATCCTATAATGGCAGTAATTATTGTTATTATTATTATTATTGGTTTAGTATTAGAAAAAGCAAATCAATAGCTGCTAAGCAAGTTGGCTTAGTTTTTCAAATGCATTTATTTAATATATGGGTTAGGCAGGGGGAAGCTGTAAAATTTCACCCCACTTAGAGTGCATCAAATCACAGCTATGCATATTCTTTGAATTCTTGAAATTACTTTAATGTTATTGCAATGCATAACCGGGTCTTTGAAATTTTGCATAAATGTTTGCTCTAATTTTAATAACTAATGGAAAATGTGAAAATGCAATTTTTAAAAATGGATCAAGTATAAAAGGAAAAATTCATAAAAGCGATACTTTATAAGTTAATAAGTAAATTATTTTCAAAAAATTAATGTTTCAGTTATGAATTGCTGATAAGTGGAGAATTATTTGACAAAATATTTGCATAAAAATTTAGTTGAAGTTCCGCAGTGCAATGATTTTTCATCAGAACATTTTGAATTTTGTTTGTTATTTCTAATACCGGATATTTGGCACTGGTGTAAATAATATTTATGGTTAGTTTTGAGTTATATTTGCAAGATGATGTTGCTTTTTAGTGTCACTAGTAGACACTTGCGACATGGAAACGCTGAGACGATCGGCTCAGAGGCATCGGATGATTGCGGCGAAATTGCTTCCAAGAATGGAACGTGGCAATTACAGCAGAGAAGGTGCTGTTTCGCATGCGAGGACCGCATCCAAGGACAGCAGCAGTGGAGGCTCGATCAGTCCGAAGAAACGATCACTGCCGTTCAGTTGCAGCTCATCTTCTTCTATCACCACTGAATCTGGCATCGCTAGTACACAAGAGTGCAGTTGTTATGGAGGTGAGCCGCTTGTTGATCGACGATTCAGATTGGAGACCGATCGCTGTGATTCAGAGGATTCGGTAACTGCACAATCAGCAGCGACCACATTTGCTGATCCGTTGTTCTTATCTGGGAATGGGGCGTGGACGAATTCTGCCTGTACATCTTCAGCTGATTTGCGCCTGTTTTCCGGTGACGACGACAAACCGTCCATTCCACCCCAGGTGAGTTGTATGTTTCAATGCATTGCATATTTGCGTATTTTGCAATTTGAAGATGTTTTCATTTTGAACCTTTAAACATAACTCCACACATTATACTATACTATTGCAAAAGCTTTGCAAAGACCTACTTTAAAAAGGCGTTATTATAGTAAGCATAACTTGAAATGCCCCGTTTTAGAATTTGTGCATATTTTCACTTTTCTATTTGTGAAACATTCAATGATATTATATTATTGAAAGCTGGTTAATTGCAAGTAGAAGAAGCTTAGTTGAGGTGGAATATTTTTCATTTTTAAAGTCTAATTGAATGCAATTACATGTATTTGTGAAAGTAGAAAAGTATAATAACAGCATGAACGATAAAAAACATTCTTTTTTTCGATTTCCATAAAATTAACACGAGCTGTAAGGGATGTCAAGATGTTTTTGTGTAATAAAAGTGCAGCGGAAGTGTTGTATCAAAAGAAAACAAAATTGAAAATTGCTGATGCGTTCGATGACACACCTTGATGTGATTTTTTTTGGAACTTTCGTTTAGCAACAGTTTTTATAGGATGGATTGATGAATAATTGAGAAATATTTTCAACAATTCATTCTAATGAATGTCTTTCATTAAATTTTATTTTATTTTTTTTCATTTTGCTTTTTGTGTAAATTTTCAAAAACTTTTTTTTACATTGGTGATTCATCTGCTTGCATATGTTTGGGGTGATTGAAGCAACATGCATGCAAATTAGCATTGTTAGAATTGTTGTTTTTTATTTTTACGCTGCTGTTATTGATCTATCATCATTCATGCTTTTCGAACCAAGTGGACATTGAATAAAATGAAAGTCTATTGTGTGTGTAGGTAGTTGGGTAGGAGGAATTTTTAGATCAAGGACTGTTTACGAGAAGAAAGAAGGTATTTTCCACTTGTCTATTCAAAGCAGATGATGGGGTTATCTTTTTTTTTCTTTGTTCTTTTATTTTTCAAAATGCATGTAAATTTAATTTAAATTTAAAAATCAAGATAAATGAGCGGATAAACAGCAGTATGTTTTATTTTATCCAGAGAAAGAGAGTGAGAGAGGGGTAGGGTAGGAAATAAGAGGTATGAAATGAGAAGAAAGTTTGTGATTTCTGCTTAGCCGCTTGCTTGAACTGGTTGGCTTGATTTGGGTAGGCTTTTTGTTCTTTGGCTGCCGTTTGGAACTAGTTTTATTTGTCGTGTTCAGCTTTGCACTGCCTTCTTTCATGCAACGCTAGCCAATGCGGGGTTCCAGTCGGTCATTTGCGCAATAGGCATGCGTCCAAGTTGCGCTCTGATTATTCAACGTCACCTTAAACGCGTGTGTGTGTGTGTGTTACTTTCTAATGCTAACTTCTTCTGTCTCTCACCAGGCTCTATATCTATAACTGTTGTTGTTCATTTTTGTAGCTTTCAATCCACTCTGCCACAGAAACTGCTGCCCAAACTGTGATGAGGTAGGTGACTTTGGCGTTTTTGCATTTTAAAAAATTTATTTTTGATTATCCTTTCAGCTCATCAAATTTAGTCTATGCTGTTCCTGTTAAACCTCGGTATGATTCTTCGTGGACACGTGATGATGGTTTAGAGATGAAGTATTTTTTAATTTCATTGTTCATATCTATTTATGGAGAATTTTTGTATGAATTTTTAGAAAAAGTGTCGAACAATCGAACAGTGTCAATTGTGTTGAAGGTGAGCTTGTGTTGTGTAATAAAAGTATTATTCATTTTTCAATTGGCGAGGTTATCGCATGACGGTTGTTTGAGTTTGGTATATTTTCAGCAGTACTTCAGCAGCAACAGCAGCAAGGAGTTGAGGATTGTCGTATGATGTCATCGTCGTCGTCGTCTTCATCACCGCAGACGGTTCCGAAGAGGACCGTCGTTCCTGTTTATCCGTTTCAACCACAGGCGCATCAAAGGCAATCATCGTCGGACGAATGCTTTGTGCCAGTGTTGAAGCCAGGAGATGCACCACCAGTTCCGAGAAAGCCGATCATTGTGAGCGTTGATTGTCAAGGTTGGGAATCGTCATCCGTCGATCATCATCATCATCTGAAAAGTGAGAAAGAGTTGTGCGCTGAAGTGGACGACTGCGGCTACGACGAAGGGGATGCTTTGTGCAAGCCTCTGGATGTTATATTGTCGACATTGATGAACAACGCTCTGGGCTTAGCCAAGCCACTGCGTTGCGGTGCGGAGCTGAACGACGCTGACGAGCAGAGTCGAAAGTAAGCAAACAGAAAAGAGATGATCAATTGAAATTTAAAATTGAATTACATTTCCTTGTATATATGTATGTATATGTAGATTCGACAACACTTTGATCAGGCCTAATTTCGTTGAGAATGCGATCTCGGTGCAAAACACGGCCGAACTTGAAAAAGAAAAGGTATGTATGCTTGTATTTATTTATGTTTTTTTTGTATATGTTTGTTAAAATTAAATTTTTTTTTAATTGTTCGTTATTAGCATTTGAAGAACAGAATAGAATGAAGCCTTTTGCTTGAGCACGTTTTAAAAATTATCATTTTTTACTTTTACTTTTTTTTTCTCTTCAAATCTACTTCCGTTTCAGTTTCAACTGCCGTCGGAATTCAGTCGTTTTTTTTTGAAATTATTTTTTGTAGCATGCTTATTTTAACATTTTGCCGGCAATATGATGTTTGTTGTTTTGCGCACACCGTTTGCAGTGCTCGAAACTGTGACAAGTTATGAGAATAATAGGATTTGTATGTGGTTGAATGCAATTACACTGTACCACTTTCTATTGTCATTGCAACAGTTACAACAATAATTGAACATCATTGCACTTTGAATGATGCGACCAATATTTATTTATTTATTTATTTATTTATTCAAAAAAGTTCTTTCCTTTTGAGAAATTTGCAATTATTATTTTTTTTTTGTTAGCTTATTTATTTTAGCCAAAGATGATGATAATTGAAATTGCATGATTGAATTCTTCTTTTTTATTCAAGCATTTCACTTTAAAGTTAAAAAAAAACTGAATCAGTTTCAAGTTTAAACTGGTTATTTTGTAAAATTAGTAAAATGGGGAAAAACGTTTAGATTGATTGAAATAGAAATTTATTTGACAACGAATAAAGCTTTTCTTCATTGCATGCTGAATAACAATAATAGTAATAATAATTGTAAATGCTTGGAAACTGAATATAAGCAGTTATAGTAGGTAGAGAATATGTGCCATTGTTAACAATACAACCTCGTAAATTGAGTTTGATTGCTTTTGAAGAAGGTAACGGATGACAATGGACAAACAAGTGCTGCAGTGCTTGTTTTTCAATTGCTACTTTTATTTATTTCACATTTATTGCTATTTTGATGTTTGCATTTTTTTATGATGATTGAAATTACCATCAGAAAGCATTTGAAAGCAAATAATAAATAAAATATTATATTATGTAAAATAATAATAATAATAATAATCTTCAGTTCGACTTGATTAGTCGTCTCAGTCGAAAGTTGAAAGTGCTGAAAGAGGAGAAAAGGGTTATTGAAGAAGAGATCAAAACCAACGAATCAATGGGAACTGAATTGTTGGCTGTGATCGCCGCTTTGGACAACGTTTCCATTGCGCAAAAAGAGAAGGTGGCAATATATGTAGAAGATGTGGACAAGATTACCAGATTGTTGTTGAAATTAGCCTCACAATTTCGCCGAGTTGGGCGGATCCTGAGCCGAACCGGTGACAATGATTCCAACAACGATGAAGAAATGGTCAGTGCAAATAATTTGTTGCAGATGTGTAAAATAATAATTTAATATCAGCATGGAAAGTTTTTATTTAATTTAATTGCACGTTAAATTGTTCAACTTGCTTCACAATATCAAGATCAAAGCGAAATTTTAGCATGACTGTTCTGATATAATTTGTTTCAGTTGACGGCGAAAAAGCGTCACGCTGTGCTGTTGGAACAGCTTGAAGATGCGAAAGAGTTGAAAGAGGATTTGCACCGTCGTGGTGGTCAGCTTGCCAAATTTTTGACCCAAATGCTCACCGAAGAACAGCTGGTCGATTATCAATATTTTATACGAATGAAAAGCAAACTTTTGGCCGAGACTCAGGAAATTGAGGAAAAAATTCTACTCGGTGAAGAGCAGAAAGAAGTTTTGGAAAGAAGTTAAATTTTTTCACATTCTTCTACTACTACTGTTAATTTTACTTTGCCACGGCTGTTGTTCTCAGGCTGCTTGCTGTATTTTCAGTTGTGTTGGCTTGGCTTTTATGTAAATTAATTTTTGTTTTAATTTTTCACTGTGCGAATATTAATATTGATACGATGATCAGAAAGAAATAAACAACATTGCTAACTCTCTGCAACTTGTGGTTCACTATTCCTTATTCCAAATGGTCTTTGATACCATTATTTTATTTTTGATCATTTGTCGTGATGTGTAGTTTTTTATTTTTTGAAAATTACACTTTTGAAATAATCATTGATTGAGAAGGAAAATATAATCCGTCCAACTACTCTACCAATTGTTGTTCTGCATCTTTATAATATTTGAGATTTGAAGTAGATTTTTTTTTTATTTTGTTGAAAAAGGAGAAAATTGTGCATAATTTATAAATGACAGTTGTTGTCAGTAAATTAATCACTTTTGCACTGGGTAATTAATTGTATGCATTGCATTGCAGGTGAAGAATATCAATGGAGGGTAATGACCAAATGTCGAGAGGTGACGGTTTCAATATGACGTTCAGCGAACGTTTGGCCAGACTGGACGAAGCAGAAC
This sequence comes from Trichinella papuae, assembly GCA_001447755.1. Classification (NCBI taxonomy): domain Eukaryota; kingdom Metazoa; phylum Nematoda; class Enoplea; order Trichinellida; family Trichinellidae; genus Trichinella; species Trichinella papuae. Next base: position 106,166 of record JYDO01000005.1, read on the forward strand.
GCAACATCGTGCAGATGATGCAGTGTGCAGGCCAGTGTTTGGCCGAAGTGAGCAAAGACAAGACCGCTTCACGACAGGTAGATAAATTAAGAATATCATCAATTCAACAAGACATCTCCCCAAGGAGTAGTTTGAAGTTTTGCAATTTTGCATCTGATGTTTACGGAAGCTTCATTTTTCGGTTTTAATCTATGAGCAATTGCAAATTTTTTGATTCATTTGCAAAAGGAATGTTTGGCTTTTGCGAGCATTTTGTTGATTTCTTTTTTCACCACGTTATATGTAAAATAACATTTAATGCAATTTAATTTGTTCAATTTTGTAAAAAATAGGCTGAAAACCAAGCGATTGAATTTTTGAGGAAGCTCGCATTAGCGGAAAAGATGATCGACGAGCAGCTCAATTATCTTGGTGATGTTGGCGTTGGTGCGGCGCATGAAGGATCCTCTTATTCTCAGCTGAGGTACAAGCTGATGGCAGAAGAGAAGGTTGCTTGGTTGCGTGACCAAATTGTGAAATTTCGAGCACAGAGAAGTTCTGACGCAGGATCAGCGTGAAAAATTCATATCTCAATCAGTTCAGCTTTACTGTCTGTTTGTTGTTCAATGTATTATTCCTTTTTCATTTTATTAAAATTTATAAAATTTACGATAAATTAAATTTCATAAAATAAAACTTCATAAGGCTTTTGTTTTATATTTATTTTTCATTTTTTGATTTGACAAATTGACTAAAAGAACCCCAATTGACTGACGTCATTGTTTGTTGCTTTTCAGCTGCGAAATTTCTTTTTCACAAGCAGACAAACGACAATAGCAGCTTGAACACAGTTTTGAAATTTAAACGATCAAATTCTCAAAAAAAAATTATGTAACAAACACGTTTTGTTTTACTTGTTTATTTGAAACAATTTTAAAATTAAATTTTCATTAAAATCATGATAACAGCCTGAAGAAGGAAAGAGATCTATCCCCGTCTGAGATTTTTGTGGCAATGCCAAAAATGAGATTGCCTGATCCATCGAAAAACTATGGAGAAGGTTGGTTTCCCAATGTGAGGAGAAAGAAGGAAATTGCAAGGCATTTATGAAATTCTTAGAAGAACAATTGGACTGATTGGATTGGATTGGAAGAAGCGACTGCAGAAACCGTCATTCTGGAAAAGATCTACGAAAAGCTGAGGTTCTGAAGACCGGCAGTGAAACGTTTCAAACTTTGGTGAAGACTGATTGCCCTGTCTGTCAGGGGTGCACTCTCCGGTACGGTGCCGAGAGTTTGCCAAGCTCGATACGCAGAAGTCTGGTCTAGTGACATGTCTCGTGAAGAAACCATGTCCAAAGTCAGGATGTGGTAAGCAGAAGCATACCTTGCTGCACATGGCAATTAGCGAACCGAGAACTGAGGAACCGTCCCGGTGGAGTCGGAATAGAAAGTTCGAGGGTGTCTGCTTTTTTATAGGAACAACGTTCTTTTCCAGACCGCCCGTGCCTGATTATCGGAATCAGTGAGAATTCCATGGCAGAAAACTCTCTGCTCGTCACTGGTTCTTGGCAAACTTTGATTAGTAGGGACCTTTGTGACGCCTTCGGTTTGAAGGGTCCGCCGCTGGTAACGGCAGCTCAGCGAAAAAGTGTCGACGTGTGAAAGCATGGTTGGGTGCAGTATGCAGGGACTGCAGGCTAACAGCAGTTTGCGGCAGTTCAAATCGCACGCTAAGTCACATGTTTCCGTCAAGCACATGTGTGCGTGAGCTATAAAGAGGCTGCGTAAGTTACGCAGAGATAAGAGCACAACAACGCTCGAACACGGTATAAAAGTAGCCAAGGAAAGTGTGTGCGAGAGTGTGAGATATAGAGTGAGGAGCGGTCTTCGTGCGCGTACGGCACAAAGTTACGTTGTGTCTGAATCGTGTTTGTCTACCCTCCTCTGAATAAAAGCCGCTCGTAAATTCTCGTTATTGTTTGCGCCAATCAGCAGTCAATTGAATCGGCGCTATTTGCACAATACAGTCCACTTATCTTGAGAGTCAGAAAATTTACTGTCGTTCTCCGAACAACCGCTGGAAACGGAAATGAGTTTCTACAGTATAATTTAAAAATTTGTTAAAATATGAAAATAATAAGCATGAACAAAAAGAGATAAAAAAATTCAAAATAAATAATATAAAATAAAAAATATCATAAATATATTTTTTCATAAACAGTGAAATAAATTTTATTTGTTTTTGCAAGCTTAGTTTACAGTAAGTTTGAATGAAATTGACCGATATATTTTATACCTGCATATCATTAACTGTATGATGAACTTTTAATTGTGAACTTTAGTTTATTGTGTAACGCGCGGAGTTGTAGATCGTTGTTTGTATTCTTCTTTCTAGTTTAAAGTAACTTTGTTTTTGCAATGCTTTGCTTTAATTATTTTATTTTTTCATTTCAAATAATTCAATTGTTGCATTAATAATGTGAGTAGTTCTTAATTAAATTTTCTCCAGCAGGTCTCGAAATGGCTCTTCGTTATATTCAATCATCCCCAGAAGGCACGCACCTCGTTGGTGTTTCTCGTGCTGTGGAGGTCGACGAAAATACGAAGCCTGGGAAAGTGCCGAAAAATCGCATCAAGCGATTTTTCAGTGGTAGCAGAGTGAAAGTGTCACCGAATAAAGTGGATGTTTCTACAATGACAGATGTAGCTGTTAATACAGTTGAAATTGGTGTTGGTACAGAGACCAATGCGCTTCAGTCTATGTGCAAGGAAGATGAAACGGTTGCTTTGTTGACTGAAGCCACGCCTAGTGAAAATTACTGGAAGATGATGGCTGAGAATCGACGGTTAGCTTTGCAGACAGCCCTTGAAGAGAATAAAAAGTTTTGCGAAGAATTAGCTTATCTTCGTGAAGAGAACCGTCTTCTACGCGTTTTGGCCGAAGAAGGGCAAGCGTTGAAAGATGCACTTGACCAAGTAATGAACGAGGAGCAGTAAATTTTTTTAAAACTATTTCGTGACATATTTCAGTCAATTGTTGACGTTTTTGAAAAAAATATGTCACTATTTTGTTAAGTTGAATTTTGCATTTTTATATAACTTTTGTTAATTTTGGAATTTAAACTTTTACTAGCATTTTGTACTTTTGTCACTATGAACTGTGTTAATTTTTGATCAGTATAACGATAAATACTATTACGGACTTAAGAATCGCAGTTTTGAAATATTTGTGAAATGTAATAATTAAAATTATAAAAATGAATTAATGAAGTGGAGTGATCATTTTTGTCTAGATTTTTCTCACTTTAAATAAATAAATAATATGTTGAAACTGAATAAAAGGTTTACAAATCATTTTTCATTGACATTCAAATTTATTGCATTTAAAAATGAACAAATATTTAAATAATATTTTTTAAAATGTTTTTTGAAAATTTTTTACTTTGGCCTTGGAGCAATTTTCAAATACGTTGCAATATTAATTCAACATAAGCAATTTCATTTGCATATTTTAAGATCTGCGTTTGATTTCAATTCATATTTAATGTGATTTATTTTTATTTTTCATAGTAAGGAAAATTTATTTTTGTAATACATTAAACATGATATTTTATCAATTTATTTGATGTTTCGTCAAGTGAAATATTTAATAAATTAATGCATACTGTCTGTCGGAAAATAAAGTTTGCATAACAGGACAAAATTAATCTAGTTTTGAAAATATTTCTTCAAAAGACACATTTTATTGGTCAGAGGTACTTTTGCATTATTTGTCGCTATTTTTACGTTTGACTACGTTAAACTTGGTCAACTGAACGCATGATTGCATATTTATTTTATTAAGCGTTCCCGTTCAATTATTAATTGTTTCTGTTGTCCATTTTTCATTGATTAATAACTTTGTGCGCAACAAATTTCTGGATTTCCTTTTATTCTTGCATCAAATAAATAATACAACAAAATAATTCATGACAATAATAATAATAAGATGATGTCTTGTTTCACTTTATGCTCAAAAGCAGTGGTTTATTGGAAAGCTGATTCATTTTTATTTGAAATGGTTTTGCCTAGTTCTCACGTTTTTTCAGCATCATGCAATGCATGCTGTTTAACAAATTTAAAATATTCTTAAAATAAGCGCTTATACTTCAGTATTTTTAAGGTTATTTCTTTTTTGAAAATAAATTTTTAGAACAAGACTTTTGCTTAACGCTTTCTCTGTTCACACCGTGATTCTGAGATATTAATTTTTAGGCTTTTTTAATATTAAAGGAGTATGATTTTATTTTTTATTTATGCAAGACAAAACTCGTGGTTTCATGTAGATGTTTTATGCTAAACTTTAAAATTACTATTCAGACAATACATTTTGCTGATTCGAAAATGACCTTGGTCAGGACTTTTTGCTATTTAAAATTCTCTTCTGTTGCGCAGCTTTTTTACCTTGCATATTAAAATTTCAGACTACACTTCACTAAAGGGCAAACACAATATCTGCAGCACATTTGTTCAACTTTGTATTCTATTTTTTAAAATTATTTTGCTTTCTTTGATCCTAAGTATATGATGATGATGTGAAATTTTTCTGACAAAATCACGTAATAATCTGCTTTATTATTTAAAATAAAATTATATTTTGATTGAAATAAGTGTAAATATTTTGAAAGCATAATTGCGAAATTAATGACAGTGGAAAATTGATTGTTCAGTTGGAAGTTTCACAAAACATTTTATATCATTATCACGTATCACAAGAAAAAATATAAAACTTTTCCACCTCAACATGTCAACTTTTCGATTAAACTTTTATTTGATAAGAAATTGCTTTGTTCCATCACTAAATTAAAAATATTTTGATTTTCATTTATTCTACGTTTGTAAATAATTTATAATATATAATATTCTGTGATAGCATAAAAATTTCTTAATACACTCCTTTTTACAGTATATCAATTCATTTGTTTTTTAAATGCATTGCAAATGATGATACCTAGATTTTGAATTTGTTAATTAACAAAATATATGGCAGAGGCTTAACTTTTTAAAAAAGCGAATGGTAAACGTATAAATTAATAATTTTTTTGCATTTTACAAAAATTAGCGACTTAAAATTTGTGAAACAAAAATATTATAATATTAGTATTATAAATTTAATTATTTATTTAATTACTGATCTTAAAGTTAGTAAAAATTTATATTTATACTTTTTAGTGTTGAAAAAGATTACAATTACGTGTCTCTACATGAAAAAAATATCAGAATAATATTAAGAAAAACAGAAACAAAAAATATTATAAAATGTAGCAGAAAAAATTTGATTACTTTTGTTTTTAATAACGCATATAAGTAAATGTAAATAATTAAAATGATCTTTTCTGGAATTTGAAAAATATTAGAATATGAAGATTTTTGTTTTTGTTCATAAAAATTGTTATTGTGTGATCATATTATCATTTATTGAATTACATTTAAACAAAAGGTCACAAGCATGAACAATGAAAGTGAATTTGTTTTCGCATTTGAAACAAATCTTCCAACACTATTTATTATTTATAATCTTAATAATAGATGAAAAATTAATAATTTTCGATCAAAATTGAAAAAGTTTTAGAATCCTTCTCAGTTAAATGATAAAATATTTTCTAAAATGCTCATATAAAAGAGCTTAAATATCACTATTTATTACATTTGAATATAGAATTCTTCAAGCAATTTTAATTTAATTTGAATGATCATGAAAGTTTCTTAATAGGGATTTCAAAAATCCATGACTGCGAACATTATAGATATTAGTAATTTTTTATTACTAATTATTTGTGAAAAAAAAAGAAAATCAGTTATGTTCGTTTGTTGATTCAGTGGATTTGACATTATTATATAAGTATAATAATAGTAGATTAAAAATTTACAAGCAATTATGACTGGATAATATTGTAATGCATTCATCAGAATTGTCTGCATTAGTTGAAAAGTATTATTGTAAATTCAAAAGATCTCTTAGCATTTCCTGTTTCTTTCTTAGTAAAACCTACAAGTCAAGAGGATGGTTTACATTCAACATGCAGAATTTAAGGTGATAAATTTGAGATGGAACAATTATTATTTTTCTTGAAAAGATTTAAATATTTTATGGCCGGAACATGTTAAATTGGTAGAAAATTGTTATTTTTATTTTTAACATGATCACATTAATTGCTTCGATCTAGCATGGTTCATAAAATCTACATGCTGTTTGGTTGGTTAGTTGGCTAACTGTCCGTAGAATCGCTTGGCAACAACGGGACATAATTAGCATGTGAAAACGTTGTCGCTGGAAAAATTTTTGTCCAACTATTATGCAAGCACAAATGTTTCATAAAAATTTCATCAACACAAGACCAGCTATGCAGAGGACAATGTGCAAAGTGTAGTTAGTTAGTTGGTAAGTCAATAACTGTTGCTGATCTGATTGGTGCATCATAAGCGAAGCAGTGCAAAGCTGAGGACGATTCAACGGAAATACGCTCGTCTGCGTTTTGACACTGCGACGATGGTGACCGGCCATATTCTCATTGTTTGCATTTTCATTTTACCAATATCCAACCAATCATTCACAGGCTGACTGTTGTTCAAGAGTAATAAACTTACTGTATGCACAATTCAGTTGGAACAACGTTCTGATGTTGCATGGAAACGAAACGTCGCGCACGTCATTCAACTGGATAACCATAAATATTTTATTGCTCAGAAAATAAACGTACCTTATTAATCGATAGCTAGCCCTGTTAATTACCTTTATTTCAGCACACAGTCAGAATGGCATTGTTGTTTGATCTATCTGTAACTTCTTCAATTGATAACTTTCATCATACCATGTCAAGTCAATATTCACTCTGTTGGGAAATATCCGTTTGCTTTCAACTTTCAATTTTTGCATCTATTTCATTTCAGTTCAACAAACATCTATCTGATCTTGATACGTCAGTTTGCTGAATACAAAAAGCAGATTTTCAGTTTGGCTGAAAAATATAAGCTAGCGACTAAAATTTTGTAAAACCATTTTCTGCAGTCATAAATCCATCTAAAACATTGCTTTTATTGCGCAATTATTGTAAATTACTGTATTAGCATTATTAGATTAATTATAAGCAATTATAACGAATGCATAAATTTACAAAAAATTTTATATCATAAATTTGAATTTCATTTGGATCAAAACTTAAAGTGCAGGATGAAGGATGAATTTGGAACAAACCTGCACAAAATAGTTTTGCAGTTGATTTGAAATCACATCATTATTTAAATATTACTATCAAAAAGTAATTCAATAAAATACTAAGATGTTGAAATGTTTACAGAATTTTACTCTTTTGTTTCCACAGCAAGTTATTTGAATATTCATATTTCGAAAAATAAAGTTTTATTATTTTTATTTAACCTCAAACTGAATAAATAAATGTTCCAGTAACATCAATAAAAATGAATCCATGCACAGTCTCCAATCAACCGTAAAATTCAAAACAATCATAATGGTCCATTTGATTGTTATTATATGTTATTAAATATATACTGCTAAATATGAAAATTCGAAAGCATTTATTTCAAACTGAACTAAATCAAAATAAAAAGGTTTTTGATAAAACGTAAAATTTTTGATAATGCATCTGCCACTTTACAAAGGAAGGAATTAACATAAATGCTTGAAAAGTAAATTTTTTTATTACTCTTTCATAGCATATTATTTTTAATATATAAGTGAGCTGGTGAGCGTATTTAACCAAAGTACTGAACAAAACTTTCATGTTTCAAAAATAAATTTTCAAATCATTGCAAACTTCAAATATTTATCAATCCTGAAAAATTATTTTAGGATGAAAAGTTGTAACATCATAAAATATGAAAATTATTTTTTAATTATTCATAGCAAAAAACAAATATAACATAAATATAAATGTAAAAATTAACGTGCATTTACTTTAAGAACAAAAATTTATGCAAAATTTGAAAATTTACTATCCATTTACATAATGTCACAATAGTTTTGCATTATGCATATAAAAATAATGTATGCGTTAAAGTAAATTCATGATTTATCATTTATTTGATATAAATTATTTGCTTTTTTATTTCATTATATACTAAATAATAAAAAAGTCGAAATTTTTAATAATATAAATCATTGATTACTTTTCTCAAGCATGTTCATGCTATATTCTTTTTCACATAAATTAATAAATTCTTCGCTTAAACATGCTGATCTGTTATGTGCTAATGAAAAATTTAATTACATTACTTAAATGTTTTAAAGCGGCATTCATCAGTCATGTTCAGCATCGTTGCATTATTTATCTATTTCAGAAAATGAAATATTGATTAGCATTTAAAATATGCATGTTGTGGCACTGTTTTATTAAGATGCTAATTCTGTAATTTTTTGTGAATAAATTTTTAATCACATTTTGCATGTTTATCATTTGTTTCAGCCACTTAATGCTTTAAAGAATATTTTTAAGCTTTTATAACAAAAACATTTTTAACTGCTAAAATATTATTCTATAATAAATTTTTTATTATTTACTTTCAATTTATTACTGATATTGTCATATCATAATTCATAAAATCATAAATAAAAGTTTCTACAAAATTTAAACATTCAGAATATATAATTGCGTTTTTGAATAATTTATTAATTTCCTCTAATAATAAAATTTAATTTAAAATTTCAATTAAACTTTTATTTAATTTCTTATCATTTTCTAACAATGGCTTTTAAGTTTTAAAAATTTTTTGATAAATTATTTCATTTCACTTCATTTGAGAAATGATATGTCTGAAGACAGTTGATATTTTGAAAATTAGTAATTGTTATTCTTTTCCATTATTGATCCATGGCATAGGCAAATTGCACCGTTCTTCTTTGACACTTTCATATGACAAGATCTTCACATGATAATTACAGACGTCATTGGCTGAAGCGCTATAGATGGATTTAATTTATTTATTCTGTTATTTTATCCATTGTTACTTAAAGCACTTTCTTTAAGCAAAAAACGAATTCTTGCAGTTTGATATATTCGCTTTCTAATAATTGTATCTCCTTAATTTATTTATATATCATTTTTAATACAGAAATATTTTATAGCTCTGATCTTTCTTTGACTCTTTGTACAGATATGCTGGATAAATTTGATAAGCAGTTTTAAAACTGCATTAAAAATGAATTGCAGACTGAATTTTTTAAAGTTCTTTTCACTTATTTTTTAGCATAATTTAGAAATTTAAATCTTAAAATGTTTTATTCTGAAATAGGTTTCCTTTAATTGCGCCAATGTTGAATATTTCATTAACTTTCCTTGCATAATCAAATACTTTCCTTGTTTGCTGTTGCTGCAATCTCAATTATATTGTCAGCAGATGCTGAACAAATATGAATTCTCTAGATTTTCTCGAAATTTCCATAATCAAAATGTTGTAAAATGAAACAACTTCTTAATATTTAAACTTAATTGTAAAACAGTAAAATTTGTAAACGTGTTTTAAATTTTAAAATTCATTAATAAATAAAGTTTGAAAAATAAATTTTGCATACAAGATCAATTCATATGCATATGAGGTAGGATTTCATTATTTATAAAAGTATTAAAAGCTCATTAGCAAGACTTGATTTAAGACTTGAGAATATTGAAAATACAGTAAAATTTTTTTAAAAGTATTTTTTGTGTAAGGAAAATTACCCATAAATAAAATCAACAGGCTACAAGTTATGCATATTGAATGAAAATGAAACTTTTGCTATAATGCTAAATAAACTGATAACCCTCTAATGAAAAAATGCTATTTTTTATAAAATGTATTTTAATAATTAAGCAGTGCTTATTTCACTTATTGTTAATAGCAGGAAGTTATCTTTCTTTTCTTATGTATACCCCATTTTGCGTATTGATAACGAAAGGCACTTTATAAATGATCAAATAGCCTGAAGTATACATTTTTCATAGTTTATTCCTTGTTTATCATAAAGAAGTCCATATGAATAAGAAATCACATAAATAAAAAAGAAATCTACTAAATAAAAAGTAACGTAATAGTAATTACATAAACCGCTTGACAGTGATATAATGTTTGCAGCAGTTGATTGCCAATAAATTTTTTATGCAAGCAACAGTTAGCTTTGCTTCTTGGTATAAATTGTTGATGACTTTAGATTGTTGCAAAGTTTAAAAAATCTGAAGTTACAAATTATCATAATTATTTCAAAGCAAAATTTTAATTTCAGATATTTTTGGTTTTAAATCACACATACTGCGTTCAAATTTTAAATTATGCAAATGTTTTGAGCATTTAACATTATATTTATTTGTTTAGAAGCTGGAAACTTTAGCCCTTTAATTTTTCGTTATTGCATTTTCCGTTTAACAATAGCATTGTTTACAAAATGATGAAGCTAAAGAGCTAATCCAAATTATATAATAAAATTATGGCATTTCTGAGAAAGATATTTTGGACTTAAAAATAATTTAAAAATCTAACTTAAATTTTAATTAAAAATTTTTAAATTTATATGCAAAGTAAATTTAAAGAGGCATTCACTATTTTGAATTTTATTTTGAAATTTCTTGAATATTTAAAGTTGGAATATCATGCTTGAAGTGAATGCTTTTGTATGCAATTTTGCAAATTTATATTTTCAAATTTATGTGATACCTTAACAAGATTAAAGCAGATCACGCTAAATGAAAGCAAAACAAAATCATATGAAACCTTATAAATAAATAAGTTACCTTGTAAATAATGACTTGAAAGCTTACCAAAACTTGTTCAACTTTTGCATAATTATCTAATTACTAACTGCTGAAAATTTGCTGTAATTTAATTTAATAAATTAAAAAAACGTTTAATATATCAGCTATATATATATATTTATTTATTTCATTTAATACTATTTACGAGAAACTTATTGAAGAATAACAATTTTACGCTACAAAAATCCAACAAGCAAAAAGTATATTTTATGCCAACATTCCATTGATAAGCTATAAATAAATAATGCTTTCTGCAGCTGCATTTCCCTTAGTGCACTAAAGCATTTTTTCAAGTATAAACACTATAAAAATTTAATTATTAAAAATTAAACTAAAAAAAATTATTCATTAACTTTATCTCCTTAAATAACATAAAAACAGTAAAGTTACTTAAACAGTTTTTAAATATAGCATTTTTACAGTGCTATACATCCACTTTCTTGAAAAGAAACTAAGCGAAAACAGAAGCACTGAAATTGATAATAATTATTGTTTCACGAAATGCATTTAAATGAATGTTTGAAGAAGTCAGTGAACATTTATATAAATTTTATTTCATTAAAATTTAAAAAACGCTTTAGACAAAAGTTCATGTAAAACTTTCAAAATTTAAATTAATAGTGAATTAAGTGAATGAAAACAGTTAATAAAATAAAAAATTTTATTTAAAGTATAGAGTTGCTGTTTATTGTACGAATTGTCTGATGTGTCAAACTTTAAATCAGGAAAATGTATATTGATTTTATTCCAGGCATGCGCTTTGCTTTCTAATTTAAAAATGGCACGGTCTAAAAATTTTCACATTTTGGAAACGCTCATTTGTTAGTTCATTTGATTTCCTCCTTAATGTTGCACGCATTTCTCACTTAATTTCCACTTTATCAAAACGATAAAATATCGAATAACTTTTTCAATATTTTTTTCATTTTTATTTGCCCAAATGGTAAATTTGTTTAATTGAAATATCATCAGTGTAGCATGAATGCAAAAATACTCCATTTGTGATCATCACTGCCACGTTATCATCTAGACTGTATCCCAAGGGACTCAACCGCTCACCTCAGTTCTGACCTTGTCCAGAAACTCAATTTCGGTATTTTCTGTTCTCAGCCACCAAAGTCGAAATCGCGTTCATCATCAGATCGAATAGATCTAATCCAAACAAAGCCAATATGAACAAGTGTTGGTGTGAAAGCGACGATTGTATTTAGTCACCTACTGGAACAGAGGACAAAGCACCTTCATTCACTGGAGTCTAATTAACCGGAAATAAAAGGCGCACTTTCGACAGGACCATCGGTCATCAGGTCATCAACGGGAAACGTCCCTCTGCAGCTCTGACCTTCATGTAGTCTGTATTATAAGTAACATTTCATTCAGTTGATTGGTCATCTGCTTCCGTCATGAAGCTAAAATAATGCCACCCAGCTTGTTCGCTGTCGAAGTAAACTTCGATCGAGGAAAAAAGAATGAAAAAGGTCCTTCTTTACAATGAATTGCCTATGGTTATTGCATGGTGACAGGCGACGCGTGATCGACCAGTCTCTGACGTGATGACATCGCCCTGCGCAACCGTCTGGCCAATCATCATCTGACAATGGTCATTACCGTGAACTTACAGTAGGATGATTTAAAACAGGTGCATAATGAAGAACGTGCAATAATTAGTTGGCACGCTGGACCGTTATAAAGCAGTCTGCTGTCATCAGGACCTGACGAACTGAAACTAGAAGATAGCGTAGTGGAAGCACCTTAACTTACTGTTTACCTTTTGGGAATGCAAACGCAGCGCTTATACCCTCCTTTTCCAACACCACCCATTACTATGGGACGTTATTCACCTACACAGTATGCGCGAACAGCAGCTGAGCAAATGCGACGTCAGTGCATAAGCAACGCAACAATGCAGGTAGTTCTTAAAGTTAAGCAAACTTATTCTGTGTTGATTTTAAAAATTTTAGCCAAATTTTTTTGGCGGTATTGAAGACGGTATATTTTCCGTGCGAGCAGAAGCAGCATTTGTCGCTACTATAGATCGTGCGGCAGCTGCTGGAGCTGGTTCGAATGCGGTGTTGAAGCCAGAAATGCTTTCTTCTTACACTCATCTTACTCCCTCAGTTTCACATGGTCAAGTTGGTATGGCAGCTCCGATGGATTTTCATTTAGAAGGCAGCTCAATGCCATCTATGTCGACAATGATAGATCAACATCAAATGGCAATGGCAGCAGGTATGGGACATCATCATCAGTTAGTTCAGTACCAGCACCCAGCTATTGGTCAGATGAGCACTGCCGGGTTAACAAACCATCATCAACATGCATCATTTTCCACAAATGGAACTGGACCATCAACATCTAGGCAAATTGGGCAAGATTTAGAGACAGATCCAAGAGAGTTGGAAGCATTTGCTGAACATTTCAAACAGCGACGCATAAAGCTCGGTGTCACGCAGGCAGATGTTGGTAAAGCTCTGGCAAATCTTAAACTTCCTGGTGTAGGTTCACTCAGTCAGTCGACTATATGCCGGTTTGAATCGTTGACTTTATCTCATAACAACATGATTGCTTTGAGACCAATCTTAAGCGCTTGGCTTGATCAAGCTGAAGCAGTAGCAAAAAACAAACTTAAAGAAAATAATGGCATATTGCCAAATATAGAAAAAAAGCGCAAGAGAACATCTATTGCGGCACCGGAAAAGCGCTCATTAGAGGCATATTTTACGGTACAACCGCGCCCTTCAGGTGAAAAAATAGCAGCCATTGCAGAGAAGTTGGAACTAAAGAAAAACGTAGTTCGGGTTTGGTTTTGCAATCAGCGCCAAAAGCAAAAGAGGTTTGTAAAATTATCAGCTGCTTTTTTATTTGCTCCACCTTTGCTTGCTCAACTGCTTTTTCATATTTTGTATTATAAAAGCAGTTTTTATTATAGTTATTATCACTTATTTATATTTCTTTTGAAATAACATTTAAAATTTCCCTTTCTTATGAAAAATTACAGCAAAATTTATTACTATTTTCTTTATTTATTTACCTTATTACTTATTATATTCGGAAATGAAGTGCTTTCATTTTGCTCTAGGATAGAAAGAAATTATCTTTAAATATGTGCTGCTAATTTATAAAGTTTAGCACCTATCGACCCTGAAATTAAGACATCAAACCATTATTTTGCTTTACAAATTAGATTTTCTTTTTATAATTTGATAAGTTTTAGATTTGCTAATCCTAACTTTATATTTGAATAATTGAAAGTAACAATAAATAATAATAAATAAATAATAACAATTAATTATAAAAATAATAAAAGTAATATAAAATAAATATATCTTGCAGCAAATAAGCACTTTGTATGCTCTTATGTATACTTTGCATAAATTTTTAATTGAATAAACTTCGACGTTTATATGCTTTTATTTGTAATGTTTCATGCTCGAATTTTAAGACTGCAATTGTTTTGTTTTATGTTAAAATGTTTTTGAATTAATAATTAAATTCTCTCATTTTGTTTGCAAAATATCTTATGAAGTAATGGCTGCTTGTTTTTTGTTTCTTTTCTAGTCTGTTTGAATTCAATTTTCTGAAAACACTATTCAGAGTAACTTCAAAATTTTCCAAAAAATAAGTAATTCAAATAAACAAAAAAATTTAGAAATCATCAATAGTTTAAATATTTTATTGACAAGCAGCAGCAATTTGATGTTATTAATTAATGTTAGTATAATGTTATTATAACAATGCTTCACCTTGATAGTTAACTGTTAAGGCAAATCAAATAAATACATTACACAAAAATATTTTCAGAATTTATCTATATTTTATTAATGTTGATTATTTATTAAAGTAAAAAATGTGTTGAACCACTATACTGTTATTAAGTTCTTATTGAATTTTACAAGAAAGTTAAGGAAAGACAAAAACAATATTGTTTTATGTTGGAAAAAATAATGTCACGTATCCTTTTGTTAGCTGTTATTATTGTTATTATTGTAAATGAATAAAGGAAGTGCATACTTTATGCTTTTTTATTTTTCTCTTCTTATAAGTCGTTTCTGTAGCTTTGCAGATGCAACTAGTAAATAAGTAATTCTCATATTTTATTCATGAAATACTGTCAAAGCAAGTGTAAGTACCTAAAATATATTGCATGTATGATAAATTAACTTTATTTGATGATATTAAGAAAATCCTGTTAATCATAAGCATAATCATTTTCAGTGCACAATATTATTTTATTAATAAATAAATAGATATTATTTTTATATAATTTACTTTCAACGTCTAAATAAAATTTGTTTTTTGTTTTTTGGCGTTAAACCAATAAGCACATGATCTATTTCATTGCGCATGTTACATTTATATTTAAAAATTTATTTTATTTAAATGCTTCATTTGCTTACATATATATTCACGAATATACAAATAGTATTACTGAATGTTTGATGAAATTGTGTAGCATACAACATTTTTTTTCTCTGATTCTGAGAAATTCTGAGCTTATATTCACAAATATACTGCAATAAAAAATTCTAATGTTGATGAAACTTTATATGTTTAGAATAACTAAGAGCATAGCTACTTTGAAACTTTAAAATCATTGAAACGTATTGCTTAAAATCGAGCAGATATGAAGAAAATCTAAAAGAAATAATATTTATAGATTAAATTACTTGTTGATGATTCATTATACACTAGAAGGTACTGTCATATTAAACTTAAATAACCATACCCTAAATGGCTAGTAGTTATGTTTTTGAAATTTGTTTGTTAAAAACAATAATTTTGAGATTGGAATGCCTGTTTATATCTTCTCTTCAATCATTCAATAAATTTCAAAACGTGTGAGTACACCTTTTGTCTGTCAGGATGCTGAAATAAGCCGGTATTTAGGTGTCGCAATCAAGCGAATCGTTATTGACTATTTGGCCCGCCGCTTCTTCTACCTATTTGTTTCCTATTTTCTGAACGTCTGCAGTTCATCCGAAAATCACACTTTGGAAAAGCAGCTCAAATTAGCCGTCCACGCCCGGACACGCCCAAAATGATTTCAATGGCTTACCACCATAACAGACGGCACTTTGGGCAGCAGTTTCTTCTCCGGCCGTTGGCAATTGATCACATGGAAAATCGAATCACAACATAGAAGCTTCACTTTTCTCAAATAGAACACAACCCACAGTTCTTGCTAGTACTGATGTTTAACTGACTGTTATCTTGGTTGGTTTCGATTTTGTGAAACTTTTTTCTGTTCAACCGTTCAAATTTCTTACCTTTAATGAGAACATGATCTTGCTAAAGTATTTGTAAACTATAAATTGCGATGCTGGCAGACTGTCATGCTTTTTAACTCAATAAACATGCTATAATTTCTTCCAGGCTTTTTACTTTGAATAGACCACAAGACATGCACAAATAACACATAAAAAATGAAATATTGTACATATTTAAAATTTTAATATTTTAATATTTTGTTTTATTGAAAATGCTATTTAAATTGAACTTTAATTTTAATCTAACTTTCATCAACAACCAATGCGAATAGCAGCATTTGGAGTTTATAAAAAATGTTCAACTGCGTAATTGAAGTAAAAAATGAGATTAATTAATTTGAATAGTGATTGAAGTCAATCAAATATTAATTCAGGTTAACGGAAACATTTCAAACATGACATTGGATGTTGAATCAATGCAACAGATGCGTGATTTCAAACTCGCAAGTTGATTAAAATACTCCATTGCTGTTGATTTATTTGTTACTGCAACTGCTGCCAATTGCCAACTTGATAAACATAAAACTTTCAATTACAAAAATAAAAATAATATAAGCCTTTCAATGTATTCTATTTTTTTATAATTTTAAAAGTTTTTACATAAAATATTTAAAATGAATTTCATATTTGAAAACAAGACAGAAAAAATTAACTTTTTAAAGCACAATAAATAAATTATTACAATTATTATTTTAATACTCAAAAAATTATTATTTGCACTGAAAACATTTGGTAAAATAAGTTTTTGATTTGCAGATTTACATATATTAAGTGTTTTCGTGTAAACTTTCAAAAGTACTTACCTTTTAATATTTTATTTGTTGAATTATTTGATATAGTTAAAATTACTATGTACATTAGATAATTTTTAGATATTAGGCATTAAAACAGACCGGAGATGCTGCGCATCATTTTTTCTGATTTTAAAGTTCATTGACTTATAGAATAAAGCATAAAAAAGAAATTAAAATATGTAAAATTAACTTATTCAAGTCTTGAATTGATAATATCGTAAAAGATGAAGACATAATCCATCTCTGATTGTATACTTACTATATTCTTTCGCAACAGTTGACTGATTGATTTTCAGCGTTTTCAAAATTACATGTATAATTTATTCAAATAAAAAACAGTTAAATATTAATTCATAATATAATTGCGTTATGCAGTTTCTTTTATTATATATTCTTTCTATTCTTTTCATTTTGTTTTCTAGTACTGGCCTAATATTTTTATCATCTGAAAATTTCAAAACTCTAAACTGCTTAAAGCATGTTGTAATAAAATTTTTATGCAATGTCAGCTTTAATAAAAAATTTTTTTAATGTGGTGGAAGTTATTTATGACTGACAATTGGCATTTACGTAGGAGATGTTTCTTTATCATTAGCTTATTAAGCAAAATTGATCACTGATAAAGGAAATTTGTTCTGGTCACTTGATTCTGTAAATAAATTCAATTATTCATTGCAATGATACAAATTCAGACAGTTCATGTTAAAGTGGTGTAAAAGATGAAAGAGATAAAGACGAGATAAAGCCTGCAGCTTAATATCAGGTCGTTGTTCTTTGCTTGTTGATTAAACAGCGCACGACAAGCAACCAACTGACCAGAGTTGATTAAGCTGTAAAAAGAAATCATCGAGTAGTAAATGCACTCTCAGGGGAACGCCATGTGGTCGAGGGGAGCAAAATTATTAGCGTAGTTGCAAAATGAGGAACATCCGCATGACAGGCACCTTGCGTGGACCCTTTGTCATCTTGTCCAGGTCGTCCAGGTTAATCAAAGAGCGGATGTTCAAAATGTGCTTCGCTTCTACGTGTTCTCAGTGCATGTATACAGACATTGTTTAATCGATACGTTAGGATGATGATTTAACAATAATGAAAAGTGGCTAACTCGAAAAAGCTGAAATTGGTAAACAATGATCATCAGTAAGTATCGATTCACTGTCGGCAGTGGGCTTTTTAAAAAGTATCTCTGAAGAGGCTTTCTATTGCTGTACTGGTCTTGAAAAAAGTGTTTGCTAAATTGATGCTTTATTTACAAAGCTTACCACCTGCGCTACGCCTTTATCTAACAGCTGTTTTATCTCGTTGAACTTCAAAAATCGCTTCCAATGCTTCTGCTTATATGATATGCATAAAAATATGAACACATTTTAATCAAGTTTAGTTTAAAAAAGAAAGTAGCTTTTAGTGCACCAGTGATGAAAACAGAGATCAATTTTGAAATCAAATTGACAATTAGACACCATGTTCAATTTATTCTTATTAATACTTTATTAAAAAAAATTAAATAAACCTTACAATAATAGCTCTAGTAATTTATCTTACTTTTAATGTCACATTAATAATAAAAATTTAAAGTTGATTATTGCAGCATATGTCAAGCGCTGCATATATATCATTTGTCATTAATTAATTATAATTATCGTAATTTTATCAATATTTAATAAAATGAAATATTTCATAAAAAATATGAATTTATAAAGCTGCAACAAGAAGTCATTATAGTAAAAATGTAAAGTTTTTATCAAATAATTTCATTTTATTGATACCTTTACATGTAGCATAAATATTCATCGACTTGCCTTTTGAGTGTTCAAAATATAAACAATAAAATTTATTTATTAAATAATTTATTTATTTGAATTTATATCTCTTAATACTTGCATTTATAGAATTGATATTACAAAAGCTATATTATCAGAATAAAAATTTATATTGATACTCCAATGGCATGTATCATATGTTTTGGTGTGAATAATTTTTAATTTGATGCTGTTTTGATGCTAATAAAGATGCGCAAATGCACGTTTATTATTTATTCTACTGATTAAAAATTTTGTTTTCATTGTTTCTGCCAAATAAAATATGAAAGAAAAGTAATAAACTAGAAATAAACTGACTGAAAAGCTGCAAAAATTGTTAAATAATTAAAAGCACAAAACTGTAAGAGCAAGTGAAATCTGCAAATTTTTAGATTAATAATACATTTTCAAAATTCATAATTTATAACAGCAATTTTTCATGAGTGTTTGCTGTACGTCATAATTTAATAAAGCTGCATTGTTGTTAACATTAATCTTTTGCATTTTAGTTTGTTGGTGAATGAATTATATTTAGTAAATCATTTTGAAATTTATTTTTTAAGCAGCATTAAATTATCATATATGTATATATATATACGACAGGTTACATATATGTGATTTACAGTAATGTTTATACCTGATTCGTTTAAAAATTCATTTCCTTATTATATTACCTGTAATTAAACTGCACATTTTAAATTCTTTAGTAATGTTGAAGAAGCTTTTGATTAAAAATGCTTGTCATGCAATGTTTAAAGCATTTTGAGGATAAATTTTTAACTAGATATAGACATACATATACATAATTTAACTCTGTTTGCAGTACAAAATTTAAAAGCTAAAACATAATTAAATTGATATGATCAATAATTCATTTTGCGTAACAAATTTGCATTTTTGTGCAATTTATTATTTTCATTGTTATTTTTCTGGATTTGGAAGATTACTTATGGTTTTACATTATATATTTTTTACATTATGCTACTTTCACATGACATTTCTTCTTATAAAAAGACAGTACTATTAGATGGGTTTTTTAGTACAATTTATTTATATTATTTTGCATTCCCTTACCTTACTTTGTGATTTTCTTTAAATATCATTGTTTTTATTTAATTATTGTTTTATAGATAGCAAAGTAACATCATACTTACATAATGTTAGACATGTTACAAATTACTTAGAATTTCATGCAGTAAATTTAATGCTGAACTTCAGCTTGATAAAATTGTCAGGCATATGAGTTTCATCCTTAAAGTCTTTCCAACCTTAATTTTACATAAATGAAATTAGTTTTATAAATGTGTAAAATCTATGTAATGTGCCTACACTAGAATTTCAAATTTGAAATACCCATAATTGATTTCATGTTGCATTGTATAAATTTATTTGACATATGTACATATGCAAAGCTGTTCGCAAAAATGCATCAACTTTATGTGGTGATTTCTTTAGAATTCTAAAAAAAGATATGCAAAATTTAAAATAGCATATACATATGCATATTAGCTATTACCGTAAGCACTTCTGCTTTTCCATAATTTTCAACGGCGCGTTGAATGCAAAATGGTTCTGATGGCTAAATAAAATTCACATATATACATTTATTTATTTATAATCTATTAAGATCACCCCTCTTTGACATACTGTCTTTGAATGCTTTTCTGCATTCAGATAATAAAAGATCTCGACAAATGAAACCAACATGGCAATGATAATTCCAACCGTCAGAATGTAAAAAATCCCTGCCACTTTGCTAAGGGTAAGGGAAGCACTTTGACTATCCTAGAATAAAAAATCACTTTTATCATACGTCTGACTTAGTTTGTTCCTTACGCTCATTCCTTGTTCGCACTGGCCTTTTTCATACCACCATTTCATTTCTAATCGTTTTAATTCTCCTATTTCTTGGAGTTCCAAAATTGCCAAATTAATTTTTTCACTAAAATTAATAGTTTATTAATGCTCATCAAAATATTATACTACTATATGCTGTTACACTTAAAAATTAAACTGTTTAATGAAAAAGCAGATTATTTTATCATTAAAAATATGAAATAGAAATTGTATAAACGCTTCATTGCAGAACCAGAATGATAGAATAATGAACTTCATACATGCAACATTCACAATAATTAATCATAAAAAAATTTTGAGGCGTTTATATATGTTCTTCATATTACTAAAAATTATTCAAAATAAATTAATAATAATGAATAACTTTATTTTAAACAAAAGTAAAATAAAATAGTTTGCAAAGCATTTTAAAAACAATCTACTTATGATATTAAAATTTTATGGAGGATAAAAGAGTAGTGAGAATTTTAATTTTTACTGTAGTTATGTGATGAAAACTCAAAACCTGCACATCAGCAGTGTGTGCTGTTGTAAAAAATGCAAAACAGCTCATAATAAGAACAATTACCTCAAATCAGAACCAAACGGTGTAGCCACTCCATAACCAATAGAGTTTAAATTTGCTCCTACTTTAATTGTATCACATGGCTTTCTAGTACTTGCATATTCGTTGGTCGTGGCTTCTAGTAAAAACGCGTATTGACCTTTGGATTCACGGACTCGTTGAATTCCTTCAGCATAAGTAGAAACTAAAGGAGATGGAACTTGTGTGCTCATGTATTGCCACATTCGACGGTGAACATCGACTTTGGATTCCTTAATGTAATTTAGATATTTAAATTGTGTTAAAAGATAGCTATTTCAAACTAAAAATTTAATGTAAAATAAATTTAATAAATATTACATCATATATTGTATCATATATCAACATTAAATAATTACTTTGAAAAATTGAGCAGTAGATCCGCTAGCCTGAATGCCGTACTTTATCTTTGTTTGTCTAGCCAAATCTTCAACCGATTCAATTGGTGCATGCATCTTTTCCAATGTCAAAAAAGCTGCTAAATTAGCAGTGTAAGATGAAACAATTATCATCGTAAAAAACCACCATATGCTACTTGCAATTCGACAAGATGCAGATCTATAATAAGCAACAGTTGCAAACATACTTAGACAGTTCACATCATCAACCTTGGCATTATATCTGTCCCTTGCTGCATCAAAGCGGCTAAAGTTACCCACAAGCAGTTATCAATTGTAAAATCACTCAAACTTGTGCACCCATAGGTTGAACTTGGATTGTAATTCCATTCATAAGGACTAAACCTTGCTATGAAAAATATCACAATGGACACTCCACCATAGGCTATGATGATGAAAATCCAAACTTCAGTGCTCAAAGGTTGCATAAATGAAAATATAGAAAATTCTTGTTTATCAGGCTTTTTTATCATTATGCTGATTCCTGTTGTAAGGAATGGTTTAGAAAAATCAACCACTCGTTCACGCAAAGTGTTAATAGTCAATGAAGCGATTGCAAGGTCTGCTTCCTAAAAAATATCAAAAAATGATTTGTGATTTTACTAAGAATGTAATAATGAAAATAATTTTCAAGTGCAAATTTCTTTTTTTCTTTATCATAAAACTGTTTATTTATACATTTAGACATTTGTTAAACATTTAATGTAATTAGATTCATTCAAACACTTTTTAAAAATTTAATGCATTAACATACATATTTATCAATTTATATATATTGAACAGTGCTCACCCCTCGGATAAGTTCTCCAACCATTCCGTTCCAACGTCCATTCTGATCAACTGCTCCATATTGGTTGTCTTTTACAGGTTTAATAATGTAAGGAAAATTTTCAATTTTTTCTGACAACAATTTCATCAAATCAACGCAGAATCCTTCAAAACGATCATTTCCAGTAAATTGATCAGCATCCTTTTTAAACATAACAAACGGCTCATTCTAAGAATAGAGAAAATCAAACATTTGCAATCATTATAATATACATACAAATATAGTTGTAATTATTCGAGTTCGATTAAACGGCTGGGTATTTTTATTTATCTTTTCCCCTTTTTGTGGATGATTTTCACCGTTTTGAAATCCAACTTTCTGTCGCCATAGTCTTTTCTAAAAGTGTAATAACAAAATATCATTATAATAATGCTAAATTAATTCTTTCCCTATATCAGATATTTGTTAATGTTTTGTAAAAATAGATTTAATGATTCATTCAAAATCCCTGAAAAAAACTAATAATACATAGTTACTTGAACATTTACTACGCCTGCATTATGTCCAGTCTGCAAAACTTCTGTCAGTTTCAGTGTGTAGTTGATACGATTTCCATCATCATCAAATTGCACATTTCCACTAATACCATCTAACCTTGTCTAAATTAAATCTTGAATTGCTTTTTAAAGAAGAGAACTTTTTACCTTTTTCAAAGCTTCATACATAATTTCTCCATGTCGTAGTGGTAGAAATGGTCGATCTGGATTCAACTTATCCTCAAAAGTATAACACAACAGCCCA
Source organism: Trichinella papuae (assembly GCA_001447755.1). NCBI lineage: Eukaryota > Metazoa > Nematoda > Enoplea > Trichinellida > Trichinellidae > Trichinella > Trichinella papuae. The sequence goes on from JYDO01000005.1 coordinate 129,196, forward strand.
TGGTAATCTTCATTTATAAATTCATCTTTTTTGTAATATCTTTTCAAAGCGGACGCATTAACTTTTGCAATACTTTTGAAAGCTTCGATTACAATCTGAATCGCGTCATAGACCAATGCTTCTTCTGCCTGAAATCTCCAAACCTTCATTTAAAGTTCGCTCAGATTTTATGTTTGCTTTAAAGTTGAGAAGCACAAGATTTTTTGCAATTATTTAAAATAAATTATAACTTACTGTAATTGTGCTTGCTTTGTGATAGTGTAACAGTTGACTGTCCAGTCGATTCCATTTTTCAAGGAAATCTTTAAAACTACTTTTATCACGACCCTCGTATTGAAAACCGCTGACGTTGATGAGTCCAATTTTAAATTTTTCAATTTCTGAATCCAGTACTTCCTAAATTTGTTGAATAAAATTTCTTTTCAGACATATGAATACAAGCATAAGAAACAACAATCACTTGACCACTTATTAAATAGTGAAAATTTTTGGTTTTCATTGCCGCATCAAGCAAATCTCGCAAAATGAATTTTAGCTTTTTTCTGTTTGATATGTGCAAAATAACGTAACTGTCAGAGGCAAATCTTGATGAATGGAAATTTAGAAAAAATCTAAAATAATCTGGTTCGATATTTCTCAAGTACAACATCTGCGTTCGAACTTCCGTTCCAATTTTCTTTAAATAATTATTCAAAAGTTCATATTCATATAAACCTATGCAAAAAGAAATAATTTGAAATTATTCTAATAATTCATTAATTTAACAACTGAAGTACCGTCTATGCTGTCATACATGTAGGTAATATTTTTCCACATTTTGAGCCGTATAAAATCACCTACAGCTTCGGCAGTGTTTTGTGCCATGCTGAGTTCAAACTGACCATTTTGTGATTCTCGTTTTGCTGTCGACCAATTGATCAATGGAAGATGAAGTAAGTTGGATAATGCAACAAAAGCTTCACGGCTTGGATAGTTTGCTGTTCCCATCAGCACAAATGCACCATCTTTTATAACTTCACACCCTAAAAAATATATTTATATATAATAATTTTTACATACATAAATATATATATATATATATAATTATACCTAATCTTGTTAATGCCCAGTTGTTTACTGAATCTGTTCTGATAATTCCCTTTTTTGTTTCTAATCGAAATGGAGGAGGATTTTGTTGATAGTTATTTTCCATAGTAGCATAGGTCATAACACTGATCAAGCCATCTTCCATTTCATCTCGGAACAGGGCTCCTTAAGCGAAGTTACTGATTATGAAATAAAAGTAACTGATTAAAATCAAATTTTAAAATAAAAAGTGCTTTATTTCGCTTGCTTTATTTGAACAAACAGAATAACCTGCTTTATTGTAAGAGCATTTGCATTATTAGAAAATAAAGAATGCAAGGTAGAAAAATGGGTTAACAAACAATATATTGCAAAATTTGAATACACTCCATACCAACTGGAACTCTCAGACTGCCATTTGCATGATTGAACAGTAGAAACAATATCCACATTACATGAAACATATTTTTAAATGAAACTTTGATAAAACGTTGACAACGTCGTGAATTTCAACATGCTTTTTATGCAGTTAGTGAAGCAAACATTAACAAGTGGACAAATCTAGCGAAAAACCACTTTGCTAATGAATGGCCAATCATGACCAGAGTTTACTGATGATGTTCAAGCAAGATTGATCAACATGAAGTCAACACCAATTTTCACTATCCAACTTGAAAATTGAATTACTAAACATATGTAGCGTTTTTGGATAAATAGGCAATTTGCAGCAATTAAATTTTGGCTCAACACTGCAGAAATGTTTGCTATTGGCTGAAAATTTTAAATCAATCTGTTCATTTTGATATTTCTTATTTAATCATTATTGACAAGATGGATTAATTGCAATAATTATTTATTTAAATTTCAGAATTATTGTGAAAGTCATTCTTTATAAAAAAATGTTATGCAAAGCTGATTTGAAGCTTTTAAACGGAGAGCATGATTGCTCTGGTGAACAGATAACTGCGTTTATATCATCTGAAAATCAATGTAGGGCTAATTGGAAAGAATTAATTTCAATTAAATGTTCTATAGAAGCACCAGTGCCATGATAGAGCCATATCAGCCACGAATGTCAGGTTTAATGCTATTTAGCAAAAAGTCTATTACTAAAATATTTTCACATTAAACAGTAGCTCATAAAATTGAGAAAACTTTTACTCGCAGTATCAAAACAAAACTCATGCAGTATTGAAAGTAGAAAATGTGAAATATAAAAAGGACAATAAATAGGTTTATAGTAAAAAGAAGATTACTATAGTTTTTTATTGTCCACATTAGCAATAATCTAGGATAGACCAATAAGATGGTCTCAGGTAAGATGAAACAAATATTTAGATTCTTTTTTTTAAAGCTACAGTTAATTCATAAAAATAGTTAAACTTCAGAAATGAAGTATTTGATTTGAAGTTATAAAAAATTTGGAATAAATATTTTGAATAGTCTATAAAAGCCTATAAAAGTCTACGCGATACTGTCAAATAAGAAGAATTTTCATGTGAATTATACAAGGATTATTTTAAAAAACAAAAAGTAATGCAATTGAAGTTTTCAACAAACCTATTTACCCGTAGGAGAGAGCAGGCAAACTGTTGTGAAAAACAGTACTGAGAAAACAATAATAAAACTGCAGTCAACCCTACTGAAACATAAAAGCGTAAGCATGAATTATAAAATAAAGCAGAACAAGCACTTTTTGTGGGAAGCTAAAATAAAAAAATGTGGAACGCCCTATTTCTAAAAGTCAGCTATACAGTACAAATCGACTTGAAAAAATCATACTTGTTAATACCATATTCAAATAATTATTATTTTAATTTATATTTCTTTATAAATTTAGAATGTAAATTATTTTTTGAGTATAAATAAATTTATAACGCTACAGTATAAATTTGTGCCTGTAATTTAGATAATACAGTAACCATTTTAATCTAAAATATTTTATTTTAAACTGTTTACTCGTTTTTGTAAACAGTGTTTTTGATTAATTTTAAAATTTTCGAATTTTACATTATTTTGTGATTTTTTTTATTTTTACGTAATCCGCTTCAGATGCTTTCTACCACATCAGTATCAACTGTTTAAACAAGTAAGTGTGCAGATTTGAATAGCAGTGTTTTACTTACTTTGACGCAGTATGAAACTGCTATCTGTTTTGTTAGTCTTTGAATTTGAATTTTATATTATTTTTGAATTTTAGTGATGTATTCATTTATATAAGTTTATTGTAGCATAAATGTTCTTCTTCAGATCTTTTAAAATGCAATGTAAAGAATGCTTTGATAATGTATAAAATGTTGAATCAGCAGTTTCAAAATTTGCACTAACATAATTTAATGTTTTAGTGGCAACTAAAAATGTAAACTGGACGTACGGGGAATTTTTGTCGGAGAACGTTCCCGAATTAAAAGTGTGGCAATGTCATGAAGTGGTAAAATTACTGCATGAACAAAACACTCTTCCTTTTATTGCGAGATATCGGCAACAAAATATTGGAAATATAGATGTTAGCGTTTTAAGACAGTGTTTTATGCTGTATGAAAAAGCGAAGTAAGTTTTTCATGCTTCACCGAATGATGAAAATGTAAAGACTGAGAAATAGATGAGATAACATTTTTTGTATTGTTACATCATATTGTTAATATATTTCATATTTATGTTTTTTTTAATAAAAAATTATACAATTGTTATTCATTAGCTGATATATTTATTCACATAGTTGCATGAATAAACGTTATCTATATTTTATTAAGGAATTTTTTATGTATTTCTGTTTGAAAGGTATACATTTTTTGATTACGATGTCGAGATGGTGAAAATGTTATTTTTAATTCCAGGAAAATTGATAAAACAGTTGGAAGTGCAGTGAAATCTTTGCAAGAAAAACACAAAGGAGATCAAGCTACTTCTGCATCTTTGATTGATGAATTAAAATCAGCCAAATCGATTGAAGATGTTAATTTGGTGGTAAACAGAACTTGGTTGTTTGAAGCTTTGTTAATTTTAAGTTTATAAATTATGTTTTCTATGATTTAGAATTTAGAAAAGATGCTATTTTTTTTTAAATACTTAATTTATATATGTTGCAAAGGTGTAATTTCATGATTTAGAAATCAAAATGCGGTGTTCATTCGAAATTGACTTCTTATGAGCAAGCGATTGAAGCCGGCTTGAAAGAGCCAGCTATTTTTATTATGAACAGCGGGAAACCTGTCGACTTATTAAAATATACATCGTCAAGTATTGCATTTGTTCAGTATTAGAGTTTTGGAGATTTTTATCTTTTTTTTTTAGATTTTCCAAACAAATTATCCGTTAAAGAAGGAATCATCGATATTATTGCAAAAGAAATTTGGATGCAGGATGAAACGCAGAATTTTATAAAAGAATTGTTGTTAGTTTTTTGAAAAATTTTAAAGTTTTTATAAAAATAACAATTTTATTGCAAATAAGTTATTTTTCTTTTCGAGAAGTGAATATGAATTTCAAGAAATGAAAAATTAATATATGTAATTTGTCAGTGCAACTTTCATTTGAATAATTTCAGATCTCAGAAAGATGCGAATGTTCGGGTTGAAGTGAAGCGAATTGCTAAAAGGCGTTCACTGGTAAATAGCAAAGATGCAAAGATGAAAAACAGCGAAAATTTTGCCGCTTATTTTGATTTTTGCAAATATTTGAAAGCAATCAAAGCACATCAAGTATTTTTAATTTTTATTCAATAAAGCGATTATTTCAACAGACAGTCTGTAATTCGATTGTTTTAGATTTTGGCAATTAATCGTGGAGTGAGTTGTGCATTTTTGAAGAAAATTATTACTTTGCCGTTAAAATGGAAAGCGCAATTTGTGACTGTATGTCAGGAAAAATTGCGTAAAGGAAAAAAGGCGATTAGTGAAATCGAGCGTAACGCTATTGAAAAGTGCTTCAGCGAAATTGCCGACAAATATTTATGCCGATATTTATGGTATTCGGCCTTGAGTTTTTCTATAAATTTCAAATTATTCCGTGTTGACGTGTATTTTGTGATTATATTTAATTATTATATCGTATGTTTTATTCTTCCTGCTGTTTTTGAAAGAGCTCTTTACTAAACTCTACAAAATAATTTTGTAATCATGTTAACTTTATTCATTTAATCGGTTTCAAGAATATTAGTTTCATTACAGGAATAACGCAACCAGAGTAGCAGAAATGGAAGCATTAGAATGCTTTTCAAGAAATTTGAAAGATATGTTGCTTGTAAAACCATTGAAAGGCTGCAGCATTTTGGGCATTGATCCTGGATTTTCTGCTGGCTGTAAATATGCTATGATTTCCTCTACTGGTAAACTCAGTTCAATTTTATCATTAAATCAAATTATCGAATAGTTGTTTAATTTAAACATTGAAATTAAAAGATTACTTTTAGGAGATGTTATTGATACAGGAAAGATATTTTTACGAAACCCATCCCAAAAAGAAAATCAAGCATTGATGAAGAAGTTGTGCAATTTGATGGTTCAGGCAAGATGCGAAAATATTGCTATTGGAAATGGCACTGGTAGTCAGCAGGCTCAGCAACTTATTTCTGATTTAATCAAATCGAATTTTTTTGCACCACTGTCGGTTAAATTTTGGTAAAACCTATTTATGCGACAGTTTTTCTTAATATTGTTCTGTTGTTTAATTCACTTTTTTTATTTATTTGTTATTTTAGCATTGTCAGCGAAGCAGGTTCATCTCAGTACAGTATTTCCAAAGTTGGTTGTGACGATCTGCCAGGATTAGATCCAATATACAGAAGTGCAGGTGCGTTTTTTTTCTTTTTTTAATAATACATGTGTTGTAATTTAATTGATTATGAATATTATGAATTAAATTTTAAACATGTTGGGTAGTTTTAGTAAATTTATTTTTAATTAATTAGTTTCCATTGCTCGTCGAGTATTGGATCCATTATCAGAGTACATTAAAATAGATCCTAAGCACGTCGGGATTGGCATGTATCAAGTAAGAAAATTTAGATGGAAGTTTTTGTATTTTGCACTACATACATTTATGTTTATTTAGCACGATCTGGCAAAAACAGAATTAGCAGCAGTTAGAGATTCTGTGTTTGAAGAATGTGTCAGCTTTGTTGGCGTGAATTTGAATACATGTTCCTCTCAATTATTGCAGTATTTCTATTTTATAAATTTACTTTGCAATGCATATAAATTTTTATTGTTAGGCATGTTTCTGGTTTGGGAAAGCAAAAGGCTGAAGCAATTATCAAACACAGGGCTAAATTGGGTTATATTCTTAAATAAATAAATTAATTAATTAATGTATTGAATGTAAATTTTTTACAGGTCAGTTTAGAAATCGTAAGCAACTTCTGCAAATAAATGGCATTGGTCAACATGTATATAAAATGTGTTGCGGGTTTTTGCGCATTTATGCAACAGAATTAAATGAGCAGCGTCAAATTGGGACTTCCAATAAAAAAGATTCAAAATATATGGATATCGATGCCCTAGACGCAACATCTATTCATCCAGAAACTTATGAGATTGTGGACAAGTGAATGTTATTTAAATTTTTTTTAGAAAGTTTTCCGAGTCAACCAACAATTAATTTATTTAGATTGTTGAATCATTTGAAGCTGAGTAGAATGGATCTGTTACGTGCAGAGGCTAGAGATGCTGTGGTCCGTTTTGGTAAAAATGAAGAAAATTTAGCAAAATTCAGCGGTAACTATCACGTTGATATGGATACATTGAATTTCATCATTAGCAATATTGAAAAATATGGTAACGATGATATTCGTGACGGTATGTTCAACTTTTTCTTTTCTTGATTTTTCAGGATCAGATTGTTTTTATATTATTTAGATTTTAATGGATGGACATTTATTGAATCCGTGAATACTTTTGATAATTTGTCTGTTGGTTCAGTTCTGATTGGTACTGTTCGAAATATTGCTACATTTGGTGCATTTGTCGACATTGGTGTAGGTGTGGACGGAATGTTGAATTCAAATGCCATCGAAGGAATTCCATTGCATGTAAATAAATAAATTCTTATTTATTATTAGGAAAAATTTTATTTCAAAACACTTTTTTTTATTCAGCAGTGAAATTAGATATTTTTCAAAGTATTTTTTTTTTCAATTAATGGAAACAAACAAACAAACTTTGATTTTCAAACGCAGATGTAACAAAGTTTTTTTTTTGAAATTGTATTTTTAGATCAATCAACAGGTTCGAGTATCGGTTTGTAAGATTGACGAAGAACGGAAGCGTATCAGTTTACGATTGGTTCACACATTTCAATCGACTATTTGAGAAATTGTGTTCAACTTCAGTTTATTTTTTTGAAATGTTTTACTTAAAAATACAATACAGTAAACAACAGTTGTGAATTTTATTCTTATGAGCAGCAGCAAGCAGCATTGTGAATTGCAATCATTCGTTCAATCGAATCATCATGAGATATGACAGAATGAAATAATGAACAAGAATAATTAATAATCTCGTGTATCTTCTTCACACTGCATCGACGATGTCAACAGTGTATCCATATTTGATGCGAAATGCTTGAACGCTTTTGTTCAGACGATCCAACGAATCAGGCTTTATGGAACTGCCGTGGGTGGTTCGCTGAACAGCTCGGACGAGTAGCCATGCGACCGCCGTTTGACCAATGTCGAGCAGCATTTGCACGACCGCGTCCCACTGTTTGAGAAAAGCCAACACCAGCAGTGTGAGCGTTTTCTGGCAAGATTCGGTGCTGGACAAGTGTTCCGCCCATTTGAGCATCACTTCAGCGCAATGCTGCTCGTCCAAGGCCACTTTGGCCAGCCAGACCGACTGTTCCCAGTAGCCGAACGACTGCAAATAGCGACAAGCGTCCAGCTGTTTGTCGATCAAGCACAACAACCAGATGCCGTCGAGCAAACGTCCGGCGGCGATGCAGTTGGATGCCACGAGTTTGATCGTGCTACGGCAGTCGGTCGACGAACGATCCGCAGCCAACAAGCAAGCTTTGAGACTGTTTTCGTAGTGGTCAGCATGGCTAGGGTTGGCCGTTTCCGCGAGCAAGAGCTGCATCGCCGTGTCCAAGCGACCGAGCAGCACCAGCGTGGCGACGTGGTTCCGCCTCTGTCGACCACCATCGCTGGTCGAGCTGCAGAAACTGCTGCTCTCACAGATACTGCTGCTCAAAGCTGCCCATTCGACTCGTCTGAACTGTTCCGACGGAAACAGATAGTCGAGACAGTTCGGCACTCGAACCGTTTCGTTCGACAACGGTTCGAGCGCGTCTTGAACCACGGTCCAGAAATTCTCTTCCCACTGTTCGCCGAACAGTTGCGCGACTCGCCGACATCGACCAATCACACTGCGAGAGTTGGACTCGACCACGCTCGACACTGCCTGTTCGCCCAAGCAGTGCAACTGTTTGAGCAGAATCGAACGTTCCAATTCGTCGATCGAACTCTGCTCCAAACGTTCGATCACCGTTTCGAACAATCGCTCGACCGGTTCATCGAATGCCACCTGCTCGAACAGAGTATACTTGAGCAGTGCGGTCGAGTGTTTCGAGCACAGCGTCGGACAGAACAGTCGGTCGACAAGCAGACGCTCGTTGTTCGACGCCAGCGTCGAAAAGCCCGCGTCGTATACCCTGGCGCAGCCGTCGGTGGTGAGCAGAATCGGCACGCCACTTTCGAGCAAGCTCAGATCGAGCACTCGCAAGCCGATCGCATCCAGACGCAACTTGGACAAGCAGATCAACTTGTGCGGGTTCCAAACTGACGCGCCTTCCGCTTGCAACGCCAGTACAGTGAAATCGGCCGGGCGTGGACAAAACTGCAGCGTGCGGATTTCTCCCAAATCAGACGACTTGCAACTGGACGTTTTGCATTGCAAATTCCAAGCGCAGAAACGACCGTCGCTGTCGCCGAACACCAGCAAATCTTCCTTCCAAGCCATGGCCGACATTTGACCACTAGTGCCGGTCCATTGGGTCTGCACCTCGCAGCCATCTTTCACGTGCAGACCTTTCACTACCACGTGCCAGAGGTGATTCTCATGGTCGAGCACGACCAAATTTTCCCTGTAAAGCACACTGGCCGAAGATTGCTGCTGCGTTGTTTCGTCGTTGTCCAAATCGGTCATCTCCTCTTTCGAATCTAAAGCAAGAGCACCACCACAATCATTACCCACGTTCAATCGTTGAACATGATGGTGCTTTGTCGACCAAGCCATGTCGACCACTATTGGACAACGACGAGACATTTTCTTCAACAAACGAAACGATTTCAAATCCCAAATTTCCATCGGTTGTCTTCGAAATGCAATTGCCAAATATGAATAAAAATGCGACACCTATTTGTTAACAAAACAAAAAAGAAATATGTATTTATGCGTGTGCGCAAATTTCAACATACTTTTATCATTTCAATTGCTGATTCATCACATTCAGGACGCAATACTTTGGCACGCCCACTTCGGATGTCGACGTAGAAAAGTTCATTTCGAACCAAATGAGTGCTGGATGCGGTGAAATTTTGCAAACATGCACAGCTGACGAAATGGTCCACACCCACCCATTCCAAGCAGATCACTGGACACGAGTGAAGACCAAAGTCTCGTTCCAATTCGCCACGGTCCGCGTCCACAAGCTGCACAACGCCGTCCTGATTGCCGACCAAGATGAACTGTTCGCCGTTTCGACCACGGCTCGGACAAGAACGCACAATGGTCGGCGAACCGCCGAGCGGGTAACGAACGCAAGCCAGGGTCAGACGTGCGGGCCACGCCCACTGGTTCCACTGGCTAGCCAGCTGGCTCAACGTGTACCAAGTGGACAAAGCCGGGCTGGGTGCCGGCTCGACAATTGGTTCCACATCGTAGCGGCACAGCCGACCGTTGCCCATCACGGCCACCAGACGAAGTTCACAATCCGGAGCCAAGCACACGCCGACCGGAAACCAACTTTTGACCAAATGACGTTGGTTTTCCAAATAGCATACCGTCTCGTAGAACATGGTCACCGGCTTGTCCACTTCCACGCCGTCACCACTGTAGCGGCATGCACGCAAAGACAACCCTCCGTTCTCTTGGCACATGTAAAATGCATCTCGTTGTCGACACGGCAAGATGCACAAAATTGCAGATGCACCGCGGTCGAACGTCAAATGAAGGACCGGCAACATACGATCAACGTTGATCAATACAATTTCCCGCGAATAAACTAAAAACAGATGACCACGCCTGGAGGGCTGATAGACAAGTTGTCGACAGCAAATTTCATGTTGGCTAGATGTCGTCACTTCGTCAGTGTTCATCATTGATGACCATTCGACCATACTATTATCATTATTATTATTGCTATTGCTACTGCTATTACTATTGTTGTTGCTATTGCTATTACTATTATTATTATTGGTATTATCACTGCTGTTATTTATTTTAGCATTATTACCAATTGAAACACTACTACTGCTACCCAGTGCTTTGACAAGCTGATTTTTTATAGACAATGACATTGCTGATCTTTTGGAATGAAAATCAACAACCGACTCAGGCATATTAATCGTCGTGGCTTCGTTCGCCTGAGTCAGACGATACTGCTTGGTTGTCTGGCCTGACGGTGCTGTGGATACGGAAAAATCCTCAATCAAAAGCAAATTGCCGGCTGCATTCATAAATGCTATCCTGCTCAACTGAAACGGATCTATTGAAAAGCCAATAAACACGTCAGTGTATGCAACTCGCCAAAGTTGGGTTCCTTGGTCACCGTTCCAAAGGATCAACGTCGCCGGCCCGTGCAGTGCAAGCAACAAATCTGGTGAAGCATCTTGACAACAGAGCCATTGCATGTCGACCACAGCAGCGTTGCTTTCACCAAATTCACAACGCATTTGCGCTTGCAGTACATTCCAGACAACGATTCGACCAAGGGAATCAGCTGATGCTAATCGCAAATACCAGTCGTGAAAGTCTGTCGCATTTCGAAGTGAATCCTCTCTCGACCATCGAACCTGAACTTATTATGTACAACACGAGTATTTGTAAATTTTAAAATATAGATGCGATTGCTTGCTTTTGATACTGAAACTGAAAACAAATTCCTCCAAATAAACAGCTGTAAAATAATCTGCACAGCAGAACAAAAATTTCCTAACATATCATGACAAATAATAAACGTTTGACCATCAAAAGACACTTAAAATTACACAACTCAAAAAGTTTTCAAATTCCAAAACTACACACAATTGAAAGTTTAATTTATAAAACAATAAACAACATACTCTAGCTAACATACAAGCTACTTTGCCAGTGCACATATTTAAATTCTTCTATAAACATAAAGTTCATCCAAAACAAATGCAAATACAAAACTAATCAGTCAAATGGCACAAAAAAATAAACCGAAACTATTCTACAGTAGTTGAAAAACGTTGCAAAACAAAATTTGTTACTGTTTTGTCATGCAGAAAAAGTGCAACATCAATGCTGAAAAATTGATAACTGTTGACTCACTTTTATTACTTTTCCAACATGACCAGGCAGTGTTTGAACTGCAGTCATGGTTTTTGCATGAATAACAACCACAAACGAATGGCAACCGTATGCAACAAAACCGTGCCATCCCCAGTCAATGCAACCGCCGTTTTTACTGTGCAAGCCACCCGTAATTACTTTAGACATTTTAAAGCTATGTTAAACAAACGACGCTTATTAAGCGTAATAATTTGAAAAACTCAAGCATTAAATGACAACAGTCCAATCACAGAGATTCGTAATTCATTTCACTTTGCAAACATTACGCAACAATAACAGTAATCTAAAAAAACTCAAGATTTAATCATTTACATTGAAAGTGAATTTGTAAATTATTGAAAAAATATTAATTAAACAAAAAAATTGTTTTAATTTTTTTAATTTAACATTTTTAAACATTTATTTCTTTTAATTTAAAAACTGTACCTGCTGATTGGATACTGTGCTAGTGTTTACAGTTCTTATCAATCAAAAGTTTCGCCTTGATTTATCTGCTTGTTTTAAAAAAAGAAGATGAACTAAGTAGGTTTTAATATTAATTTCAATAAAAATATTTAAATCAGTTAATTTTGAAATCGAAACACTTTATCCAACTACAGCTATAATTAATAATTTGTTTCCAATCTCAGTTTTGTTATTGTTTTTTTTTGTTTTCATATGTCATGTTCAGGAAAGTACAACATTTTTTTTTACTTAGAGAATATATTGTAAAATTTTATGATTCTAAAATTATTTTCCATCTTTTCGCATCATATTTCATGACTTTCGTATTTTTCGTTTTGATTTCATCATGGCTCTTATTTATTTAATATTACTTTATGATATTTTTTATATTGGCAATTGTGTGAATATGTTTCTAGTTCATTTAAGCTAAACTTGTAGTTTCTTGTTTATTTAAGCTGAACTTGCGTAGTATTTCAAGTTGTTTTGCTTTGGAATAGGAGCATCTATTATGTTGTTCATTTTTGAATGAGAATTTATTTTATGCGTATATTGAGCAGTTGTGCATTTTATTTGCTTTTATTTTTTACGGTGTATTAAAAAAAATATATTTCTCAACAATTCATCGTTCAATATTTGTAGCTGTGTTTGTGTATTGATGCAAATGGGTGCATCAGTGTCCAATCTCAACGGGCCAAAGTCAACGTCCGGCTGCCCGATGCAGAAGAAAAGTAGCTCTGGTTGTCCAATGAAATCCGACGATAGCTTAGATCCGGCAAACATGATGCCACCGGAAAATCAACAGCCCGCACCGGATCAGCCGTTTCCTTTATCCACAGAAAGAGAGTTGTCTTCGATTCCAAAAGCGGGTTCAAATGAAAATTGGAAGTATCCGTCGGCGCAGATGTTCTGGAACGCAATGCTGCGCAAAGGTTGGCGATGGAAGGAGTCCGACATCCAGCCTGACGACATGGACAGCATTATTCGCATTCACAACAGCAACAACGAACAAGCTTGGCGTGAAATACTGCGGTGGGAAGCTTTACATTTTAAAGAATGCGACTGTCCGAAGTTGAAGAGCTTCAGGGGCGATGCCTCTAAGTACACGCCACGAGCTCGAATTCGTCGGGCCCTTGGTTACGAGTTGCCGTTCGACCGTCACGATTGGATCGTAGACCGTTGCGGTAAAGAGGTTCATTACGTGATCGATTATTACGATGGTGGAAAAGTGAACCCAGAAACTGGTCAGTTTAGTCTCATGGATGTTAGGCCAGCGATGGACTCTTGGCAAAATATTTTTGATCGAATCATCGTAGCTTACATGCGTTTCAAGTACGACACGCTAGGCATGCAGCCACCACGTGTGAAATGTTCGGTTTCTCAAGAAATGCTCAAATAAAGTACATGGCCATTTTGTTTTTCCGTCAACTATTTGCTCTTTTATACATGCACATGTTGTGTACCTTCTCGCAAGTAGAATGAAAAAATTCAATTATAAAACTATTTCAATGACAATTTCACACACAATATAATAATACGAAAATTCTACAATCTGGAATGAATTGAAAGAGAAAATGAACAGCGAATGTGTATTCTAATGATCAGTTAGTTTAACAATCAATTTCAAATAAAGCGGTACAAAAGACGAGGACTAAGTAGCAAAAGAAAAATTAAACTGACCAATCAGGACCTTTTTCATTGCTTTCATACATTTTTTTGGAACGAAAAGAAAACCATGGCAACATCTCGCTAGCGTCAACTGCAGATGCCTTAAAATAAAATAATATTGAACATAAATATAAAATAAATAAATAGTGCACAAATGAAACCTTCAAATACAGGCACGCATCTGTTCCATAGCCTTCCATTGAGAATAGAAATAAATCCCCTAGAAAATATCGAGCATACAGTCGAGAAAGCGGCAAACCATAACCCAGTCCAGCCTAAATAAAGTATCATGGAGTATGTTTAGCATCTTTGCTATGCATTATTATATATATATTGCACTAGTACATAAAATTATAATAATTTAACATACCATTGGAGCGTCATATTCAGCATTTTCCACACTTGGAAGGGAAGCAGTAGTATACATATAGTTAAACAGTTTGCCAACAATATGCCGAGGCACTCCACCGCCTTGATCGCTTATCTAAAAATATAAACAAAGCTTATTAATTTCAAAAAAAAAACAAGCTTTTAATATTAAATTCAAATTGAACAGCTGTTAACAAACCAGATTTATAATTAAAAATATTGATTTGAAAATTCCTACAGCATCGTAAACTCCCCTTTATAGATAAATCTTCTTTTCCTTTGACAATTCGTACTGTAATTGGGGGTAAGTCATCTTTTTTCCCATGCTCTTCCACCACTGCGCGTAATGCATTCTTCAAAAGAAAATCATAATGAACAAAAAAAATAACAACAGTTAAAATCAAAATCACTTCATTTCAAATTACTTTTAGTAATTCAATCATGATGTGATAAAGATGTGAAGGCACGTAAACAATGCTTATAGGTTGTGATGGCTCCAGCACTATAAATTTAAAGTGCTAAATGTTTAAATAAATTGTTAACAATCACATTTTTGCATAATACAAAAAATCCAACTATTTCTTAATAGTAACAAAAATTAACGTTTCACCGTTTATGGTTTCAATCTTTATTCCAGGAGAGGTAACGTAGTATCGGTCACACAAAAATTTTGCATTCTCATAAGCATCTAAAGCTGAATAAATTCACTACTTGGATAAAGAAACATTTAACAATACCTTCAATAATAGAAACTACGTTACAATTCGGATCAATGCATCCAATATGCCGAGAACTAGTGTAAAATGGATGCGCTTCGTCGCTGAAGATGATAACTTAATAAAAATAAATATTAAATTCGTTTATTTGAAGAAAATTATATATACAGTCGAACTTGGTTAAATGCACAAGATTTCCTGTAGTGAATTACACTGTAAAATAATGGATAAGTGCACATTTGGATAAGTGGATCATTTTGCTGAGGTCCACGGGATTTACTGTTCGCAATATATAGTCTTTAAGTGCACAATAGAGACGTTCCCGGCTGCTTTACGTTTATCATCAGCCATAACAACTATAACATAAATCAGACAAACCTAGATCGAATTGAAGAGCATGTAGTAAGGCTGGTACCACAAAATATAATTCAAACCTACATTTCTGACTATTTTACTTGAAATAAATGGACAATTTTAAACCTATTTGCACATGTGAAGTTATTGCTCCTTTCAATTACTCTGCATAATTCTCAACTTTGGATATGTGTATAAAAATTATTGCCAAATTCCATGTGCACTTAACCAAGTTCGACTGTACATATAAATATATACCATGCTGATAAATTAACATGCGCACGCTGATACGACTAAGATAAAAACGGTTCAAAAAATATTGAATATTATTTTGCGTAACAGGATCAATTCCATGAGTTGCTTTCATTTCCATTAAACCCTACATGCTATTATTTGATATTGATATCTGAACAAATAAATCATTTCTGTTACTTACCTCGGCCATGGTCTCTACAACTGTATTATGCCTTTTTAAAACTCTGCTAAGCTGTCGCGAAAAGCTAAACAAAAAGCCTGCTAAAAATTATATTGAAAATTAGAACAAAAAATTAAAAGAAAATAATAGAATACAAATTTCTAACTGTTAAATATATTGAGCGGTCAGTGAAATTCAATTTCCCACAAACAAATGAACAAAGAAAATCACAAACTCTCGCAATGTGCCTGTATCAGCATTAGCATTTTCATACTGCAACAATTCTTGAAAACTCTCCTGATACCACTGGTAAACAAGCTTGGTTGACGGAGTTTCCATCAACTGGGATGGAAGAAGTTCAACTTCTTTCATTATATTTGCCAAACGTACGAGAAGTTCTTTCTTCAAAAATTCAAATGAACTTCTCTCATCACGAAGTTTGCCTAAGCATCAAAATTTAACATCACAACACATTTAAAACTTAACATATGCAAAAAAGTCAAATCATATTTTTAATATTTAGCTATTTTCGAATTAACAAACAAATTTTCCACAGACAACACAAATAATAACAATGTAATACCAAAATCCACCAAACTTTGCATGGACAAAGCTGAAGGTCGAAATTGAGCGTAGTCATCGATTTTTCTTCCAATTATCCTTATAAGCGGCGAAAAAAGATATCGCGTAAATTTCATAATTCCTTCAAATAAAATTCAAATTATCATACAGTTACATCAACGGATTTTTCGACGAATTTTGCAGCTTTTTGCAAGAAAAGTTGAAATCAATCACTCTAAGCATTGTTGATTTCACACAGAATAACAAAATAGAAAATATTGTTTTTCAAAAATTTAAAGAGACTAGAATTTTCAGTCAATAAAAATGCAAGATGTTTATTCATTGTTATAAAATTATTTTTCTGAAAAAACTACAATTATCTCAACAAAGAAAAGCAATTGAAAGCAATCAGAGCGTTGCATACTACTTTTCAAATACAGGTGATAACGATAATAAAGTTCATTTTTAATTTTAATAAACAACAAAGTGTCTTTGGAAAAATTTACATTAGAAAATAAAAAATTTTTTTTTTTTGATATAATTAGAACGTTGTGAAAATTACATCACTGAGCGATATCAGCAATATTGTTAATAATTGATGAAAACACACAGTTTGGTAATAAGAAAATTAAGTAATACCATACTATACATTTTGTATTTAAATATTTAAGTTTGAGATTTTGTTAAATGCATGAAGTGATAAAAAGTATTACAAGAGTATTTTTGATTTGGATAAAAAATACAACTAAATGACAATACAACTTTATTGATTTCAGTTTTAAAAGAAAAATTGATTACATGTTTATTCAATTCACTTTTAGAAGATTTAATTTTTGTCACTGTAAAAGTTATCCATATTTTGCACACAGTGGCCGTAAAGAATAAAAAATGGATTTAAACTGTAATAACAGCTAAAGTTAATTAAAGAAATACGTGCTTGTTGAAATTGCAATGATATCTTTTAACTTATAAAAAAAATAAAGTACAACGTGGCATTTTTTACAAAGTGTAATTTATAAAATAAAAAAAAAAGAACTTTTGAAAAATTTTCCATTGATAAGTGATGACAAATAAAAGATATTACAGGATTGGATATAGCTATTCGTTGTTTTTTCTTACATGCACAACAATTGTTGCTTATTTTTATTTTTTCACATATTCATAATGCCAATGATGAGAATGCTGAGAAAAAAAATCGATGCTACAACAAATCAGGCTAATCAGTTGAAGAAACAATTAAATTAAAAAAAAAATACAATTGCAGAAATGTTTATTTGTTTATTGATTTATTTCTTTGAACTGTATGATCAATTGGTGAAAAATGATGAAAACCAGTGCTTGTTCGTATGAAGCTTATTATTATTTTTTTCTCTTCAACATGCTGATGAAAATATGGCGCAGTGTATTCAATTTTGAACTACTTGCTTTGTTGAAAATGTAAAACTTTGCACACGATCAAAATTGCCTGCAAGAATATATACAACATATTCTGCTGATGGAATGAATGTTTTTTTTTTTGAGAAATGAAATCAAATAGCAGTTTTGAAATTATAATTTTTTTTTAAATCAGCAAAAGCTAGTTGGTGCTGATTTTGCATTGTTTAATGAAACTTTTGGTGGGCAAGTTTTCAACAGAGCGTAACATGCAGTCTGTCAGTCGTCTGCCTGTTGGAGAAGCCGTTGGTTGTAGGTTTGTTACGGCTGGCAAGTTTTGTCGACCTTGCCGTTGTCAGAATTCTTCTCTTGCTGTGACATCTAGTGAGAAGTTTTCAACCACCGCCCGCATTATCAAAAATATTCCAAAAGCAAGATGAGCTGCTTGGATCTCCGCTCTTGACGTTGGCAGATATTTTGCATTGTTGTTGCCAGCGTTTCTAGATGCGAAGATATGAAAGCTTTACCTGTGGCTTTGATCACCGTCGCCTCAATTGGCATTGTTAGCCTGATCGGCATCGGCTTGTTTTTCGCGCTTTTGCCCACTAAAACGAAAATTTCCCCACAAGCTGCAACATTTGAAACAACAATAATGCCCATTACAAGCACAAGTAAGATTTATAATTATTTTGTTGTTGTTTTTTTATTTTTACTTACTTTTTAATTAAAGAATATTTATTATTCAAATTACTAAGAAGATAACTTCTGTCCAGATAACTCACATATATATACATATGTGTATATATTTGCATATTGTGAAAATAGATTTTGCATGTTTCGTCTGTCTGAGACTAGTTCACTAGACAGTTGACAGAACATATGAAAACCGTTTAACGGTCGTTTGAAGTCGACCTCCTTGTGTCGGAATCATTGAGAAGCGGCTGTCGCTTTCATGACAAACAACAGGATGTTCAACATATACTTCAGAAATGACCTGCAACAACTTGAAAATTATCAATATACAATCAATCAATTGTTTCATACTTAGACAATAATTCTTGCCTTTCAATAATTTCAATTGAAAACACACTCAAATCTATTTGTTCGAATTTTTATTTCATTATCAAAAATTATGCTTATTTAATGAAAAAAGCAACAACAAGAAATGTTCATTATCATCTATTCAATTCATATTTCAAATATTTCACTACAATTTTACTGGATAAAATTTCAATTATTCCCTATTGGCAACAACATTTTGACAATCAATCTTTTTCATTTAACTAAAAATACTTTTTAAAAAACTGTAATTGACTTCAATTGGCAATGCTAAAATTTCAACAATTTTCAACATTGTGATTGAAAAATACTTTAGCAATTTTAAATTTAAATTCCAATTTACACTATCATGATTGTGATTTAAAAAAAAGGTTTCTTTCTCTACCATTTATCAATTTCATTACAAAAAAATTATTCTGCTTATGAAAATATTAGCATAAAAATTATACCCATTATTATTATTATTGCTTATTGCATTGCTGTGCTTCATTAAGTTGAAAAGTGTTTGTTTTATTGGCAATGAAAATTAACATAACATGGTTAAATGATTTTCTTTTCAATCATCGATCTTTATCAGCAATATTATATTCTGTTCATTTTTTAAATAGCTTTTAATTGTGTTATGCATTTATTTATGTTTTTTTTTTGGTATAATTACTAAGATGATTTTCTGTTTAATGAAAATACTATTCATTTCAATATATTTCAAAAAATCAAAGTTTTAACAGAAAAAAATGTTGTTTTTTGCTTGTTTGTTTGTTTGCTTTGTTGATTGAATGAAACATTATTCTTAACAGCTGCTTGACGGTTAGCATTCTTTGGTTCATTTTTTTCTATTCCAACGCATTTTAATTGTGCACCAGTTACCAGTTAAAGGGAAAATGGGAAGTAAATTGATTAGATACTTGACAATGGAAATGGGCAATCAGAGCCTGGAACGAATAAAAGAAAATGAACGATAAAAATAGCAAGTTATTTTTAGTAAATGCGAATTAATCAAATCAATTCAAACAATATCCTTTTCAACCTTTCATCCAAGATGTATTGTTGTTTACTATTATGAACAAGTTACCGATATTTGTTGTCATCTGTTGACCTTGTACTAACATGGAATGCGTCAAACAGGCATCTAATGACCGCATCTTAAGAAATTTACACAATGCGCATCTGTTGTGAAATGCAGCTATTCTCTTTCCTCTTTATTTAAACTGTTAATATTTTCTTTTTCTCAAAATAAAATATCATAATCTACAATTGTATTACGTCATCATGGAGATCATAAATTGTTACTTTTACTTATACTTACTTTATGCTTGCTTGCACATGATTTATACTGCTAGATGTTTGCAACTTATGATGCATCACCACCAATTTGTGTTGTAAAACTGTTTTTTCAGAAGAAATTTATACTGTTGGTTGATTTTATTGACAACAAAAAGTACAATCAAATAAACGCTCATCACATGAGTAGCAATACTGAATTTTATGCTTTTGAATAATTTCTGAAATGATTTGTTTAAAAGTGCAAATCGTACTTAATCTATTCTTTGTAAAAATAAAAACATATCTTCTTGGAAATCTTAGAAAATAATCTCAAACAATTCATAAGCAAGTGAATGCTATAATTCAGCTGGAAACATTCATAATCTAAATTTCAGTTATAATTTGGTGCAAAAAATCTGAATTAAAATGTACACATATTTTTCACTTATTTCCAATTACTATGTATATATATGCAATAATATTATTACAATAATAATGAATGCTACAAGTAATTATAACTAATACACATAATGTGATTAATGTTCTTAGTTACAACAATTCTGCTAAACCAGGGATAGGCAAACTTTTTGTACCATCGACCCCCTATGGTTTTCCTTGATGCCTCATCGACCCCCAAGCTTATAAAATAAATATTATTAATAATAAATTTCTTTATTATAAGGTATCCTTTACCCTTTTCACCCTTACTGATTCTCGATCAGATGCATTTCACCTTTACGTTTAATCATCCCGCGCGGCCGTTGTCACGCAGACGTCCACCCCAAGCAGCTTTGCACAATTTATCATTTAGCTTTGTACTAAAATCGCCTTTACCAATTCATCTGATGTGACGAAAGACGCGAAAAATATCTGACAAAGGCCTATGCAACACATTTATCAAACTCAAGCATTAAACGACCTGCAACAAAAGGGAGTGAAAATTTAGCCTGAAGTCGAAAATTTTCTTAGCATCGCGCAGTTCGGTCCCGCAAAATTAATTTCTTGTGGTGTCTGTTGATAGTTCAGAAAAGTATAAATTATTGTTACAAAATAGTTCTGCAGGAAATAAATTCCTCAGATGAGATTTCAAAGTTCATATTCGATCCCGGAGTTCATCGACCCCCATTCGACTCTTAAGCCTTTATCGACCCCTTAGATAGTTCCATCGACCCCAAGGGGTCGATATCGACCACTTTGGCTACCCCTGTTCTAAATTAATAATTTCTAATCAACCCAGATTTCCGTAACTTTTGGAAATTAAAAATCATTGGATATTTGCGTGCACATTATTCAGAAATGAGTGCAAAAAGTACAAGTATGCATAGTTTTAGAAGTGACAATAACACAAAGTGCTTTATTAGCGTTAAATAAAATTTATTTCCATTTTATAACATTATAATCAGCCGAAAGCATGCCTTTTCATTTATTCCAAAACTATTATCAATTCTGAAGAATCTTATTGATTGTGCATAAGCAAAAGTAAGTTAAAATAAGTAGTAAATAAATAAATAAATAAATAAACAATAATTCGATCTATTTTTTAATGGATTTCCAACATTGAAATGATAATAGGTTTATAAGTAGTAAAATTTCAACATTAAATGTGCACCGCTTAAACAAATGAAGCTAAAAAGTCGAAAATAATCGATAAAACGATCCGTAAATGACATTCATAATTTAGCTAAGTTAAAATAAGTGAGATACTGTTCTTAATTATGTAAATCATAATAAGAGAAAAGAAAAGTTAATTTAGAGGTGGATTAAAATTGTGTTAAAAATTCTGAAAACAGAGCGCCTATTGTCAAAAGTGGTGCGCATATCCCTTTTCAATTTATTTGTGTTTGAAATGCACATCAGATGCTCGTCCAACAAAATGCAGCCCTTCTTAAAATGCAAACAATAAAATATTTGTTATAATAAGTTTATCGCCTTTATGCTCCTAAAACAGAACTGGAAGTCCTTTTTGGCAGGTGGCAACAGTTGGTCACTTTGCTGAATAATCCACTTGACCCATAACAAACTCAAGATAATGCATTCTCAATAATGTTCAAGATGGTAATTACAAAGTGAATTAAGTGGCCATTCTGTAAATCAGCCATAAGGCCTAGCTAGACGCATTAAGAATAGCCAGGTTCGATTTCCTAAGCACTCCAATCATACTGTCAAACTAAGCAACTGCCCAATCCTATCTGGCATCATAAATTTTATGAATATTCCAAGCGCGGATATTTGAAAACGAATTACTATAATAAACAATAACTGATCTTCAGAAACCTTTATTACATTAAAATAAGTGAACAGTAATGTTTCATACAGTAGTCAGTAAAATAAATTCCTTTCAAAACAACACACAGACGCATACATTAATTATTGAATGCTTATATTAAAGTAAGTAATAAAAATAATATTTAAATAAATATTTTTACAACCATTTAATAAAAGCTTTTATAAAATATGGATATCTCTTAAAATAAAAAAAACATTTTAATACTTTTACGTAGGTCCATGAAAAATTTACCTTTTCAAATTAATTTAATTTAATGTTACAGAGGTCTACAAACG
Source organism: Trichinella papuae (assembly GCA_001447755.1). Taxonomy (NCBI): domain Eukaryota; kingdom Metazoa; phylum Nematoda; class Enoplea; order Trichinellida; family Trichinellidae; genus Trichinella; species Trichinella papuae. The sequence continues at coordinate 151,575 of JYDO01000005.1, forward strand.
AGTTGTGGCCTATACCTACTCAAAACCAAATAATAAGAGTATTTTTTCACGCAAAATATAAATAATATGCAAAAATAATTTTCAGGAGGAATGTAACTAACAAAAATGTAAAAAATGTGCTAATATAATTTTATATACTTAAATATTTGATAATGTATAATCAAGTACACTACTTTACGTAATCAATAAGTGCTTGTACATAAAATTATAGTTATTTGTAAAAGTAAGTATTCTTTAATTAAATGTTACTTTATAACATGCTTTTGATTAAACCTTTTATAAGAAATATATATATGGTAACACTAACCTTCAGAGTCCATTCCTTTGCGACCAGCTCTGCCAATCATTTGCTTGTAAGTGCAAGAATTAAGACACAATGCAGGATTTGGCCCGTTTGGATTGCCCCATAATGACCGAATAATAACTCTTTTAGCTGGCAAATTAACACCTGAACTGAGTGTTGTTGTAGCGACCAAAACTTTAACTAACCCATTTCGAAATCCAGATTCGAGTTTTTCACGTTCCTCCATTGTTAGTCCTACAAAAAGAACAGATGCATATTCATATTTAAATTCACAGGTATATTTTCTTTCGATATAAAACGCTCCACTTAAACAAATATACAACATTTCTACGCTATGTTTCTTTTTGTATATTAGCCTACCAGCGTGATGAAAAGCAACAGCTACTGGTAATGTTTTCTTCAAAACAGAATCAACATTTCCTGTTGCTTTAGCAAAATCAGCAATATATTTTGCTTGCTTATCAGGATGAATAAATTTTTTAAGCTGAATACTAAGCCAACCTAAAAATAAGCGAAACTAGTAAAAATTCAAGCAAAATATTTAAACAATATTGAAGAATTCAGCATGACTTCTACAAAAGCTATAAATGTAATTCAGTATCTGCAAATGTGAATGTAACTACTAATAAAATTAATTGTCATTTAAAAATAAATCTAAGTAGTTAATGAAGTTAAATGAAATAAATAAATAAATAAATTTAAATATAAAATTCAAGTGTAAATTAAGTAAATAATAAATAGAAGCATATTTTTATTGTAATTCAACATTTTTCTTAACTTTATATGATCAAAAAATATTATTATATATTTATATTTAATCTTAATTATTTCTTCTTAAAAATATAAAAGTTGTAAATTTCAAATAATTCTAAAATCAGTTAGAATCACTAAATAAAAGAAAATTAAATGCTTCATTGCAAATACCGTCTTGAATAAGCAGCTGTTTGAATGCATCAGCAATAAGAGAAGCGAGTCGTTCACACCAAACTTTTGTAGAACAAAATATCAAAACACCTGAACCTTGCACAACGGTCTCTAGGCAAAGACTAAATAGCCATTACTCAAAATTTAAATATTTTTTTAAATAGCATCCAGCAATAATCGCAAATTAAAAAATAATGAATTACCCAATAACGTTGTCATTGTCTTTGTTCAAAATAAAATTTCCAGAAAGATTTCTTAACATCTGCCCATCTTTAGTAAAAAATTGCCCACTATGAAAAATGTATTCCGTAAGCGGGACGGGTCTGTGGTAAGTTCGAAAAGCTTTTGCTCCAAGCCATTGGGCACAAGTCTCTAAATTCGGTAATGTTGCGCTCATTGCTATTAGTTGTATTCGATTCGATTTGAACTCTGATTGACTAAAATGCTTATTTTAAATTTTCATTAATTTATCTCATATCTCAATTATGTGTATGTGTGTATCATTACAGTTTTCGATTAAAATGAATTAATTTCGTCAATAAAAGTTCCAAAATTTTTCCTCTATAATTTTCATTGACAATATGCAATTCGTCGACCACGACGCAGCTCAAACAGTTCACATTCTCCTCTTCTACCAATCGATTGATCAGTCCATTTGCTTTTTCAATCGTGCACACAGCAACATCCCATGAATGAAAACCACCAGAAGGATTCAAAGTGCCCATATATCCTTGGACTTGAACACCAACATTTCGAAATACACTCTAGAATAATTTTCTTACATTAATATACATTTCTCAAGGATAATGTTAAAATTTATAGAATTTTATTAAAATTTTAAATTAAAAATGCATTATGAATTATTATTTAAATTTAGTTAAAACGATACAGATATGATGTGAATAATAAAAGCACAAAAATGCATTCATACGTTTAAATATAGCATTTTTTCTCGAGCTACAGAAACAAAGGGCAAAATAAATAGGGCGCGACGTCTTGTTTGAAGGACACGTTTCAGCAATAAAATTTCTGCAACTAAGGTTTTTCCAGCACTTGTTGGTGCTGAGTAGACAAGATTTGCTCCTTCAGATAAAACACCTGGCAAAGTTAAACATTGATACTGCCATGAAAACAGCTTAACAATGCCCATTTGATTGTAACAGGTAACCACATCTTCAGGAATATCTAAATCTTTCAACTCCACTAATGCTAAATCAGAGTAGAAATTATTAAGTAATGAATGCTCTGTTATTCATTAAAAAAAGGCAAACCACTTACCCTGATCTTCACTATTCATTTTAAAGCAGTTTTCTAAAAAATACACATTCATCACGTAAAAATTTTCTAGAATCTTCTGATACGAACAAAATAGGTAAATATATGCAAGCAGTATATTTTGAGTTTTACAAGATGTGCAACTTTATAATTTTACAAAGTTTAACATTTAAAAAAGTTATTTCAATTACATTATATAGGATTACATCGTTGTATTGTGCTTAGTCTTTTTTCAGTTAGATTGGGCTATATAAGCGTTTCAGTAAAATATAATTTGCTCACGGTTGCCCTAATGTCATAATAATTCATGCATAATCTGTAACAATGTTATCTTTATAAAACTGTTCAGATAACATTTCTAAATGCTTTACAAAAGGATAAAATGATAAGAACATTTAAGCATATATATTCATAAAATGAAAAATAAAAAAGTTAATTTATGAAAGGATGTTTTGCAATTTTTGTATAATAAATATCAATCTACAAAGGAAATTCATTACTAAAAAAGTGATGACAGATTTGTAAAAGTTGCAGACATTGCAACACCATATGTAAAACCCTTTATAATTTCAGTATGAAGTAGATATATTACTAATGCATACAATCTACCATTATAAGTAAGCGCAACATTTTTTAAAGCAGTAAACAAAAATAAGTAGCGTGAAGCTAAAAACTGAAAATACTATTAAGCATAATGAAATAAAATATCATAAAATATCTTACAGTGCAGTACAAAAGGGAACTAAACCTGTATTGTAAACCTGATGAATGCTTTAGCTGTTATAAAAAGTTTCACAAAATCCCATACAGATAGTCTGCCGATGTCCTGAGTATTATCAAAGCCAAAACTGACTCAGTATAATAAATATTGGCTCATTGTTTAAAAGTAAACTTTGTGTAACCCAGTTTAAACCAATAGTGGAACTGTAAAATAAATTTTAGTGAAATGCAAGATTAATGTAATATCATTTTCAAAATTTAATAGCTCATATTTATTCTTTAAACAAAGAGAATTTTAAAGTTTTAGCATAGCAAATAATTAAGAAATGCTTCTGAAAAACGCTTCAAGTTTATAACTGTATTAATTGCAAATAGGCTTAATGACTTTAATTATTACAGAATTTTGCTATTATTTGTCATAATTAGTCCCAAAATATATACGATAATTGTTTATCTTCAAAATTTTATTAAAAGTGCTTTGACTATCAAAGATACTTAAATCTGTTTTCTCAAAGCAAAATATTTTTCCTTATTTTATTTTTTCAGAAGATATTTTTTTAATTTGTAAGTAATTTGTAGATGATTAACTACTAATTAGTGAAGCATGTTACCAAAAAGCATCCAAAATTAAATATGTTTTAAGATTGCATTATATGATTATAAAACACTTGTGGCAATCATTTAAAAGATTGCACGATTAACAAGCAGATATCTTATGAAGGAAATGCTAAAGACACCTTAAAGACATATATTATATGTATCGCTAAGCTTTATCATGAGTTCTATTACAATTGCTATTATATTAATCACTTTTACTAGTTTTACATCCTGATGCATACTGCATACATTCTGTAAATATTATTTTTCAATGGAGGTAAATAATAAATATCATTATCAATGTGCTAACAAAAAATAAAACAAAGTTTACTTAAAAGATAAAGTTGTCTTTTCAATGCTTCATTTTAATACGGAAATTATCTTTACTATTTGCATAGTATAGCGGAAAACACCCAATTTATGCAAAATTTTATAAATGTGTGCTAAACTGATTTCATACTATGATACGAAAACAATATCTTCTATTACTGTTAGTGTAATGTAAAGAATTTTGTGAAATGAAGATAAAAGCATTAATGTGCAAAAAGTTGAAAATTTCCGCATGCATATAGATATGATAATAATTTGTGGAAAATTGTTGTTCTAAAGCATAAATCCTATTTTAAAATATAGATAAGAATATGGCCTACATGATATGGAAACAAGTCCATACAAACAGATCAATCATTATCATACATTTTACCGCTTATACGACTCAGAGCATAAGCAGTTGACCTGTACTGTTTTTACAATTTCAAATTAGCGCATTCACAGATCATTAATAAAATACATTTGTGCTGAAAAAAATGAGCCTTTATACTTTATTTTAGCTTAAAATTCACGCAGCTTAAAATAATAAATGACAATGGCTTTCAATTGTTGCACTATTTATTTTTATATGCATTTCGTAAATAGTCTTTAAAAATATTTTAAAAAACTTGTTATGCATGATGCAGGATGTGTGATTTCACTTTGAAAAGCAGTGCATAAGCAGTTGTTTTTGTTTGTTAAATGTTCAAAAGCTTGAAATTCAGTTGAATTGAAAATTTCATGCATTTAAATTTTCAATTGTATGAAAAATATTCATTTTATAAGTATACAGTATCAGGATGAATTTGTAAACAAGCATCACAGATGCAGAAAAGTAAAAGCTGCAAAAGAGCTAAACTGGCTTGATGTGTTGTTATATATTTCTAAATAAACTTGAAACAGGAATTTGATTTGTGCTCTTATCTAGTTGAAATTATGCCTGAAAAGCAAGGTCGATGTATTTTATGTCTTAAATGAAAATGGCCATTAACCTGTTCATAAACTGTCACTTGGTTGATTCTTTAAATGGATTTTAGAAAAACTAATTGAACACGCTGCTAATAATTGATCTAGAAAAATATTTAATTTTTTCATCGTTTTGTAATATTTGTAGGAAGAATTGTTCATTGTTTTAGTCATGAAAACTGTGTGTATTTGTTTTGAGAAAAATTATACGGTGGCTAATGCATAGTTAAATTGCACAAAAAATGAAAAACTAAGCTTGATTTACAGCTTGATTTTTGTTGATCATAAGGCCAAGTGATAATAAATGAAAAATGACAATATTTTGCGGTTATTAGCAACTGTAAAAGTTATTTTATTTTTTAAGCTAATATTATTGTTGGAGTTGATTTAAAACTGTTTGTATAAGCTATTATTACCAATATTTTGTAAATAATTTTGTTTTTTTTCAAAAAGCTGCTGCTTCTGTAGCTTATTGTTCAGCAGTTTAAAAAAAATTTTGCTTTTAGAAATATAAAAGCATTATGAACTTTATTTGTATTTCGTTCATGTAAGACTGATTGATTTTCAAAGCAAATGCCGCTGTTTTTATATAGTGTTGAAACTGGGTTCAACACTTTGATATTGATAAAAGTTGGTGCTTGCAGTGCTAAGGTAAAAGGCCATAACCCTAAATCATACTGTGCAAAACAATCATTTTTTATTCTTAAAAAATTTACATTTTGTCATTTATACTAATAGTGGTCATTTCATTAATCATCTATAAAAATATTCACTTTATGTTGTAAGTTTAAAACGAATTTTCAAATATTTTACCAAATTTTATAAATCTTTCTGCTATAATCTGCTCTATGTGAGAATACTTGTATGGAATTCATTTATTTTAAATTGAAAATATTTTTTTAGAAATAAAACGTTCTCTCAATGCTGTTTTCTATAATTGGTAAAAATTATTATACATCAGCAGCATTTTCAACTCACTTCCTTTTAATTAAGAGGCGCTTTGAGAAACGGCAAGCTTTATGCTTATAATGTTAATATAAAGTGAAATAATTATTTATCTTTCTGTTTGTAATCAATGCTTTGTTTGTTCTATTTACTGAATACACTGGATGGACTTTTGTTGGTCTACACTCAGTTATATTATTGTAAACAATATTCACCACTTAAATATCATAAAAAATAAATAATTCATTATAAATGAATTCCATAATAAATTATAAAACAATAAAAATGATATATCAACCCATATTGTAACAGAATATAAATTACAATTTTGATTTTAGTTCGACTTTAAATACTATTAGCCCATTTTTGCAGAGGTTAAACATTCATTGCTGATAAGAGCGAAGCAAATCATAAAAATTATTACCTTCTTTTCTTTTAACAATAAAACATTTAAACCATAATTTCAATGTATAATTGAAAATTATATTTTAACATAACAGAATGAATGATCATGAGTTTACTGAATATTGTTAAAACTTTAGAATTTTTAAGATTAACAAATTCAATTTGGAGAATAATAAACATAAATTAGCAATTAATTGCAATAATTTTGATCAGTTAAGTATAACAATATCCAAAAAGATTTGAAATATTACTTTTGCTTTCATGTAGACAAATTTGCATTACTTATCACTTATCACTTTTTGTTGTTAACCATTAATTCAAAAATTCAAAATCTCGTTCATTTAAAGTGATTTTCTTAAATAAAGTAAACACTTCAAGTAAATGAATAGCGTTTTAAATTTGAAGAAACAAGTAGCATGATTTATTTTTATAAAATATGATTAACACTGAATTTCATATTTTACTTTTTTGATTTGTATTGTTTTGCTTTGTTTTGTTCTATTTGTTTTTTTTAAATATGAATGTGTTTCATATTTCCTTATGCAATATTTTTAATTTTGACATATTTTGCATACGTCACGTATGGTTATATAACTTTTATTTGCACATCTACTTGTTCATGTCAAAATACATTTAATAAGATAAACACATATATATTTAAGATGTGTAATGTAATTTTTGTAATGCCAAATATTATGTAACAAATGTGATAAATGTAAAATGTTATGCAATATTTTTAGAATAGTTGGACCATGCTTGAGAAACTTTGTAGCATTCAGATATGATAAGTGAATTTATTAATAAATCCCATTATTCAGAGAGAAGTCGAAAAAACAAAAAAAAGACGTTTTGCAGTTGTAAACAGCATGGCTATATACATTTACAACATTCCAATGTGATACTATATAAATAATAATTGCTCAATAATTAATATTATTTGTTTATTTTGTTTGTGCAATTGACATGCTTGTGCAGAATACAAGTTTCTTCTTATGATTTTGAATTTAAATAAGCTCGACTTGTTTTGTACAGTTTGAATATGTTTTAAATGCTTTTGTTTTGTTTTTTTTATTTTGAAAATTTTCTTAGTATCCAGTTAGAAAAGCAGCAGAACATTTATGCCAGTTATTTTGTCAAGTTTTGTTTTAATGTGCAGTTTTTGATTTTAAAAAGCAAACGAAATTACCCCCGAAGAAACAATAATTATCCAGAAATGCGTGGTTGTTGTTTTATTACAATTAGATGACAATTAAGAATGGAATGCTATTAAAATTTACAATTTGTTTATTTCTTCTCTTCACTGCGGGCGTTTCAATTACATCTTCTACAAATGTATATTACCGGTTGAAGCGGTGGTGTATATAGTTGTCAAATGGCGTCATCAGTTTCAAGTTTTCCATTAATCATAACCCTAAGTAACAAGAAAATACTGCCAGAAATATTAGCTATTATCTAGCAATTAATATTGTTTAATATAAATAAAAGTTTATTGGAAACATTGTCAAAAAAGAAAGTTGGCAAAAGTGATAAACTTTTCATCAGTTGTATGTATCCGGTTGGCTTTGAAATGATATGCCAAAAAATTGCAGCATCTTTAGGCAATTGCTCAAAAATTGCTTTCTTATAAATCAGCATGCTTGTAGTTTTAATTTTTTACATAAAATTGATCAAGAAGGAAAGAAAGCCTTGCTAAAATAACTCTATTATTTTAAATGCTTAAAATTGTTGTAATTTCAACAGCTTAACATTAAGATTAAGAAGAAGCGAAAAACAATTTTATTATTTTATAATTTATTTTCAGCCCATGGAAAATGACAATAATGTTGATGCAGATTGTTATTTAAATGATTAAAAAATGAAATTGATTAAGAGGTGCGAGTTATGATAATAATTTAATACTGCTTCCCGCTAATGTATGATGGGACAAAACAATTTCACATGTCAAGCATTTGACAGTCTTCTTCACTTCCAGCAATGTTTCTGTCGTTTCTATCATATTTCAGGTGCTGATTTTACGGCAGCGTGAAAATACAACTAGCTTTGCTGACGTCATTTTAAATCTGCGTAATTCCTGTTTGTTGAGAATCGAAAAAGCGCTGAATCAAAATTATTTAAACTCATTAACTGCTTCAGTTTAGCTGAAGCTCGTTGAGTCAAACGACCATTCACTCAAAGGTAATATACTTTTCTGTTTTACTTTTTTTATTCATATAATATGCAAATATTTTTTTTTAAAAAAAATTATCCTTAAACTTTTTTTTTGAAATTATCAGTTAGACATATTTGTGAGAGGTAGATTATTTTTAATTTTTCAATATAACATTTTTTCACACTTCAAACAGACAATAGTGATTTGTTATCAGAAGAACAGAAATAACAATATATCTATCTATGTTCAGTGTCAACATGATTCGCTTCTTTACTCGGAGAAAAGCAAATTGTTTTGACGATACTGTACACATGATAAACAAATGTCATCATGAAATGCCATCAAAATGCTTTCTATTTATAACTGCATTGAAATAACACTTGAAATTGAAAATTATATCCACAAATGCAACAATAATCATAATCAGATTTTTATTTTTGATTCTTTTCTACAATTGTACTTTTTGTTTTCTTTGCACAATGTTTGAATATGCTTTTGAAATGTTAAAACTCTGCTTATTGCTTGTTACGCTACAAAGATTTGAAATAAATTTATTTCTGTCGATCACATTATGCATTATCAGTTAGGCATTATGGGAAAATATAAAGCCAGAAGATTGCTGAAGTTTAGAGATTTTATAATATTCCAAATTTAGTAATTATTCCAAGTATTTTTTTTAAATTATTCTTTAGAATTTATACTTCAACTCAAATAACATATCATTGTAATCAGTTGTATTTTTTATTATATTTCTTTATGAGATTATTATTCATTATTGTAAACATTTGTATAATGAGTTGATGCATTTATTACCCATCTCTCAAAATCACAGATTAAACAGAATACTAAAAAAAGAGCAGCAATTCATTTTTATTTTTGCATGCTGAAGAACTATTTTCTTTCATAATGTATGCAGTGATAAAAATCAAATATTTTTACTCCACGATTAACAGTTTGAAATGAATGGAAATCAATTTTCCATGAATTCAATTTCACACGGTAATAATTTTTGATCATTTACGCAAACTAAGCTGGTCATATCGCCACAGTTACAATTTCAAAGAAATTTCTTCGTTTTTCGTGTCACGCTGCGTCAAAAAAATTTTATTCTCACATATTTTCAATTAAATATTTTGATTATTGAATGTTTAATATTAAAATGCATTCAGCACATTATTTTATCAATGCAAATAATCGAAAGGTCAGGTGAAATTGATTATGTCATTTTATTTATTGTTGTCAGTTGGAACTACTGTCAGTGATAACACATAATTGTCCTTGCTTGTAAATCAGCAAATCATTCTCATTTGTCCTCATTAATATATATATTTCTATTTCAAACAACCACCCAACGCATTTCTCACCTTGCAGTGCTGCATTCATAAACTGCTGCTTGTTGTTTTAAAGCTGAACATTTTAGTTAGGTAAGCTTTTGTACTTTTAATTTTGAATGGTTAAACTTAAGTATAGTAATTGAAATTAACTGAAAGCTAAAAAATACCTTTCCCAAATCTTGTTTTGCCTCATTCACTTTACTGCATTTGTCCGTTGCCTATTTATTATTTTATAACATTTTTTATAGCTTTTTTCTCTCAAATTACAGCCTGATTTTGTAAAACTTCACATGATCTGATGCTATTGAACTGTAGTGCTTAAACTAGATACAGCAGCGCTCTTTTTTTAAATATAATTTAATGTAAGCATTAGCATTTTATGAAGCATTGAACTTTTATTTTTAAAAAATAACAATATTATTAATGAACTTTCAGATAAACAGAAAACAGTGAAGCAACGAAAAAGTAAGGCGACATAGTAATGTTAACGCGTTGTTAAATCTACCGCATAACTAATTGAACAAATCATGTTTAATAATGTTAATAATACTGGATGATGATAATGGGTAAAAAAATCTTCACAGGCATGTGTCATATATAATTAAGATTGCATATCATTCTCAATTGACGATTTAGGCATGAAATAACCATCGAAAAATTATAATGTTCTGAATAGGATAAATGCTTGTATTTAACAATGTTAAAAACCTAGTTGAGGGAGTAGCACTTTGGCAGGTTAGACAACATCACTTAACTGCTTAAAGTAGCAATTGTTGGAAAATTTTCATTATTTAGACCTACCTACATGTGTTTCTTTTTTTTATTAATTCTTCTTTAGTTTTATTGCTTTTAAAATAGAACATAGCTTCGTAACGCATTTTTTTAAAATGAAACTTTTCCTTGTTTAAAGCAGTAATAAAGTGACGTCTGCACGTTTTTATACAATTCAAAATTTTAAATTTTTTTACATTATAAAAGTGCAAATACTAAAAAAATTGCATTGTAGTAACAGTAGTAGTCGGTGTCGCCGTCATAGTTGTAGTAAAATATTACATTATTTTTTATGTTTACTAGTTTTAAAATTTCTATACTTTTATTGTAATTTACGAGTGGAATGATTTAAAAGTAATCATTTTATAATATGTTAGGTTATTCCATATCTACTATTATCTTAGCTTACAATTTGAGCTGAAAAGATATATTTTAGATAGCTATTATTAGCATGAACAATAGCAATAATTCATTTTATTGAAAAGCTATCATTCATTAATCAATAAGAGTGTTGTATCATTGCAAATCGGAATGGAAAAGTAATAAATAAAAAAGTGACAGCAATTTCTAGTTAAATTGTATCATTTTACAACAGCGGAATAGTAGTTTTTATGCATTGTTGTTTCAAATAAAGCACATTTAACATGAAAGTGTAATAATGCTTGTCAAGTCGTTCGGCTGCGTAAAGTATGCTGAATGCTTCTTAACATTTTTGATTGTAAATATTGTATATGGTTTGGTAAATTTTATTTTTGATTTGAAAAGTTCTTTGTCAATTCTGTGCCAAAAATTCAAAATTTGCTGGCAGTGAAAAATGGCAAAGCATTTTCTTATTTTTGATTGAATAGCATGCTTATCCAAGATTTGAATAACAAGCCAGCTCAGCTATGTGCTGTGCGTGCATGTATGTTAGCTTAGCTATTTGAAAGAGATGCATATTATTTTGTTGTAGAAATATTTCAATTAGTGTAAACAGTAAAATTTGAAATAATAAACCTATTTCACAGCTTTATAACCGCATGGCGTAACTAAATACTCACTGCCTGTCACATTCAATTTCTGTCAGTTTCAATCATTTTTTCTTTTAGTGTTACCGAAACTTTTTTACCAACCAGTCGATTGTTGGTCAATTATTTGCTAAAATAAGCCGCTTGTTGTACAGTTTTCATCGTTAATAGAACCAAGCAATGGTGTTGCACCAAGAACAAAAATACAATACAAACGTCTCTTCATTCAAACAACGCAAATTCAGGTAAAGTATTCATGACAATTATTCCATTATCAAATTCCAGTGGATAACAATCATAATAATAAATTTTTTAAATTACGTTAAATGACTAATTATCTATTTAATGAAAAAAATTAATTTATTATCAAATTACTGTTAGATACAATTTCATTTTTACCTAATGCATTATCTAAGAGTAATAAAAATTTTCAGATAATAAGTGACAAAATATGTAATTTTGATTTCACAAATGCGAAAAAAAAGTTTTTTAATTGTTCATTAAATAAAAAAAATATAAGAAAAAAGAAAATTTTTATTTCAAAATTACTCATGTATGAACCAGATGAATTATTTATTATGGGAAATTATGTTAGCTTTGCTGGATTTTATTTTCAAATTTAATGGAAACAGCATAGTTTTTGTTGCAGTATGAATTTAAAATTATTGTAATTATTTTTTAAAACTGGAAATGACATTTAATAGGAACAGTTTTATCATTTAAGATGAGATTGTTTTTCAAGTTTTAAATTTCATCACTGATCACTCAGTGGTATGGGAATTTAACGTTGCAATTACTCAGGCAGATTATTTTGTTCATTGTCATAGAACATGAATGATGACCAGGAAATGGGAATAAATTTAACTTTTCTGCGTGCACTGCAAAAACTGGACATAAATTATTAAAATAAAACATTGCTGTTCTGTTTTTGCATTTAATTTTTCATTTTGACAAAGAATTCAATAAACCTCCAACTTCCGTTTGAACTTTCATTTCAATAGGAAGCTTGAAGCTTGAACCGGATAAAATACAGACATTGTTGTAATTTGGTTTTATTTTCTATTTCAATAATTTATTGAAAAATTACCTTATTTGATGTACTAATTATAAATTTTAATTGTTAAAAGTGAATTTAAATATGAAAAGTTCTAAAAACTCAAATTAAACTTCTACACTGAATTTTCCAATGTTTAAAAATGTTGTTGTCTTTCTTTTTCAGAACTAAGCAAATTATTTTCCTATTCATTTGTGCGGCTGTTATCATAGCATTGGTAATTGCTCTTATTGTCATCCTGTTGAATAAAGAAGTCGTCAAAGTATGTAGACTTTTACTTCTTTATTTTTCTTTTTGTAAATTCAATGTAAAAAAGTAAAAGTATCAATCAACTATCAGCATGCTTAATCATATAGCATGTTAACAGTTCTTCGAATTAAATATTCAATAAATCATACACTGCTTTGCAATACAGTCAACTAATTGCTTTGTATTTTTTAAATGTATAATAATAACCAATTCATAACTTTGATTCTGGTTTATAGTTCAATTACTGAATGATAAAGTTTTATTTATTTCATTTTCGAAGCAATTACTTCTCAATGATAATTTCTTTGTTATTTCAAATTTATTATTTTTATTTTTGTGAAATGAAAATTAAAATCATTCATATCGAATCAGACATAAAACACTTTATGAAAATTCAATTTTAATTGTTATTCCTGAAATTTAAAATTATAATTTTTTTTTGGAAAACTGATTTATTTAATTCTATTCTACTTCATTCAAATATGGCATAATTTTGCTTTTAGGAAATTACAATAGAACATAAATGGCCCAGTCCATCAAATTCGTTGCTTTTGGAATTTCAAAAGGGTGCCGTTGCAGCTGATAATGGAATTTGTTCAGAAATTGGACGTGATGTATTAATAAAAGGAGGAAATGCCATCGATGCAGCCATCGCCACAACAATATGCATTGGAGTTTTTGATGCGCACAGCAGTGGTATAGGTGGAGGCCATTTCTCTACAATATATATAAAGTAAACTTTTTTTTCTTTTGTGTGTGTTTATGAAATTAAAAAATATAATATCAAATTTTAATAATAATGATAATTAAAGAAAGGACCGTCGATGTTTTACTGTAAACGCTAGGCAAACTGCACCGAAAGCAGCCAATGAAAGCATGTTCGTCGGTGATGCAGAAAGTTCTCTTTTCGGTATACAATTTTAAGTTGTAATTTTTGAATTAAATACAAATATCCATTTCAGGAAGTCGTTCAATAGCAGTTCCTGGTGAAGTGTACGGTTTGTGGTTGCAGTACAAGCAGTTCGGTGGAAAACTGCCTTGGCGTGATCTACTCATGCCTACAGCAAATATATGTCGTTATGGCATTTTAATATCTGATGCACTAGCGGTGAAATTGCAAGAACATGAAAATTATTTACTTTCACCAGATTCACATCTCAAGTAAAGCTTTCTTTCATTGATCTCTTTAATTGTGCAATCACTAATTTCATTTCAATGCCAATTATTTCAGAATCTTCATCAATCCTGAAACAAACAGAGCTTATAAAGCTGGTGAAGTAATGCGTCGACCAGAGCTCGCAGATGCACTGGAACAGTTAGCCAATGCTGCAGATCCTGTTCAATTGTTCTACAATGGTACAATGGCAAAAGATATGGTAGAAGAGTTCAAACAGATGGGTAATAAATTTATTGAAATTATGTTGAAATTTGTTCTGCAAGTGATTTTTTCTTTCAATTAAGGCGGTATCATCACTGAAGAAGATATGCGCAATTATAGAGCAAAACTTTCACAACCTTTGCAAATTTCAATAAGAGAAAACCTAATCGCCTGTGGACCACCTCCACCATCATCCGCTGCCATTGCAATGGCTATATTGAACATCATGGATGGTAAATTTGATAAAATTTACCAAAAAAAATCAGAGAGAAAAAACTGATAATTGAAAAGCTAGATCAAACAGACTGTTTCTTCTGTAGGTTTCAATGTATCGCCAAGAGATGCAGAGTCAAGCGAGTCTGAAGCACTGGTGTTGCATCGATTTCTGGAAGCGATGAAGTTCTCCTACGCTGCTCATTCTCAATTTGGTGATGCCGACTTTGTACCCGAAGTGCTCAGTTTGGCTAAAAGAATTTTGACGAAACAGTACGCACAAGATGTTCGCAAAAAAATCACCAATCACAGTCACGAAAGTTCATATTATGGAGAGTTGTTCACCTCACGGCCGAATCACGGAACTGCTCACATAAGCGTTCTCGACGCTGAAGGCAACGCAGTTTCACTGACAGCAACTATAAATACATAGTATGAATATCATCAAATCAATATTCGAATAGTTTAATATTTATCATTTTTATTTTGTTCGACAGTTTTGGAAGCAAAGTACGCTCGAAAAAGTATGACATAATTTGGAACAACGATATGGATGACTTTTCAACGCCGGGTCTTACAAATTTTTTTGAATATCCACCTTTGCCAAACAACTTTATCAAAGCAGGCAAAAGGCCCCTGTCATCAATGTCACCATTGATATTTTATGACCAAACCAACGGCAATGTGAAACTCGTGGTCGGTGCTGCCGGCGGTTCTAGAATTATCTCAGCAACCGCTTGGGTAGCGTTCAGAAGTATATGCTTGAACGAGACAATTAAAGAAGCAGTTGATCGACCACGACTGCACCATCAACTCTCACCAGACAGGGCCTATTATGAATCTTTATTCCCACAAGTACTCATTATTATTATTCTTCTTCTTATAATTAGTTTGTTTCATTGCAAACAATTGCTTTTTTAGGGTTTTGTAGATGACTTGAAAAATTATGGTCAAAATATGGTACCGATTGAACCGGTCACTGCAGCCACTGGTATACTCGTTTCTGACAACGGCGTCATCTCCGCCAACAGTGACTGGCGCAAAGGTGGAGGCTATCCAGCTGGATATTAAACTCTCGAATGATATATATCCAACGTCTGTGTATAACTAATTTAATGTAAATTTATGCAATTTATCCAATCAATCAAACGCACGCACATATTTGTGTACAACATTTCCATGTATTTTATATCAGCGCGTGCGCGTGTACATATATATATATATATATATTATGCTTTTTGTATATACATATTTATTTGTATGCAAAACAGAGAAAAAACAAAAATTCACATCACAATCATCAGTTGCGACTACGCTTACGGTCATTATCAAAAGATGACGATCTCCTGCGATGCGATTTATATTTCTTATTGTAATTTAAACTTGGAGAACGATGTCGTCTAGATTCACGTCCTGCATCCTTCTTCACATGCTGTGCAGCTGTCTTCTCTTTATTATAGTGACCGCACTTTTCCTCTCTCTCGTGATCATCACTTTTCTGTTGCTTTTCTCGAACACGCTTATGCTTACTTTTAGCTGTGATACGAGAACAAAAACACAAATAAATAATATAAATAAATATATATATGTGTGTGTATAAATGGTCAAAATTTCCATTCTTTACCACTGTAAGAATCCGATTCAGAGGTCGAAGAGGAAGAATCACTGCGAGCTGAATCTGAGCCAACAACTTCATGACGTCTCTTCTTTCGGGCAAGCTTTTTGCCCTTCGACTTTTTCGAATAGTTGAAAAATTTGCTATAACAAAAAACAAACCATTGACGAAACAAAAATTAAACTTTAAAATGACAAAAGTGAAATGCGTACTTTCGTCAAAATTCAATTATCAATAAGAGCAGAAAATCTGAACACCAACTCAATTCCAAACAAAATTACACCGTCACTGAATCATTTTTGAAATGTACTGAAAATTAATTTCTGCTTCGCTCAAAATACTATATATTACGAAACAAAATGCGTATGGAGATTTATGAAAATATTCTGCTATGAATTATTGATGAAACGAAAAAAGAAAAGCAAATTCTCTACACCCTGCATATATGCATATGCTGCTGCTGCTGCACTTCTGCGCGCGTGTAACAACAACAACACATTTTGACACTGTGTAGCATGTGCAAAGTTGACACAACAGCAAAGACAAGCTTGCCGGTGTAAACCACTGGTACGCAAATGTTCCTATTCAAAACTGAAAATAAACAAACAACACTACAGTGTTATTTGTATCTCCGTTCAATTTCACAAAAGTGGCTACAGTGCAAACAAATATCCCAACCAAACCAGAAGTGCAACAGATGAAGATGGATGGATGGATGTGTGTGGCTGAGTGAAGTTTACACGACGTCACTTTGCTGTCCGAATGGTGAATGAATCGAATGCAGCAGGCCGGGCGAAAAATGCAAAACTACACACCGCCGAGGCTGTAGTTGAAGGGACAGACGAGGGAGTGAAGAAAGATTTGGAGCGAAGAAGGGGCAGCAACAAGCTTAGCAGATATACAGCGTGCGGATGTGGACCGCGACGACGGTGGCGATGGCAATTGCAACGCTGCTTATGTTGCCGTCGTTCAAATTCAGCTTGCATACAACACGTTGGTGCGTGCTTGATTCGCCGGAGAATCGAAAACTGTGCACCGAAATGGTGAACGATTTGGAAAAAATGGTGAACAATGCCGGCAAAATTGGATGCGTGTTCGGCAAGCACCGTGTGGATTGCATGCGCCAAGTTGGCGCCGGTCTGGCCGACTGCATCAATTTGCAAGCTGCAGAAATTTACGCCGCCGGTCGGTACTTGCAACTGCGCCCAACTTTAGCTGAACGATGGCTTGGAGAGGAGTTCGCAGAACAATCCTTCGCCGTGGTGCGCCGACGCACAATGGACAACGTGCCGCCCAGCGTGCACCGTTGGCTGAAGCAGCTGGAAAACAAGCGTCTCTGCTTGCCAGCATTGTCCGAACGCAGCATCCACTACCAAGCGTTGGCGAACGTGCTTCTGCCGCTGGGCGTTGTCCGAGAGGAGCAAATCCATTGCCAGTCGACGGCACAGACGCTGGCCAACTTCTTCGGTCCGTCCTGCATGCCGGGCCAGTGGACCCGACTCAACAAGCACTCCGGGCAATCGCCGGCCGACCACGCCCAATGTGCACTGTGCCACGACGACTGTTCGAAAGAGGATCAACACGCCGGAGAACAGGGTTCCCTGAGATGTTTGACGGAACACGACGCCGACATCGCGTTCACTAGTCGACCAGCTCTACTCCGGTGGATTGCCTCCAGCTCCAGCAATACAACGTCGGCTAGCAACACTGGTCGTCGGTTCAGATTGCTCTGCCTGCACGGCCAACTGGCCGACTTGGAATCCACATCCTGCGCCTGGTTTGCCAGGAAAACCAACGCCATCGCCACCGCGCCACTGGACAACAATCCGAAAACGGTGAGGACAGTGAAAACTGTTGTCGACATTTTCAATTTGTTCAAAAAGTCCAAACCGAATTGGTTCAAACAATTGCTGTTCACCGGCGACCAAGTGTCCGAGCTGATCCGCTTGCAATATCACAGCACATACGAACGTTATTTGGGCAAGCTGTTTGTCCGCTCGTTTGAAAGTCCATTTCCAGAGCAGATCTGTCCCAAGTGGAACGTGAAACTCTGCGTCGTTGGCCAGGAGAAGATGCGCAAATGCGTGGACATGGCAATTGCTTGGGCGACCGTCAGACTGAAGCCGACAATCGAATGCCACTTGGCCAATCACAGACGGCAGTGTCTGTCGAGAGTTCGATCCGCTCAAAGTGATATAACGCTGATTCCAACGCCAGAAGCCATCCAAGCGCATACGTTCGACAGCATCGTACCGGTAGCGATGGAAGTGAGCTCCGACGATTCCATGGCTTCGTACGTGCTGGCGGTGGTGGGCAAACGAAAAACCAATTCCGCCGTCAAGCATCACCGACAACTCTTCCACAATGCCCAGGTCTGCTTCGACAACGAGCGGACCAAAGCAATCGTGATGATGTTGCTTGAATTGGACGGCATGCTCCAAATGCGTGAGTGTCAATTTCAACAAGCAGCCGAAGATTTCTTCAGTACGAAGCCAATTTGCAAAGGTGCCATTGTTCGACGAGAAAACAGCTTGTGCAAATTATGCAGAAATTTCAATTCGTACAATTTCTTTTGGAAACCCTATCATGCTGTTGACATTTCCAACTCTGCAGCAGAATTTGAAGCCGATATTGCATTCTTACATCTGACCGTTGATCAAATTCACAAATTACGACACGGATCCAATTTCCTAAATCTGCTTTGTCCAAATGGTCAACGCAAACAAATCAACGACTATTCCAAATGCAACTGGCTTGAGACGCCAAATTCTGTCATCGTCACTTCCAGTGTTCATCAAGATTTGACCAGCAGGAGGCAAATCACTGAACTGTTCGTCCACGGTCAACAGTATTATGCAATGAAATCTAAGGACAAATTTTCCATCTTCCCTACCACTACTGACCCCAATTCAATATTTAACGAAAGAACAACAAGCTTGAAAGCGATACTATCAGAAGAAGAAAATGAACCCAATCAATTTGGAGCAAAAGTATACGGTGCTAGAACATTCCGAGTTTACCAAAAGCTCAGCAAATGTTCAGCAGCATCGAAACATCAACTCTGCATACTGCTATTTTTGTGCATGCACTATTTGTCGAATGTTAAATAATTTTTTCAACATACTTGAAAATTTTACTTCGTTCTTTTTCCGTTAAAGATTGAAGAAATGCGAACATCAATTGTTCTTCCGTTATTTTAGGCATTTCTAAATCTTCAATTTTCTTGCCCATTTTCTACAAAAAATAACAGTTTCAATATATAACAATGTTTAATAATTTCTGACTATAAATTCAAAAAAAATTTCATTTTTTTCATACTTTCAGCTACTAATAAAATAATTTAAAAAAATATAAGATTATAAATAAAGATTTAAAAATAGTATACCATTACTCCTCATTTTCTACAAAACTCACCTCAATGGCAATATCAGCACGGACATCATCAACGATACGCTGTTTTAATGTAAGACCATACTCAGAATGCATGTCACTCAGCAATTCATTTGTATGCTCCAATTCTAAAAAAAGTTTAAAGTCAAAAATGACAATTTTTCATATTACACATCTTCTACATAATGCACAACAGTTCATACTGCTGTTAATAAAAATTAAATAGAAAACATACGATCATTGTCTGCAGCTGTATCAGGTTGTTTCTCTACAAAGTGCTTTGTAGTGTCCATTTGGGTCGATGTTCCAGGATTCGATCTTGCGAGTTTGATCAAATCAGACGGATTTGTACAATCTAAAAAAAACCTTTTAAAATCCATCTTCGAATACAATTCCCAATTATATTTTATCACAATACTCTCATTTTTTGAAAATATAAACAATTAAAGCATTAAAACACAGGATATTTTTCACGTTAAGAACAAAAACTTGTTAAATAATTACATCCAGCATCTTCAAAATTGCCAGACATGTTGAACAAGGGACATTCACGATCAGTATTGATGTGCCCCCATTTATGGCATTTCACACATCGAACATTACGCACTTGAATGCCAAATGGCTGATCACGTATCGTATCGTCTCCTTTAGCCCAACTAAGAAAAAAAAAGTACGTTATTGATAAGCAAACGGGAACATAATTACATACGATTCACGGGGAGCATTATATTTTCGCTGCCATTCAAATTTTGGTTCCAAATCTGGATGTAATTCTTTTTCTTCAGCTTTTACACCAGCCGGTGCATCGTACATAAACGCTAATCCTAAACGTGCTTTCTCGTCACCGAGGAGAGCCCTAAAAATTCACTACTTAAATCATCAAGTAAGAAACATACACCGTTTAAAACAATATTTATATCAAAGTCATGCAACCTTTACTTTACCAAATCAAATCAAATAAAATCAACAGTTTCCTATAATTTTAGAACCTTTTTTGCAAACAGTATGCAATAATAAAGTTATTACTCATCTTATAATATATAAAAGCCAAACGTTAAAAAACTTATTTATAGTGAAAGTGAAAAAAAATATTTGTTCGTTGATAACAAAAAACGATACTAGAAATATGAATTAACAGCAAAGCAGTAAAAAGAACAAACGTAAATTATAAAAAAAAAGATAGATAAATAAATACATTACTCACCTGTTATTTAAGATTTCTTGCTCTTTTTCATATTGTGCCCGTAATTCTTCTTGTTTCTTTTTCTCTGCAGCCAATTTTTGTTCAGCCATAAACACTTTTTTTAGATTCCATATGGCTGAAGGATGGAAGTCCTTCTTGGACATGTAATTATTGAACCCTTTTCCCATTTTTTTCAATTTAACTTGTTATATTTGAAATAGCAAAAAAAAAATCACAGACAAAGCAACTTCAGGAAATCACAGTTATTGAAACTACAGTAGTACAACAGTAATTTGATACAAAAGTACGTGAAAATTTATAGCATTAACCTGTTGAATTAATAAGTTATATAAAACCGAATTAATCATCATAAATGCATACATGCATATATATATAAATTAGCTATTATGATTATCATAATAACACCTATTTTAACTGACTAATTACATGGTGAGTTCAACATTTTCAGCACTTTATTTATTGACAAGTAATCATTTCAACCATATCAATTAATTTAGAGCATGAAATAGTGATTAAATGAATAAATTTATATATGGGTAATACTTTTTGCGTTAATATTTTTTAACTGAATAATATTAGAATATTATTTCTTTGACTATCACTTCATTATTTTACATTTCATGCAACATTCTTTCTTTGAAAGTCATTATTAATGCTTTAGGGTTTATAATTAAGGTGAATTGTTGCTTTTATAATTTGTAATTTTATAATTGGTCATCAAAATTGTTAAGCTTGATTGTCAACATTACAGTACTTGATTAATTTGGAATGGTTGCCAACAGTTGTTATTATGCAGGTTGTGTGAGTGGAATTAGTTGAGGATATTTTTCTATTATGTTCAATGATAAATGGTGGCCTGGAATTTTTACAATGCTGCAGATGCTTTCTCAAATGAACTCATTATCTGACCAAGGCAGTGAACTCCATGATATTGCGCAATTATTGTTCACTCTCAACAATGGGAATGAAAGTTGTGACAGCACCTGAAAGACCAATGTGTGCTCCTTGGCTGCTGACCAGGGTAATTAACTATGATCATATTTTGACAGAGCATATGCGATGCTAACGCAAAATAATAGACAAAGCCATGATGGGGTGAACTTGGCATGAAAAATATTTTCTCTCCTTTCTGCTTCGTTTGGTAAAATGATTTCGGAATGCAACAGAGATATTTTTTGATCTGGAATGTTGAACCATCGTAATACAAGAATTGCAACTTGAATGTTTAGTCAACCCAGTAGTCGGTTTACTTTTGATATTGAAAAATAAATTTAATACAATTTACACAACATGTATAACCAGGGATATTTATTTTAAACAAAATTGCAATTTTATTTTTTATTTAAATAAAACAAAAAAACAACAACTCTGGTGAATTGGAGCAAAAAAAACATTGAAGAGATTTAAGAGAAAATTCCCATCCTAACCAGAAACATTTTCAGAGAACAGTACAGCTGAAATCAGCAAACATGTCGACGCTGACATTCAGAATAGCCCGTTGAACAGTGGACACTCACGATCAGTGTTGATGTGCCCCCATTTATGGCATTTCAAACATCGAACGTTCCGCACTTGAATGCCAAATGGCTGATCACGTATCGTATCGTCTCCTTTAGCCCAACTAAGAAAAAAAAAGTACGTTATTGATAAGCAAACGGGAACATAATTACATACGATTCACGGGGAGCATTATATTTTCGCTGCCATTCAAATTTTGGTTCCAAATCTGGATGTAATTCTTTTTGTTCAGCTTTTACACCAGCCGGTGCATCGTACATAAACGCTAATCCTAAACGTGCTTTCTCGTCACCGAGGAGAGCCCTAAAAATTCACTACTTAAATCATCAAGTAAGAAACATACACCGTTTTAAACAATATTTATATCAAAGTCATGCAACCTTTACTTTACCAAATCAAATCAAATAAAATCAACAGTTTCCTATAATTTTAGAACCTTTTTTGCAAACAGTATGCAATAATAAAGTTATTACTCATCTTATAATATATAAAAGCCAAACGTTAAAAAACTTATTTATAGTGAAAGTGAAAAAAAATATTTGTTCGTTGATAACAAAAAACGATACTAGAAATATGAATTAACAGCAAAGCAGTAAAAAGAACAAACGTAAATTATAAAAAAAAGATAGATAAATAAATACATTACTCACCTGTTATTTAAGATTTCTTGCTCTTTTTCATATTGTGCCCGTAATTCTTCTTGTTTCTTTTTCTCTGCAGCCAATTTTTGTTCAGCCATAAACACTTTTTTTAGATTCCATATGGCTGAAGGATGGAAGTCCTTCTTGGACATGTAATTATTGAACCCTTTTCCCATTTTTTTCAATTTAACTTGTTATATTTGAAATAGCAAAAAAAAAATCACAGACAAAGCAACTTCAGGAAATCACAGTTATTGAAACTACAGTAGTACAACAGTAATTTGATACAAAAGTACGTGAAAATTTATAGCATTAACCTGTTGAATTAATAAGTTATATAAAACCGAATTAATCATCATAAATGCATACATGCATATATATATAAATTAGCTATTATGATTATCATAATAACACCTATTTTAACTGACTAATTACATGGTGAGTTCAACATTTTCAGCACTTTATTTATTGACAAGTAATCATTTCAACCATATCAATTAATTTAGAGCATGAAATAGTGATTAAATGAATAAATTTATATATGGGTAATACTTTTTGCGTTAATATTTTTTAACTGAATAATATTAGAATATTATTTCTTTGACTATCACTTCATTATTTTACATTTCATGCAACATTCTTTCTTTGAAAGTCATTATTAATGCTTTAGGGTTTATAATTAAGGTGAATTGTTGCTTTTATAATTTGTAATTTTATAATTGGTCATCAAAATTGTTAAGCTTGATTGTCAACATTACAGTACTTGATTAATTTGGAATGGTTGCCAACAGTTGTTATTATGCAGGTTGTGTGAGTGGAATTAGTTGAGGATATTTTTCTATTATGTTCAATGATAAATGGTGGCCTGGAATTTTTACAATGCTGCAGATGCTTTCTCAAATGAACTCATTATCTGACCAAGGCAGTGAACTCCATGATATTGCGCAATTATTGTTCACTCTCAACAATGGGAATGAAAGTTGTGACAGCACCTGAAAGACCAATGTGTGCTCCTTGGCTGCTGACCAGGGTAATTAACTATGATCATATTTTGACAGAGCATATGCGATGCTAACGCAAAATAATAGACAAAGCCATGATGGGGTGAACTTGGCATGAAAAATATTTTCTCTCCTTTCTGCTTCGTTTGGTAAAATGATTTCGGAATGCAACAGAGATATTTTTTGATCTGGAATGTTGAACCATCGTAATACAAGAATTGCAACTTGAATGTTTAGTCAACCCAGTAGTCGGTTTACTTTTGATATTGAAAAATAAATTTAATACAATTTACACAACATGTATAACCAGGGATATTTATTTTAAACAAAATTGCAATTTTATTTTTTATTTAAATAAAACAAAAAAACAACAACTCTGGTGAATTGGAGCAAAAAAAACATTGAAGAGATTTAAGAGAAAATTCCCATCCTAACCAGAAACATTTTCAGAGAACAGTACAGCTGAAATCAGCAAACATGTCGACGCTGACATTCAGAATAGCCCGTTGAACAGTGGACACTCACGATCAGTGTTGATGTGCCCCCATTTATGGCATTTCAAACATCGAACGTTCCGCACTTGAATGCCAAATGGCTGATCACGTATCGTATCGTCTCCTTTAGCCCAACTAAGAAAAAAAAAGTACGTTATTGATAAGCAAACGGGAACATAATTACATACGATTCACGGGGAGCATTATATTTTCGCTGCCATTCAAATTTTGGTTCCAAATCTGGATGTAATTCTTTTTCTTCAGCTTTTACACCAGCCGGTGCATCGTACATAAACGCTAATCCTAAACGTGCTTTCTCGTCACCGAGGAGAGCCCTAAAAATTCACTACTTAAATCATCAAGTAAGAAACATACACCGTTTNGACTAATTACATGGTGAGTTCAACATTTTCAGCACTTTATTTATTGACAAGTAATCATTTCAACCATATCAATTAATTTAGAGCATGAAATAGTGATTAAATGAATAAATTTATATATGGGTAATACTTTTTGCGTTAATATTTTTTAATTGAATAATATTAGAATATTATTTCTTTGACTATCACTTCATTATTTTACATTTCATGCAACATTCTTTCTTTGAAAGTCATTATTAATGCTTTAGGGTTTATAATTAAGGTGAATTGTTGCTTTTATAATTTGTAATTTTATAATTGGTCATCAAAATTGTTAAGCTTGATTGTCAATATTACAGTACTTGATTAATTTGGAATGGTTGCCAACAGTTGTTATTATGCAGGTTGTGTGGGTGGAATTAGTTGAGGATATTTTTCTATTATTTTTTTAAAACAGAGTTTTCCCTTATTGTTAATCATTGAAATTGCAAGTGATCTTTGCAGCACTGGACGTTGGAAACGTGACGTCACAGTAAGAAGGAAGTTTCAAAAGTTTATTGCAGTTTGGAAACGCAAATGCATGACGCGGTTTGAGCATTTTACATTTTTGTTATTTTTGCAGAAAAAATCACAAGATGTCCGGATATTCTTAAGCAGATAATAATTCGGCTTTGCTTTGCTTCAACAGTTGTTGACCTAGTTGTTTTTTCACCTTATACAATTGTTAGGCTTGTATTTGCAGTGCTTTTAATTTTTTCTATGATGAAGTGAAATTGCTTTGCAATGCACTTTTTTGTTGCACTATTTTGCATTTATTCATCTTTTGCAATTATTTTATTTTGTAAAATGCTTATTTTCATATCAACTTCCTTGTACAGGGTGTCGATTGGCTGTTTTGCTGTTACGCATAGCAAATTCTTGTTGCGTCATAAAGTTCAACAATCAGAAAATACGGGTTTGATGATATTCTTACTTTCAGATTAGATCCCACATTCCTAGTTGTTGAATTTTATGGATAATTTGATGGTCGCCAAACCTGACCCGTCTTCTATCAAAGATTCGGTAATGACTTCACTTGTTAATTGCTTTTGTTTATTTATTTATTTTTTATTTTCATTTAGAATTTATTTACGCCTTACAACAAACGGTTGAAAATACTGAAGTCATGGCGAAATCATGGAAAATTTAATCCTAGAGATTATAGTCGTTTTCTTGTTGACAGGTATGTACTCCTGCACAACGCATTGTTCAATTGTTTTGTTCCACTCATGCAACAAATATTGCACTGCAGGTTAGGCAACGAGTATGATTTAGCGAAATCCGGGTTGAGTGCTTTAAGAGCTTTGATTCAAGTGAACATCAACGCCGAGTTGAAAAGCATTATACAACGATATGCTGAGGTATTGCATGTTTTTTGCCGATAAAATAAAAAAAAAATTACTTTTTCATTCGTATGTGCAGATTTTTCACGTATGTAATTAATAATTGTCCATTGAATATTGAATGCTGAACACAGGGAAGAATGTTGTAGTTTATCGTGAAGAACAATTTTTAATTGCTTGATTGTTTTCGGTTTAAATTGTCCAATCGATCGAAGCTTTTTCAAAGTTCAGCGTTTTCAGTTTTACTTCCGTTTTCTTGTTTCAAGTTGTGATTTGCAGCTAAATCATTTTTTTTGGATATATTTTTTGCACTCCTGTTTTATTTAATTACACTTGAGTTTGCATTTTTTTGGTTTATCAAAAAATTAAATATGTCAATACCAGTGATTAAGTAAGTTGGAATGTGACATTATCTTTCTCCAAGCAGAATGTACGCCACTGTTAACTGACTGTTGTTTAACTTTGATGATAGCGCTTGAACTACAGCATGAATTTAGAAGTATTTTGCGCCTGCGATTCGAAATATTTCTGGAAATATGGAAGGCATTTCTAGTGAACGTCTTTTGCATGGAATATGCCGTGAAGTCTTGGAGGAGGTATTCAATAATTAATTTTAATTTAAGATCAATGTTTGAAGTATATACTTTTTACAAAAAAAAAAGAAGTCAATTTTTAGGCTAAGCATTTGTATCCGGCGGTGACAGCGGAAAAATTGGCGACCAACGAGAAAGGCACGAGGTTTTTCAATTTGAACCAGGTAATGCAGTGCAAAGACATTTTTATTTGTTGTATTGTAGTTTAAGTCGGGAAAATCACTGTTTAAGTGTTTCACGAAGGTCATTGAAGAGCTTTTGATGAATTTTTTGAATAAATTTTCAGATTCATCGTGGTCATTTGAAGCATTTGTTTGTTGAAGCGAATTCTGAAGATGGCTCATCGTCGGACAGTTTGGAAGTGGAGTCGGTAGGTGGTGAACAAGTAAATTATTATTCATCTATTCGTGATTTAATAATCGTTTAATGATTTAAGATGTACGAGTTTCATCCCCGTACAGTAACTCCAATTGCTGGATAGTATGGATAAGCAAACATATTTCTTTTTTTAAATTAAAATAATATCTTTCATCTATCTGAATTGTTTTCTTTTTTAAATTTTTCAGTTACAACAGTAAACGTATGAAGGCTAGTGATAGTAAGCATTTTGTTGAAAAGGTGATGCGTGAGATTGATTTTAATTCATGTCACATTGTGTGTGCAAAAATTTATTTTACAATTTGTTTAGATGAATCCGGATCGGTTGGTTGATGAATCGCTTTTTGTTCTTGGAACAGCAGCGAACATGTGTGTCACTTTTTTTTTTTAATTTAAAATATTCCCATTAATTCATTTCATTTCATTTTAGTGCTCTTGGGTATTCCGGTCAACGTGGACGTATTTACAGCAAATTTCCATGGCTGTTTAAAGTTTGCATTATTGTTTCTTTTAATATTTGGTTTTGAATTTTTTTTTCTCTTTTAATAGTACATCGGTGATAGTGAAGACAGACTTTGGTTGGTGAATTGCAAATTGCGAAGAAAAGCGAACGGTGGTAAAGTGATTTTCATCCTTTTGGAAGATTTGCTGGAAATTGTATCATTGCCAGAATTTAGGTAAGATGAAACAAATGCATATAAAAATTGGTTAGCAGCTATTTAATTGCTTGTTGTGGTGGTGGTTCGCTTGTGAGCTGCCCCTTTTCATCCAATTTTGATATTCTTATTTAGCGTTGAATGCAAAACTGCCGTTCGACAATTGGAAAGTTTCTGCGTTCCATCATGGTTGCTTGAGAAGATGAAGCACCAGATGGCTGAGATGAAGGCATTGGACGGCCCGATCGCGGCAACAGCATGAATTAATAGTGATTTGAGTTGAAATCTTTATAAAGTATTTAAAAATAAATGATGCATGAACGAAACAATTCGTAATTTATATTTAAAAAAAAAAGTAATATGCGGATTCAGAATTCGATCACAAAAAAATTCATCAAAGTGAACTGGCAGTAATTTTTCGCTATAAAAAGCAAACAATATCGTTTGGTTGAAATACAACAATGTAATTATAATAGGAATTGTACATAATGTGCATCATTCAATGTTCGATATAATATGTTGCATGTCGGGGAAAAAGTTCGTCAATATTAGTTGTGTATCAATCACTTTGGTGGTATAATTTTTTCCATCAGATTATCCAATTCACACAACTTCTCTCTAAAATGAAAATTTAAATAATGTATACAGTATTTTTTAAAAAAAGAAAATATTATTTCAAGTTACTTTAATGTTTCAGCTAAAATAGATCGCGATGCCGCAGGCGTATCCGTAGACGTCGATGTGACCCCTTTCAGAAATGATTCATATAAACTTTCTTCATCCTTTTCAGATGCAGGCTCCAATGCTTCAATAGTAAGCTGAAACAATGAAAAAAATGCTTTATTTGTTTCATTTTAATAAAAATAAATTTCATTCATCAATTATTATTATTATTATTATTATTATTATTATGACTGTTGTTCGTTATAGAATAAAAATTCCATACCAACAATGTTCGTTCAACAGAATGAATGAATGAATGAATGATAATTATTCGTGGAATCAATATTACAAAACTATTTACAATGGTGCAAAATTTCAATGAAAAACCTGAAGTTGGCCAGGAGATCCGGCTCTCAAGTCAATAATGTCAAACCACCAAGTAGAACGAATCGAAGACATCACCACTTGGGCAACGTCGACACTGACAGCGCCCAATAGAAGTTCGCTCTGTTCATCGACCGATGATTTGTGCCATATGTGAAAAACAATTGTCTAAAATTAATGAAAATAGAATTTCAACAAATTAATAAAAATTAAAAATTACTCGCTGTTCAGGCATCAATTTCAATTCGGTCTTCCAATCCCAACGTGGATGAAAGGATGCAGGCGCAACCTCAGATTTGATCATTCGATTATCAATTCTGTAAGATACAAAAGCACTTGGAGGTTGCATGTGTTGTCTGAAAGAAAAAATATTTTCACGCTGCTTTTATACCCTGTTCACCCGTTTACCCTTCAACAGTAGCGACATCCCCATTGCTACTAACGGCCGGCAAATATCTCGCCTGATGAACAATCAGTCGTAAAAACATTGGACACTGGCGTGCGTGAATTGGCCATTTCCATGCAGCCCACTTCGAACATTGTACGTTTTCTACGTCAGCTTGAATTTTCTGATCAAATTTATTACCAGTCTTACTGTAATGCTGGTCATAAGTTAAATCAAGTACAGTTTCCGTTTGTACACCAACGGAACGTGATTTAGCTGAAATGGGAATGTTAGCAAATGCTCGCCGTTTCAGCAAATTATCCACATGGCATTCAACGCATTCAGTGCTGACTGAATGGCCCGACTGAACGGCAGCGATGCCTGCATCGCTCAGAGGACTTTGCAAAGGTTGCAGATGACTACGATTGAATCGAATCTCGTCATACTGATCCGACAACAGTGATTCTTCATCTGGCACATCTAACGGCAAAGTTAGATCTCTTCTCCCAACGATGTGTCTTTCGACGAATGGAGAAAACGAACTTCCGTCATTAGCCGTGCCGGATTTTCTGCCCCTGCTTCTTTCAGCTGCTTTTAACTGTCTATTTACCGCTCCAACTCCAACTCCAACTCCAGCTACTGCTGGTTTCGTCGTTGTCAAAGTGTCCAAAAAAGACATGGACTTCAATTTCATTGTAGTCGGATTGCGCAACGGTTCAACTCGCTCAGTGAAAGATGCATTACGCGAACCAATCAACACGGTCACCTGGTAATAAATCACATAAACAGCAGTTGTTGGACGCTGAATGCATTATTCAGAAATGCTTACTTTGAGAATACCAGATGCAGAACCGAAACAATGCATTTCCAACGGCAAGCTGGCTTCAACTGCAAAAGGCAAAACAAGTAACTTGCACAATGGAAAAGAACACTTTGCAATCATTGATTCCTGAAAAATGTATCCATATGCATCAATTTTTATTGTTAAACTGAAATTCATTTTATAAACTTGAATTACCTGCTTTCTGGAACTTTTGTAATAAATGCAAAATGTCAAGTATCCTTCAGCCCAATGCTGAAGCAATGCTGGTGATACAATCAACAAAGAAACGTGTCGATGATTAAATCCGACAACTAAAATTAACGTTTAATTAAGTGAAAAAAAACTATTAATGATGTCACAAAGCATACCTGAAGGAAGTATTTCACGGGAACGGGCAGTTATGATCCTATCATATGATCTGTCAGAATTCTTTTCAAACAGCGGCACACTATATCGCACCATAAACGATCTGTATGTTCAATTTCAAAAATTAAAATACTGACATCCGTTCTCACAACTTGATCTATATCTTTTTATTTAAAACTTTTATGTTCAAATTTAAATAATTTATTTCCGAAATTTAAAACTATCATTATAAATCATTTCAATTAAACAACAAAAACAACCAAAATTCACTCAATAATCAGTGTTGCAAAATTTTTACTCATTTATTTGTGGGACCTATAACAACAATATATGTATATATATTAATAAAACAGACTGTTATCATTAGTACGTTATTTATAAAATTTACCCGTTACAATGACTGCGACGCTTGAAATCGTCCATGAAAAAATCGGGTATTTTTCGCCACATAAGTTCATCAATAAAAACACGAATAAAAGTTGCTTGATTTAACAGCTGCAGTGTTTCGTCAACAAGGCTAGCATCAGTTGTATTAGCTGAAATATTGGAGCGTTATCATTTGAAATTTTTGGAAAAAAATACACAATAAAATTAATATTTTTAAAAATTGTAAAATGATAATGACAATCACATATACAACAGTTTAAAAATGAAGTTAAATTTACAATTAAAGAAACAAAAATGTTCAGCAAACGAATCATTTTCTTCATTTATAAAATAAATTTATATTAGAATATAAAAGTGTAAAAATCAACACAAATACTGATAAAATTACCCATGCTTATATTATTTGCCGCTTGCTGAGTATTCAACAGCTCAAACTCATCTTTTTCATCGTCAAAACTGACATGCTTGCCAGGCTCATGCGAGTAATTGGCATCGTGCAAATAATTGTCGTCGTTACCCCTGCAGAACAAAGTAAAAAAAAATCAACATTATCCACACTGCAGAAGTATCAGAAACTAACTGTTGTCGCATGTCCAACTCGTCCAACTGCGATATTTCGAGACTGTTGAGAGAATTCAACAGCTGACTAAGATATTTTAATTTTGATAAAAGAGGCGTCACAAAATTTTCATCTTCCATTAAGAAAAGTTTGAATTAATTCAACAAATCAGTTTTCCTTTTCAACAAATGCGCAAATGAACAACGTTTCAACTGATAACGTAGAAATATTGGAAAGATAAAAGCAAGCAATAAATTCGCCAATGTACAAAATTGTTCATCGAATGATAAACAAACAAACAAAATTATACCAGTCCGTAAGCTGGAAATGACAAAACTCTACCTATTTGCGCCGTTCAAGAACATGACAACGCTTTGTTTTTTGAAAAGTAACGGTAAGTATTTCAAAATCATTTACTGTATTCTGTTAATGATGAGCAAGAAACAATTTTTGTAAACTCTCAAAATTCTCTTAAAAAACGTAAAAATTGATAAAAATATTTTTTAATGTTTAATTTAAATAAATAAATAAAATTTTAATGATATCTTTGATAAAAAAACTTTATCGTTAGCGTGAAATTTTAGAAAAAGAAACATTTTTTTTAAATGTATTGTACAGTTTAAATTTATCATATATGATTAATGATTTTGTTTTTTTTTATTAATTTAAAATTAAAAAAATATCCTAATAGCATGCTTCGTTTTAATTTGTTTCAATGATGTGAACGTGATTTTTTCTACAGTAAATTTGTCACAGTATGCAATGTTGCCACAGGTGGATGATGAAATGATTTGGATTCAATATTGCAATATTGAATTGCAGGATTTTTGTTGTTTCAACATCAACCGATGAACAATAATAAGTTGTGAATTGAAATTGTTTTTGCTGGTGAGATGGGAAAATCGAGTCGCAAGGCGAAACGGAAAAGGGAAGATTTTCAAAAGGTGAAATTGAAATTGGGAAAACGATTGAAAAAATCAAACGATACCGATACAAATTTCAAAGCAAAGAGGATCGTTGTTCGAACTCAACTGAAAGAGACAGATTTCCAAGAAGAAATAACTGTTGGCAATTTGACAATACAAGTAGGAGGATTTTCGTTTTGTTTGATCATTGTTCAACGATGATTTTCTTTTTTTTTCTTGTTTTGTACTTTTATTGTACGAATAGGTTTATTTAAGGATTGCTGTAGAATGGCTAGTCATTACAGTGTTACGAAGCAAAAATTTGCCCTGCAATTGATGAACAGCTTCATTTGCAATTCTGTTCGGCTGTGCCAGTTGAATTTGTCGTCAATACTGGCTAGTGTTTTGCCGTTGTTGTCGAGCGCGCAGGATCAAATTCGATCTGCTGCGGTGGGATTGTTGAAGCGGGTTTTCAACACGGTCGACACCAGTCTGATCAGTTCCTATTTTTCAATTCTCGAAAGCTACCTGCGTTGCAGCATCACGCACGTGGACGTGAAAGTGAAATTATCAGCGTTGCGCACGTTTGACAATTTGATCCACTCGCATCCGTCGTTCGTTTGCACCAACGGCAAGCTGATGACGTTCTACGTGGATTTGTTCATGCCGAACAAGAGCACGTCGGTCTTGGGACGAACCGGCGCCATTGTGGGCGGGTCGAAAGTGATCACTACTCAGTTGGAGCAGTGTCGGGCGCTTTGGTCGTTTTGGAAATTTTTGCAAGCGGTCAACAAAGCTGCCACAGCTGAAAACCACCGAACGGAAACATCCTATTTGGGACCGTTCTGCAGTGCAGTGTTGTTCGAGGAGAGCAGTGACACCGGCGAGCGGGTGGACAGTGTTGGAGTGATTTTGAAAAATTTAGAAAAACTCTTCCAACCGTTGATGTCCCTCTGGTTGGAAGTGACTTCGAACAGTTTGTGCTCTCGGACGGAAAGTGATTTGGAAATCATGTACACAGTGGTCGGTATAATGAACTGCTTATTTCGACTGGTGAACTACAACAGTTCGAAGAAGAAGTACGCAGAAGAAGCCGCTGTTGCGGTGAAGGAATTTGGCAAGTTGTTCCAAGCGCGTAATTATGAACGATTCGTTCTGCAATTTCCATGCCATCGTGGTGCAGAGAAGAGGACAGGGAAGGATATTCCCAACGAAGAGGACATTTTCGTTGGCATCGACGTTTGCCTGCAGTTGAACATAGCCTTGTGCGAGTTGTTCTGCTTTGTGCATCGTTTCACGGGTTTGCAATTTCCACACCAACTTTGCGCTGAGTACATTTTCAAAATTGTCGAACAGAGGCGTTTGGGTTCAGTATTGATCGAATCATTGTTCAACGTTCTCGGCCAGTTTCCCGTAGCAGACAAGCCGACCACCACTGAAGGTTTGTTGGAATTGTTTTACAGTAATCGTTCGTCGATAAGTGTGAAACTTTCTCTGCTGAATTTGATCAACACTAGCCAAGCGATCGGCTCTCAGTGCACTTCAGCTGTGGATGATCTGTTGGAATATTTGTTGCAGCTGAGTGGCAAGTTGAAGCCGAATCATTTTGCTCGTTTTGACAATGTTGTCGTTGAATACTGCGAACGACATATTCACCAACTCTCCTCATTACAAAGCAAGGAAACGATGCAGTTATTGACGTTGAGCTGTTTTGTTCACAGTGCCAGTGGTCAGTCGACTATTGTTGATCAGAGAATTGTTCGTTTGTTGTACAATTTGGTACCTCTGTCGAAAAATGCTTTGAAACAGTTGTTCACTTTTGGCCGTGCCTGCGATGCAAATTTACAACGTCTGCTCTACGTGTTGGAAGTATTATTTTCGAAATATGCTCAAACGTGGGAGAGGTTATCGTACGA
The DNA here is from genome assembly GCA_001447755.1 of Trichinella papuae. Lineage (NCBI taxonomy): Eukaryota > Metazoa > Nematoda > Enoplea > Trichinellida > Trichinellidae > Trichinella > Trichinella papuae. Next base: position 185,794 of record JYDO01000005.1, read on the forward strand.
GCAGCAAGGTGTTTGGATTTATTTCATCATGGCAATTTTGCATTTGCACAAAGTCGAAGAACAAGAGCAGAACGGCCAAAATAGAGCCGTGATGTTTGTCTGCGAATCGCCAGCTTCGCCTGAATTGAGAATTAATTTGTCCTTGCAATGCTGGCTCAGAAGTTTAAAGTGTGAAAAAGAGGTTCGTTGCATATTTGAGCAGTATTGCAATGCTCGGATAAATTGGTTCGACGAGGTTTCTTCAGTCGATTAAAAAATTTTTGTTTTCTGTTAACGTTTAATAAAAATACAACAAAATGAAATGAAATGAAAAATAACAGCAACAACGATAATAATAATAATAATGTAAGAGCTCGTTGCTTTCACAAGCTTGTTGTATTCAGTTGAATTCACAGTGCGGTGGTCTCCGGTTGATCAATTCTTTTTGCAAAAGGCGATGGAATTTCGTATCGCCTTGCAAAACCATACGTGCCAATTCTTGTCGTCGTTGGTCGTCAACAGCAGCAGCAGCACTGGCAGTGGAGGTGGGTTTCGGGTTGTCGGCTTGGCGAGAGGTCGACTTGTCCACGGTCATTGCGGAAGTGTAGAAATTGTTCAACAACTGTGCCGGATCGGTGACCGGCACCAGTGTCGAACCTGCGGACGAGTTGTGTTCTGAGTGGGTGCGGTGAGGGACATGCAACAACGTTTGCGAACTTTTCCACGAGTGGGCGGAGTGCCGTCGCTCGGCCGCAGGAGGGACAAGCAGAGATGGCTGCTGGGAACGGCCAGATGCCGACGAATAGTTGGAATCGACGTCCGACGTGCTGCTGATCGGCTCTTTCAAAACCAACAGCAAATTGTTGTTGGCAACGGTCAACGCCGGCACCGGCACCCGGGTCGGCAATTTCGGTTCCTCCAACGCCGGAGGATACCAAGCTTCTCGCCCTCGTTTTTGGTCACCAGCGGCCGGGCACAGCAGGGGCAACAGTGTCGGCAGAAACACCAATCCGTGGAACATGCCGACGGTGACGGCCAGAAGCACCGTCTTGACGAACGTCTCCACCATGCGCGAGTCGACCAAAATCAACACCGACACCCCGGCCGTGGCCAAAAATCCGCTCTGCAACGTCGGCACCGCGACGTGACGGAAAGCAACCGTCAGCTTGTCGACAGAGGTCGGTTGGTCAATTGCCTAGTGAGAAAAAAAACCGTGAATAAAGAAAGAGGGGATCGGTCAGTTGGTGATTGGGTCGAAATGCTCACCACGTAATGATAGGCGACGTGGGCGACGTAGTCGACCGAAAGACCCACGCTCATGGTGATCGTGATCATGGAGATGATGTCGACGCGCACTTGCCACAGCGAAAGCAGCGCCACCACGCCGGCGCTGATCGAGCAGACCGCCAAGCCGACCGCCGCGACGCCGCTCAGGCTGGAGACGAACAACGCCACGGTCGTGGTCATGATCAGCACCGCGACGGCGACATCTTGGAACAGCGTCCGCCAGACCGACTCGTCCTGGTCGATCAGCAAGAACGTCGGGTGGAAGACGAAGCCGGACAATGCGGACTCGTCGAACCTACGACGCAACATTGAAGCAATTCGAGAATAATTCGACCGTCCGGCATTCCTCAGCCGGACGGTCATCTTGGTCCGTTCGACGAGCAAGGCAACTTTGTCGTTGAATTGCACGTCGGATGCGAGATGTCGATTCTCGCTCAACTGGAAGAACTCATCCAACAGCATCGACAACTGCAGACGCTGATCGTCGTTGTCCACTCTGCTCTGCGAGGAAACATTGCCTTGCTTGTTCTTTTTGTAATTCAAGAACTGCTGCAGCCAAAATTGCCCCTCGGACGAGTGGACTGTGGACGTCAGTGACCGGTACAAGTTGAGATGACGCTCCACCAGATCGCTGTCGGACAAGCTGAACGGCTGGTCAAGGAAGGCGACCGCGAAATCACCGTAAGCTGAAAAATAGCGATCGTTGGCTTGCAACGTGGCCGCAACGTACGACTTTCCCGGCAATAGATCGTCCACGGCCGTGCCCACTTGCAAGCCGTACATGCCATAGCCGACCACGCCCAAATAGAGCAGGTAGATTGTCGAGACGAAATATTTCGACGCAGAATTGCAAAGCACCCAAGCCATCGTCGAGCTGAGCGTTTCGTTGAATTTTTGCAAAATTGGCCACCGGTTGATCGGTTGATCTTGATTGTTGGTGGCATTTTTGGAAAATTCTGAACAAATATAATAATAATATTATTATTATCTCATTTTCTTTTTTTTTGTTATTTCATCCATCATCATATTTACCGAAATTTTTTGTCATCTTTCTTCTGAAAGTGACGCAATGACGGTTCGACAATTCTCGACGACCATCGTAAACCAACAACGCGGTGAAAAATGTCACCTGATACAAAAATGTGCACAACAATGCCACTGCACAGTAAGTGCAGAATATTTCTAAATTTTGAAAAATAAACAAACAAACAAACAAATATGAGCATTAAAATTTATCATCATCGTCATCATCGTCGTCATGGAACTTACGAACAGCTGGAAATGGAGTCAAATTACCAATGCCGAAAGACAAACCATCAGTGAGAGCGGTGATCAGTATGGATACAGCACTGTCGGCGACAGTTTCCGCAATTCGCTCATCAATAGTTGCATATTGTCTGGTCTCTCTCCAAGCGCTGAGCATCAGAAATACATTGTCCACACTGACAGCTGGAAAGAAAAGAAAAAAGAAATTAATATTCTCAATTTTAAAATCAAAATCAAACCCTTATTACATAAGACCAAAAACGGCATCATCATCACCATCGAGATGTAACTGTACCGACAGTGGAACAAAATTCCAACAGCTGTGAGAATGGCAAAAGTGGCACTGATCAAGCCGAACACACCGAGCCACGGTTTGCTGGTTATCGAATCGCCGTCACAACAGCCGCCGATTGTGAGCACGGCCAAAATTGTGATCAAGTATGGAAAATAAGAGCTCAACATTTGACCGTTGCGTTGTATTTCTTCGATCACCGAATGCCAAGTCAAACAGTGAACATTGTAGCCAGGGTAGCGGATCTTACGGACAGTTTGTAGAAATTTCTCACGCCACAGATTGTTGAGCTCGTCTTGGAAATCGTCGACCGGCTCTCGCAGCAGCATCGGCACCCGGAACGCCGACGCCTTGACCACTGCCACACCCCGCCGACCGTCGCCGTCGCCGTTGGTCACACGGCCGAGCACAGGCGTGTTGTCCATCTGCACGTTGTCCAAGGTGACGGTCGGATAGCCGAGCAACGGCTCCAGAAGCGGTCTGATTTTGCCGGCGTTGCCGAGCAAAGTCAACGTCTGCACAAGCGGATGTTCAACGCAACCACCGCCCGTTCTCTTGTAGCACAGATCTTGCCACTTGTAAACCACGCCCCTGTGTTCCACTTCAATCTCTTTCAAGCGACGGATCAAATCCGACACGCAACGCAAGCCGTGCTCGCTGACCACACTGCCGTTGGACCTGCTGCTGGTCAGCGTGGCGTAGGCCAAGTTTCTTCTCAAAAATATGAACGAGATACCGAAAAATGACGACGCCTCCGCCGCTGATGGTTCGTCGTCGTCGTTCGTGGGAAAAATGCTTTGCAATTTGTGCATATTTGACCAAGATTTGGAATTTTCCGGGAAAAAATCACTCATACTCGTGTCGTAGTCAATTTCGCCCAGATCGACGTTCAAATAGATGCCGGCCACACCGGCGACGGTGATCAGAACGGGACCGATCACAAATGGCAACGGATATTTGGCTATCAGAAATCCGAGGTGGCGGAAAAACAATTTTGCAACCACTTGAAATTTTGACAACAGCATCGTAGTCGCTTAGACAAAAGTGAAAACTGAAATTACTAATTTTCACACACTTCACTGAGCTAGAGCAAACCCCACCCAGCAGGGTGGCTCCGTGTCCAACAGCCTTTACAATACTGAATAATTTGGATGGTTGAAAATGGAAATTTTTGCCAAACAACAGTCCCAAGTTACCGTCATGCCAACAGCGATGATGATGATGATGATGATGAAGACGAAAAGCGGCCGGTGGAAAACAAAAACCCCATACATTAAACGGCCAAGGACGGACGAGTGACACAACAAACTGCACTTGCCGTTCGCTTGCAATTGCTTCAGGTTACGCCTCCTCTGTGCAGAAAACTCATGTTCAACCAAGGTCATTTTGCAAGCAACAATGTAACCTACAAGCTAAACACTTCCACCCGACAACTGGGTCCAATTGCCAAATAATCATCTATTACAAGCAAATCAATGAAAAGCACTCTCATTCATCAGCATTAAAATTGTGAGGCACAAAAGCAAATTGAACCAAATAATGACAACCAAATTGCACACTGAGCAGCGGTGAGCAGAATTACTTTTCAAAGCTGTTCCGTCCTACATATATATTATATGTGTGTGTATATATATATGTGAAAATGCAACATTTTCTTAGAAGAATGAACTGCATGCGCAAATACACTGTACAATACAATTGAAAAACCTGATTGCGATCAAGTGAGTTGAAATTTAATAAAAATATACTTACTATTTTCCAATTATGCTTTTTCTTTTCCATTCTTTTTTTTTTGTAAATCAAATGTCATCAAATGTTTAACATTTTCCTATTATTCACTTTGAAACTTGAAAATCAGTGCAAACCTTTACTTGATGTTGCAGTTTCCCATCGACTAAATCGACAACATAATTGTTCTTGATATGAATTTTGGATTGATAAACAATATTAAAAAAAAATATTTTGTTCAAAATAAAAATTTTCAACCTACAATAGCAAACAATAAAAGCAAATGTATTCCAAATGAAAATGCTTGTCTGACCACTGTTTGCATATTTTATTGAAAACAGTTTGTCCTAAAAATCTCATTATTATTATTCTCAAAGCACAAAAATGCAAATCAGTAAATCAATAAACAAATGTATATTTATTTTTCCCTTTAAATCCAAAATCAAATTATAACTTATTTGTTAAAAATAAATATGAATGATATACTTCAGTTGCCCATGCAATTTCTAAATTGCTTTTTCGTTTGAATTGCAAAGGTGTCAATTTTTTCGCTTTCACAGTTACAATTCCATCGTCGCTTTTGTCAACCAATTCGCATATTAAAGAACAATAATTTTCAGCTAACACATCGCTGACATTTTGCTTCATCGACGACGGTATAATCACATCAACATTTCCAGTACTGTCAGAGAATATTACTGTTTTTTTGTCAACATTTTTTTCATCACATCTCATTTGCAAAGTGCCTTGCATCCAAATGTAATAAATTCTATGACACTTACCGTCGACCAATAAAGTCCAAGAATTTTCAGTCGGTTGGAAAGTGGCAAATTTCAGATGACAACAAAACAACTTTCTCAAGGGAAAATTTGTAACAAATTCAGTTGTAGATACACTGTCCGACATTGAGCAATTCTAAATTTCTTGAATGAAATATTATTTTTTACACAAAATGTAATCAGATAAAAAAAATATTTTTAATGTTTCACATATTAATTCAGTTTTAGACATTAAAATCACCAAAAAACCTATGCTCCGCTTATTGCATGTGCTCCTAACAAGACAGACATATATTTGTTTTTGTTATTGATGCATCAGCATTATCAAAATCAAACAATAGTGTATAAACGATAAAAGTCTCAAAAAATATACCTTAACAAATGGCGGTAAAAATATTAAATTACAATTTTACAGTAATTTAATGATATTGAGGTTCTTTTATCCAGGTATAAATTACCTGTAGATAATTTTTATTTTAAGCTGCAAATTTTTTTTAATTTTATAAAAATAATCTTCTAAATTTATTATTTAAGTATCATTCTGTATAAAAAAGTTTTGTAATAGATGTGGATATCAAATAGATAAAAAATCAAAGTTTTCGTAAAATATCAATGTGAAGAGTCATTATGTAGAGTCACACTTAAATACTAGTCACTACTGTATATAATACTAAAAATAAATTTTATCTCTCTTATATAGAACCAGCATTGACTATCATTATTGCCATGTTATGTTTGTGTACCTGCAAATCTGATGATCTACGGTAGTATACTGTAGAGTAACGTGGAACAGACAGCAGTTAGATATATGGTTCGTGCAGTTGGTGGTCCGAGAGTTTAGTGAACACAAAGATCTAGCTGCGTTTACCACGAATGTCACAGTCAAACTGCCGACCTTCTGGCCACAGTCGCGGGATTTGGTTAGCGCAGTTGTGCTAAATTTCACGCTCTCTCTGACAAAATTCTACTGCTACGTCATCTCATTCTTGCCGGACTGAGTTGCTCTCGAAGATGATGTCTTACTCGAATCTGTCGGCAACGCCTCATAATACCGATGAATAAAAACGACTGCTCGAACATTTCGACGAGTTAAGAAAGGATCGCTTTTGCACGCTCACCGGCTTCATCGGCCGTGGGTCCGTGGGTGACACGAAAGCGTCTCAGAGTCTCCGATAGATGCGCAGAAGTTATGGCAGTGCCATCAGTCAAAATGGATGGTATTTTTACAGTGCTTACTTTTCAACATTCAACTGACACTTGAAAGCCAGCACTTACGACGCCAATGTGGAAGAAATGTCCAGCAAAGCAGATGATTTGTGGACTGTAAGCGCTATTTTAACCATCAGACGGTGGGATTCATCCATATGTTCCGCTACCATTGCGCAGAATAATATTCAAAGCACTACGGTCTCTCTCCTGAAGTCGGAGATCGAGGCGTCTGATAAAGCAGCATTATGGACGGATATATCGACATGGATAGCAAGATTCGGTATCCTAGCGATGATCGAGACAGATCAAGGATGACAATTCCAAAGCTTAATATTTAAGAGCTAAATGTCTCTTTCGGTATTAAGCTAGACCCAGCTCCAGCATACTATCCACAGAGCGATGGTATGGTAGAGAGATTTCACCGACGAGCGAAATGTGTGCATTGACCACGCATGAAAGCAACTCGCGACGTTGGATCCACGCACACCGGTTAACGTAAAAAAAAAACTGAGTTTTGGATTGGTGCGTGGATTACGGTACATTTTGGTGAAGTTCAACAGCGAGCGATTCTTCATCTTACAGGCACCACATCTACGAGTTATTTTCGGATGAACTGGATCAACTCCTATATAATGAGGAGGCCAATAGCGCGTGCACTGACCTAATAACTGCTGGCCAGTTTGCAACATTGAAGAATTGAAAGACGCCGTTGAACTGGTAGGCGGGGTAAAAGTTATTTTACCTTCTTTGAAGTCCTTCGTCTAAGGCAGTGTTTCTCAACCAGGGGGGCGCGCCCCCCTAAGGGGGCGTATGATGGTTCCACTGGGGGCGTAACAAGTTAGAATTTTTTGTCTTCTAGGTGTTCAAAATTCAAAAGTTCCTTTCTGCTGTGATGTGTAGTACTTCCCGAGCTAATGCACTGATGTTATGCAGCTCCTAAGATGCCTAGTCAATAGATATCATCATGTTNGATTTAGACCAATAAAAGTTTTCAGCCAAAAGGACAAAAGTTGTGGCAAAAGAATATATATAGGGATAGTCTCTCTAGGTAAAATTTTCAGGGCTAATGTTCTATTGGTTGGCAAAAAATCGAGTTTTTATTGGATAGCTTCTCATTCCTAAATTGTTCATTGATTAAAATTGTTCTGCTTTGATTAGCTACAATTTTTTTTTATTTCATTGCTCCAAATTTTTAATTACATAACAATTCATTACGTAACATTTGATCTCATTTAGTGTTTGATCAGTGACGTCACCATGAAAATTTTACCTAGAGAGGCTAAACCGAATATATATATAAATATATATAAGCATAAGTCGTGTAATAAAGCATTTAAAGTTTGTGCTAGTGTTCATTGATCACGTTCTTACTTATTAAATCAATTCACGCAACAGAGCAGGCGTGAAATTGACGTTTTATACAGTATATGGTTAATACGTGCAAATCATTATTCTGTCTGTAATTGAATGCAGCGTCAATGAATTTGTTTACGTGTTGTTGTTGTTGTTGTTGCACGTACTAGTTTGAAACGTTTGAAACTTAAATCGCCGAGTGCGTTTACGAATTGGTGGTTGAATTTTTAGAATTTCATTTGTTGCCAATGGATTCAGCGTTGAAAAAATCCCTGTCATCGATACCGGTGTTGAAAACTAAAGCTGGCCCGCGTGATCAAGCTCTATGGACTCAACGTTTGAAAGAAGAGTACAGCACTTTGATCAAGTACATTGAAATGAACAAAGAAAACGATACGGACTGGTTCAGGTTGGAAAGCAACAGCGACGGCACCAGATGGTTCGGTAAGTGCTGGTTCTATCACGACTTGTTGAAGTATGAATTCAACGTTGAATTCGACATTCCGGTAACGTATCCGGTCACTGCTCCGGAAATTGCACTGCCAGAGTTGGACGGTTTGACGCCGAAAATGTTTCGCGGTGGCAAAATTTGCTTGTCCGATCATTTCAAGCCGTTGTGGTCTCGCAATGTGCCCAAATTTGGTATTGCGCACGCGTTCGCACTTGGATTAGCTCCATGGCTGGCCGTGGAAGTTCCGGAACTTGTGCAAAAAAAGTGTATAAAACCGTCTTCTTGAACTGCCATTGAAATTTTACACATTGTGTTCTGATGATCAAATGTGAGGAAAATGATGATGATGAGCAAGGAAAAGTAGGAATAAATTCAAGTGCGCGGCTAATTAACGGTGTTTGTTTTATCGTTGTACCGATACCGACAGTTGATCGCTAGAAAATAGCATTGTACAAGAAAAGAATGGAAATAAAAATTTTTTATTTCTTGTTCCTTGTATTCGAAGGGGAAAAAAGTATCACCCATCACCATAGGATGCCTGCCAGTTGAGGTGTGTTGTGTGTCAGTTGAAATCGTCATCATCTTCAGGTAAGTGGAGATCAATTCCTTTCTCTTTGAAAAACTTCTCAATCAACTGTTGCTCAACTTGGAGCTGAACCATCTCGTCACCTTCGGCGTTGGTCTTCAAAGTGATAATTCGATGATCCCTGAATTCGACCACGTGCTGACGCAGCGCTTGTTCGCTGGAGACGAAAAACTCCCGCCTACAAAGCCGATACCAGTCCCAGAATTGCACGCCGGCGCCACTTTTTTTCGCCAGCACCATTTTGACCAGCAACAGCAGAGAGTCGCAACTCTTGGACGTCAACGATGCCCAGACGCTTTCCAACGAGGAGATTGTGTGATTGGTGTTGGATTTTTTCTTTTTGAAACCTAAATTTTATTAAGCATGGGATAATTGCAAAGAAAAATTGTAAATAATAAATATGAATGAATGAGTGAGAGTGAGTGTACCGAAAATTTTCGACTCGCCGGCCAAAATTTCACGGGTGTAATTTTGAAAAGTGGTCGCTCGGATCCAGAGCAAGTTGCACGCGTTCACAGTCGACTGGTCGAACAAAGCCGACGCCCGGCGGTGATCGGTGCTAGCGATCAGATGCAAGCGTTTGCAAGTGAAAAGTGTCGCCAGCGCTTGTTGGTACGTCTCGGATTGGAGTGGCAAATTGCGGTCGATGCAGTGGAAGACGAGAACCACGTCAACTTGGGGACGAAGCTTTTCCAAGCCGTCCACGACAGCTTTGGCCAGTTGAACGACGCCGGCTGTGGCGGGCGTGGCGGCGGCGGCTCTGGACTGGTTCAACTGCAGACTGTTGAACACGGTCAGCAACGAGTGGCGAAGGGAAAAGTCCGGCAAGTAGCATCTGAAAACGAAATAATTGTAACAATTTTTCAACTTCTCTTCGCAGAATTGTTCCATCAAAGCGATCTTGGATCCGTAGCCGTAGAGGATCAAATTGAAGTGGCACAAATACCACAGCCAAGTGTCGAATGAGCTTTGCAACTGTTTCGACGCGTTTTCCACCACCTTGCGTGGAATTGTTTGACCAGAACGATCGTCCGTGTTCAACAATTTGATAGCTGAACAATGAAAACGTTCATTTGCTTCATCTTCTTCATCTGATGATGATGACTGTTGTTGTTGTTGTTGTTGTTGACGTGTGGTGAATGTACCTCGTTTTCTGCATATGAAATTTCTCGACGCAATTTTCATCTTTTCTTCTTCATCTTGAACAACTTCTTCTTCACTATCATCATCATCATCATCACTTGAAATGTCCATTGTGGAATCTTGAAATTGAACAATTGAAAAACAACTGAAACAAGTGGGAAAAATGAAAAAAAAAAACAACAAAAATTGAATTCAAAAAGCATCATTCACCGAACACAAACAAACAGTATGTCTGTTATGATCAAACAATATTTTTATGCTTTTATTATTATTATCACTTAAGACAATCAACGTGACTGGATGTTGCCGCAGGAGAGCAGAGAAAATAAACAAATAAATAACTAACTGATGACAAAACAAAAAAAAATTGTACAGTGGAGTGGTCAATAATTGTTGCATTTAATTAATTAATTAATCAATCTTCGTCGATGTTGCTGTCGCAATCGACCAGTGTCCAGGCGAGGTTCAAGCCGCCCGGGCCGAGCGATATCGGTCCGAGCAGGGAGTTGCGTTTCAATTTCAAAGTCTGAAAGAACAAGACCAGCGTGAAGAAGAAGTTGTACTTGCCAGGTCCGACGTCGTACACTTGACCGTGGTCGACGAGCTTGTAATGGGGCGGACTGAAGCCGGTCTGCCGGATGTGCAACGGATCAGTGCCGGCGCGGGCTCGTCTCCGCTCGCCGCGCACCATGTGCGCGTCGGTGAACGTCTTCGCCTCCAGTGAGAGCGGGTTGATCGGCATCAACGAGTCCAAGAACGTGCACAACAAGCTGCACAAGATTTCCGTGTCGGTCGGCAGCGTGGTCGAGTCCCAGGGTTTGCCTTCGAACGACGAACCGCCGTTCCACTTGTACTCGCCGATGGCCACGTCCGCGGCCAGTTGCTTCAGTCGGACGATCACGTACTTTTGATTGGCCATCGTTTTGCCGCTGGTCGCTTCCAAATAGTTCAACAGGACGGCCAACGAGCCGAACCGCTCGCCGACCCTGGACGCGACCACCGTCTGCAGCACGGTCGGCGGACTGTCGCCCAAGGCCAGGGCGACGTCGTTGGGCGACACGCTGGCCAGTCGCTCGTTGGTCGATTCGATCTCTTCGACCAGCGGCCGAATGATCGTCAACAGCATCCACAGTTTGAAATTTTCCGCGCTCAACAGCAGACGGTCGTCGTTGAAGTGGAAACGCTCGAGCGGCAGTCTGCGTCCGACGACGTCCCAGCGACGTTCCAGTGCACTCACCAGGCCGCCGCTGTTGTTCTTGTCGGTCGTCGACGTGCCCGGCGCCGTCGTCGGCTTGTCCACTTTGATCGGCGACACCAGTCGGTCGGCTTCGGCTTGGAGCCGACGTTGCTGTTCGTCGGCGGCCGCCTTTCTGCCACTCGGACCGAAAACGCACACGCCGAACTTGCCCAACAACCCCAAACGCTCGTCCCGCTGCTTCGGCAACGTCGTCGCCGACCAGACAGCCGCCGAATGATCGTTCCAACAGCGCCGCCGTTGCTCGACACTCAGCGGCGACCGTCCGCCGACCGACCGACCGGCACCGGCACCAACACCACCACCCATACCACCAACGCCCTTACCCATCGTCGTCACTGATCGCATCTTCTTGTCGTCGGCATTGGCGCCGTCATTCGCCGACTGCTGCTGCTGGTGGTGGTGGTGGTCCGGCTCAGTGGGACGATACCGAAGCTGGTGATCGTCGGCTGGGAACGAGAACATCGCCGACAGACGTCTGCTCTGCGCCTCGGCCAAAATTTGCTTGTACTGGTCGGCTGTCGTCGGCGGTCTGGGGCGCGGCTGTTGGCCTCTCTTGCCGGTCAACGTCAGCGGCGAAATCGACGAATAGGCGGCGCCGGCGGTGGTAGTGGCGCACTCGTCGCGGCTCGCCTCCACTTGACGAGGACTCGTCCGTCTCGACCGGACCAGACTTGAGCAACGCTCGCAGCCGACGATGCCCGACTCGCAGCCGCAACTGCTGTTGAACGTCGAGTCGGCGGCGGCGCCCGACGTAGACCTGCCGGCGAAGGTCGACGCCAACGACGCACTGAGCGAACTGTCCAACTGAGACGATATGCTCTGCTCTTTGTTCTTGCCGCTGAAACACGAGCCCACGAAACTGTCTTCCTCGATGCCGCAGAGCTTCAACTGCTCCGGCGTCATGGTCACTTGGCGCATGCGCATCCACAGCCGACTGTAGCCGAACGCCGTTATGCAACAATTCAAACAGTACAACACGACGAACGTGACTTCGACCAGAGAAATCAACCTCCGGGCGGCAACATATTTCACCAGAATGCTTCCAATTATGCAACTGTCGAAAGCTAAATCAACCACAAACAAGACGACAAACAGAAATCCAACAACAAAAATCGGAACCGCTCTTCGAAACCTTGAATTGCGCAATCAAACAACACAATCAACATTTGCAACTGTTATTTTGACAATCAAAAATACGTACGTTTCAAATTCTGAACTACACTTCAACGCTTCTTCCGTATCGCCGACAAATCGATTTTCTGGCGAAGGTATTCTTCTTCCCATTGATCAATTATCTCACCTGCATATCAATTGAAATAAAAAACAATTAATAATCAAAATACATGCTCAATCATTCAAATATAACAACAGATTTCACATCTGAAGACAAATATAACAACAACAACAAGAACGGTTTTTTGTTTTTGCTTTTTTTTATTTCCTTCCCACAAGCAACAACTACAACAGTGAAAAGTTATTTCAACAAAGACCATTTCAGCTGCTCTTTTGCCGATTGAATAACCTAAAGCACAACAACAAATTTAGCATTACACAATTTCCAACAATTCAACACACAACACAACACTACTTTTTCCTACCTGCAAACCGACTTGAGCCACAGTTTGTTCAGCGAATGTTAAATCATCACCGCGTTGGGCAATTCTAGACATCACATTATTCGAATCCACTTCTAAAATTATTCTAAACCAAAAACAAATGTCACAACTCGAAATTCTACAAACTATAACACATTTATTGACAATATCATTTCACTCATACACACCCAGATTCGCATATTTCATCCATTGCCAACATGATCATGTCCAAATTGGAAAAAAGATTCTTCTTATCGACATTTTTTTTCAAAATTTGACAAACTGATTCATAAAAACAACTCAAAACACTTTGTAAAATTAACTAAACAAAAATGTTTAATAAAATGCATCCAAAAAACAACAACAACGCATTCATCATTATTCACCTCGTTTTCATTACATCCGCCAATGACGCCGAAGTAAAGATCAACGTTACTTTTGTAAACGCATACAAAGCCATCTAGCATTACAATTTCAGCTAAACAACAAAAAAATCACTAATTGAACACTTTAAAAATAAACAAACCATTGGCTTTGTATGTTTTGGAGAACAGTTTCTTTTCAAACGCTTTCTGCTCTTTAGTATTGTTAAAAGCATCATCGTAATACTATAAGCATTTAATACTGGCACAATTCATATAACAGCAATAAATGAAAAACCACAACCAATACAAACTTACTATCATAATCAATTACACAATTTATTTCAAAATTTTATTAAATGCATAAATGATTCCACCTAGTCAAGCAATTAAATTCAAAAAAATTTTTTTACAAAACACTTTAAAACATGTTGCATAAAATAATCTAACAAAGACCTTATTCTGCATTTTGCAATTTCTATTTGAAAAATATTCAAACATAATAACACATATCAAACTACTTCACATATCACCACATCACCACATAACACCATATTCAACTTATATACAAAGAAATATAAACTATTAAATAAAAACTTTAAAATTAGAAAATGAATATCACTAAATTACATATTAACATAGAAGACAAACGTTTTTCAATCCTTTACCTTTGAAAGGATTCGCTTGCCATCAGAGTCCAAAATCATCATACCTTTGATACATTTCGGTGAAAGATCCTTGAAAAACAGCAATGTCAAAATACAAAAGCATTACAATTATGAAACGCTTCTAATAAAATGATATAATAACCTACTCGGCGCATTTCGTTTAAAATTTCGTTTTTATAATCTTATATATATACGTAACAGGTTTTTCCTCCGTCCACGACAAAGGACAAACAAAGAATGGTACCCTACAAAAAAATAAACTTACTTCTACAGAAAACTTAATTCAGGTTTGATTTGATTACAGTAAAATTCAATGTTCATCTTTAGCAGTGCATTTCTCATAAAATAAGTCAGGAAAAAAATATTTAAACTATTAAATAAATCTACAAAATGAAATCATCTGAAAAAGTCAAAAATTTGCTCTACTGCTAGACATTATTTTTTATTTTTATGCAATTGTGGGTAAACGAAAGTTAAAATAAAAATGTTTTTTTAAGTAATTTATTATTTTTGCTATCTATATAATTTAAAAAATTGTTCTCCATTTATTATATTGTAACTTTTGTAGTTTTCTAGATACGCAATCCTGTGAAAAACATTGACTAACAATAATGATAAACTTGTACCGTCACTCAACAGTGTTAAAATGGTAGTAACAAATGTGACATAAAATAACAAAGTTTATTTTTTTAATATTTATTTAATTTATTTAATTGTTTCATTCAATTTTACATCATGGAACATCTGTTTTTACATTAAGAATAATTTTTCAAATATAAAATGAAATTGAATTAAAAAAATTCTTCTATATTTACTGGCTGTTTAATGCGCGCATATTTCCATTTTGCTTTATTTAAAAAAAAACAGAAAATTAACTCTGAAATTCAATCACATTTCTCACATCTGGGTTGACAGTAGGCTGTCTTTATTCACCGTAGTTTGTTCTCTGCTTACATGACCTAAAGCACTTTTGCATGCATACAGTTTTTCAGTAAGCTTAAAATTTCTTATTTTGAAGAAAGCTTCTAGTATTTTCAAAATATGCGACCTTCGGATATCATTAAAATTCCAAAAGTAAGTAATTTTGATGCGTTGGCGTAGAATTTGCTATTCAATGGTATATTTGAATTTCTCTTCATGTGTCATACGAAATCATTTGTTAAGAGTATTTTGAAAATACTAATTAAATTAGAATTTCATTTTAATAATATGACATTTAACTGATTAGCTTGTATGCTTTTACTACTGACATTCCTTTGCAAAGTGAATTAAGGTTATCGGCTGTTTTTTGTCAATCTCAATGATTCAGTTGTAAAATTTAATGTAAATTTGAGTTTATTAAAATTTTTTACTTTGAAATACTGAATTATATGTTACTATGATGAAATTTTATGAAGAATTGAATTTTATTGAAATTAAATATAAAATAGTACTCTAAATGAATATACTGCATTTTCAGTCTTTGCATTAAATATTTAATTATTAGTTCTAATCTTAATAGTGAATGATTCGAGTTTTACCATAAATTATTGGCGCATTCCAATTAGTACAGAAGTGTTTTTGTTAAAATTTTCCCGAATATTGGCTTCATATTTTTTACACGTAACATACTATGAAGGTTGCTGATTTCAAACAATGTAAATGCTAAATATCGTATATTGTCTTGCATATAATTATCATTCATCTCAAGAGAGTACTTTAGATTTTTTATTTGTAAAATATATATGGCAGTAATTGCCTAAAAATTTGAAAGTTTTCCACTCTAGGTAACTTTTTTGCTACCTATTATGGTTTTGTTACTTATCTTCTCATTTTTTGAATTTCTACATTAAAATGTAGTGTTTAATAGAATTGGTTTAAAATACTTGAGCTACAGTAACTTTTTTGACAATGAAGTTTAATTTATTATGTAACAGTTGATTCACTGTTTTGAAAATTATTTTTCAATTACATTTATTTTTATGTGTATAATAGTCTGCTTTTTATTACACATTGCAGTAAAATTGATTTTTCAATGTATTTTATTAAAATTTTCAATTATCTTATAAATTATATTTTATGCAACGTCGGCACCTATAGAGTGAATATTTAGATACATTTAAATTATTCTGATTTTGAAATGTGAAATTTTTTACTCTCTTCAGCATTTTAATCAAAGAAAAATAATTTTTATTTTTTTTCTTATTTGGAATTGTTGAATGAACAATTTGAATTAAATACAAAGGACATATTGATAATTGACGAACTGACGATGAGTTTTCACTTATTTACTTAAAGTTGTTGAAAGGCGCAATTTTCGTTCTATTATTATACAATCATTAATGTATTTTCATTATGGTCAGAGGTTTTTAAATACGGACGTATAGTTTTATGTTTTCAGGGCTGTGATGTAATGATGTAATTTGGAAATCATATAATATGTTATGAATTTTGATGGATTTTTAAGTTTTTATGATGAAAAAGATAAACAACTTTTATTATGAGCTAGAAGTAATATTTCATTGTATATTGACTAGCATGGTTGAATTGTTATTGTTGAATCGATCTTTTGACAAGTCACCGTTAGCGTGAATTAATTAGATCAGATTTCAGACTTTTACTCAATTGTTCAATAAAGTCAAAATGAAATTGCATTGATTTTTCTCCTGTTAACTGAAAGTATTTTTCGTTAAATGCTTTGATCATCTAACTTTTACAGTTTTTGTTTTCTTCTTTTTCATAAGTTAGAGTGTGTTATGGGAGCTGACAAAGCAGCGTTTTCTGATATTGCTTATATTAAGGTATGTTACACATATGTAGGCATACACATATGTAAATAACTTTATGATGAGTAGTTTTTTCATATAATTTTAAAATAAATTTATTTTAATAATTTAGGTGGAAAATGTTGAATGGTCCGATTGCCAACCGGATACGTCTCAGCGTGGAACGCTGTACATTACGAACACCCATATGATTTTTGCATCTGAAGATGGAAAAGAACTTTGGGTATAATTGTATTTGCATTTAACATGTTTATTGTAATTATTACTTAACTACTGTTATTAATTATTTCTTTGAACCGAATAACGTTGAAAAAAAAGGTATATAAATTTTAAATTTTATTTATTAAAATGATTGCAACCTTGAATGTAATTATTCTTATTTTATTTTGTGATACTAATTTTTTTAATATTTGACAACAGCATTTTTTAATACAAGTTTTTCTAGAAATCTTTTGAAGAAAATTTTACTTTATTAAGTAAGGAAATATCTAAATAACTAATAAGTGTGTAAAATATGATCATAGTTTTATAAATTCATGCGATTTTTTATCTTCAATTTAAACCATTCTAGAATAAGGTTGTTTTTACTATTACACTATTTTTAGCAATACAGAAGGACTGAGGTTCCGAAATATTTGCAGAAGTGGTCTTTCATAATGAATTTTTATATTCAACAATATCTTAATGTACTAATAAACTATACTATGCTTATCGCTTTGTAATAATAATTTATTTCTAGTAATATAGCAGCAGTTTTAATAAATAGCTTGTAAATTTGTGGATGTAAGCCGGTTGTGTTATTGTTTTTTTCTCATTTTTTATCCTATCCATAGTTATTAATACTATAATTCTGACGTTTCCTGTTTTTATGATTTATGGTTAATTTTTTTTTTCTTTATACTATGGATGCATATATCGATTTTAAATTTGAGATTTATTAGATTTTTCATGGAGGATAAATGACTTGTTGATTCTCTACTATTCCCTTTGATATTTTCATTTTTGTTTAAACCAACAGTTTCAAATAAAAAGTAAAACTTGAGATTTGAAAAAGAATTTCCATAATAAATAAAATTTTATGCGGCTGCAGTTAATGACATTTTCGATACACTGGAATGGAAATTATTATAGGAATAATTTTCAAAAGCATTAAAATTGTTGAATAAGGTGTTAACGGTGAAGCGAATTCTTCAAATAATGACTGAATGTTTAGAGTGAAATTAATTTAAATTAGTTAAAAGTATTTGTTTTAATTTAAATTTGAAATTTAGATTTCCCATTGTCAGATCTCATGTTTGCAACGAGCACAGCCTGTTGACAATGGTTGGCCGCTTATTATTTCTGGGAAAATATTTTTTGCTTTAACCATGATCATTCCTAAAGAACGAGATTGTCAAGACATATACGATTCACTTTTGGCGTTGAGTCGTCCCAGTAAGAAAGCAATTTTATTTTGCATAATTTTCTTTTCTACTCTATTCAGAGAATAAGCAATTTTTTAATATCAAAATTTTAGCATGCATTGACGATTTGCCAGCTTTTTGTTTTGTACCTGAAATGAAAGATTTGATGCAAAGTGAAGGTTGGAACGAAATTAACATGTATGACGATTATGCTCGGCTGGGATTGCCAAATGATAATTGGACAATTAGTGATTTGAACAAAAATTTTGAAGTGAATCAAAGCTATATATGTATAAATAAATGAATAAATAAGTGATGTTTTTGCAGTATTGTGATGGTTATCCAGAGCGAATTTTTGTTCCGAAAAATGTTCCCACGCCGGTGCTTATTGGCTCTTCAAAATTTCGAAGTCGAGGTCGTTTGCCAGTGCTATCATATTTGCACAGAACAAATCAAGCTTGTATATGTCGCTGCAGTCAACCGTTGGCTGGTTTCAGTGCCAGATGCATTGAAGATGAAAGTTTGATGCGACACATTGCCAAAACTAATCCACATTCCAAAACGCTTTACATTGTCGACACAAGACCGAAAGTATATTAGCATGCTTACATTTAGCTTGTGTAACTTTCATGAATGTGATGAACTTTTCATTTGTTTTCTATCTTTACAGATCAATGCTATCGTTAACAAAGCAGCTGGCAAAGGTTTTGAAGATGAACGTAATTACAGCCATGTACGTTACCATTTTTTTGCTGTAGAAAACATTCACGCTGTTCGAGGTAGTTTGCAAAAAATGCTGGAAGGTATGAACAAAAAAAAAAAGAATTGAATTTGAGAAAAATTATCTCAATTTGACTCATCATCATCATTATTATTTTAGTTGTGTGGAATAAGAAAAGTGTCTCTGTTAGCAACTTTTTAACAGGATTAGTCAACAGTGGTTGGCTTAAGCATATTCGCTCTTTGCTTGAAACTGCTGTTTTTGTCAGTGAAGTAATAATACTTATTCAAATTATTATATACAATAAAGTAAAGAAAAATTTTTTTTTAATATTCAATTTCCAGACCGTGATTTCTGGAACAAGTGTAGTAATCCATTGTTCAGATGGTTGGGATCGGACGCCACAGATTGTCAGTCTCTCTTGTATTCTATTGGACCCTTTCTATCGCACTATCAAAGGCTTTGAAGTAAATCAGTTGAAAACAATTATTGCAAATATTGTTTTTTTGGCAAATTTTTACGATCAATTTTTTACCATGAATATTTTCAGACATTGATAGAGAAAGAATGGCTGCAATTTGGACACAAATTTTCCGATCGATACGGTCACATTTATACATCTGATTCCAAAGAGCTGGCGCCGGTATTTACTCAATTTCTGGAAGCTGTATGGCAATTGACTGTACAATATCCGTTGGAATTTGAATTCAACGAATTCTTTCTGCTTACTTTACACGATCATTTGCATTCGTGCAATTTTGGTACTTTTTTGTACAACAGCACTAAAGATCGAATTCAGTCAAAGTAAATGGAAGAAAAAAAATTGATGAAGCTTTTTTGTTCGAAAAATAGCAAATAGATGAGCGATGATTAAATTTAAAAAAAAACAATTTTTTATTCAGAGTTTCCTCACGAACTTATTCACTTTGGGGTTACATGTCTCGTTTGGAAGAATCTCTTCGCAATCCATTGTACGACCCGTCAGATATCAAAGATATTTTGAAACCAGATTTACGACCTCAGCAAATAAAGTATAATTTGCTTTTACGTCAACATTTACATAATTGAACATTGTATGTTCAGATTTATTTTCTCTATCCAACAGATACTGATTTTTTCATTTCATTTCCTTTTTTATATTCAACAATCAATCAAATCAATCGAAATTACTTTGTTATTCACATTTTTATATGTTTTTCTTATTTATTGAAAATTGTTTTCTTTTTTATTCAGTTATTGGCGAGCAATGTACAATCGATATGACTTCAGATGTGATTCTAATGAATATTTATTGGACGCTTTGATATCTTCCAGACAGCAGATACTTTCTTTGAAATACCACATTCAGTATTTGCAGGAAGTAATTTTTTATTGTTCTTTTTTTTTTCGCTAAATTATTATTATTATTTTTTTGTATCTTAAAATTATTTTAGCAATTGAATCAGCAGCGTGAAGCAAGTTTCCAACAGTGTTGTTTGAAATTTTCAAATTTGCTGCCCAAAAATTCCACCGATGACAACAATTGTGCGGTAAACGGCACTTTTGTGGCTGAACACTGCGAAATCCACAAAATGTCGATTTCATCAAACAATGACGAGGTGTGGCAATTATTACTGATCTGAAGGGAATTTTGTTAATTTTATTAGTATTATTATTATTCATTGACGAATTAATGAATTTTTTAGATTGGATGTTGTTGTTTTGTGCTTTTGAAATTACAAAACTCTCCTTTTATGCTTTTTTTTTCATGTTTTCAGAATGATGAAGAAAAAAATTTGGAAACCTTTTCCCACCCTTTGTCAGCAGCAATTAGTTGTGAAAATAAAGCTGACAATGAGAAAATTGTTCCTCTGATAGATCAACGATGTGCCATTGCTTTGGACTGGGCCAGTTTACGTCGGTCTACTCGTTGTAGCAATAGAACTTGCAATGCCAAGTTTTGGCCTCTAGAACGTCGGGTTGGTTGTGGCATTCAATATTAATAATTTCCAAATTGAAACAACAAGCTTGTTATTAATTTTTTTTTTCTTCAGTGTCACTGTTGGAGCTGTGGACTGGTATTTTGTGCGAAATGTTGCAGCTCGAGAGCTCAACTTCCGGGGCATGGAAATTGCGATCAAATGGTACCAGCTTGTGCGAAATGCATAACTAAATTATGCTTGTAATTTTGAATATTTTATTTTGATTCTAAATTGACAAAAAGACATATACGCTAGATTACTTCTACAAAATTGTTAAATGAAATATTTTATGAACAGCAGCTGTGCAATAATAAACGAGGTACACTGTTTTTCTTTTTAAATGTTCACTACTGAATGAGAAGACTTTTAAGAAGTTAGTGATTTTCAAAATAGGAAAAAATTACGACAGCTTTGAACTACTGTCTGAACTACTACTAGCAGTAATTCTATCCAATGGAACTGACTGTTGCTTCAGTTTATCCCAAATGTATATGCTGAACAGTTTGGAGATTTTGTTGAACATGCTATCCACATTGACGCATTGGAATGGATTTTCCGGATCTTTCACCATTCCATACGGACAAGCGCAATAATAATTGCCGGGGGTGTTAACGCAACCGTGTGAACAGCCACCGTTTCTGTAGCTGCATTCATCAATATCTGAAAAACAGACTTTTATCCTGTCTGTGAATAATAAGAATAATGATTGTGAAAAATTATACAAATAACTACCATAACATTTATTTTTTTTCAACAAATAGCCAGGTGGGCAGAGGTTGCCATGTTTCGGCTTGACACAAGAGCACTCTTCTTCCATGCCTGATGGTACTGGTGTTATTTTCATTCGAGGTGTAACGGTAATCGAACTAAGCTGATTCATATCGGCAAAATCACCATTTATATCCACATCTGTATCCATGTTTTCATAAAAGCATCGCCTCTCTTCTCCACTGTCAGATGGAAATTTACACGTACAATTACAAGTTGGCACGACAGAGACGTTCGATTGAGGCAATGATTGAATAAGTTTATGCCAGTTTGTGCAATCATCTGCTTTTTTGTCGTTTTCTGTTTTGTGATTCGATTGCATCTGTGCCTCGTCTTTTCGTTGGACAAGTTGAAGAGGAGAAACTGAATGATGACGGTCAGCAATTGGCCGTTTCAATTTCTCTGCTAATGACAGTTCATTGGCGTTGTTTATTGCATCCCATGAATTTATATTTTCATCAATAGCAGCACTTGGATCTTTTTTATATATTTTGCTAGGCAAACGAATGTATGGTCGGTTTGTATTAAATAAATCCGAAATTACAGGTGGTGAAACTGTAGTGGTTCCTTTTCTCGAATGCCATCCTGCGCTTGTTGATGGATAATCTGTTGTGCAAGAGTAAAAAATGTGAAAAGTTTTTTTAATGCACAAATACAGTTTCTCAAATTACCATATTCTTCTTCTTTGCTCATTTCACTGTCAGCATTGGTGTCAGAGGTTGATAAATAAATAGGTATTGGAGTGTAATCGTTTAAATGTTGCTCTGCTTCAGGGGCAATGGTTGAATAGAAAGGAAAATTTCCTAACACGACATAATTAAAAATATACCAATTAAATCAACTGAACAATTATTCAATTACCCCTGTTTCTCGAAGCTTTTGTACGAACGCAATTTGATAACGGACCAAGGCCGTATATGTTTCTAGCGCGCATGCAAGCTGCGAACGGTTTGTTTGATTTTGCTTTTACGATGGACGATGAATCGTCGCTGCTAGAAGGCAAAACTGCAGTAGTATCCCAAAAGTTCAAAGGCTTTCCAGGATCGTCAGTATGGAAAATGATGAAATCCTGTAAATCACAATTGCCATTTATTGTGTAAATTAATTGCGCTTGTTGAATGTAATAACTTTCTTTTGGATGCTACTTCTTTTGAAATATTTTTACCAATAAATTTTTTCAATTTATAGTTTTCATTAAAAGTGTAATAAAAATTGTTATATCCATGATTAATTGCTTTGATAGTTCATACTACATACAAATATAGGAAAGTGTACATAAAACACGCTTACTTCGTTTGAATCAATAAACCTATCAGGCAATTTCCACTTGACTTCCATGTTTTCTGCAGTTAAAGGTTTAATGCTTCTTATAAAAGGGACTACTCTTGGCTCTGAATCAATAATATATCAGTTAAATTATAATGGTTTTTAATAAAATAAATTTACTATGTTTTGAAAAAGAACTCTGATCGATTGGCTCTTTATAATTTGGAACTACAAATAAGAATCGTCAGATAAATCAAATAAAAATAAAAGTAATCAAACAAACACTATACCAAACTGTTCAAACTCGTATTGTCTGATATTTCTTCTTGGAACATGAACTAAAATTAACATTTCAACAAATATATAAATATATATATCAATGTATAACAATGCAATTTGATATTTGCTGTTTTCACTTGTAAAAATATTGTGATATAAAAAAATACTAACCATATGGCGTAGCTACAATACAGTTCGAAAACGGGCCAAAACCATGCGCATTTCGAATACGTCCACAGACTGTGTAAGTGCGTCCAGTACTTGGAAAACGAATTTTCGATTCACCATCAACTAGAGAGTTTGCAGTCACATGAGGCCATGTTTCCTTCGACTTGGATAAATCATCATTGTAATATAACAGTAGATCCTAAAAATACAAATTTCACTTCCATGTCCAGCAAAGCTGCATATGAACTTACTGAACTGGAAGAAGTTTTCGATTCAGGAACTTCCCAGTAAACTGTTGCCCTGTCAGGCGCAGTCATTTCAGCAAAAAGAATATCTGGTGTCCAACTTGGAGGGTAGTTATTCTCTTCTGATGTAATTGTTCCACTGAGAAGATTGTTCAGGTTTTTAAACGGAGTATTATTGGAAGGATCCTCCATTGTATAACCATTTACAGTTGTGTAATATTCAGGATCTAAATTTGAAAATGCGCAAAAAACAGATTAAACAGAAAAACCACATCGCTCATATTTGTTCACCATGAATAAATGGTTTTGTCAGCATGCAATTTGATAAACGTCCAGAACCATGCTGATTGCGAAATTGTAAGCATATATGATAAGGAATACTTGTATCCGGAACGTGGAGTACTTCTTTCCTATCTTGGTTAGAGCGTACCGCCTGAGCTTTCCATTTATCTTTGGCTTTCTCTGGATCAGAGCTGTACAAAATCATTAAATCCTGAACAAAATTTAATAAAGTATTTTCTTGTAAAAATGGAAATTTTAAACGTCTACCGATCGTGGCATATGCCGCCCACGTGGAACAATCCATTCAACATCTATTGCATTGTAATCAGTTGGTTTTGCTGATATTAAAACCGGCGTCCATTTTGGCACGTGTCCTCTTTTAATTGCTATAAATATAAAATGACTCAATTTAATCAAGTTTGTTTTTAATATGTACTTGTCTCGCTTGGTCGAGATAAACGATTACGCATCCAAAGTTTCGGTTTAGACAATGGACCTTCACCATTTGAATTACTAGCACTCATCCAAACAGTGTAAGGTAAAGCATTGCTCGTTTCAAAGTTAAATCTGTTCTCACTAGCTGGTATCCGAAATCGCTTAACATCTGCTGGCATTTTGTCGTGCTTTCCTTCAGATAGCCAGATAGAATAATCCTATATAGTTAAAAAAGTGAACTACGCAAAAGTATTAATATTATTTTCACTTACTATTATTTCAGGAGATGATTTTTCTGGTTTCCAGTAAACACTGAATCCTCTATTATTTCCTTTAGGAGTTAAATGAAAATCTACAAAACCAGGTGTCGTTTCATCATCGCTCTGCCATATTGATGGGGTGTCAGTCATCAATGTAGTGGGTCCACTATACGATGGGTCGAATGCAGATAGCCGCTTCAATTCAATCGGCTCATTAATAACGATTGGTCTTTTCTGAAGGTCAAAATCAGATGTAGAATAAACAATCCCTTCATCATTTTCAGCTAATGCTGGAGTAGTAACTTGCGAAGACGTTATATGAGGAAGAGTTGGATGTACAGTTACGTCTTCGATATTTGAGGCAGAAGATTGCTTATTAAACGGAGTCGTATTTATACTTTTATCTGTTTCACTTAAAGTATGAGCTTGTTCTTCGTCGGTTCTTCCAAATTCTTCTTCAAGTTGAGATTCAGAACTTTTACTATGAGGTAACTCGCTGTTTAAGTTGACATCTGTTGTTTCACCAAATAATAAACTTCGAGTGACAGGCATTAAAGTGGTGTGGAATATTTCAAGGTTCTTATTTTCTTCAGAAATGTTTTCATCTTCATTCGTATGCTTTGGTTTTTCTTCTGTAGCATTCTTTAAATTTGAATCTGATATCACTGGCTTTTCTGTTTCATGCATGCTAGTTGAACCATGCAAGCTAACATCCTCTGAAGGCGATTCAGGAAGTGATTGCCACAATTCTTCTGCTTTGTCGTCATCCACTCTGCTGGAATGTGGTCTCTCCTTTGAGAGTTTTTCAGACATTTTTCCTTTATGATAAGCACTTTTTCCATTTGTTTGATTTTTGACAGAAAATGATGAATCATCTGGTTTTGCATCACTATTTGTTTCAGCATCATCATCTGTTATTGTTTCATATGAAAATTTATCATCCAGTTCATTATCATCTTCTACCCCATCTACAGTTGCATTCGACTGAAATTCTGCTGTGGTATTTGGCATTGCTAATTTTGAACTATTTGAAAATTCAAAAATTAGCAATTCTTTCGGATGAACAGTATCTTCTGTCTCAGTTTTGGGGTCAGTAGAAAAACCAGTAACCTGCACAGGTAAATCAGTACTCTGTCGCAAACTTCCAGTGGGATCTGTTTGAAATGTAATTGCATCTGATAATGTAGTTTCACCATATTCGTTTACAGCAGCCAAAGTGACCGTGTAACTGCTTTCTGGTAATAATTCTAATGTATGCGAATTGTGCTCATCTAACTCACTCGACTGCATCTTCTTCCCTGTTGTTAAATCTGTCGTGTATACGACCACTTTTGTATCTGTCTCATCCCAATCCGAAGGTCTATCCCAAGTCAAGGTTGCCAAGCGATCAGTCACTTTTTCAAGTCGAATATTTGCTGGCTTCGAAGGTGGATCAAATGTCGAGTTTACAAAACTCACTGCCGATGTTTTTCCAGTTCCACCGTTTGCAAACACTGGCTTAACCTTGATAGCGTAATTTGCTTTAGGCAAAGCGGCATTCATCAATTTGAATTCAGCTTTGTCCATAGGTGAATACAAAACAACAACGTACCATTTATTTACAGGATCATCAGGATTTTGGGTGTAATAAATGTAATATTTCTTAAAATAAAACTTTTTTAAATTTGAAAACAATCTATCAATATAAATAGGATCATTACTGCTTGATTTATTTTAACTAATATTTTAACTTTAGAGATTATGTTCTTGACTTTTTAATCATAAAACTTTTACATTTTTGTGCAATTGCAATGAACTTACTTTTACTGCAGAATTTTCAGACATGTTCCACTTCAAGTATATGGAAGAATTTTTTATAATTGCTTGTACATTTTCTGGTTGAATATCTTCTTGATTTTCGCAGAATAATGGAAGTTCAGAAGATCTTGTTCCTTCAATTTCATCACCGGTTTCTTCATCAACACACCAACATTCGTTGCCATCATTTGAACACTGAAGGGGTTCATAAAATCCGTCTTCAGTGCATCTAGGCTTGTAAAAATTTATTGAGGGATCATTTTGGTAGGCAGATAAAACGTCATCCAACTGGTGAATGCATCCTTCAATTAAAATCAATGTCTAAATCACTTGATTTATTTGAACATAAATTATATAATTCTGTTGTTTAAAAATTTCTAAAAAGCAGTATAAGCATAATGAATATTCCAGATAAAGATTTTACGTCAAAATGTCTAACGGTTAGACGGTTTCTTAACGGTTTCTTTATTATAAGGTATCCTTTACCCTTTTCAACCTTACTGATTCTCGATCAGATGCATTTCACCTTTACGTTTAATCATACCGCACGGCCGTTGTCACGCAGACGTCCACCCCAAGCAGCTGTGCACAATTTATCATTTAGCTTTGTACTAAAATCGCCTTTACCAATTCATCTGATGTGACGAAAGACGCGAAAAATATCTGACAAAGGCCTATGCAACACATTTATCAAACTCATAGAACAAAGCCGTATTTTGTCTAACTGGAGGAAACAAGCATTAAACGACCTGTAACAAAAGGCGGTGAAAATTTAGCCTGAAGTCGAAAATTCTCTTAGCATCGCGCAGTTCGGCCCCGCAAAATTAATTTCTTGTGGTGTCTGTTGATAGTTCAGAAAAGTATAAATTATTGTTACAAAATAGTTCTCCAGGAAATAAATTCCTCAGATGGGATTTCAAAGTTCATATTCAATCCCAGAGTTCATGGACCCCCATTCGACCCCTAAGCCTTTGTCGACCCGTTAGATAGTCCCATCGACCCCAAGGGGTAGCCCTGTTTTAAATAAAGTTTATTTTGTATACAGAGTAATTAGGTTTCACTTTTTGTATTTCATACAATTTTAGAATTGCATGCATGTGTGTATGTCTGTTTGCACTTTGTTGGATATTTCTAAAATTAAAAATGTTATTTCCAAACAATCTTATTAATTCTCATTTTCATAACGAACATTTTTATTGCAGCACGTATGAACATAATAAAAGCATGTTAGTGAATTTGAAAAAATGGATGCTATTTTGATATTATTGAAAAATTTTAGCAGTTGTTTATTAAATTTTATTTTTTTTAAAATATGTTATGTTTTGCATGTGAACAAATCGAAGCAGTTTCATCTGTTATTTTATAATTTTAATTTAAATGATATATTGCATTTATTTGAATTATTTTGAATTTTGAAATTTTATTATCCACTACTTATACAATGTTTGTTTGTTATGCTTTCCATTGTTTGTTGGTTTCAGTTCATCGTATTGGACGCACAGGTAGACATCACCAGAAAGGCAGAGCAACAACGTTTGTCAATCGATCATGTGGTATGATTTGTATTATTGTTGTTTTTAGATGATATTGATTTATTAATTTTGATTTGATTGTTGAATTCATTTTTTCAATTCATTTTGCTTATATTATTAGTGTGTATTTTTTGTTTAAGACATATCAGTTCTTCTGGATTTGAAGCATCTTTTATTGGAAGCCAAGCAAGACGTTCCGTTGTTTCTTTCGTCTTTCGAAGCTGAAAGTGAAAAATTACTGGAAATTGGAGGTTTGTATTTGTTGTTTTGTTTCTTCTGTTTGAAGAATTTTTCAATTCGAAGCATTAATTCTGTTAACTGTAATTCAATTATATGGCATTGTAAATTCTACCTTTATAAAACAAATGCCATCAACTAATCAACCGTGCAGTTGTATTTATTTGTTTATTTTAATATTACATCAATTAAATAATGAATGAAGTAATCATTTGATTAATTAATTAATTAATGTTCTTGCTCTTTTTTTCTATTTTATAGACGAACGTGGTTGTACATTTTGTGGTGGCTTGGGACACAGAATTGCAGACTGTCCGAAGTTGGAATCACTGCAGAATAAGCGAGCGCAGTCTTTGAACAAGAGAGATTTTCTGGCATATAACACAGCTGATTGGTAGCGGAAAAGCAATGCTTTTGATTGCTACAATTGTTGTTTTTGGCATTTTAAAAAAAAAATTTAATCTATGAAGAATTCATTCAGCTTGATTTTTTTTCAAATATTTGTTTGAAGAAGAGGATGTATACTTATGTATATTTTTTATAAATGAAGTATATGATAAACGTGTATTATTTTGCACATAAAAATTTCAGAAGTTGTTCTTATTTGGAACAAATAAACAAATAAATAAATGTTTATAATTGAAGCTATATTTAAAGTGTAAAATTTTGCAGATATTATTTATGGAACATTCTTTAATTGATTCTCTGCATGCCATTTCGATTTGCAGTAGAAACGTTGATGTGGAAGTAGATGACAACAATTTTGGCGGAAAGGTTTTTCAATTCTTTGTGAATTATTCTTTTTCAATAATTTTTGATAAATCACCGGCATATTGAAGAAAATTTTGACGAGGCTGAAATTTTTGTCGATCGCTTATTTTGCTTGATCGCTGCTTTTGCTATTTACCCAAATCTCTGACATCATGTACAAAAAAAACGGAGAAGAAGCATTGTTTGCTAAAGTGTCTATTTCAAAACAAATACAGATTTGAAATTGTAATTTGATTAATTTCATTTTTTGTTGTCGTTGTTGTTTCAATTAGGGATGCAGATTTTTGAAGTGTTGGAATTTGATCAGCTGCGCACGTTCACAGAATGCACTATCAGAAGTTATGTAATGCGCAATTGCTTGCATTGTGGAACCAGTTGTGTCACTTTTAATAAGTAAAGTTATTCATTTGGAGCTGAGCAACATTTCTATTCTCAGACGTCTGTTTCATCATCATCCAATGCTCTCTTCTCTGTATTATAGCTCTTGCCGATGCACTTGGATGGATTAATAATTAATTAATTATTCCTTGCACGGCTTCTTTTGAGAAAAAAGGTTTTTTCACAATTTTTTTATTCACCTGTTGAATATAATTGGATGTTTTGTTTAGGTCAATCTTGAATAGCTGCAGCAGTATTAAAAGTTAATCTCAGATTATAGCAGCTGCATATGGGAGTTTGAAAATTTCAAGTATTTTTTTATTTTCTTTTTGTTTTCTAAACAAGGGCAGTAATGATGTTTGGATTTCATTAATAAAATTTAATGATAATTTTAAATTAAATTAGCATTATAAAGAAGTAATGCTTGTTGATGTGGCTGAATTGAATTTTGTTGTTTATTTGAAATTGAATTGTCAGCAGATGCACGAATTGATATATATATTTTTTTTAAATAAAGTTGTAATCCTTTTTTCAGTAATCCTTCACATCAATTCTAATACAACGGTACTTGTATATTATTGTACAAATTGCTTATTTGTATATTATCTGGAGTGTGTCTTTTGCTTTTGTTGCTTTTCAAATTTGGACGAATCGAAAATGTATGGAAAATTTAAAATGTTTTTGAAAAATTGATGTAATTCTATTCACAATTCAATAAAGCTTGATTTTATAAACAACTTCGAGCATCATCACGTTCGTTATGCATGCTGAGTGCACAACTTGAAGAGTGAATAAAAAATAATTACAACTATGCACTTCTAAAAAGGCCACATTATTGATTTTTAATTTTTAATTTTTTCCAAATCCAAATCATGTGACAAAAACAATTTTTTGTGCATGCCGAAATTATTGCAGTTGTAAACTTTTATTTTTGCTATTGCTCAAATACGATAAGCTGTTTCTCACAAATGCTGATCTTGTTGTAGAAGAAAGAGACTGTCAAACTGTGGAATTTTACTCTGCTACAATGTGCTAAAGCATGACATTGTTTTCACTTCATCATTTCCATGTATTTTCCTTGAAAGCACTGGAACAGAAATTTTGAATGGCATTTTGTGCTTGTACTTTTGTGTCTGTGAGGACATATTAGTGCAAAAAACTTTTTGAATAGTACTAATTAGCACTGCACTTATTACACTTATTACATTACACTACACAGTTGGTGATTTCATTTCATGCAACAAAGGTTGGTTTATTATTTTCAGGTAAAGTGAAATTATTTAAAATTTTGAACATATATGAAACAATTTTTTTTTAATTATTACAAATACAAAATTGTACAACTGAAAAAATGAATAAGCTGTGACAGCAATGAATATAGCTGAAGATTGGATAAAAATCAAATGAATCGTTTCTTTAAATTTACCTAATTGCGTTAAAATTAATAAACCCAACCTTAAACTAAATAAACAGACTGAATAATTGAAGAATAGACCGTTTTATTTTGCAAGCATAGCTGTGCAGCTTTATGCTTTGCAGTTTATATGTGCATGTGTGTATGTATGTATGTATGTATGTATGTAGTTTTTGTTAATAATTCAGTAGACTATTTTTAAGAATCGATGCCAAACAGAGGATTGTTTTATTTTCGTACCACGAAATAAAGGGAAAAATTTGTTCGATAATGACAAACTGAATTTTCAGAATTGCTAATCCAATTACAACAATGGTTTTGTTCACAGACGTTGTTATCAGCTCACAGGCTGGCAATCATTTTGTAGGATCTTTCTTTATTGTGCATATTTTTGAGCAAACAATTTTCATGTTTTCTAGCCAAGTTTAAATTGTATTCAACAGTGATTTTGTATTTATTTTCAAACACTGCTGAGAATGCCGCATAGCTGTCGAGAGAGTTAGCTCAGAAGCTTCGTTGAAGCTGGCTTAATATGACTGACGACGAATGACAAAATATGTGATTTCTTTAAAAATATAACATTCGTATCAGCATTCTTCTGTTCATTGCTTTTCACTTCAAGTGGAGAGAAACAAAAGCTACATGAAAAAGGCTTCTCTAATATTTGCAAATGATCATCTGAAAAAAAAATTAGTAAGATTTGTTTATCACCTTGCATGTTATGTAGTCAAACACATTTGTTCTGATGTTGACGCTGACGTGTGCATTTGAATAGAATCTAATCTACATCATTCATTGCCCAGACATTTTCCCATCTGCCGTTTGTATTTTAATGTAAGCAGTAAAATGCTGTTCAAAAAAAAAAAATTTCAAGCAAGCAATAATGTTTGTATTCAAACAGTGAATTCATCAGCATCAACAATATAAACGAAATGGGCGAGAAATATTCTGACGTAATCAGTGAGATATAAAGCAGATATTAATACTCAAAGTTGTTTTCAAATACAAAACAGTCTGTCAGCATTAACAACAGATAGTTTATAGAATAACACTCTTGCACTGGCAGCTATTTAGCTGGTAGCTATTGGACAAATTTGTTTATCTTATTTTATGTTAATTTCATATTTTTCAATATTTCAAAGCAAAAATGTATTTTCTGTTCCTTTTTATTCAATTGAAAATGATAAGTGAATTTGTAGTTTTTATTCTGCAACAAGTTTCTATTGTAATCTGATAGCATTGTTTGGACGCATCAAAATGAGAGTGGCTATTGCTATTGGCATTGATTTGCTTTACGTTTATGCGATATTTATCTGAGCTAGATATTATTTTATTGACATTTCGATCATATTTATTTGAAAATTACGTTGTTCGATTTGAATTTATTAAACTTAGCAAATCTAAATTGGAGAAATGCACTGCTGACTGTTAAACATTCAAAATTCATTTCATTTGTTGCTGCTTTTAAACTGTAGCGTGTATGCTCAACTGGTAGGCTATTTTTTTACAAATATTTCTAATCATATTTTATATTATATAACGTATAATGAGCAGTATGCAGTCGAACAAGTTCACTTTCTACTACATGCTTTAGTAAGAGATATTTTTTGATTGAATAAATTAAATATTATAAGACGTTTATTATTCAATAATATTTTGCTAAATGATATCTTATATACATATTAATCAACAAATAGATGTGTGTTGAAACATTTTACAAAAATAATATTATGAAATTTTTATATTTTGATAAGAACGAAGAAATATTTAGAAATACTAACTAGTTTAAATATTTAGTTTTTCCTTAAAAAAAGCACAAATTTTCTAAATTTGTTAACTACCTTCTCCAAGGGTTGTTGGCTATTTTGTTGCAACTGCGCACATACTACTGTGGCATGTGTGTATGTCTAACCGAATTTCCAAAGAAATAACTCCAAATAAAAGTATACGATTTTGTTCAATTTTAATAATATTAAAAATATTCTCCTATTAGCTTTATAACATATTTTTTAAATTATGAATATGGTTAAGTATTTTAGCTCATCACTGTAGCCTTATTATTGTTATACATTTTTCAGTATTGCAACTTAAAAAAAAATGTGCATTGCATGAACAAGATGAAATTGATTTCTTTTCTCATATAAAACAGTATTTATTTTTAATATTAATTTTTTAGATACAGAGGAATTAGAAAATTGACTCATGACTGAATGAGATGTTGTAAATAATAAAATCATGTTTGAATATATGCAAATGAATGTATGCAGATTAATAAAAAGCATTTTAAAATGGTAACGGTTATTTTGCTTATTTTTTGTGCAAACTTTAGTAAAAAGGAATTAGTTGCATTTCTCTGAAATGCTGCTTAGTTGAATGCAAGGACATTTTTTAAAATTTACATTTTTTGTGTTGTGTATACGTTTTTAATTGACTTTTTTTATTAAATGAAAATGCTGAATTTTCTCACCGAAAATATCGATTTCAGTTAATGCTTGCAATACAAGTTGGTAAAAATTAGTTATTGCTTAAAAACAAATTATTATTATAAAAATAATGGTGTGGAGGAAACATTTTACAAAATTTTCTTCCTAAATGAAATAATAAAAATCATAGCAAAAAATTAAAGTTAATTAAAATTGTGTCACTTTTATGGAGATAAAAATAATTTAAGACAACGTGGACAACAAGTGATTGTTGGACAACAATACTACTGTTGTGTATTATTAGTTAATCTGCGAACAAGATATCAAGCGTAAATCAAAACTTCTTAAACCCAATTTACAGCAAAAGTGTAATTATGAATCACTCAACAATAATTTTATATCTTTGCAATTTTAAAGAACTTAAGGGTGTAAGCTGATCAATAATTGCTTCTATATTTCCCTGAAGACTGCATATAGATGAAGGATTATGGCAAATATTGCATAATATTAAAAAGAGCATTACTTGAGATGATACATACTTCTCTGCAAATCTACTCTTGAACAACATTATGTTAGTTTGTACTTTTTTTTAATTAATAAGCTATTCTTGTATATATTTATTTTAAATAATTTTGAACACTATTCTGCTTAAAATTGCAATTGCAATGCAGATTACTTGCAAACTTTAATTTTGAATTTATTATTTTGCACATATTTTGCATTAGCAAAACTTTAGGCTATGCAAGCAAGCAAAATTGACATCTTGACTTTTAATAATATTGCTATTGTTTCACTGCTACGCTTTTGATTGAATCAATTTGTTCGATTTTGATTATATTTTTTGATTATTATTTTAATTAAAAACAGAAATAAAAATTGAAAAAATTGGGTGTAAATTATGACTTTATAAAATTAAATTCATATAAGGCAACCCTAATTTTATGAAGAAGCTGTTCCTTTTCTCACAGGATAGAGAAAATTTCAATCGATCTTTAATTTTGAATTGGCAGAAAACGAAATTTTACTTTTCAAAACCAATGATAAACGATATTATTAAGGATATAAAATCGATTTCCAGTTAGAGAAATTTAAAATACTTCGATAGTGAAAAGTCCTTACTCTCAGCTTATTTTCAGCAGCATATAGTTGTAAAGGTAAACAAAACTACATTCTAAAATAAGCAGATTGATACTGATTTAAATTTCATCTTATCGATTAAAGCTGGAAAAATTTTTGCAATCAAACTTTTATCTATAGCATATATTATTACAATGAAAAGTAGTGAATGAAAATATTTTGAAAATAAATGAAAAATTAATTTTT
Source organism: Trichinella papuae (assembly GCA_001447755.1). Taxonomy (NCBI): domain Eukaryota; kingdom Metazoa; phylum Nematoda; class Enoplea; order Trichinellida; family Trichinellidae; genus Trichinella; species Trichinella papuae. The sequence goes on from JYDO01000005.1 coordinate 220,178, forward strand.
GCATTTAGTGTTTTTAACAAAAATAGCAAAGGAATCGGTCAATTTGTTTTGATACACAAATTTACAATTGCAATGGATTGAATCGATAAGAAAACATGCAAGATGTGCTTTAATGTGTATCTTTGAAAAAATTTGAGGAATGCGATGTATTTTGCTACAGTAAGAGCTTTGATTCTGTCAGTTTTAACCTTTGACATACTTTGCATTGCATCTTACCATTTATGATACTTTGAGTTATGCTGTTCCACTGTATAAAAAAATAATGTGATGTTAATTTTTGTTCATAATTAATAAAATTCTAATGAATGATTTCAATCGTAATACTAATTTAGTAACTGATATAAAATTTAATAAAAATATTCTACCTGATAATTTATTAATTGTTCACGAATGCAAAAGTTTCCTCCCATAGAGCAGCAAAATTATTTGGAAAGTCCCTTTATAATGTTTGCAATGAATTGACATAAAACATAAGTGCTGCCACATAATTAACTATTACTAAAATCAGGTATTATCACACATATACGCAGAAGAGAGAAATAGTGAGTGAGAGTAATATGATGATCATTGGTTTAAATCAGTCAAGTTCAGAATAGAAAGTAATTGTGTTTAGTTTTGCTAGATGGCTCATGTTTCTTGGCCATCATTTTCGTATATCCACAAGAGAATTGGTTGCTATTTGTCATTTCTTCACCAAATAATCTAAATTTTTAATTGATTTATTTTAAGAGCACACTCGTGTGCTTTTTGAAGTGCGCAAGTATCTTTTCGTGATTTGCAAATCAATGGACGGCTAACAAAAATCCAACACTGCATCCTCTGAATATGGAAGAATGCAACCAATTTTAGGCAAACTTATTCAATTATCTTCATCGTCGTCTCTTTCTGCTGATCAAAATGTTTCAAATCGTTTACTTTTAATTAGCATATCTTTTATTGCTTGGAAAAGTGTGTCGATTGCTGTTTTCAGTGAAAAGCGATTGTTGCAAATTTGAAAAATCCAATTTTAATTTCTCTCATTCTGCAACGCTATCCATGTTCAAGTAAGATTTTGATAATTTTGCATAAAAACATGCAAACTAATCAAGCACTACGTTTTTGCAAACTATTCCTTGTTAATTAGTTTGCTAACAAACAACTGATTTGGAATACAGTATTACAAATTTGATAAATGTGATGGTAGAATTTAAAATTATACTTTGAAATATGAATTAATATTATCAAATTATTAATACATTAATATTAGAATTTAACAGAATTTAATCAAGAAAGAAATAAAAACATAAAGAAATATATTTTGCAGTTTAATTTTTATTTGATTGTTGTAATCTACCATTAATTGCCTAAAATGTTGCCAATTTTTAAAGCTGCAATTGTTTGGTTCTTATTTTTATTACCATTAATCTTTATTTTATGTGAAAATTTCCAGTTCCTTATAATTCATTGCAACATTACTACTTTATTAATTTTAAATTTTAAAATTAAACTCCATGTAAATTTATCATTGTTGTTGTTTTACGTGCATGTATAATAAGTTAATTTAAATTTTCATTTTCATTTTTCAGTAATTTTAATTAATTTCTCAAATACTTAATTATTCTTAAGTAAAACATGAAAAAATGCAAAGTGCACATTTATAACTAATTCATCGTTGTTGAATTTTAAAGTGAGATAATGTTAAAGTAATGCTGTAAAATTTCATTCATATCATCACTTTGTTGCAAGTCGTGTTCTGCTAAATTCTGTTAAATTGCACAAAAGTTTAAAATAGCAGTATCGCAGTTTTTTGTAATCATTTTCATCAGATCACATAAATTATGCATGAGAAACAGCTTAGAGGCAAAAAAAATAGTTTTTACACTTTTATTTTTATGAAATTGGAATTATGTTGATTTTTAATATCCTGTCAGTATGTTTGTTACAATTTGAGAATGAATTTATATTTTTGCATATTTGCCAATTTATAAGAATCTTTAATCGGATAAAATTCATGTTATTATTTACGAAAAAAACTTTTATTTATGAATAATTTTAAGTAAAACTTGTCAAGTTATTTTCAATTTGACATCACACAAATTGTTAATATTTTATTTCATTTTAAAGTCAAATGTTTTTAATTTAATTTTTTTAAGTGTATAAATTAAAAAAAATTATAAAGTATATTAAATTTTAACACAGTTGGGTTTAATTTTAAAATGTAATGTAAAAGGATAATTTTGCCTGATTAAGCATAAGATAAAAGTTTTGTAAAAATTGTAATTGATGAAGCTGTGAACAAGCACACTTTATTTTGAAATATTATTAATTCAAAATAACGCGTTCTTGTTTATCACAAGTGTATTTTTAAAAGATTTCAAACTAATTGAATTTTTCGCTAACAGCTAAAAGAAAAGAATTTTCGTCTTTTTATTTTATTATTATATATTATTAGTGTCTATATGTGATTTTGCATATGTGATTTTCAAATCTAAAGAAAATTTTTATTCAAACCAATTAATATAATTGATGAAAAAATATTTACTGATGAACTGCTTGTTGGAACTTATTATTTCACGAAACTTTCACATTCTTTGCTCCATTTGCAATTGTAATATAACAAATATTTACTCCTGAGTTTCTGATTTTTACAAATTAATCTAAATTTCAATTTCTTAATGTTTCATTACAGTTTAATCCGCTGTTTTATGAAACAGTTTCATTTAATGAATTTGTGAATAATTTAATGAATCAATGTACCAGTAATTAACTGTAACTGCAATCCTCAATGTAATGATTGAAGGTTATTTTAGCTATATCTGCATCACTTTGGTCAATTTTGTTATTAAAATAATAATGAAAATACTTTGCTTTTTGCATACCTTTATACAATATTCATTTCAACATTAATAATTTGCACAATTTACAGTTTGCATATTTCAAATTTTAATGCTAAAAATACGCTTGCATTTTTTATTGCAGTAATTCTAATTGTAACATAAGTCACAAAAGCATAAAATCTGTATATTTTAATTATTGCAGCATTTTGAGTTTATTTATTAAAACTGACATGTTTACATTTATGCACAAATTTCATTACAACTGCATTAACTATTAACGTGTTATCTTATAAACAATGCAACAAGTGATTATTTATTTCAATGTTGTCGGATAAATTTTTTTTTTTGGAGTTTGAATTGGCAAAGAGCTATAATTTCAAAAAAATTCCATATCACTTATCACTTTGAACTTCGAAGTGATCAACAACAGCAATCGATTTGCTAAGTATAAGTAACGCGGAAAAAAAATTTGTTGATTATTAAAATTAAATTGTTTCATTAAAGATATGTTGTTTTTTTAATTTATTGAAACGTTAAATAGAAAATTAAAAATAATATTATGTAGTGTAAATACTGGAAAAAGAAAAACTTTTAATATGAAAAGAAGGAAGTAATTAAGAATTTTTTGCCATGCTAATACATATATTTGAATATTTGTAATTAAGTTATTGTAGACTTGAAGCTGTCATTTCAATTCTAAAACTGACGTGCACAAGTGATATAAAATTAAAGGTTACTCAACACATTCAAAACTTACTACACCTTAATTGCAAAGTGCTAGAATTACATTACTAATTAGATTTGCAAAAAAAAATTTCATTTAAATAAATCATGATAAGATCCTTTGATGCTTGCCAAAAATATGTTTAAATTTTATTACATGAACTGCTTTACTTGAACAATTTTTGCCAATTTTATTAGAATGCTCCTAGTGTTAGCAATTTTTCTCAGCTTTAGCTTTATTGCAAAATTGTCTGCATTTGAAAATAAATTCCATTGACGTAGGCGTTTATTATTGAGATGAAAAGTTTTTTATGAGAAAAACATCACTTTAATGAGCTGTTTGTTTGTGTTCCCAAAGAACACCTTCATCTAATCATCAGAGAATATGGTAAATTCCTATATTCTTTTACCCACTTGTAGGTAATAATAATCGATTTTTCAATGCCTCAAATTTCCTTATAAGGTCAGTTTACATTTCAGTTTATTTGAAAGAATTTAACTATCCTTTAACAGTTTTGCACAATCAGCCCATTCGGTTTTATCAAAAAGAGAAAAGATCGTTTTATTCATCAATCTCTTGATTCGCATTTTAATTTGCTCGCGTTGGTGGTACGCATTTTAAGCACTTTTGTTGTTTAAGCTGCAGTTGACCAGTTGCATAGCGATTGATTTTTGCTTACATTGATTGGGAAAAATGACCAATCATTTTCCTGCTGACATTCTATACCCTCATTTAACTGCAAAAGGATGTTAATTAGCATTATAGTTGTTCTCTTCATCACTTATTATCAAGTCAAGTCGTATTGATTGGAAAGTTTTTAAAATCCCGCCTCAGAAGGTGCAATTGACTCTTATTTCTGCCATGATCTGCTAAAAAGCCATCTTCCACTTCCTTGCATATAATTGCTGCCCTTCTACACTTCTTTCTCAAGTAAAAATTCATTTGAAATAAACTTTTGTTAATGTGTTAATATTTTTGTTAATATTTTTATTATCCAAATTCTCTCTCAAATCAGAACTTTCGAACATACTATCCATAAATAATACATTACACTGTACTATTAATACTTTGCATAACAACGAGTGATTGTAATCAAATGCTGCTTTAAAAATATTTTGTTTTATAGAATCACTCACAGCTACTCAACGTCTACAAGCAATCAACACGTTAATAAATATTTTCTTTCTTTCTTTGCCTTTGTCCAAAAAATAAAAAACCACTTTTGCCTACTCGTGCGTTCTCTTCGCCAATTACTAAGCCCCAACTGATAACAACAAAATAAAAGCAAGTTTTATTCATAAATATCCATATGCAGGATCACTGCTTACAACTTTACACGTATTCGTGCAGCTAAATTGAAAAAATATTATTTTTTCAAATAATATTCCTCCTTTTTTTTATTTATTCAGCATAAATGAAGCAGTTTGTGTCTACTGCATTTAAATTTCCGTTTAAGTTTAATTCCTGATTTTGCATTTATGCGCAACTGCTTAAATACACATCTTTTAATAAATGATATTCCAATAAGCATAGTTTTAGCAGTTCTACATTGTTTGATTGCTGATATGTAGGTGAATAACATTTGCAGTAATAAAATTTGCAGTAATAAAATTTTATTATCAAATCTTTTATATCAAATAGTCACATTACATAAAGTGCAATTTATATTTTGTTATTAAATTACATTTTGAAAAGTTTTTTATTTTAGCTGAGTGGCTTAAGATCTGAGTTTTTTTATGATTCACGTTAATACGATATACTTTTAAATGGTTTCACATAATTTGAATAAAAATAATTAGTAGAAGCAAACTGTTCTAAACATGCGCGTTATTTACTATTTAGTTTTAAATAATATTTAAAAATTCGAAAATTATCTAACTTTTTCAATGGTTAACCCTTGCTAATTTAGTTACGGGTTGTTAATTTTCTGATAGGCAGCTTTTATTACAAAGAATAATAAAAAAGTTTTTAGCTGAAACGTCATGCAATAATAAAATTAAAATATAATAAAGCTTAATACGTTTTTTGTTAAATTGTGCTTTCAAATGAAAATAATTCAATATCATTAGCATATATGTTTGGCATGCTTAATATTTTTACTTGAAATGCATAGCAATTTTGCTGTAGGTAAAAAGTTCGATATATCGTTTAATAAATTTATTCTGTTCATGTACTCCTCAGAGCAACTATCATCATTAGAAGCTTACTAGAAGTTTTTTTTTTAATTTCTTCATTTCTCTGTGGAAGAGTTATTTTTTGCTAGTTGATTTTTTTGGTGTCAACATTTAATATTCATTTAATATTAACATAATATAATTTTTAAAAATATAACTTAGTTCATACAAAGTTTTGTAGAAAATAAATGAAAGTTTTATTTCAGTATAAAAAATGTGCTCAGCAACTTTAAAAGCATTTTTATAAAATATATCTTGTAGTAAATTAAAACTCATTGCATTTTATTAGCTACAATTTTACTGCTCAGTTTTTATTAATAACAAAGTTCCTTTTAATTAAATGCTTATCCAAAGTTATTCGTAGAATTTTTGTGACTTCCATATGCACTTCTCAGATGTGCCTCGTCAAAAAGGCAGAAAATCAAACAGTAATCGATTAGTAGATTTGATTTCAGTGTAATTGATTTATTTTGGTTTAAATATCTATTAAATTTTTTATTGCTTATTCGATTTCTGATCGTTTTTAAGTGATATGAAAATTATAATTTAGTTTTGGAATGATTTGGAAGAACAGTGGACGATAAATAATATTGCAATAAATTTTGGTTGAACTTGAAAATTGGTTCGATTCCAATACGTGAACAAAATATATAAAGTTAATGGTCTATCAACTTATTGATATTGGTCCGTTTTCTGTAAGTGTTGTAATCTCAAAAGTTTGTTAATAGCAGATTGCATCATCTAAAACCAGCATTAACTGGCATGCACTGGCTGACCCTGTTTTGGGTGATCGTGCTTGCAGTAATGTGTCTGTTTGCAATTATTGGAAATGGACTGATTATCTTGTCCGTATCCGTTTACCGAGGCATGCAGACGACACCGAATATTCTTCTCGTTTCATTAGCCACTGCTGACTTCCTTGTTTCAATTTTGGTAATGCCAGTTGCCTTAATCGATATGGCATTCAAGCACACATGGCAATTTGGAAGGTTGATATGTCGTTTATGGAGCACAGCTCATGTTCTCCTCTGCACTGCTTCAATATTGAATTTGTGCATTATCGGTTTGGACAGGTATTTTGCCATCACTGATCCATTGAAATACAAAGGTCGACAAACGAGGCGTCTTGCAATAACCGCACTGCTGTTTGTTTGGTGCATTGCGCTTTTGATTTCAAGCTTACCGCTAGTAATTCCGGCTTGGGAGTTTCCTGATCAGCTTGATTCTTGTACTTATCCAACTATGCTTTCGTACAGAATTTATTCATCAATGGCTTCGTTCTACATTCCACTAATGCTTATTCTTTTCGTTTATTGCAAAATTGTTCGCGTAATACGGTGCAGGTTAAGAACAATAGACAGTCTGAACAGTGAATGCAATCGGTTGTCTGAAGTGAAACCATTGCAGCATGCACTGATCGAGGAATCCTTGAGTGAAAAATCACAATCCGTTGTACTCTCAAGCGACAACTCGAACAGAACATCTCTGGGCAATGCCCGAGGCCCATCGAACAGTCCGGCTGATGGATTTTCCGGATGCATCATATTCGGTTCATTTTTTACAGTTCTAAGCTGGACACAGTCAACACTGCAGCTGCTATCCCCAAATGGAAGTGGTCGTGCAAGACGCGTTTCCAAAGCTCAACCTAAAGGAAGAACAATACGCTCATTTTCCACTATTGCCACTAATACAACTGGCCCTTTTTTGAGTGAATCAAAGATTGCAAAACCGTTGAAAACGAGTTCATCGTTTTGTCAAAGTAATCAACAAAGCAGAAAAGCGTTTGCTGTAATTTCAAATAATCGACACAGCCACGACAATGGTCCAGAAGCAGGCAGAAGGTTTCATTCATTTTCAGGACTCTTCAACACTGAAATCTCAATAACAAGACGCATGTTTGCTTCATCCTTGCAAGCCAAAGAACGTCGGGCAATAGTGGTTGTTTGCATAGTGGTGAGCGGCTTCACCGTATGCTGGCTTCCGTTCTTCACCTTGCATCTCATCGAACCAATTTGCCACGCCCATCCTGGCGTGGGAAAGCTCAAAGAAAATTTGGCGGAAAATTTCCAAGTACAAAGCACGCTTTCTGTTTCTGAAAATTTGTACGAAACCAGCGGCGCCAAATTTTCATGTCCAATTTCACCCGCTTTATCAGATGCGTTTCTGTGGCTGGGCTATTTTAATTCCCTTGTCAATCCACTTATTTACTGCTTTTGCAATCAAGACTTTCGACGTTGTTTCAAAGACATCGTTCTTTGTAAATGTCGCCGAAAATCTGGAACTAGAAGACTTTCCATGAGACATCTGTATCAATCAAGAGATTAATATTTTACTCGTTTACTTTCAAAAATGGGATAAACTTAAAAACTGTTCATCAATTATCTATCATTGGTGCTTCTATGACAATCGCACTTCTCAAACGACTGTCAACCATAATTTGATAATAAGTAAAATTCTACTTTGTAATTATTATGCAAATTTTGCTATTTAGATAAAAATGAAAATTTTAAATTACAAACATTAAAATCGATAAATTTGAATCAAAGCTTGCAATTGAATGACGTAAGCAAAAGTATGGCGATAAAAAAGATTTAACTAAACTAAACGTTTCGTTGCTAATTTAATCAATTGAACTTTATTTGAGTGAAATGATTGTACTGAAAAATGGGCATAACAAATGCAAAAACTGCTAATTATTCTAAAACGCCTGGTTAAACTGAGCCACGCTTAAATATCGTTATGTATAAGTTATAAAATGGCTTTCAACTTTTTCTCATACACATATGATCTGTTAATATAAATTATGTGAATTAATTGGTTTTTGAGAGTAACTATTGTTTTTTTTTTGAATTTTAAATTCTAATGTTGAATGATAGTTTTCAAAATTATGTCAGCAGTTGAAAGTTGAAAGCAAATTTTGAAAGATGATACATTTTTTCAAATAATTCTTAAATTATCTTACAAAAAAGTTGCACTAAAAATAAGCTGGAATGCTTTGTGCTGAAGTAGCACTGATGTTATGCTCAAAAATTTTTTGAAAGCTTTTCAAAAAAAAAACTCTCTTTTTCAAGCATAACTGACCGACTTTAAAAAGCATTAAAGCAGATTTTTTGATAACTTTGGCAATTTTTTTTTCATAACTGACAATTGAGTTGAGCTTGAAAGTTTAAAACTGGGTTATCAAAAAAAAACTGCTTAAAATGAATGTTAATAAATAAACAATGTTGCTAATCGGATGAAGTACACGCAAAAACATTTTTTGAAGTTCAAAATTTTATGATGCATCCTTTCTATTTGTAACATTTGAAGAAACGTTTAATGTTGCACCTTTTAACTAATAGTTTAAAGTTAAATTCTAATGTATTAAATGAAGATATACTGTATATTGTTTAAACATGAATGGCAGCAGTTTAAAATGTTCAAAAAATTAAAACAAAATACATTAAAGTATTTTCTTTAATTTATGATTTTTAGCTTTTAGATTCAGTGTTGTTTTTTCTTAAACAGTAGTGCATATTTCGTAGCAAAGAGTGCACGTTGTTTTAGGCAACTTGTTCAAAATAGAATTTAATGGGTAGTCAAGATGCTAAAGTGGAAAGTTTCAAACCTGGCGAGTGTATCGACGAGCGTTGGATTGTAGAAAAATTGCTCGGAGTGGGAGGCTGTGCATCAGTTTACCAAGTCAAAGATGCTATAACGAACAGCATCAATGCGATGAAAGTATATATTTAAAGAGCAAAGTTTATTTTGCTTTCTCATTTTCAACGTTCATTGATTATTTTATTTCCACAATTAAGGTTGAAATGGTTGCTCAGAAAGTTCAAATTTTGAAATTTGAAATGACTGTCATGGTAGAGCTGAATAAAATAAACGATCGGCATGTATGCAAAGTTGTCGGCGGAGGCAAAAATACAGCATTTTGTTATATTGTTATGACGTTGGTTGGTCCGAATTTTTTCACCGTCCTCAATTCTTTGCGTCGTAAATCCACTGACGGAAGTAGACCAAAATTTAGCACCAGAAGCAGCGTTTTCTTAGCTCTGAATAGCTTGGAAGCATTGCAAGATCTTCACCAATGCGGGTGAATGTTTTGTAAAAAGTGTCACAGTGTATTTCACTTTTTAATTTTATCCTTTTTAGATATTTGCACAGAGACATTAAACCGCAAAATTTTGCAATTGGTCGTGCGCCAGATTACAGAAAAGTTTACTTACTTGATTTCGGCATGTGCAGAAAATATGTAAAAGATGACGGATGCCTGCGGCGTCCACGTGAAAAATGCGCCTTTCGAGGAACCCTTTATTTCGCTTCCGTAGATGCCCTAAGAGGGGAAGAACAATCTCGTAAAGATGACATCTGGTCATGGTTTTTCATGATGATCCGCCTCAGTACAGGCACCATAGCTTGGAAAGGCTACGTTCCACCAAAAGTAAGCAATTTAATAACTTCTGTATGCTGAACGTTCATTGGAAAACATTATTCAAGCATATTCCTCTTGTTAAACAAATGGAAGAGTATGGCCAAATTAAAGAAACAGCGTTAAGTAACATGAAAGAATTTTGCAAGCATTGTCCTGAAGAATTTTGCAATATTGGGGAACATTTGAAAACGCTTGGCTATTTTGATAAACCAAATTATGAACTATGTTACGAAATTTTGAACGCCATAAATAAAAGAATGGGCTTGGAAGATCTTCCACTCGACTGGGAACCGCAGGCAAAACACCACGAACAAAAACCTACAGATGAAAAACCAAAAAGTAATGAAGACCAGAAGCCTGATAACGTGCTCAAGCCACAAGACCAATAGCTTTTTCCATTGCAGCTCAAGCATTCATTATAAATCATTTCTTCACATCACTTTGAATATTGTTTGAACTGACAATTTCCTCACATAAATACCTCATTTTATTACCAGTAATACTAATTTGGTTACTAATAAGAAATAATAAGTAATAAGAAAAAGCAAAACTACCAGTTGATACTTTTTAATGTACATAAAGAAATGCTTCAAATTGTTTGAAAATCATAAAATTAATCAAGCATATCCGTTTGTACTTCATTTCAGGAAATACTAATAAAATATAACCTGTTTATATAATTTTAACATTTCATTTAACATTTAGCATGCAATTACCATTAACATTACCTACATTAACCATTAACCATTACTAGTATGCATAATAAAAGATCAGTTGATAAAAATAATAAATATCTTTGCTGTGTCACAACAAAATAGCAGATCAATCATGGCAGCATCACCAATGACCAATAATCGCCACAGTTGACAGGTAAATCTAGGTCAAAAAATCAATTAAAAACCAAACATTAGCTTCACGTTTATTCTTCTGCTTAGTGAGCAATACGACCGAACGGTAGTATTTCTTTAACTTCTGTGTTTCTGTAAAACTATGTGTGTTGAGTACTTGTCTGATCACATACTGTGCTTTATGCAATAAACATGTAGCTTATATTGGCTTTCAGTTGGTAATACAATCATCTTGAAAGGGATGAGCGAAAACAGCCAAAAAACAAATCACACCAAAATTACTCTTTTGCTTCTCTTCACGTACACGCCTCTGAAATTTAAAATCAAACAACACAAATACAGTCAATCAATTTACAATTCAAAATTATTATCGGGCATCAGAATGTAAAGCTTATTTCAGGAAATTTCAAAGCAAATTCGCTTCATCATTAAAAACAGCATTTAAAAACGGCTAAAAAATTTAAACTTACTATCCACCAGCAAAAATATCAAACACAATGATAGCATAAGCAGTTTCCAGGCTAAATCAGAGGATCGAACAGTCAGCCGCAAACAGTTCTTTCAAGACAATTAAGAGAAAAAAGTGCTTTTCCGTCACATGTTTAGTCTAAAACAAAATGTTAAAAAGCATTACAATTATCAATTTTTGAAACACAGTACAGTTGCAAACAATATAGCATGAAAAAACAATTGTAGAAAGGATAATGCATAATTTTTATTTCCTACTTTATTTAAATTATTAAATTTGAAAATAAACCGCAATGCAAATAATTGTAATTTAAATGTGTACAGTATGAGAAAAATACTGTATTAAATATGAAATAAAGTATAATGAAATTTTTGAAAACATTAATCAACTTAGTAAATTTAATTCGGTAATCATGCGTTATAAGCATATAAATAATCATCAATTTATAATTATCTTTTAGGAAAATTTTTTAAAAATGATTAAGAGGTGGTCATAATTTTTCCTTCTTGGTTATGTAAGACTTTTGCACATATGTATCGTGCTAAATACAATAACCAAGTAATTCATTTTCTTAACATAAAAGTGATTTACATGAATCATTCTAAATTTATAAAGGTAAATATAGAATTATGCATAGAACAAAATGTAAATAAACACACACTTAAAAAGCCTTTACAAAAGAGCATTCTATCTGTAGAAAATGGCTGTGAACTTACCAATCTTACACCACCATCCGTTTTTATATACATATTCTTATTTTATTTTCATGCATTTTTTCCATTGTATCATTTGGTTGTTTAAAGAACAAGTTTCTTTTCAAATTACTTTTTGCTGTTCACGCAGCATTGCTATATTGAAATAAAAAAAACTGCATGCAATTTATTATGACAATATATAAAAGTAAATTTTATATTATGATAATGGGATAGTCTCTCTAGGTAAAATTTTCAGGGCTAATGTTCTATTGGTTGGCAAAAAATCGAGTTTTTATTGGATAGCTTCTCATTCCTAAATTGTTCATTGATCAAAATTATTCTGCTTTGATTAGCTACAATTTTTTTTATTTCATTGCTTCAAATTTTTAATTACATAACAATTCATTACGTAACATTTGATCTCATTTAGTGTTTGATCAGTGACGTCACCATGAAAATTTTACCTAGAGAGACTAAACCTATGATAATGTTTTTAAATATAATTATAATTTTACTATTATAATAATGAACATTATAATAATAACAAAATATGATATACACGTTGCGATCACTGTTGTTGTCAACTTCATTTTATCTTATCAGTTATCTTTGTTTAGAATTTCATAGAAAACAAGATAAATGATAGCACGATTTGCAGTCGATTACACACAAATGAGAGATTCAAATTTTCAAAATTAAAATTAAATTAAAAAATTATTTACATTCATGCATATTCATTTTTTAAAACTGTAACTGTAACATTAAATATGTGAAATGAATGCATTACCATTCAAATCAACAGCCATAGCAGCAGGTGTTTCAGCAGTTTTGAGAACTGAATGATGTGGTCCTTGTTTGAGGATTTTCAAACACCGATTATGCACTGTAATACTCTATAAAAATGAAATGTAGTTAAGCTAAAAGACTTAAGTTAAAATTACAAAAAAGGGATATTTTGTGAAAAGATCATTTCCATCTATTTACAGAAATTGTGATGCGTGGTGCTTGTAAATGAAGAAAATTGGTTTAATAATCCAAAAGCCAATAATAAATTAACGAACTAATATTTTGCTTGCAACAAATCCGCAATAATAAATGCATGTCAAGATAGAGCCAAAATATTAGTACTTAAAAATACTGCTGATAAGAAATGTTTCCCACTAAAAACGAATTAACATAATTTATTGATTCCAGTTTGACCATTTAACTGCTTTTAGCTATTGCATATCAGCATACTGTTATAGCTACTACATCCTGAGAATAAATCGATTATTGTGAGAAATATTTTACAGTAAATGTTCAATTTGCAATTTTTGAATCAAATTTACCACTAATGATGGAAAAAGTGTACATATTGCTTCTTTATTATTTAGGTGAAATAATATATTACTTTGTTAAAGTGTTTTTGATAAGCTTATATTTGATAGTCGATATGTCTAGATATTTTGTAAATAAGTCGTCGTTTTGTTATCCAACCAAACTGCATTTATAATGGTCATCATTTTTATGAAAATATGTTTACTTCTTCATTTGTCTGTCCATTTCCTTAAATTCCATCCAGCTGCACTTATAGATGACAACATTTTTTATTGTAAAATTACTGTACATTAAAAAAATTGCAACATCCAGAAATTATTTCAAAAAGTTTTCAAAATTCAATGAATGTAAAATTTTATGCAATTGCTGTTTATTGTGAGCCTTTAAAATACCAAAACATTGCTATTACATTAAAAATTTATACTTACGTTTCAAATAAATTTTTCAATTTTTTTCAATATTTATCACATATTAAATGAAAAACTTAAGCATGTTTTAATTTTGGATAAATTCTCTCATCTCAAATAAAATAAATCATTACAATAGAAATTTAACAGAAAATAAGCTGGCCGCCGATAAACGCGTAATTGAACTTTGCCATGTAAGCAAAAATAACGTTTAAAATGGAAATCAGTGTTTTCTTTACATAAGCAGTTTTTTTTTACTTAGAAAATAAGCAAACAGCTTATATACAGGACTATATTTAGTCATGTGTAGCACTTCATTCTTCTTACCTGTCATTATTCTCTCTTATTAATTAGTATCCAATTAAATTGAAAATACTGCTAAAGAAAAATGTCATTAGTCAAATTAAATTAAATGAAATTAAATGCACTCTAGCTAAATTTATTTTTATGTTAACAAAAACAAAAAATAAAACTATTTTTTCCTATTTCCCAATTTTATGTAGCAATACGAAGGTTTGTTCCCTTTATTAACATTTAAGTTTATAATTATGACGCATGCATGCAATTGCATTAAATGTGCCAATATTTATTTTTGGGCAGATGCTTAATCGTACAATAGTTATATAAGAGACTACTCCATTATTGAACTTTATTAAATATTAACAAATCACTACAGTAAAGGTAAGAATCTTTCGTTTTTATTATTTTTCTCACATTTATCACACATTTATGCAAATTCATATGTACATCATCTTTATGATACAAGCTTTGTGTGATGCTCAATATTTTGCATTTATGATCGACAACAAGACTTAACTAAACATGACAAACATGGAAAGTTTTAAAATTGGGATAACATTTGCTTTTCATTTTTTTAAATAGTTTAAAATGACAAACATCCAAATCTTCGTAAACAATTCTGTTTGTACAAATTTCCTATCATTCTTCCCAAAACTTTTTAATTTCTAAAATCTACAAATTCTACAAAGAAAATGTCATGTGACGTAATTTTGAAATATTCCCATAAAAAGTTGCCCATACCAACTACATCTTGATCATTTATTTTTATTGTATTCACTTGTAACTTCGTTGCTTTAAAATGCTTTAACTTCACCTAATTGTCATATATAATATTTATAAAATTCATCACATAATCATCCACAAATTTACTTGCCACACCCCAAAATGCAATTAAATTTGCATATTGTAATACAAATGCATGTCTGTGAACAATTTATTCATTGACAAATTTGACATTTATTTGACACCAAATGACAGTGAAGAACAGCACAAAAAATCAATTTCAAACATTCGCTACGTACTTACTGAAATAAATTTTCCGCATTTTATTTTTAAAAAAATGCAGCAGAACCGGAAATTGCTTGCAATATGTCGATTTACAAAAAAAAAAAACATCACTACTAAATTAAGTTGAAACAAGTGAATAATACAATCACGTGTCAAATCAATGCTGAAAATTGCGCAGCTTATCTATTGCAGCCAACAGCTTCACCGTGGGTCCAAGACGAAGGGCGAGCAGCTCACCGAGGTGATCTTTATTCAAAAGCAAAAAAGCAATACCATCAATTGCCTGATTTACAAATACTGATGCGTCAATTTCACCCTCTTTGAAAATAGTCTGCACATACGCTTTCACCTGTTCACACTAGAACAAAAGAAACAGCAAACGCATGGCATAATCTTATTAATTCATCGATAACATCCCATTTCATAATAATAAAATTAAAAAAAAACACTTACAGTCCATTTTCTGGGATCACTTTCAATAAACTGTTCACCATTTGTGCTGGAACTAGACGACTGCACCTGCGTTTCCTTTTTACATACAACCCTAGCTGCATCTGAATTTGGCTTAGCATCATAAACTGCATAAGGAGATGTTTTCACAGTCAAATGTCTCATCATGTTGATATTATCTGCTTCTTCTGACTCGACTACCTTCCTCTTTTTAATATTTTCAACTTTCTCTTTAATATCAACTTCTTCCTTTCGTCTTTTTCCTTTTATTTGCTGCTTATTTTGTAAATCTTTTCCCGCATCTTCATTTTTCTCCATTTCCTCATTTTCAAATTCTACCTTTACACTTGCATCATTCGACGGCAAAATAGGCACCAGACGATTATGAAATTTAGCAAATTTTCGCCATTTGGCAACTTCATCTAGCAAAAACTGTGGATATGGGCTTACTTCAGGATACCCCTTAGGATACTGGTACAATTCCAATATGTCATAACCATAGACTACATGCTTTATTTCCTAAAAAAAAATTCAAAATTCAATTTTTCCTTCAACTACAATACTGATTTTTACATTAATTTTAATTTGTGACTGATTTCATTTTTATTAATACAAAACTTCTCACCGATAGTGAATTGTCTTCTTCAACAATTTCAGCATCATGTCCTTTGTTGTGAAAAAACTGATCGGCCACCATTTGAGGATTGGAAAGGAATTCATGATATGAAAATGTACCGCCAGAGCCATTACGTAAAACATTCTTACCGCCTACAGTATTAAGTTGAGAAACTGTAAGGGTGTTGCGTTTAATAACGGAATCGATTATTTGCCATAATCTATCATCTCGAGAAGTCACAAATGATGCAGCCCTATTGGAATCATTCTGCTGAGCATCAGAAAACGGTCGCAATGAGTCTTTAGGCTTCAGTGGAACATAATTCTTAATAAAAAGATCATGGCTGTTTCCTGAAGTAGTTGGTGATGATTCTTTTTTCTTTGAACTTTCACTTTCTGTCACCGGTCTGGCAATGCCTGACTGATTTTCTTGGGTATTCGATGACACTGATGCCAATACAATACTAGATGTCACATAGCTCGATTCAGGGTTTAAACGACTAACTACCGGTCTGTTACAAGGCAATCGTCGATTTATAGGATGCAAATTGGGATGGGTTGCTCGCAGAGGTTGCTAAATGTAAAAAATTTTTCTTTAACATATTACACTAATCTATAACACAAATAAATATTACAAAAACAACAAAAATATACTTAACCACATCCAATAACTAAAAACAATATGTAGATGTAAATGTCTGCATACAAATTATTAGTAAAAAATTAATATAACCTTGTGAAGTAAATAAATAGCATAAACCTACCTTAAAACTAATTACCTGCCCAGAGCGTAAGACTAAATTGGTTGGATAAAAAACCGAAGAATTGGATCCAGGGATCGGACTTCGACAAAGCGAAGAAAAAACAGGATGAGTAACATGCGAAGTTGCTCTGACGGCACCAGGCAAACCAAAACCGCTGCTGTTGTTAGCAGGAGATATGAACTGAGCTGGACGTGGTGCAATGGGCAATTTAGAAGATAAATCAGACACGCGAAAACTTTTTCGCGGCGACAACAATGCAACTTGATTATCCGATGTCTTCTGGTTTGCAGTTGAAGAACTTGTCGATGGTACAAGGCCAAGTATCGAATAAGTACCACATTGATTCACAAATACTGTAGAATGTGCTCTATTCTAAATATTGAATAAGAAAGGTAATTGCGCTAATGGAAATAAATTTATACATATGCATATCAATATTAACACAAAAAACATACATAAAAACAGTAGATTTAATATAAAATAATACAATTCTGAATATTTATTCATATTTAAAACAATAATGAATAATAAATGACTTCAAAATGCTATGAATTCATTGTTCTTGAATAAATTAATCTATTTACGCACCTGTGAAAACCAAGTAAAATCTTAGTAAAATTTGCGTAATTTTCATAACCATATAAACCGTCTTAAATGATTAAAAAACCAAAGTAATAAATTGTATATATTCATAAGTACAATATTTTTAATTGTGTCTAGAATATTTTGTAATTCGATGTGTCATATGATAGAATCAATTCATACTTTCAAAAAACAAAACCAACCAACATGTTTGCAATACTAATTCAAATTAGTTTTGAAAAATGCTTGATAGTTAAAATTTATTGCTCTTTTGAAAAGTGAAACCAAAAACATAACTAAAAACTGATATAATAACAGACATCAGCAATACGTCAAAGAAAATGCTTAAATGGGTAAAATGCATTTTAATAAATTCTCCCATCTCCTAAAGAAACAATTTATTATTAACTTTTCATTTAATGCCTTTTCATTCATTACTTTTTGAAAAGTTCGCTAAATTACCAACATTTAACTAAAGTTTCCTGCTCCCAATACTGTAGTTCATACTTGATTTCTTACTGTTATAGTATGCTGGCTCCATTGCCATTAAAAAAGAAACAAACATTTTATCAAAAATATTCAACTTAGTTTTAATTTTAAATCTAAAACATAACGTAGAAAACACAAATTTACTCAAAATGTATTTTTTCCAAAACAAATACAACACAAAAAGCAGAAATAAAAGTGTTTCGACCAGAAACATGAACCGATGCAACTCTAATACTTTTCAAAATCACAAATCCTACTCTTTATATAGTATTCTGCATGCTTTAATAATACTGAATAAAATAAATAATTCATATTTTGTGAAATCTTACAATTAAAAAAATTAATTTAATTTACAGAATATTAGTAGTTTAAATTATAAAAACAAATATATAAATTTTATTATTACTTCTCAAAAAAAAAGTTTGACATTACTGGCACATTACAGCGTAAATCTTGATTGCATAATATTGTACTTATAGTAAGCGACTACATCATACAACAAAGTCACAGAAAAAGCAAGATTTTTTCAATGGTAATATTTATAATTTTTGAATACTTTTATTTTACTTCTCATTAACTATATTATCCATTAAACAAAAGCTGTGATAATGTCAACATATGCTTTCCTTGCAAATATTAAAAATGCCACTGGCGAAGATTTTTTTTCTTTAACAGACAAGCTTATCATAAAATTAAGACTTCGTATTCAGCTATATATATATATATATATATAGATATATTCTTTGTAAGTAAAACTTAAAGTATACAAATCTGTGTCAGGAACAAAAAGAAAACCTTTGAAAAATTTAAACATTTTAAAGCCAGTTTAGAAAGATAAAAATGTCACTTACCGTTGGAATACTTTGAGGGAATATTGAACCCTGCGTTATTTTTGGGTGAATGAAGTTAAAATTAGAGCTGCTGATAACAATCCCTTTTGATGGGGGCGATTCTGATAATGTTCTTTTGCTTGTACTTTGCGCTTGGCTCACAACCGGCACCGCCAGCTTGTTTCCTGTAATTGGCAATTTTCTTCTCTTGATCGACGGTACATTGTTCAATTTCCACACTGTTGTTGGGCTTGCTGCGTTCAAACTTGCCACAATTGTTGGACAATTTTGTGCTTTATCACTCAGTGAAGGAGATTTTCTCAAACTGTTATTCATCAACTGCTTTCCATCGTTGTTGTTATATTCCACAGCTTTCGACATTCTTAAAGCCGGCTCCTCTCTGCTACCCATCATTGTTTCGAACTGCCGGAGCTGGGTAGTCGTGAAAAATTCATCAAGAGATCGTCTTCGAATATGTAAATTTTTCACGGCAGTTGGCTTTAAGCTCCCGGGCAGTGCCTTTTCACTGGAAATTTCGTTTGTTATTTTTTCCACCGTTTTACATGAATGAATTGTTGTTAGTGATCTCATTTCCAGTGACAATGTAGCATCATCAGCAACATTTGCACAATTGAAAACCGGTTCGTCAGATTTTTCTGAGATCAAAGCTTCTCCTTTACTGTTCATAACTGAAGAGACGATGCTATTATCCTTATTATTATTATCCGATGGACTCCTAAATTGTTCATTTTTTTATTTTGTTAATAATAAATCGTTTTATTAATAAAGTTATCATGAAAATTGTAAAATAAAAAATACGGTTACGCATTATCTATTGCACTGTTCAAATTAACCAACTGCGCTATCTCTTTCGACGGACTTTCTTTCTGCGAAACATTCTCAGCATTGAAATTATTTTGTTCCATTACCCACCTAAACAACTATCGTATGCAACCTTACTGTATGAATTCTGTTTAAAAAAGATGACTTGCTGAGTTTGGAATAAAGCACTACTAATTAACAATACAATCACACTACTATGTTAGCATCAACTATCAATGCGTTGTAATTTTTTACAGTGTTAAAATTTTACAGCAAACAAAATCTTACAATTATGAAAAAAACAATAAAACTTATGCGCCATAAGATGCAAAAGTGACAACGCAAGCCAGTATTAAAAATAAAGAGCGCATGCATTCGTTGATGCAGTAAGTGTCAAATAAGCATGCATTCATACATAATACAGTATGGTATACTAATCAAAGAATTGCACATCCAAAGCAAAAAAACCGTGTTCATTGCACAGTCAAGCGGTATTTACGCGGAATATTTCGTAAATTATTTACTTTTTCAGTTAGCTCGAAAGTCAGACGAGTGTAAAATACAGCTACTCCTGGTGAAAACGTGATCAGTCAGAGCAGCAATGGGCCAACCACTGTGGCAGTGTGAGCAGAATTTTATATAACTGAAAGCTCACCGTATAACACGATTCGTTGGAAAGGACTTGTATATCGATCGAATACCAAATCGATCTCTGAAACGTACGTGAATGCACGCACACACATACTACAGTAGGCCCAATGTAAACTTTAGTTTACGGTAGCCTAGCTTGAAAGTTTATGATATTACAGTAGGAAAATGTATTTCGTATCCGTTCTTTTTATAATATTCATAGAATTTTCAATTTTTCTTTTGAATATTAATTTACTTATTTTGTTTTGAAATCGTGAATTTGTTAAAGCTATACTACCAGATTTTTGTTTTACTTCAACAAAGCGCCATTTTTCTAAAATATAAATATAATTAATTTTAATGGACATGTTTTTGTACTATTTTTACATTTTATTTCATGAATTTTTTAAATTTTATTATAATATTGCATAAATTCAAAAAATTATCAGTGGAAATTAGTAAATTATGTATTTTAATTATCTTTTCAAGCATTGGTTAAATATTAGAACAGTAATAAGCGTAGGCTTTGATAATAAGATGCAAGGTATTTATTTCTGAATAATTACTAAAAGTTATTTCGATATATAAAATAAATCATTTTTGTTTCATATCTGTTAACTAAGCG
Organism: Trichinella papuae; assembly: GCA_001447755.1. Taxonomy (NCBI): domain Eukaryota; kingdom Metazoa; phylum Nematoda; class Enoplea; order Trichinellida; family Trichinellidae; genus Trichinella; species Trichinella papuae. The sequence continues at coordinate 241,163 of JYDO01000005.1, forward strand.
ATTTAATCAAGGATCTGTTAAAAATGCATAAATGTTAATTAATTACCAATTTTCAAAACCGAATTAATATAAATTCTACAATAATTTTTTGTTTAATTAAGAATCCGATTTTCTGTTCTGTACAGGCAGTAAGCAATGAAATAATCAGGTATAATGTTACCATATATATATGCAATACGATATTTAAGATAAAATGCATTTTAAAAATAAAATATTAAATTGAAGTGAATCATGAAAATAAAAATAAACATTCATTTTCTTAAAATCGGGGGTTTATTTGTGATGTGATATTATTGCAATTTTTTCAAATCAAACATTTTGATTGTCGCATAAGATACTCTGTTAGCCTTTATGCACATTTTGAGTAAACAAAAAACATGTCGCTTTGTATTCAATCTAAATATTTCTAAAAAATGAATTAGCGTTTTCTGATAAAATTATCTATCTTTTTCAGTGGCTGTTTTTCTTTAATGAAAGAAGTTAACCCGCTTATTTATACCGGTGAATGTACTTCAGCTCTCTGGTGACCTAATTGAAAATGTTCACCAGTTAATATAATGGTTTGTTAACTTATTCATCAAGTTATGATTTATTTAATGAAACTTTTATGAATAATTCAGCAGGGCAGTTTGTACTTACTCAATTTTACATTAATAAAATAGATTCAAGTTTTCCTACAGTATATTGTTAAAAATTGACTTTGCTTGTCTATTTATTTTTTTTAAATAAACATCTGCAGATCTCCTCATTCCCACTAGATAGAAAAAAGTTTTATTTTTTAATTTTATTTTACTTTAAAACTTTTAATTTTTAATTCAATTTTTTACAATGTCATTTCATCTTTGACAAGTAGGATAATTACATGATTGGTGGATTTTCTAAATATTGCATAATAATGAATATATATATATATATATATATATATATATATATTTTTGTATTTATAATGCAATTCACGTAACTACTTTGCTTCTTTCATAGAGAAGTCGTAAAAAAGACAATTTAATTATTTTTTTGTTTTTTTAATAAATGATTTACTGGAGATTCATCAATGTTCTTTTATTGTGTTAAGATCTAGTAAGCTAACTAAAGCTAAAAATATTTTACATATATGTTTTATTCATTTATTTATATCTATGTAAATTTTATCATATTTTACATAATATACTGTCAGAATTGTTATTGTACTTAATGAATATTTTATTGGTTGACTGGCTATTGCGCTCTGCCGACGGAAAGACGTTGGAGTAAAAACTGCCCATGAATTTTTATATTAGGTGAGCATAGAACATTTTATGTAAAACATAAAAGACAAAAACAGTCGAATATATTTGTAAACATTAAAAAATATGCTTCCGATTAAAGTAAGAGAGAAGATGGTGATGACCTTTTAGCTTTGTTTGTATGTAACTACTGTATGGCGCTATTGTGTCAACAGACCAATCAGATACTGATCAATTTGCTGTTATTAAAAGCAGGACATTACAAATGAAGTGAAGTATACATTTCGAGTCTTTTCGCCAGCATTTTTGTGAAGAAAAAATATTGCTACTGATTTCATTAAAAGTATTTTCAATATACTTATTTTAGTGATTGCTTTACTAAACCATAATTTTTGTATACGTTGATATGCCATTATGAATGATAATGTGAATGTGGTAAATTCATTTTTGTGAAAATAGTAATTTGCATAAAAATCCCTCACCAAATAAAACGAAGAATTACACAATTTACGCTTTGCTCTTCTGCATTTCAGCACAGATGAAGCCTATTGACAATGCTAGATAAATTTTTAAAGGTAATCAGCTTTGTGCAATCTATGAACTTGTTGTGCAATCTATGAACTCGTAATCTGTCATGTAATAGTCAAGTAATTTTATAAAATAATCTGTATCCCTGTTGTTTTTTGCCTTTTCTCAAATTTATTGTGTAATTATTATATGAAACTGTTCACTTAATTGCAAGTATTTGAATTATTATTATTAAGTAATTAAATGACGTTCAATAAATAAATACTGTCTTAATGACCTTAAGTTAGCTGCAGGAATCATAGTATTGAGGCTTTCATCATTGTATTGAGTAATTGAGAATCATAGCTACAGGCATACAGGTTATTTTCTGAGTAACTCATTTTTCCAAATAAATTTTAACAAATATCAAAAATGTTTGTAAAACAGTAAATCAATAGAACTAAGTTATTATTACTAAGAACTATATATTCTTTTTACAAAATGAAAAAAACGATGCTTGAATAACACCGCAAATGGCATTGAAGCTATGAACAAGAGATTAAGAGAAGCTCCTCTAAGATGAACTCTGTTTACTAGACAATAATATGTTTATCTTACATAGCACTTGTACGTAGAAGTTATAACTTCAGTTTTACTGATAAAAGAACTTAGCATGATATGATATGATATGATAGGATGGGATAGGATATTATATTATGCGATATGATATTATTAGATATAACATGGTATAGTATAATAGAATGATACCATTTATTATTTTCAAAAATTGTTAACGTGAGGCATTAATAAAAAAAGTAAATTTTTTTCAAGTGTTACTAGCGGAAGTTACTGAAAGTGCTATTTGCAAGCACCGTTTGGAAAAGAGTACTAGCAGTAGCATTATATAAGGGGGCGACTTGGGTGACCGCCCCCCCCCCTAGTGGATCATCAAACATTTTTCTTCACTACTGTTCATTGGTTTTGGCAAGATTTTTGGCACTTAGTTAAATGATTACGAAGTGATAAATGAGCATATGATAAGCTCCATAAACAATATTATCGACAAATTTTGTTCTAAAAAACGTAATGTGTTATTCAAATAATGAAAATAATGTTTATATTGATCTTGATATTAAAGTTTTATCTGCGGATCACAAATGCACTATGTCCGTGTATCTCCCCGTATGCTTACAGCATCAACGTCAATTCAAAGTCATCAAGTCAAAGATATTGCCAAACAGCAAGTTACTCAGTAAGAACTGCTCAAAGTTGAAAAATAGCATTACTTTACTTTATCGGTAAGCTAAAATGAATGAAAATACTTCTAAAAAGCTTTTTATTTTAAACAAATAAAAAGAACAGCTTCCTTATTAAAGCAGAGACATGAATAATCATTTTTATTAGCAAAGAATTTTATCGATGTGCTATGAGAATAGCCATTAGCTAAAAAGTTTAAGAATTTTCACTACTGATAGCACGAAGCATTTTGCTTTATGATGAAACGGTTGAATAAGTTTCATTTAAAATTAACTGAAATGACTGCTATAATTAACTGTTCAAACTGATAGACAATTTTCACTGAACTTTAAGAAGGTAATTGTTTTAAATTATTGTTATTGTGAACTTTTATAAATCACATCTGCTTTCGGCTGTGTGTGAACATTCTCTGAAAATTTCAGACAATTTAATATCAGTCAAACTGAATAATTATCTATGATCAAAAAAATTCTGATGCATAAAGAAATATTTTTATATCTTAAAAAAGAGAATTGTATCATTATTTATAAAATAAATACACTATAAAAAGAAATTAAGTGACATTCTGATATAAATTATATTTTAAAGTAAAACTAAATTAACAGTACAATTTTTTAAAGTATTCTCCTAAGATCGATTCTGCACAATCGAATATTTTCATCGAAAATTTTTTTTTCTTGTTGCATTTAATTTTTAATATATATAAATGTTCAGCTTACTCAGAAACTGGAAAAAAGCAATGTTTATTTTTACATTAAAATATTTTGCAATTGACAAATGCAAAATATGAGCATTGACTTTACCAAACATTGATAATTAACGCATTATTTTAAATAATGCTGTTTTTATTGAAATTCCACATCGAAATGCAATTAATAAAACGATGAATAACCTATGAAGGTTAAAATTTTTGCTAACACTATTTCTTTTTCAAAGATAAAAACAGATATTTTAGTAATAACAAACACTTCATCTACATTTATTGTATAAAAATAAAAATAATCTGTGAAAGCTCATACAAAATTTTTATAAATGTTTTTGAATAAATTTATTTATTTTTATCATTTACACTAAATGTTTCATCATTCAAAAAAATAAAATGCAAAAAACAGACAAAAAGTAGCACTTCATGCATTATTTTATAATAAGTATTTGAAAATGTATTAACATGCAACAACATATAAAGAAAAACAGCACGTAGAATAATTGACTAGATGAGCTATATACATTGATTCTAAATAACAAAACATAACATAAAAATTAAATGGCTAAAAAAGAGAAAGTGGATATCAAATCATTACTTGAGTAAATTTTTTCAGTTATAGTCATAAAACGTGTTAAAAAATATCTTCTTTTAAATTTGAAAAAGGTAAAATTAAAAAACATGTTTTAAATAGCAGTTAATGAGGTTTTAATTTAATAAATACACTGCAAAACTGTATAAAAACGCAGAAAAACGAAATTTTAATAAAACTGTTTAAAACGTATTTAATCTGCATGTTTAATTTATGACTTAATTTTCAGTTTACGTAAAAAATAAAAAATAATGAATAATTTTAATGAATGAATATTGTGATTTGAAAATTAATATTCATATGGCATGAATAAAAAATGATTAACTAAATACCCAAATTAATTAATACTCATCCAACTACCAAAAATAATCTGACTGCCTATTAAAAGTAAAGAACCAAACAGTTTTTGCGATAAATAAATATTTGATTGTTTGAATCTGAAATGCCATCTTACAGAAGTTTTGCTCCTCTGAAACTTGACGAGATCTGTAAAACAAAAACAAATAACAAACAAATGATTCATTTATGTAAAATTGCATCAATAGTTTTAAGCAAATATTAATTTGCTTAAGTAAAATGCTTAATTTGCTATAATTTAAAAAAATTTTCATAATAAAAATTAGCTATTTCCAAAAGTGACAAAAAATATTACAGAACTAATTTATATTTACAAAATATTATTGAAAATAAGGATAGAAAAGCGTTTATTATTAAATTTTAAATTCTTCATTTTAATTTACTTCATGTCATGTTACTTTGTTTATAAATATAAGTCAAACCCAACAAAATAATATTATCAATTTAAATGAACTGCTCGAGGAATTTATTAATTTCAATAAATAAAAAATAATTAAACAAGTACAAAATTTTTAAAGCAATTCCTCGATTGATTAATTGAGTATACTGTAGTTAAGTTGCCAGGGAAACTAGAAACATCAGTTGGAGGTTGGCCAAAGAAATGTTCGAAATTTGCAATGCTCAAATTCTTTCCTTACAAGTTTTGCTTCTTATGTTGGATTTATGCTTCAATATTGCAACTCCTTTGTTTTTTTGGAGCAACACAGCGCAGTTGATGCTGTATGCGTACGTTCGAAAAATTCACATCAATTTTTAACTTCTCTTAATTTACATATAATCATTATAATAAAATACAATTTATATGATAATACAATTTTTCTGGTTTTTTTTAATATCATGTGCTTTGAAATTTTATCAAATAATTTTAAAAATGGTTTACTTTTTATGCTTGATTAATAAAATTTTTTAAATACTTTCATTGAACTCAAATGATAAAAATTAAAACTACAAGTGTTGCATCATCAATACAACTGCATGGTTGAGCATTTAAATAAATAAATAATATTTAAATTTAAATAAATAAAACAATTCAATTTAGAATTCAAGACACTTGCACAGTAATGGCTTTGATCATCCTCTTTCTTACTATATTCACCACGCACGTCTTCCAAGCGGGATTAATAATGGTGCTTTTCAAACGATTTCAATATACTGTATGGGCGTGGTTAATTTATTTGGTTCTATCACTAACGTTCCACATTTGCAGTCTTGTAAGTATTGACTAAAAATTATTCACACTACGCAATAATTCGACCATGTTGCAATTATTTAGCAATACAGAAATGGACGCGAATATGAAATATCTTTTGGACCAGGTTTGGTTGCCGTTTACACTATTCACAGATTGTGTAAGTTTAAACTGGATTTGCTTTATTCTTTACACTTTGATTGTTTCACATTTTAAGGTGCAGTGATTTATTATCATCTTTACAAAAGATCTGCATTGATCATTACAGATCCGAAATATCAAAGTTTTTCTTATTTAAAAGAACTGTCAGCAAAATCTTAAAAATTGCAGTTGACGATCATATTGTTCCAGGTAAAAAATCTCAAAATAATTTGTGCTTTCAATTGCAGTAATTTTCAAAATTATTGCATTTCATCCACCAATTTTGTACCTTGCTTAAGATATTGGTTGTACAGAGTTGGAAATGAATTATTTTCAGATTAAATTGAAAATGATGAAATATTCGTGGCACATTTTACTTTTTTTAAAACAATTGTCTTTGTCATTCTTTGCTGAAAAGCTTAACTAATGCTAATTTGTACAATAAAACTTCACCGGATGAAAAGTGGATAAACAAATTAATACAAACATTTTGCATAAAACAAACCAGTAAACAAACATCCTTAAACCAGGTTGATCTCATTAAAGCTAAACATTGATGTTTAAAATTTTAAAATGTTTCAGAAAAATATTGCATTTTTTGTTCACTTGAGAAAGGTGAGCATTATTTGTCAGAAGTCAACGAATTTTCGTAAATAATTTCTTCCACACATCGAAAAGAAAGCTCTCCAGATGAACACAAAATAACAATAGTTTGTCATTTTCATAAATCAAATAAACGTGAGGACGAAATACTAATAAATAAAATACTTATATCATCGAATAATTTTTACATCAATTCACCAGTTACCTTTAGCTTTTGACACAAAATAGCTTAGCATAAGAGCGACTGCTTTTTCTTTATTCTCTTCACTGCCTGTAATACCGAGAACAAACCAAAGCATGTATTCTTTTTCAACCAATTCATATTCATTTGGAGCATTGATGCCTAAATGTGAAATCCAAACATAAGCCAATTTTCATTCCATTAACATTGTTAACTAAATCTCAGAAATTAAGAAAATATTATTTGTAAATATAAAAATTATTTTGCCAAACAAAAATATATTTGCCTTAACGCCCTTTAATTATAAATAAATCAAACGTAAGAATTGCAATGCGTACGTTATAAATCAAATTATTTTAAAAAATTACATTCAAATAAGAGCAGTAATAAAAAGTACAGAAATGAATAAATATAATGACATGAATGAAAAAATTAATTTAATAATTTAATCATACAAACATATTACAAAAATCAGCATAATGCGACAAATGAAAAACTAAAATTAATCTGCAATTAACTAAACTAAGAAAAGAATTTATAAAAAAGCGAAAAGTAAAATGAACATTATAAAAATGTCATGTAATTCACTACCTATCATGATTGAAGAATACAGTGTGTTGAAGGTTTCATTCAAAAATAATCTTGAGACACCTTTAGCCTGAGTGAGAGGTAGAATATTTCCAAAATCCATCACCACGTTATAGTTTCCTTCTGTCTGTAATAAACTAATTGCACTAATAAGCATAGCTACATTATAACGAGCATCCATACCAATAATTTTTGAAAAGCATCTAACTGAAAAAAAGTTACCGCTTTTCCATCATAAGTAAACCTGATTAAAAAAGCGCTACATGACTGAGCAATAAAACACCTGTTAATTAACAAAATAGAATTGCATAGTATTAAAAAATTTCCATATAAATTTCAAAATTCATCAAAAAAATTACCCAGTGATAAATAAAAGTACATTCGTTTTCATTTTTGATTAAATTTATAAGTAGGCGGGCATATAGTAAATGAGAAAAATATTAATTTGCTGTTGATGGTTCAACTTACTGTATTGACAGTATTAAAAATTGAGGTTCTGCAAAAAATTAATAAAAATTAGAACTTGGCATTTTTGTAATAATCTTTTTTGTCTCAGTTTGTTGAATCTTGAATAAGAATATTAATAGTTGTAATCAAAAACTGACAAAATTTTATAATCAAAAATAAACACAGAAAATACTCATTAACAAAAAAAAGAATTTATTAATGCATTATATTGTGGTCTATTTGAAGTTTTAATGTTTAAATTTAAAAATTTAGCAGTTCAAAAAGGAATCCATCTAAAAATTGTGAGCCATTTATACACATTTTATAACAGTAATGCTCACGATAAGATAATAATTGTAATCATGAGTTAACTTTTCATAAATATTGATTAATCAAACACTAAATTAAGTTTTGAAAAAGTGACAGAATGAAATCTTATTATAAGTCTTCATCTACAAAGACAAAGTCAACGTAGCTGCTTTTGTAATCATAGCTTTGTTTTAAAATATAACCTGTACAGACGGTTTAAGTTTTGCTGTTTACAAGAGTAGAATTCTACTGTACCTGATTTTACGTATATGTTGAAAATTTTACCTCTGAAGTCTGAGTGTAAAGTACAGACTCCATTGGAAGAACTTATCCACCCTTTATGACAAGATTCGAAACTGTGGCCAATGATTAGCAATATTTTTAAAGTCTTATTTAATCAGAACAATCAGATACAAGCAATAATTGCATTCAGTGAAATTCATTCTGTCAAAGTAAAGTTATCAGTAGTAATGTTGACAATAATGCGTAGTAATTCTGAAATAATTTTTATTTGAATATTTAAAATTTTAAAATAAGACTGAAAAAATTTATTAACTTAATTAATATGGAATTTTTGTCATTTCTTAATTTAATTTAAATTTTTTAATACAATAGTGATTTTAACATAACTTGATAATCTTTATTAATTTTACAGTAGTTTTTGTTTATTTCAGTATAGATTGTTATGTAGGTGTTAGTACTTATTTAGCAATCGTTCATATATATGTTTAAACATATAAGCATATACATAAACATATAAACACATAAATTCTGCATTCCTAAACGTAAGCGTATATATATACGTTTATGGGTGTTCAAATTTTTGTTTTATATAGTTATTTGTTATTGCATTTTATTGTGCAGTTAAATTTGTTAGTTGATGATGTTTTTATCGTGTTGTGTCTTATTTATCAATTAATTGCAATTCAGATTTTCTTATTTTACTAAGTTTATTATGAATTTTGTATTGGTTTAGTTTCAGCTTAGTTTGTAATTTTCTCGTAGTTACGTTTAAAATTTCATCAGAAAAATTTCCGTTGTGAAAAACAAAATAATATATTTGATTATTACTTTTCTTTTGATTTTTGGCTTTCTTTTAGACTTTCAACGAGCGTTTTGTATTTGTTTGTGTAAGAATGTGCTCAGATGTACATCTGGAATTAACGGTTAAGCATTGATATGCCGAATTAACACATTTTGCATTCTTTTCGTATTTTTAATGCCATTTTTCTCTGCTACTTACTTTATTTGCTTAAGCTAGTTAAGAACTATTATTAGATTCAGAGAGGAATAAAGAAAATTTGAAAATTTTGGATTTCAGTGATTGAATGTGTTAAAACACATTGTTAATTGAGAAGATTTCTTGTCAAGGTAGAAGATAAAAAGATTATGCTTAGCCATCTTTGTATTCATACGGTATGGACATTCTTTGCAGGAGTGGACGTGTTAGTAGTGTGATGTAGTTCCTGTTGTTTAACTTGCTTCTATTGTGCATGTGTTTATTTCTATTCGGTCAATAAATAGCAGAAAATGCTATACTGTTGTACGTTAACTGATCACTGCAATCAATCTTACCTGTATTTACAACAGAATGCATTATGAAAATTTCAGTTTCAGTATAGGTGAAATGGTTTGCGAAAGAAAATTGTCATTTACATTTTGCTTTGAATATTGCATTATCAAATATAATTTTTCACTGCTTATTTGCATAATTTTTTAAATGCTACATTTGATAAGATAGGTGTTTTTGACAAGATTATGAAATTTCAACGTGTTTGCTCTTCAGCGTTAAATGAGCTCGACTCTTTGAAATTGAGAAACATTTTATATCAACTGTAGTTTTTTTATTTAGACAAAAATGAATTTATCCAATATTAAAATAGAGGCTGATGGAAGAGCGTTGATAACGCAGTCTAATAATGCCAAAATTGGTCGGGGGTCAGGTTTGTTGCTTCTGAAGACTGAGTCAGCACGAAACACGCTCACAAGCAGTATTTTGAGTAGAGATATAACTCGACCTTCGACTTCGTCAGCAAAGCTTAAGCATGCAGAACAGCAGCATGAAGATCCATTTGAAAGCGGTAACTTGCAATGAGGTTGTCGATTGATTATGTCAGCTTACAATGTTTTTTACAGTACGCCGTCATTTCAAAGAACTAATTTCTCGGGGCGGAATTTCATCAGTAAAAAAGCAGCATCCGTCGAAGCCAATTGTGACCAGAAAAAAGTTTTTCGCAAGTTGCATTCTTTTTTTTTCATTTAGAAATTTATTATCACTAAGCTTGTTTTGATAAGTTTCGTTTTTAATTTAAATTTTTGCAAAATATTTTTTTAAATATATGTTCATATTTTATTTATTGTTCTTGTGAACTTCAGAATAATAATATATATATATATAGTTGACTTAAACGTTGCGATTTAGGCTAAGTTCCCGCAGGTTTCTTCATCAAAAGTTTTGTATTTATCGAAAGCTCAGATTGGACGGAAATTGGCTGCACCTAGTAGCAGCTTAATATTGCAGCGAATAAAGCGGAGAGAACATGTTAAGAAAAAACCAGGCAAATCAAAAGAAGGTAACTTTAGCAGACAACAGTGTATGAATTGAAAAATGTTGTAAATAAATATGTATATAGTTCGTGCGCAGCCACCGTCTATGGCAGCAAATCAGATGCAAGGCATTGTGATGGAAGCGGACGATGATGAACGTAGAAAAGTGCAGATGTGTCAGTATCCTGGAGGTGACTGCGGTCTTCCAGCTTTTGGTTCAATTGGACTTTGCATACACCACGCACCTCCAGATCCTCAATACGGATTGATGCAGTGTCGGTATCCAATGGACTCTTCAAAACTAAGATGTCCAAATACGACTTCAATGTTGCATTCTCAAACTGGGCAAGAGAATTTTGTTTCTCGTAATGATTTATTTTTCAATTGTATATATATAATTTGTGTATTTGTAGATTATGCGAATTGCATGAGAGCGTAATTTTGCAGATTGAGCTTGACAAACGGAGAGAAGCTAGGCGAATGTATACCCGATTTAGAGTAGATAAAGAATTGGAGTCGTTTATGGAATATCTGAACAAGCCCAAACGGAATGTTAAAAGAAAGAAAGAGACATCGCCATTAAACAGCACTGTCAGCAGTCTGGGTAAAATTTTGCTCAAACTTCTCTGCTAAGCCATATTAAAATTGGATGTATATATTTATTTATATATGTTTAGATGAAAGTTCTGAAACTGAATCAGAGCCAGAAACGGAACTAATGAAATTAAGCCATCCTGTACCGGATCTGCCTTATCATTGCCTTGTTGAAGATGATGATCTGTTATGGTAGAAATTATTTATTGTTTTGTATTAATTTATAATCAGTTATCAATTAATTTTATTGCAAATGAAATAATATTGAAGTAAATTTTAAATCTTTTTGGTGATCGTGAAAATGATTTGTCAATGTATCTGTTTTGTGTTAGCATTTTTTAAAAGTTTATACACTGATGTTTTTTTTCTGATGTTGCAGTCGTGCTCAGAATTTTTCTCAAAAAGAAATATTCACAATGTTACGCGATTATCACATTGAATATGAAAATACGTTGTTAGAGTTAGCTGCTGCTTTGACGATGAAATGCCAATTGCACAGGCTGCAATCGGGACAGCAGTGTCAGGGTAAAAGTTACAGCATAATTGTTTATTTTGATGCCTTGTTTATTTGTTTGTTTGTTTATTTATTTATTTATATTTTGAGCTATTTTCAATTTACAGAAGAAACTTCCGTTGAAGATCGTTGGAATATTTCGGTGGAAAAATGTCAAAATAGCCAACGATTTTTTGTGCGAAATCAAAGCGAAGTTTTCCGCTACATGGCCCTGGAGAAAGATCGTCTGGAAAATACGTTAGTATTTTCCTTCTTTTTTCTTAATTATACGTTAATATTGTTTTTTTTTGTTCTTCTTTAGCAATAAATGCTTATATGATGTATTCGAGAAAAGTGCTTGCCGTAGGTATGCTCTGCCATTGTTGAATTATTGTGACAAACGTAAGTTGCAATTGAGCAATATAATTTGGAAAGTATATGAAGCAGAAATTGATTTTTAGACGCGTATGTGGAGAAGAAGCAGTATTTGTTCAAAAAGTGTACTTATCCGAAGTGTACGGTTTCAGCAGTTGTAACTCAAAAATACTGTGCAGAGCATGCATTAATTGCTCAACTCAAGTCACCAGACCAGAACCTTACGAGGGTATTTTTTTTTACTTTAATTTTGTTTAATTTCATTAATTTCATTTATGCAAGTGCTGCATGTGTTGAATGTGTTACCGATAATAATTGAATCTAATAGGATGAAATTAAAGCAGCGCTTGATAATGATGACGAAGAGCTACTTCAGAAACTGGAAGATTCTGAATTTGGAAGCGACTTTTTGGTATGTAGTTATATTGAAATATGCTGTCATCATGTAATGTTTTTTTTATTTTCAGACACACCTTCGCCGGTTTAGGTCTGCACGTTTTCCGTATCAAGATTGGAAAGTGTTGGTAATGTTTTATTTTTAATACGAATATTTCAAATTTGTATTTTTTTACTTTCCAACAATAGGCTGAAAAGCAACGAGCTATGAAGAAAGAGACAGATGAATCTGCTGATTCGAAGATAATAGATGATAGTTAAAAAGAGAGAAATGTCGATCCACATTCAGTGATATATGTTAATTTAGTTCTATCCTGTTGATTGATGTTTCCTCATCCAGTGAAGCATACATCTTCATACACACTTATTCATTATATAATCTTTCAATTTATCCTTTTTCCATTTATGCACTTTTGTTTACTTATTTTTTCTTCTATAATTTATTCATTTCCCGTGTGACAGAAATAATTTTTTGTGATGATTTTTTTCATATTTTAAAAAGCGGCCAATCAGGTCGATTAATTTTGATTTAAATGGGTATTAAATTTTATGTGGTTTATGTGATTGCAATGTGCTTCTTCAACGTAATATGAAAAAAATGTGACAAAGGTTTAGTTGTTTGTTTGAAATTGTTTCAATTGTGAAATTATTAAAGAGAAACGCTTAAATTTCAAAAAAAAATTTTTTTTTGATTTCTCAAATGAGTAGTTGATAAAAGTAGTGCAAAAGTGAAATAGTTTTCCAAAGGAGATTATTCACATTGATCAAATGATGAAAATTGAATTTGTGCAATGAAAAGCATTTGATTAATGATAAAAATGCCGAATAAAGCTTTCAATCAACAATAAAAGATGAGTAAATGAAAAAAATTATTTGTTGGCAAATTTGAAAAAGTTAATTTTATAATAATAATAATGATGGTGATGATGATATTGTGATTTATAATTTATCAAAGATGAAAACGAAAAGCAGCATAAAAGTTGTGGGAATATTTTTTGAATAAAAGTATTCGTATATAGAATGATTTTCAGAGAGAAAAAAAAAGAAGAAATAGCAATAAGCATAGTTTGGTTAGTTATTTTCTTCTGATATTTGGATGATAAATTTGGTTTATGTGTCGTCCGCCTACGGTGACCCGAAAAGCATTCCAGCCGTGAAAACAGGCTTTTCTCTTCAATATGTGTTGTGTGTGTATGTGTGTGTACTTGAGAAAATGGCCATTGCATTTATGGTTTTGGTTGTTTTTCGGTGCACCAAGCAGTCGAAGAAAGAAGAAGAAGTCGAAAAGTTGAAAAATACTTTTGTTCATCTATTTCATTCATCTCATTCCCTGAGGTGAAATTGATAATATTAATAAATTAATAATTATTGATTGCTATTTTAATTTTTGTCGCTTTTGTTCAGTCACTTTGCACATGTATCCGATCAGTGTTGGAGTGATTTTTTGTCTGATCACGGTGAGGTGTGCATCCGGAGTTCGACTGTATTTAGGTGATCAGGGTGTGGTCGGCTGGCTGAATTTCGATTCCAAATCAGCCGACAGTAAAGTTGAGCTTCAGGTGAATTTGACCGGTCTTCCGGTGACTGTCACGCACGTCGAAGTGTCCTTCCACGATGCACCGTTTCTACAAGGTGACCAAGAGTGCTCGTTGTTGGCCAGCTGGTCGGCTTACCCGCTTACCAACGGCAGCTATACAGTGCCTGTAGCTTTGACCGGCGACGGTGGTCACTTGGTGAACAGAGAACCGCTTGAATTGGCACCGCATTTCATGGATCGTGTGTTCAGCGTGCTGGTGAGGGGCGTCGGCACGGACGTGGCCGTCTGCGCCAACTGGCTCGACGACGCCCAAGTGTACCTGGGTCGCTTTTACGGTAGCCAGGTCGCCGGCCCGGTCTACGTGTTCTCGTTGCCACGTCACCGGCGGATGCAGCTGCTGTCGTTGCTGGTCAACGGTGAAAATTCCGAAACCCATGTCGGCTGGTCAATAAGACGCAAATGGTGGCCGGACTCTAGAAATGGCCGTGAACCTTCGGATTCGTCGTGTCGCCTGTCGGCCGAAAAGGCACCGCTCTGGTTCCATTCGACCGACGACCGTCAGCTTCTGCAGCCGGACACCGAACCCCGGCTGATCACTGTCGACAACGTCCAACACCACCTCTCAGAGCTGACCAACTCGGTGCTGGTCATCAAACGAGCGGACTCTGATCACGCCTGGCGTCAGTCGACCACGTTAGCCTGTGCCGCGTTGTCACCGGTGGCCGTGTATGATGGTCTGGACTTCACGTTACCGGATGACGATCGAATACAAATTCGCCAACAGTCGCCCTTCCATCCGGTGACACTCACTCACACTTCACCGAATCGAAAAGCTGAACAAAAAAGCACATTTAGCGTTTACGTGCCCTTGGACTTGGACAACAAAAATCTATGCGAATCTGAAATTACTGAAAAAACCAAATTGAATCTGTTCCAACAGCACCAGCAAAACAATAGCGTACAAATCGTCTTGGATGCAACTTTGTACGGTGACCGGAGCATCATGTTCCACAAGTTGGAAATTCAAACGGCCGGAGCAGCAGGGGCAGCTTGTTACACTCTGCAGCCGGCCAACATGCGAACAGCCGTGGCGAGGTTCTTCTATCCGTCCATTGGCGAGGTGAAGTTCCACCAGTTGAATGACCACTGGCAGTCGACCACTTGGATCGTGCCAGACGTGCAGATGCTGTTCGACTTGAGTGCGCCGGAGAAAGCTGTATGGCAAATTAGTGAAAAATCCATCGGCTGGTCACAAGAGGAGATGGCCTGCTCAGCAGACAGAGATTTATTCGACCCGACTAAACTGGGCTCTGATTATTGCTTGAAAGCGGCCGAAAGTTGTCCAATTGGCAGTTTGAATGAAAAATACGGTGAACTTTTTTTTACTGGACAACGAGACCAATTACTGGTAAGTTTGACAATTCTATTTACATCTTTTGTATATAGTTTTGCTGTTCCTTTTTTTTATTAGCACTTTCAAGTATGTGTTGTGCTCAGTGTAGAAGTATTTTTCAATGATAATAATAAATGCACTTGAATTCAATAAGCATTGCATACGACTGTTTATTTCAATAATATATATCAACAGGCAAACATATTTGTCTGTGATACTTGTTTTAAAATATTCGTATCTTGCTTGAGAACAACGTTGACAATTAATTGTCTCAAGCTTTAAAATAACATCAACACAATTTCGTCAAAGCAATCTTATTGCTTGCTCCTAAGCAGAAAGTTCACTTTTTATGTTTTTTTTTAAATTTTATTTCAATATCTTTAAAAACATCTTCATCGTTTAGAAATTTATTTTTTAATGATATTGGCATTTTAGGGTCTCGGTATTTACGCGACTGAATTGTTGCCTTTGAATGGTCCATTTTCAATAATTGGTAATACGTTGAGCTTAAATTTTGACTTCGCTTCCGCATGTGCTAACATCACCTTGACTGATGAAACAACAGCGTCTTGCTTTTCTCGAAATAGAACAGCTACTGACAGCAAAGTGAAGCCAGTTATTTTAACCGCTCATTTTGACAGTCCTCACCTGCATGGTGAAATAACAATGGTGAGGAAAAAAAAAATTTTTTTTTTTAAATATATGATATATTTATAAATTTATTTGAAACGAAAATTCTCTTTAGGTTCAGTATGTTTCAGTTGAGAATCCAACAACTGGAGTCGATTCTCCTGCTGCTATCTACTATGAACTTAGTGGAGAAGAAGTAAATGTGTACACCTTTTTTTATTCATTAAAATGATTGCTGATAATAATGGATTTTTGGATGTTTTAAATGAATCCGTGTGGTTATTTTGCATTTACATATTCATTTAACAGTTAATATAAGATGTAGTACTGTTAAAAGAAATTGAATTTATTAATTTGATTATATTGTAATGATATGAAATGCATTCATCATGCATTTATAATAATGCATTGAGGTTATTATTAATTTTTATTAATTATAAACGGATTTTTTATCTTAATACTTAAAATTAAAAAAAAATTTCTTCGCTGTTTTAGTGCTGCTTGATTTTTAGGAATATGAAGAAATCGTTGCTGTAATATTGGATAGTAACGATTTGTCAGCATGTAATTCTGAACAATCAGTATACAATCCGTTTTATATTCGTATTTCACAATCTGTAAGTAATGCTTTTATATAATGAATTTCGCTGTATACTTTAAGTGGATAATTTTTCAAAGGCGAAATAATGCAAATGTATAAAAATGAATTTTATTTTTGAAATTATATTTTTTTGTATTTTTCATTTGATTTACAAACTGATGAATTGAATGAATTTTTTTTATTTTATGATATCTTATGTTAAATCCAAGTATATTCTATACTATAAAAAAGCTCTTTATTGGCATTGTTTTATAGGTTTAAATAGACCAAGAAAGCTGAGGAAACGTTTATTTATCTTTAATTTGTTAATCTTTAATTTATTTGGTTATAATAATAAATAAATAGATTTGATGTGTTCTTTACTGTACTGTGAAACTGAATAATTAGAAAGTGTAGCAGTTAAAAATGAAACATTCATATAGTAAGAAAATTAATGTGAATAGCATCTGCTACAAGTATGTCGCAGTTGAATGTAGGTTGCTTTTTTCCGACTGTCCAGTTTTAATATTTGACAATACACCCGAGTGCTTCTTTGTCATAGTTCAATGATTTTTGCAAATAACAATAAATCTGTTCTGCAACAAGATGAAATATTATGAAAACATGATTGATATATAATTTTATTTTCTTTATTATGAGAATTTTATTTATCACAAATCTGGAAAGTTAAAACTACATTATTTACTGTAATTTTATTTGTTTATACATATAAAATGTTTATTATTTGTTTTTTTCTTAATATAGGTTGCGTATCCTTATAATTACACTTGTGAATATATGATTTCAAAAGTATTAATTCAAATAATTATGCCTAAATATTAATTTAATCAGCTTTCATTATGAAATGTCATCAATTAATCTAGTAAACAAATATTTAATAATGATGAATTTAATGTAGAATTACACTAAAGTGTGCCGAAGAAACAAACTTATTTGTGCAATTGGTGACTTCACTCTGAAATCTGAAACAGTCTTACATACTAATGAACGTGATAAATTTTGTGTTCCGTTCATGCCACTTCATGGTCCCTACAGTGGTAAGTTAATTTGAATAAAAATTTTCTCTGCTATATACATTTTTAATAAAATCTCAAATGTTCATTTTATATTATTCATTTTGCTATTCAACAAATTCTGCGATTGACATGTGCCAGTTTGTAATATATTTTTCTTTCGAAACATGAAAGGACATTATAGCAAATATGTTATTTAAAAAATTATTTTAATGTAAAATTTTTAATAATTTTGTCTTTTTTTGACTTTTATTTTTTCTTATCTGTTAAGTTATAATGTTGTGAATTGCTAATGTGCTTCATCATTACATGGCGTCGTGAGTAAAAAAAATGTTGATCCATCTGTTTCATAATTCATCTTATTCAAGTTTGAACACTAGCAGCTGAGCTTAATTTTTTTTTAGTATCTGGAAAAGTTTTGCTTTTGAAAAGCGTCAAAAATCCGAGTAAAAAAGTCTGTGCTCTTTTGGAATTTGTCGAAGTGAAATCCGTTAACATAACAGCAGATCGCTCATTGACTGCGTAGGTTAAAATTTTTTTTATTTTTTTATATTCATTCAAGGAAACATTCATAAAAAGTTTCATTTAGACCTAAACGTTTAAAAAGTATGAAAAAAGTTTTTATAAAAAATGAATTTGATGAATTAAAGAAATGCAAATAATAATACATGAATAGTTGAAACGAATTTTTTTAAATATTTTAGAGAAGATATTTTACCGATTCTTTCAAAACATTTGCAATTGGAAATGCACGAAGTGGATGTTCAAGTCAGGCACGTAGCTGTGAAATATTCCAACTGTGAACATTACACTGTTTTTATTGCAGGTAAATTAGCCTTTACATTAATTACTTTAATTAAAATTAAAATTCAACTACATGGTTAATCATACGTAATTGCAAGTGATATATTTGAATATAAAACAATGTTTTCAATATCTATTACTGTAATTTTATGCATGTCAATTTTATTTAACTTTGATATGTAATATAATTTTATATCACATTGTAATTCTTTGATTAAATTGCAAAAAACTTTTCTATTTTCAATTTTTTGTAGATAATAAAAATAACAACGCTATCAGTAACTTTTTATCAACGTCAAGATGGAGTCATTTTGGTTCAATGCTTCAAAAATTACGACCCCACGAATGTGTGATTGCTAGCAGCTCTTCAGCCTTGCGGATGGGATGGTTTTGGGGTAATTAAAACAAAAAAATTATCCTTATTTTATTAATAATTTTTTTTTGTTTTAAGTAACAGCTTGCATTGCCGTGGCATTTATTTGGATATCATGAAAATATTTTTCAGTGTGATTTCCTTCTAGTCAATTTTGCTTTTTTTGATGAAATGTTTATTGTCCATCCCATTTTATGTGATGGAATTGTAGAATAAAACAATTTTTCAATTATGACGGGTAGCACTCAATTATGTGCTGCTGACGCATTGTCTATTTCAGCTGTTTATTTTGTTAGTTGTCTTTGAAAAATGAGGGGAAAACTATTTGAGAAACTTGTAAAATAAAATTTCACTTATTAAAAATTTAATTTGTTTTTTTTATCAAAACACGAATTTTAATCTAGGGCATTGCTGCAAAAGTATGTCAATGTTAGTTGAGTAATTTGTTCAATTTAATGCAGAAAATTAATTATTGACATGCTTCTTTGGTGCTAGAAGGTCAATTTATTCAGCTCTCTGAATTTTTACTTTAATAATTTAACTAAAATGTTTGAATTCGAAAAGCTATCTGCGAAATGTTTACTTTTTAAAATTGTTTATTATCAAATTTAAAATTCATCAGTTTGCGCAAATCATGATAAATTATTTGCAATTACATGAATTGTTGACATTGAAAACATATGCAACGTTGCGTGTGCAGACATTGTATTTTCTGTAATGATGTGTATTTTAGAATAAAGATGATTTTAAAGAAGTGCAATAAATTCATGTGCAAAAAATATATTATAATCAGGAACGATGACATAGCTGTTATTGTAAAGTTATTATTCAAGTGATTGCAAAACTACAGCATATTTTGCATTGCTTTGATAAAAATTCATTTAAAGATATTCTATTTGAACAAAATAAATAAAAGTAAAACATAAAAACTTGAGGCTTTCTTCTGCTGCTCATTATTTCATAAATCTGAATGAAATGCAATTATTTGTTGTTTTGCATAATCAGGAATTTAATGAACATACATGTACATTGCTGATGAATCACAATAATGTCATAATATAAATTTTAATATTTAAATTTTATTCTTATAACTGCTCGACTTCATTACATATATATTTTGTTTTCACACGTCAATTGCAAATATGACTGCTGCAAATCTTCACTCGTTGAAAAGTCCAAAACTTACATCTCCAATCTGTTATAATTGTGTTCACAGTAATTCAGGTCAATCAATGCGGCGTACTTTAATTGATGATTACAGCTGACACACCGGAATACAATACTTATAGTAGCCAGTGCAAATATATTGTAAGCTTTTCTGAATATTTGCTAATAGCTGATCAAATGATGCACAAGCTTTTTAAGTGTTCTTAACCCACACACCTGGTGCTGTCTGTGCAAGCTATAAAAGCTGCTTTTAGTTGCTCAAGCAAGACACTCTTTATTCTTTTCATTAGTCTGGAAGAAAGATTTGCGTAATACAATCGTAGTCTTGCGACAAAACTGCTTTGCTGCTTCTTTAACAAATGAAAAAAGAAATCATCTGGAATCAGGATCTTTGGATTATTTAGAGTTAACGTATTAAAAAATAGTTCGTGTTTTACAATATTCAGAAGAAAAATGGAAAATATAATCGGAATTAAAACCTCATACACAAATTACGGAAAAGGTGAACAATAATACACTATAGATCATTTGAAAACTTAAGGAATGAGATCTCTTTTAACTTTAGAATTGTTAATGATAATAATGGTTTTGAAAAATCTATAAAAATGTCAATTTTGTACTAAAACTGATATAATTTTATCATTATTATTTATTTAAACAAATATAATATACTATGTACAAAAAACAAAATAAAGTAAAATGATCAGAAATACAAAAAATTTAACTATAAAAGTATTTTTGTCCAAAGCTTACATATTTAACATTTTCATTTTAAAATTAAAGTGACTGCAAAAAAATAACATTTATAATTGCTAATCATTGTAATAAGATGTAAAATTTTGCTCAGTATGTTTATTTTATAACATTTATTTTTAATTAAACAAATGTACAGTTTTATTGCTTTTAAATATACAGGTCAAGCCTAAATTTGTCTGAAGTTGAAAATGATAAATGCAATATGCATTATTATATAATGTTATTATTTTATATTACTTGTGCAGAGAAAAATCAGAATATTTCATTTTTGTCACTGCAATTTTTTGATACCAGTGAACTGAATTTTGGTCGACAGTAATTGGCCATCGTTGCATTTTGTTAGTGTCAAGTATCATGAACGGGCAACATCTTCAGTTTGTTATAGGTCAGTAGATAATACTCACCAAGTATGCTTAAAACGTAACAGGGCATTAATTTGATTAAACAGCGTCAATTGAACTTGTCACCTTTCGATCATTTTTACACGTTTGCTCATCTCTTTCTATAATTTTGGCATACAAATATATTAATCTGGCGTGCAGTAATATGGCAGAAAAGAAAAAAACTTCATCACGTGCAGTTCGCATCATTTGACCAATAATATTGATAAGTCAAGTGACATAAAAGCAAGCGATTAACTGTGCAACGAAGTCACTCTGTCATTCTTACTGTAGATTAGTCAACAATTCTGACTGGCGTACGAAGGAAAGCAGACGTGATTTGTGTTGCCCAATCGAATTACCGTAAAAACTCAGTTGTTCACAAATAAAATAAAATAAAGAATTAGAAATGGACCTATTTATTATTATTATTATTTACGATCATTCTACTGTAAAATGATTCAGTTTTCAATCTGTATTGATAATGAGCGTGCTGATAATTACCTTATTGGTGTAAAGTTATGCAATCGCTGTGCTGTCAAATTAAAAGTGATTAATTATATGTAGCAAATTAGTTGAGTGTGAACGTCTTAAATTTATAATAAAAAACAAGATGAATTATAAATTTGTCCTCTTTTATTTTATTTTATTTTATCTTTATTTAATAAGCATCGATTCAGAATTCATTTTTGTAACCAGTATGCTTGCCTGAAATTTACCATACTGACTGCTAAAAATATGATTATTTAAATTCATTCTGAAGATATTTAGTATTCAGTAAAATTTATAGCATGCTAAAGCGACTGTTTTTATTTTATAATATTTTGTAATGCTAACTGATAATTTAGTTAATTTTTAAAGCCATTTTCAAGTTTAACAATAAAAATTTGTCAAATAAAAATATTATATACATATATATGTAGTTACAATGACGTTACCTTATGTTTATTACTAAATCGAATGTGCGTAAAGTTTTCAAAATTAGTGCTGGCATGATTCATCACAAAAAATGTTATTCTTTCAGCATGAAAATAAGTCACAATTTTTTTCATGAGTTACAAAACATATTACTGCATTTTTTCGTAAATAACATACTTATAAAGTGCAGCAAAAAAATCAAGTTTATATCTTAAATTGTTCTAATAAATCAAATTCAAGTATTTCATTATAAAAATAAGAAAGAATATTTGTAAAAGTAAATTAAAGTTACAAAATAAAAATGATTACTTTTATTTTCTAAATGCTAAAATTTCAAAAATATTATTAACAAACTTAAGCAAAACAATAAAGTGATAATTAATGGAGACAGTGAAAGGCTGCCATTGGTTGAATGGCATTGGGCGGAGTTAGTGTTATCTGTAACCTACTATTTATTCGGTAAACTGATCGTGCTCAACATTAAGCAGTAGCGCCAGCTTTGGCCACTGGTGATAATTTTTCCAAATCAGCGCTGTATTTTATTTTACTTACATTTTACGTTATAATGAATAACTATTTTGGGACAGTTTCAGGATTGAAAAATGCTTATTCAGATACATCTCTGATGGTACAAGAACAAAATTTTGATTTTGATTCATACAACAATTTTGAAAACATATACAACAATCAAACTGCATTAAATTTTCATATCAATGGAAATGAAAGTTCGCATGGAATGATGAATGCTGTCCTGAACTACCAAGCTTTTCCTTATACTGAAAACTGCCACATTTCTGAATCGTCAGCAGAATTATTTTTGACAGATAAAGGAAATTACAGCTCAGAATCTATGGGTTTTGGTTCTGCTGCTGATCTTCAGTGCGATGGTGATGAAAATAATTTTGATTTTCTAACTCAAGTTGCAATACCACCGCCTCCAAAAAAACAAGAAAAAAAGATTAAAAAGAGGTATCGAAATCGTGAAGTTCAGTTACGGCAAAGACGTGCGGCAAACCTGCGTGAAAGACGTCGAATGCAGAGCATTAATGACGCTTTTGATGGTCTTCGACACCGTATTCCAACGCTGCCTTATGAAAAGAGACTTTCTAAAGTTGATACTCTTAAACTAGCTATTGGATATATACAGTTCTTGCAGGAAGTTTTGGAGAAAGAACCCAATGAATTGCCTTGTGATTTGCTTTCATCTAATAATCGTTCAAGTGGGTTGAGTGAAACAATCTTTTTGTCAGGAACAGAAGAAAAAATTAATAATCAGTATGGTAAGAAACATCATTCAATTAATTTTTATTTTATGATTTTTTATATTTCTTTCAATGAACTGTTGCTTTGAAATATAATGAAAACAATTATCATTTATTTAGATTTTACTTTTAATTAAATTTTTTATTTTAAAGTATTGGAATTTAAATTGAATGATAAAGCTAGACAAGATTTTGTATTGCAGAATAAAACTTTCTGAATAGCACTTTATAAAAATAATATTTTAATTAATATAAAATTTAAATTAAAAAATAATTGTTGTCATCTAAGTTTTGCAAAATTTTTTGCTTTGCCATTAGCTCTTTTACTGCTCAGTAATTTTTCAAAACTGATAGCATAATAATTTACTATTGTAAGACTATTTAAAATACTATTGTTCAGCATTTTATTAAAATTCTTTTAAAGATTATTAGCAGATGATCATATCAATGCTTAATTATAAATAATATGCATAAATAATAAATAGTGCTTTGTTTATTTATATTTTTAATTTTAGCTAATGCACAGCAGCATTTTCAAAAACAAAGTCAAATTGGAGTGCATTCGATGAGCTGGAGTCGTAATGATTCAAAATATGAAAATGGGAATACTTTTACTGCTAAACTCTGGATACCTGAAGTTTATCGAACAAATGGAAATGAGCATTCAACATCTTCTTTTCTCTTTTCTTCCAATCAGACATCATTGATAATCAATAATGATACGTGATATGTTTCAAATTCTGATGGTTCACAAAATCAATGTACTTTTTATATAAAAAATGAAATCAGTATTGTTTAAAAAATAAAAGTTATAATAAATATATTTGCAGTATAAGCTGCTTTTAAGTAAAAGGGTTCTATTTAAAAAATATTGACCAAAAAACAGAAGATAAGGTAAGCCAACTTGCTTAGATGGTTAATGGCAATTCACATGGAAGAAATAGACGCAGCTGGCAACAAGTGCAGTTTTCACACGATAGTCAATAAAATGATACATAATATCATCAAATTTGAATTAAGGTAGTTTACTGGTGTTACTATTTCTCTCTTCAGTGCTAAGTTGCCTTCTTACAAATGCAGCCCTTTACTTATGCTGCCCTTCAATAATGCTCTTATTTCTAACTGTCGATTTAATCTAGTTCGATTTTTGCCTGAAAACTCATTGCAGTTTAGCTGATCTTTGTCTAATCAAATCTAGCAAGTTACAGTTTTAGCATTTACATTCACAACTAAATATGAATAGAAATTTCATTCAATCAGTGATGAAACCTTATAAATACTCATTACAAAAATCTATAATTACATTTTGTTGCATAGATTAAATGGCATATATTACTTTTGTTTTAACTAATGTATTAGCAAATTTTTTTTAATACAAACAAAGCACATAAAACATATCACACGAATAATTCAAGTATGTAAATAGTGTGAAATTTAAGCTGCCAACGTTATCAAAGTAATGAAGCTACAGCTTTTAAATTTGAATTACATATTTAGTAAATAATGATTCCTTTATTGAACGTTGAAATTTATTAAAAAATGCTTATTATTTGAATAAAATAAATTTTAAAATTGAAAGTTTAGGACGAATATTTTAACTGAAGTAATGGCAAAATAAGTTATAATGTAGTCAGTAAAAAATAAGTATAATTAGTGCTTGTTAAGCGAAGGTAAATTTGATTCAATGAAGTTGTTTAACATATAATGAGGCATTACTTTATGTACAAAACATATTATAAATTATATAATTTAAAAGACTAAAAGTGTTAATCAGATTATTCTTATGAAGTTTGTTTATTATTTTATGCATAAAAAGTACAATAATATTATTTATATTTATATTTATTAAATGGGAATAATAATGCATGTTATTATTACAATATGTTGAAAATAATATTGAGATATAAATCAAAGAATACAGTAATGTCAAAATTAAGTAAGATGTGGCGTATATAATGGAACTAAAAAGAATTTGAATTTGAGCATTCTAGCATTATTTTATTACTTAAAAGCACAAGAAAATATGAAGAATCACAACCAATGGCACTGCATCACTCATATTACTGTAAGTAAAACAGTTGTCTTTGAAGTGTAAATGTTTTGATTTATTTAAAATTAAAATATATAGCTCTTATTGAAGGACAAATATGATAAAAATCTTTAAAATTTCAAACAAAATAGTGAAAAAACATGAATTGCAGCATTATGAAACCTGCAATTTTAATGTTCTTTGCTGATTTTTTGTTTACTTTATTAAAATTGCACCACACATTCTGTTTTTATGTTATTATGGAAAACACTTAAAAATTATAGCTTAAATCAGTTGCCGCACTATTTGAATAGCAGGAATGAATATAAGTTGAATACTAAAAATAAAATGAAAAAATATGTTTTAATCTCCAGTTTCATTTTAAATATCTGAAGAAATTTTATAAATTTGTCTCTTATTGTAGTAAACAAACATCGTTAAATTTTTATATTGATTTTTAGACCAGCATGGTAAGTTAGTTTAGGAATGCATATTATTTAATATTGGAAATTTTGATTTCTATTCAATTTTACTGCCTCATTGCTATTCTCTTCGAGCATTAGTTTATCTGCTGCTTAAATCTGCCAATTTTAGAGCTAGAAATTTAAATTGTTGCACTGTCAAACAAGCTAAAAAATTTACCCTTACTTTTAAATACTTTATATAATTTAAATTTCTTAGTTAGGTTTTTATAATGAAGCACAATTACTTTACTGCAAGCATTTACACTGTGCATCTACTTTAATATGCTTTGCTTTCATTTTATTGAATAAAATGCTTATGAAAATTTAAGCTAAAACTTTAAATATTTAAAATATTAATTATAATAAAAATAAAGTTTTAAAAGTAAATGAAAATTAATATTTGATGTGATATAAATTTTTTATTATTATAAAGTAGAAAATAAATTTTTTATATGTTCCAAAGTTGTTTCCATTCATATAACCAGATTTAACTTTACTTATTTTGAATAAATCTGAAATTATTCTTTCAAAAATAATTTGCGCTTAAATAATAGTCGGTTTTATGAAATATGATGGAGCAATATTTCAAGTATAAAAGAATTATTGGGAAAAAATTGAAAAGAATTTCATAATGCTTCATTTTTTCAAATATTGATTGCATTTATAAAATAATAATTTAAATACATAAAATGTTATTATTCATTCAATGATATGAAAATTATACCTATTTAGAATATTGCAATATTTCTATGAACTGTAAAAAATAATTAACAGGTTAACTTTTATGTCATGCTAGCAATTTAATCATTGCCATCATTTGTATGCTTTCAGCTACAATTCAATAAAATCTATATAAAGAAAATTTATAAGTTTCAATTGCTTGTGCAGTGATGTTTTTTAAAAAGCTTTTGAAATTGAACCGTAAGTGTTGAATGATTTTACTAAAAATTTCATGAATAAGCATTTAATATGATTTAAAAATTGCATTGTATTATGTTAAATTATTTTATCAGCTATGAAAGTTTAAAAAAAATATGAAGAAAGCAAACCTTTTTTCAGCATAATGTTTCAAGAATGTTTGGAAAGCAATAAAATTTTATTTATTTCTCACATAATTTGGCATTTCAAGACTAATAAATAACAAATCAGCATTATGTTAAACGTCATCACTATATGTTAAAAAGTATTCAGTAAAATGAGGGTGTGTACAACTCTGATCACGTAATATAATAAAACCTATTATTAAACCAGACGTATGTTTTGAATGGCCAAAAAAATATCACAATCTATAAAATTTCTTTCAGACAAATTCATTGAAATGAAGCAAATGTGCTAACGTGACAACACTTGTTTGTCAGGCTGAATTGTGTATTTTCTATTTGAATAAGAATGTTAATTCAACATGTAAATTCATTGATGAGATTTAATGAATTGGAAAACAGTTCAGCGAAGCGAATAAACGGCATTGAAATTACAAATTAACATAAAGCAAGAATTAATGTGCAATTTTTAACTTTCAAGTTATAAATAAAGAGTAAGGCGACTGCGTCGACTTGATTTGCCTGCTTCTGATTCGATCGTTGACTTATTACGATTGGATGCCTTCATAAACGCTGCTGATACGTTCAAAAGCGATCCTTTCCAAGCATAAGAACGTAGAAAAGCGAGAAAACGTTGCAGTGTAACAGCCGCTTGCCAGTTTAGACGAATCGATTTTTAGCCTTGTCGTCAACCCTCGTCATTCTACTTTGCCGCTAATGTCAACCCGTCAAGCTGTTTTCAAGTCCAGACGGTCAGGCAAGCTTTTCAAATGCGTGCTGTTTGGATTTTCCAGACAACTTGGCAAAACCTTGCTCAGCTAAACAAATTCCATCACTCACATGTTACAACACTTATGCATGCAACTGTTACAACTTTTACATTGAACTTGAATAATTTTATGACAACTTACGTCCAATTTCACCCACTTCATCATTTACAATTTTTCCATCATTGCCTGCTGTTCGATAATTATTAATTGTCATCACTGTGGTTTGTTAATCGAATATGAACAATAGATGGAAATGATCGATTACATTCCAAAGCATTGTACTCGTTTGATGCGCTAGTTTAATAATCCAAACCACAGCACGTGGTGCAATTGTGGTAACATAATTTTCAGTTAGCATTCTTTCCCATGTTGATTCTCTTCCGTCAATTTATATGGTGTAAGAATTGACAAATTTGTTTAAAATGTAATTGAAAATAACAATTTTAGAAAATTATGACGAATTTTTTCACTTATGCATGGATTTATTTATTTGTTGTACGCATGTTGCCGAGTTTTGGTGTTTCGTACGCGTACACTGAGCATCATTCACTGTGGAAAGCGGAATTTCCTCGATGTGCTAAAGATTCAGAAATTATCGAACGTCTTCTCAGCACTTATAATAGAAACAAAGTGCCAGGTGGAATGGCTTCCGTAAAGCTTGAAGTTTGGGTCCAAGAGATTACTTCCATTTCAGACATAACTTCTGATTTTAACATCGATCTTTATGTCAGTGAATTATGGCTGGATCCTGCCCTCAGTTATTCTCATATGAATCCGTGCAAGCAAAATCTCTCATTGAACAATGAAATACTCAAACACCTTTGGACGCCAAATTCATGTTTTATCAACAGCAAAACTGCAGAAATTCATGAATCGCCTTTTCCAAACATTTTTCTCCTCATTTATCCAAATGGAACAGTTTGGACCAATTATCGTCTGACGTTAACAGGTCCTTGTACAATGGATTTGACAGCGTTTCCTTTCGATTCTGTCACTTGTCAACTGACTTTTGAAAGTTTCAATTACAACACTGATGAGGTGAAAATGTCATGGACCGATATTGGTGTCGAGCCAATGAGAGAAAAAATGGAACTCGCAGATTATATGCTAGAAAATATTGTCAATTTCAGAAATGAAGTGGTGCGTATTTTCTTCATTGTTGCTCATTATCAACTGATTGTATTTTTCAGTCTTATCCAGCCGGAAAATGGCATGAGCTAACGATGCAGTTTAAATTCAAACGTCGACCAGGTTGGTATATTTTACAAGCCTACTTGCCAACATTTCTTACTATATTCATTTCTTGGATTGCATTTTGTCTTGGAACCAAAGCCATTCCTGCCCGCACAATGCTAGGCGTTAATGCATTGTTGGCCATGACTTTTCAATTTGGTAATGTTATTCGAAATCTACCTCGAGTTTCATACGTCAAAGCTATTGGTAAGCATTCCAAGCTTTATTTATAAAGCATTGCAAAAAAAGTAAGAAAGAAAACATGAACAAAATTGAACATTGTTGATCAGCTTTATTTGAAAATGAACTGCATTTAAAATACTATTTTATTATAAAGAACAAAAAACCAAACAAAATGTTTCTTTAGAGTTTAATATGAATTATTTTTTTTGAGAGTGTGTTAATCAGGAATAAACGGAAGAACAATTTCAGGTAAGTCTTTTCTGTCCTGAGGTGGCAGATCAATTTTTTGGAAAGCATGAATTATGCTAGGTCAATATTTTCAATTAGTTTTCTTGAATTCAGTTCGCACGACAAGGCGTACGTAGCATGCTAATTTATTTTTTCCCTCCTAATATATAAAATAAGTAATTTTTTATTTTATTTTCAAACTTTTTAAAAAATCACATGCCTTTTTTTTTGTATATTTTGAATTTCCTAATGAAATTGTAAATTTCTATGCTTTTTTTTCACTCTTAAAAATCAAAATGAATTCACTATTTATTTCATTAAGTGTTTCAAATGCGATTTGTGCTTGTTTCAAACTGGTGCTAAACAATCAAATTAATTTTTATTACGTTTATTGAGTGAATTTTATTTTCAGTGTTCTGTGTTATCTAGTTAATTTTTTTTTTGATAGCAATTTTCAAAGGAAACCTTATATATATATATATTAGTGTGTGTGCGTAATGTGAAGTATTTTCTTGTAATGATATTAATCATTGAAGACAAATTATATCAACAGCTTTTTTCTGTTTTACAAGCAAAATTGTACATGAAAATATTAATTTAGTTTAAATAAGAAAATATGCGTTATTTTGTGCAGAATTAATGCTTCGCTGAAATTGGTCAGCGTATGGACAAATCAGCAGGGAATATTTTAATGTTCTTTCATTTGGCATTGAATTTTGACCATGCTTAATGGATCGAACATTGGAATGATTATAAGAGACCCGTTTGGGATGCAAAAGTGATAAGCATCAAGCAACCAGCTTCTCATCTGTCAAGCAGTGATGTCGGAAAATTGCAAGCATGTTTGTTGTTAATCAACGATCATCTGATTGTATCTTCTTTGTAAACATCATTTAGCATTCACTTGCATAAACTTCTTTGCAAATAATTTGTCACATTTTCTATATCATTTCGAAAACAACTTTGCTGATTATAAATATTTGCTAATTGATTCAGTATAAATTGCTGTTTTTCAAAAGAGCAGTAATCAATACCTTAAAAAAATGTTTGTTAATTTTTGTCAAATTACAAAACTTGCACTAGATGAATAATTTTTATTTCTAAATTTATAAATATTTTTTTATTAATAAAATGAAATCTGAAAAAAATGTATATGGAGAATGAAATCAATCAATTTTATAACAACTTTATCCAATAGTTTAAATTAATAGATAGATATTGATCGACAATTTTGTCATCGCAACTGATTGAAGATGTTGCATTGTTTATTGATTTTCTTTCTTTTTTTTGAAACTCATGTTTAATTTGCCACACAAGCAACAAAATGAATTATTCATATATAAAATAGTTTGTTTTTTAAGCAAACAGAAAATATTAAAGAATAAATAAATGCAAATGAATAGATATCAATCATATTTGCAATTTTGAAGTTGTAAATTGGAATGAATAAAACAAAAATATTAAAATGAAATTTCTGAAATGGAATAATAATTGAAATTATTTTTCAGATGTTTGGATGTTGAGCTGTATGACATTCGTGTTTTGCTCTTTGCTTGAACTCGCATGGGTTGGCTATTTGAGTCGCAAAGCTAACGGTTTCAAGAGGCCGCCAACGCCGGCTGCCAAAAATCAGTCCTCACACAGGCACAAGAGGAAAAAGACCGTCATTTTGAAAAATGAACCGAAAAATTATGGCACGATGAATTTTGATATGGAAAATTTTCACTCCACCCATCTGAATAGAAACAACTCGCACAAAAATGTTACCACTGCCTTTCCGTTTTTTGATTCTGATGATCCATACGAATACAGGCCACCCGGCTTGCAGAGGCAGATGAACGTGAACTTATTCCCTAAATCATATTCATATTTGTGCAAGTGCCAACAGCGTCTCAATCAATCCAACTCGTACAATAAATTGAAAGAGACCACAGCCAATCAGACAGATAACCAATTTTACGACTACGACAGTTTGGCATTGAAAATTGACCACATCTCATGTTTCGTATTCCCTACTTTGTTTGTGCTGTTCAATATTTTCTACTGGTGCTATTATCTCACATAAATGTACCACAATGCCTTCAGATTGAAACAAAACAACAAAATTTTAATAAATATAATCATCCGATTCGAGCAACTGTGATTCTTTTTCCAACGATTCCATTGCTATGCGTTCTCGACGCCTATCGTCAATTTCATCAATAGCAGATCGCAAAACAGTTTTCAAAGTATCCGTGTTCTGTTGCAATTTAGCGGATATTTTTATAATATCAATCGGCTTGCATATATGTTTGGGAATAATGTCTTCCGGCAAGCGTTTTTTCACTTCTGAAATGTGCTCTAGATCAGACAAAAACTTGGCCGACCTCTTAGCAGCACCCTTGACATCCATTTTGTTCAAGCATATTACAGACGGTTTGTCTACAAGCTGAGGATTGTACAATTCAATTTCCTATTAAAATATATTGATCAGCTCAAAATGAAAAAGAAAAAAACACAAAATTAATATGCAAACAAGTAAACCTTGTTAAGAAGTAAATAAGTTTCCAACGCGGACCTGAATGGAGATGCCGCGTTCAGTTGAAACCCTTCAATGTCGATTACAAACAGTAATAAATAAGTTCTTTCAACGTGCTTCAAAAATTTATGGCCCATTCCAACGTTCATATAAGATCCTTCTATCAAACCGGGTAAATCTGCTACTGAAATCTAAAATCAATTTATTAATTAACTGAAGTAACAATTAGGCTACTAAATTCAACCTGTCGTCCATCTTCATACTCCATTATGCCAAGTTGCGGGCGAACTGTGGTGACTAAAGTAAAAACATGAAAAAAAACGAAAATTCCTAATCTAAGTATTAACATACAAGGATAGTTAGCAATACGTGGCTTCGCTCTTGATAAAGCTTTCAAAAGAGTAGACTTTCCGGCATTTGGAAATCTGTAAAGTGTTTTACTGAAGTATAAAATATTATGATGCAAACTCTGATTTTTATTATAGATTCAACTGCTAAAATTTTCTGATAATAATTTCGACTGATCATTTAAAAATGAATTCAACATGAACAAACAAAATACTGCTAAAAATATGTTCGCTGTTAAGATTCGTTGAACTTACCCTAATAGACCAATGTCAGCAATGAGTTTCAAATCCAGACGAATAATATGAGGTTCGCCTTTTAAACCAGTATAAAAGGTCTTCGATGATCCACCTTCACCTCCTATAGCTACAAGCATCCGATCGCCGTGATGATGTAGATTTCCTTCAAAAGTAAAAAATGCATTTGCAAAAGTAGTTTGTTAGCTAAAAGTACCCAATAATTTCCCATCGTCAGCTGTTACAGAAATTCCTTTTGGAACAGGAATGGCCAAATCCTGACCTTTCTCGCCAAAAATGCGAAACTTTCTGTAAAATAAAAAATGATATTCCAAACAAAAGTATAAAGTTGGGCGTTACCCGCTGTCGCTGCCTTTTCCAGCAATAAATCTTTTGGAGGGATTATTTTGAGCAAGAGCATGCAAAGTAGCACTTTCATTCACCTCTAAATAAACATCACCGCCGTCCCCTCCAATAGCACCGTATCTTTCCAAGCCTTTACCACCACTTCCACCACGGACATAAATACGTAAGTGATCTCTGAGCAACGTTCCACCACCTTTCAACTAAAGAACAGAATTAATAATACACTGACTTGCTTTCTTCACAAGATTACCTTCACCGGAGATAAAACTCTTGAAAACAAAAATACCATATCATTTATACCTTCCTTTCAGATACTTTACACTATTATGTAGAATTTAACAAGTACAAAACATACGCACATTGATTTTCTATAAATCTAAAACTCTAATGACAAATAATTCTTAATCAATTCCATAATAGATCTTCACAAAAAGATTCAAACACAACAAAATATAAATCCAAACGTAACTATTAAAAAATAATCTCAAACAAACGTCAATATCAGTAACTAACTGTTTAAACTCCAAATAAAGCTTCCAACTAAAATAACTTCTACTTTTATAATTATACAAAAAGTCAACATATTATAATAACAAAGAAAAGATTAAATAGCTAAATTAAAATTTTTATAAATGAAAAAATACTCTTATATACTACCGTAAAATAAATTAACAGATAAAAATATGAAACCGTTACCAGTTATTAAATATAAATTTTAACTCGTTAAGAAAAACAAAAATAAAAAAAAATTCAAAGCAAAACTAAAATATTTGTATAACAAATATGAACAGTTCAACTATTTAACTTCACAAAATAATTTCTTCTCTACAAAAATTACAGTATCAAATTTACTTGAAAATCAAAGTACAGTAATTTCGTCTTTAATAAAATTTGTGTAAATAATTCAGTTTCTACATATGACACATACAACTTTAACTCATTGCTTTGAAAAGTGATGAAACTCAACTAAATCAATCGGTTGTGCATTAGATGACAGTAATCGTTTTACCTCACTGCATTTTATTACTGTGAATTGTAAATAATAATTACAGAAAAACATTTGTTAATAAAAATTATTTGTGAAAATTTATGCATTAATTTTCAACGATATGTTTAATATTTAGATATCAGTGAGATCGCATCTTTTGCCTGTTCATTATGGCAGAAGTTGAATTAAACGCTTTTGAAAAGCAATTACCATTTCAAAGTATCAACTTTGAAGATGTTAAGGTTATTCACTTGAATAAAAAATGCCGTGTACATCGCCTAGCTTGTGCTGCCGTATCTTTTCTTCAGGTAAAAATAAAAAAATGTTCGGTTTCATGATAAACTTATTGTAATTTTAATAAAAGTAAACAGAAATATTTTCTGATATTAATTATTAATGCAAATTGCATTTCTGGTTAGCAGTTAAGATGAAAAATTAAATTGCATGTTGCATGAATTTTTTGATCTGATGTTTAGATATTGTATAGGTTTTGTTTTGTGTTGCTCATGAATTGTTTACGCTGTTAGGCTTGATGAGTTATAAATTTTGCAGCTTTCGCAGAAGAATAAAGTTGTTTTATATGGCTACGAGAAAGGCTGTTCACGAGCCATCTGCTGTGCAGAAGTTATTAAGAAGAAATATTGTGAAAATCCGAATTTCATGCATCAAACGCTTAGCCAACGAACAAAACTATGCTTCAGACGGTAGAGGATTGATTTTTCCATTTTAGCATTCATTATTTAAAAATGTCCATTTTAGTATGGAAGAAAACTTGCAATTACTGTCGAACAGGTATCAATTTGAATAATTATTCAAAATGCTGATCTTGTTGAAAACGCATCCCATTTAGTGTAAACGTGAAGCGAGACGTTCCCACAGTTTACATATTGCTTTCTAGCGAACAGTTGGAAGAGGGTGACAAATTGGAATATGACTTTTGCAACGCTGATGATGAATTTCAGACAGTTAAAAAATTTGAGAAGCCTGCCACTTCAGTCGTTGAACTGCAGGATAAGTATCCTAAGAATAACTGGAAAAGAATAAGAGGGAAACGTAGAAAAAAAATTATAAAGTAAACATATTTATATGTAAAATGGCGCTTTTGGAATAGCTATGTAATTGTATGATAAATTTCAGTTTTAGCTGAATAAATAAATAAATTTGTCATTTACTTTGTTGAAATTTTTAATGCCAACGGTGATAGAATTTTAATATTAAATAGTTTGAATATATGAGATAAAAGTTAAATTATTTTTGACGCTGAAAAAAACTTTTTTATAAGTAAACTGAAAATGTTCTTTCTTGATAAGTAGGAAAGGTCCCACCGAGATTCGAACTCGGATTGCTGGATTCAGAGTCCAGAGTGCTAGCCGTTACACCATGGGACCGTTAGAGATTTTCCCAATTTTTTAATTAAAAATAATTTAATTTTTTAAAAAATTTAACAGGACTGAAATGTATGATTTTTTTGTTTTGGAGAAAAAACAGTTGATAATTGGACGAACTAACATGCGAAATAATCTTCGTATGTGAAATAAAAGTGTTATACATTAGACCGTGGAACGTCGTGATTCCTTCATTAATGTTTGTATTAAAAAGATTTTACCATTTAGTAGCATTTATGAATACCAGCTGCTTTTAACCCCAATTGTTGTAAAGTCGTCTTATTTAGTAAGAAAATTTAATAATAAAATGGACTGATATGTGAAATAAAGTTTTTTGCAATTTTGTAATAAATTTGAAATCAGGAAGCATTTTTTCATTTTTTGATGTTCTAAACTGTAGAGGAAACTATTTCTGCTAGCGCTTTTTGATTGGCGAAGAAATTTCATTGGTTGTTTTTTTTCGAATTGCATCGAATTCGAGTTAAAGCAAAATAATAAAACTTTTAAAATTAAGAATTAAAACTTAAATAAATGAGTATATATATATATATATATATATATATAAGTGAAAATATATAAATTATTTTTTCTGTATTTCAATATTTTGAAAGAAAACATTATTTTAAGTGTTATAAAAATTTCAAACCAAATATTACGACCAAGTGTAGAGAGCGCCAGAAATATCAATTCGTTGTGGAATCACGCTTTAAAATTATTAGTGGTCACACGATAAATGTCTACTATAAAATTTTATTATTCATTATTCATTATTTGTATCACTGTCTTAAAGAAGAATCATGAAGTAAATATCAAAAAAATTCAGTTTTGAAAAACAAAATAAATTCTTATTCATTTATTCAGTAAGAAACATGTAATAACCAAGTTGGAACAACGGAACATCACTCCAAAGAAGGAGATAACAGGATGAAAACACAATGAATGAGCAAAATAGTACTTAATAACGATTACTATTCAGCCCAATTTGAGTGTTGAGAAACAGTTGCTCCAGCATGAAAAAAATAAGTGTATATACCGCCACCAGCCCCACTACTATTACTACTACTAGTAATAATGATAATAAATACTAATACACATATAAAACTTTTGAAAAAACAGATTTCCTGATGATAAAACTTTAAGTTTCATTGATTTCACATCTCACATGCATCTATCCTTGATTATCAGATCATGGACAGTTGTATTACCTGCACGACGGTAATGTGCGAGTAATAAATTAATATAAATATAAAGGAAATTTCAATCGAGTTAGTCTGCATTATTTGTCACCAAATTTACAAGGCATGAACTTTGAAAGACTTTCAACTGTTTTCCATAAATCTTGGTTCCATTTAGTTTCAAAAAAGCAGTTTTCGAAGTCTCATTCATATTTGTAAAACTCACGCAACCACACACCGCAGGTGGATATTTTCTCCTCGCCAAAATTGCATAATCTACTGTTCCATAAGACTTACAAAATTCCAGAAACTGCGAGTCATTTAAATGGGCTGGAATATCAATAACAGAAAAATTGTAAGAATCAATCGGGCCGTCAACTCGGGTAAAAGTGGTCGTACGATTTTCATTTTCAGATATAATTTCTTGGCAATCTTTTTTTTCTGTGATGTCACATCTTCCAAAGTAACCCACAAACTCATCATTATTTTTGATTTCAGTAATGTCAGAAATTTCCTCACTGGATAAAGGCACCTCAGTTGAATTTGACGGCCCAGCTTGGCTTGCTTCAGCTCTAGTCTGAAATTGAAAATGATTCCTTAAAGCATTTAATGTAAATATAAATTTATGAATTATATGTAATACATATAATATTATATATATATATATATATATATATGTACATGTATGTATGTATGTATGTATGTATGTATGTATGTATGTATGTATTTATTTATTTATAATATTAGCTATAAATTCATTACATACCACTGTAGTAGTACTAACGGCAATGCTGTTTTCTTTAAATTTATTAATAACCGTTCTGTTTGCAAAAACCACATTTATGCCATCTCGCAAACTATGAATTGGACTGGATCCGTTCAAGCTTCGTTGGGCAAGAAAAGCTTCTCTGGCATTTTTCATCTTCACAAGTGAAGAACAATTATCTACATCTTCTAGAATGTGGCACTGCAA
This sequence comes from Trichinella papuae, assembly GCA_001447755.1. Classification (NCBI taxonomy): domain Eukaryota; kingdom Metazoa; phylum Nematoda; class Enoplea; order Trichinellida; family Trichinellidae; genus Trichinella; species Trichinella papuae. Next base: position 278,432 of record JYDO01000005.1, read on the forward strand.
CACGGCACCGTATTTAGAAAAAACATGTTGAATATCTTCTTTTCTAACATGCTTCGGTAGCTTGGGAAGATAAAGAATCCTCCGTTTGCATACTCGCTCTTTTGTAAATGCCCAGGTGGTGTTCTGTTTTTGGATCATATTTAGGTATTTCACTGATCCAGCATTCCTTTGAGTCTGAGGATGGTATTTATATCCATCACGTTGACAGTCATATCTTCGATTAATTCTACCTCCAGATATTCCAAAAGGTTTTCTACCACGTTGGCCATTACAATGTCTCAAACTTTTATTAAACATACCGTTTTCATTGTTTCTTATCATGCCATTTCTTTTATATTTCGCATTTCTGACATTTTCTCGAAGACCAACAGTATCTCGCAAATGGAATTGGAAATGGTTATTTCTTTTAATTTTCATTTCTAACTTTGACATTACAGAACTAAGACACAAAATATGTAACTTCTAAAGATTTTCAATCTAAAAAAAGAAATTCATGAAAGGTATATTAGTGAAACCAGCGCATTTTATTAATCAACTTGTAAGAAGGAAAACACAACAAATAAGAAAACAAAATGGAAAACATAAAATTATTTAAAAAATATAACAAAATATGAAAAAATATGAAAAAACAACAAGAGCATTCAGAGACGTAACGAAGAAACAGAACCACTTACCAAGGGCGCAAGCAACAGTGTTCGCTGATAACTATACACGCTAACAGTAAAAAACAGTCAGTAGGAAAATTTGTTAAAATGCGAACCTGATCTTCTTTTACAAATAAGTAAAAATCTTTTATAAACAAAAAAATAAGGTGAAAATAGAGACTATAGTATAATTTTTATACGTAAAATTATAAATTTATGTTATTTAAAATTTTTTTTTGTCTAAACATATGTCTTTATTACTTTGATAAAAATTAGTTAATTAAAAATTACCTTGATAAAAATTAAAAATATTAATTTATAATCCTTTAAAATAAAATTTTAAATTACAAAGATTTTAGTACTGCTTTTAAAAAATGTTTATATATCAATCTATCATCTATTTATGACAATTTAACTTGACACGTTAGATTGTACAATAATATTGCATTTCTTCACGGTAACATATGATCAGTCAGTGTATGAAAAAATAATTCAACTTTTCAATAAAAAAGTTGTTTTCAAAGCATAACAATAAAATGAAATTTGTCAAAATTTTTGTGTGCTCAAATCTTAAAATACAGTTAGTTTGCCAGTGAATGTGCGCATGCATATTCACTTTCTAATTAGTAACCAGATTACTGTAATAAAACATGTGAACAGAGAGACAGTGCTAAATGTGAATTTGATTTAAAGGAATATTAATGGGATAATTTAATTTTTTTTAACTAGTGAGTTGTTTTGAATGTACATTTTAAAGTGTTGTACACCAGTTTATCTGTCGTTGCCCAATCTGTTATTACTGCCATATAAAACAGTAAAGCTACGGTTGTATAGGTGGAAAATATGGGCATAAAACAATACTTGAAAATCAAATTTACAGTACGAGTAATTAATAAAAAAACCGTACAAAAATTAGCATAATTAATTAGTTATTTAATCGACGACAGTTTCAAAATGAAGTTTCGTTAGAGCACCAGAGAGCACACCAAATCATTTACAACTCAATTTACATGTAATTGTTTTCTTACCTGAATTTGTCGCTGAACGTTGGAATAATACAACGAAGCACTTGATTATTAGTTAAGTGTTTTTTAATAATCACATCGAATCAATCGCCGGCAAGTAAGAGAGAAGAAGTAAGAGAAAGTGAAGAAGAATTTGTACTTTTTTTTTCTTTGGCGGCCACAATACAACAAACGCAGGCAACAAAGCAAAGTTGATTTGTCGTATGCTTGTCTGCCCGTTGTCAGTTGGTATTCGGTGAGTTAGCTTTCTTTTCTTTCTTTCTTTCTTTATCATTACTTTATCCAAGCAATACAAAAGAAAAAAAAGAAATTATTAACTTTCAGAAAGCAGTTGCGTTGTGAAAAGCGAACAACAGAGAACAGAGAACAAAAAGAAAAGAATAACAACAAAAAAAAAAATCAAGAAAAGCTGCTAAATGTAATATTCATAATAAAAGCTAAGAGTGGACTTGCAAAGCCGGGTCGAAATTCAATGGCGGGGAAGAGAGGTTAGGATTGCTGCGGCGCACAGACCGTCGTTTCAGGCAACGCTGCTTCAAGGCGTGGTCATCTTCTTGTCTAGCTTTGCACTCGACCGACGCCGTACTAGCTCCAACGCCACCGTGCATCCCGGTGACTGCTTCGATCGACCATCGCGTGGGCGCCGTTACGGTCGACGGTATAGATGATGATGATAACTTCACGCCTACAATACCACCGCAGTCGACGTTGCCCAACGTGTGCCGTCGCGCATCACGCCTCTTGTTGCCACCACCTGCCTGCGGAGACGATGATTTGCGATTGTTCAATTTGAGCAAATGGGAAAATTTAGCTGGCATTGCCGAGTCGAAACTACTTTGGCCATAGTTACGCAAGATTGTTGAACGAGAAGAACAAGACGAAGAAGATGATGGAGTAGTGGTGGTAGTATTAATAATAGCTGTGGAAGGAGAGGTTGGTAAATTTTTGACATTTTTATTCTGTTCCCTATTCGTTGAAACTGATTCCAGTTGAGCAGGACGACGCATGATTACGTGTCTTCGTAGAAATGCCGACGATGAAGATGAGGAATCAGCAGCAGGGGAGGAAATCGGTTTGGAAAGATTCGATTCAACCAACCTTGACTGATCGTGCATCCCGCTAGATGAAATCGAAGAACCACATATGAAACTGGTGGCTGGGTAACTCTCCTTGGCCAAGATGGAAGCACCATGTTGGTAAGTTGTACTGTTGTTGTTGCTGTTGTTAAAGGCACGGTCAGTAGTATCTATAACAGTAGCACCAGGTGTATTTGATTTTGATGAATTAGCTGAATAAGCTAATCTTGCTTGACAAGAACGATTCATCAACATATCATCGATGTTCTTTTTCCTCACATCAGATTCAGAATAAGCAATCAATTCGTCGTTGTGTTGTCGTAAATTCACCCCATTCTTATTATCATTATTACTACTAAACTGTGGCCCTGTCGTTGCCAGAACATTGTTACTGCTACGAGCAGACGACGAGGACCAAAGAGGATGACCACGTTGAAATTGTTTGATTTTTTCCCTAGTCTCTGGACTGAGCACATCCAAGGAATTTGGATTCACATTCAAATGACGACAATGGCGTGCCAGACCATCGATCTTGGCCACGCTGTCGACAGGCGGGGAATTGTGCACTGAATCAACAGCTGACGTGCCGGCAATGAATATCCGCCGAGCGGTGTAAATCTGCTCTTCACGACTTTTGCGGTAATCTTCGGCCGCTTGAATCAATTCATTTGTAGTCGAGGATCTGGCAGAAATGGTCAACGGATCACCAACACCAGCCGAAAGACGTCGGCTATTCAACAACGACGGGGTGCAACATTCAACACTCAACGAATGAAGCCGTTCCGCCCTGGCCACCTCCTCGTCGATATTCCTTTCGTCGTAATCAGCTGTATTGAAGCACTGCTGCTGTTGCTGAATCGCTTGTGCTGTTGATGATGGTGCCAAATAGCCACTTTTTACCATTTTCACATTTTGCAAATTTCTAGCCAAATTTTCTTTCACCTTGTCTAAATCTGCAACAGCAACAATAATTATTTATTTCATTTGAATAAAAATTCAATTTCTTGCAGTGTAAAATAAACACAACAGCAGTTCTTTCCCAATTTGTTCTTACTTTATTAAATATTATTAAAAAATATTGAAGAATTATACAAATCATTTCCTGAATGAAAGGCAATTTTTTGCAAAACCCTATTGAGATTGTATTTCTAGAGATTTCAACTCCTAAATCTAAAAAATTTTCACAAAAAAAAACAATGCTATTTCCTTCTTCTCTTCCTTCTATTCCCTAGTTGTTTGATTGGATATGATGATTTTCATTCACATCTATTGACTAATGCTGCACGTACGTAGGTAGAGTAATGTTAAATAGCCGCTCGGCTGTTGATTGATAAAGCTTACATGCAGAATGGCATTTGGAAAATTGTGGATCAATTTTTCCACGCGAATATAGATTAGTTCATTCAAGTCTGCAAATGGTGAATGCGTTGAAGCTTGATTGCGCGCTTCAACGAGATCATTCAGAAGATGGTCAAATTGAATTGAACTTACTTACTATTTCCTCTTCGATTCGTTGAATAACAACAACAACAACAACAACATCAACAACAATCACCCTCCAATCATTCTCCAATGATGGAAAAAAGGTATTTTTCTTTCAATGAAAGCTAACTTTTCAACTTTCACAAAAACCCTCCTCCTTTACACTTAATCACTTGGTCCGACGACTGTTTTCTGTGCTACTGCGCTTGGTTCAATTCTTCTTTTATTGCTTGCAAATAACATGTGTTTCGCTATTATTTAAAATAATTTTTCTGCACTACAACCCCCAATCAAGTTATAATAACTCAAGAAGTTGGAAACATTTCTGATTATTGTGAACTAACTCTCTCAACTTGTTATCATTTACTCACTGCTTTCAGCATCATCCTTAAACAGTTTCGTCACAGACAATTAATTCTATTCAGAAAAGACAAAACGGATGGGATATATTGAAACAACTGTGATGAATGAACTAAAAAATTTGCTTCAATCAACATCTATATCAGCAAAGATGTCTCCAGCTGCATAGTTCGCTGTCCCTTTCGTTAATTTCTTTTTCCACACAGACGAGAATGAATTTTTATACATTTTTTTCATCAAACTTAAAATTGATAAATACATACTGGAAAAATCCATAATGAAGCATTTCCGCTTGGTGATAAATTCGTTAATAAGAATATTGCTCAAAATCAATTCATAACAAAATACGGCAATATATAAAAATTCTGAAAAAGACAAATTCTAATTTTTCATCAAATCTTTTCAGGTAAATAGAGATTTTTTTCAACACCCCAGGTATATGTTATATGTGTATATAAATATATAATATTTATTCATCTTGTGAATTGCATATGATCACTGCTGCCATGACAGATAGACAATACGTCATAGAATCTGTCTGTATTCAGAAAAACATATCAAAAAAACAACCGAAGAAAAATTAACCACCAAAAAATTAATTTAAAATAAAGAAAATAATTTATAATTTTAATATAAAATATAAACTGCATCATTTTCGTTCTTTTGCAAATTTTCTCAAATTTGCATTGAAAATCGATAATTTTTCATCATTTAAAGTTAGCAACATCAAATATAAGGGCACTGATTGATCAGAGCAGAAGAGCTCGCTCGCGAGGACTAAATACTCCCTCCCCCCTCTCCTCCCCTTCCCATTAACTAATCAAGCACATTTATTTTGTAAAAAAATACGGAATAAATGAACAGAAAAGGAAAAACATGTTTACCTTTTTCTGAATGATGAATCAAATTCAACAACTCGCCTACGTTTGAAGAAGAATGATCTAAGGACTTGGTCTGTTCTGACTGATTGTCAAGACTTGCTGACCAATCTGATCCAAAAATCCAGTCACTCTGTAAACCAAAAGAAATATTTATAATAATAATAGTAATAATCAGTACAGTATTAATAGGATATCTCAAGAAATCAAAAAATCTTACGTGTGACAAAAGAAGCTCGACTATTTTACACTGATCAGACATGTGAGTGACCATAGTGACCATGTTCTCACCACTGGGGCGTACGAGCGATGGGCCAAACATCAGTGCTAAATTTTTCACTTCCATCTAAAAAATTAAATTTAAATAAAAAAGAATATTTTTAAAAATAAAATTAAAACGGAACAATATATATACTTTGTTCACCGAGCTGTGCGCCACAACCCGTTTGAGATGCTGCAGTAAAAATTTGAGCGTTTCGAAGTTATGTTTTGGAAGTTTGAAGATCTAAATTTGAAATTTATTTTTAAATTTAATCCATTTGAACACTGAATCCAGAAATTTAATGATAATATTTAAGTTCTGCTTACCAATTCGCGAAAAGCTTTCAAACGAGATTCTAAAGATTCGATCCGATTAGCTTCGATAAAATCACGATAAAATGCGCTTGTCAACAACGGATCAGGCAGTTTGCGAAAAAAGGCTTTCAAAAGGCTGCTAACGACATTCACATCTCGCCATCGAATATCGTCAAATTCGACCTAAAATATTAATAAAACACTTAATAAAATATTAGATTATTTAAAAATTGATTTTAAAAGTTAATAAATTACAAATTCAAATCCTTGGTCCAAATTCGCGGACAAAGTATTCACAGCAGCAGTGTTGCCAGGAATTCGATACACTCCAACTGTATCCAATCCATACGCTTCGACCACTTTGACACAAAGCTGAACTATAAGCGGGACGAACTAAAATAAAGAAAAAAAAAGGATTAAAAAAGTTAATAATAAAAACGAGAAAAGCTTTCATTAGCCAGCACATAATTCCAGTCTTTTCATTTATCAAGAAAATATACCATTTCAACATCCCAATTTTAAATATTTAATATATTATTATTCTTGTCTGAAATATACGAGAGTAATTTTTAATTACAATAATAATTTAAAACATCCAATATTGTTGTTGAAGTAGAATAGAATAAATCACGTTCGGTTGCACAACCCAACAACGGTGAAGAAGTGAAATTTCCGCCTTCACTCGCTTCGCATCACATCACTCAAAGCAAACCGGCTTCATCACAATTAGCTCAATTTCAAGCAGAAGAAATGTTTTCTATGCCAACGCGAATATAAAAAGACACTAATTTGAAACTTGATTCGTTATTGTGGAAAATTATTAAATATCTTCCGTATAAAAAGAGAAGAATAAGGAGAAAAGTGAAACAGAAAAAAAACAAGCAGAACAAAGTGGTCGTTAGTAGCAGCAAATTTTAAATAATTATTACAATAACAACTGCAGATAAAGAACAGTAAAAAAAGGATTCAAGCTACAGCTTAAATATATGAATTGCATTTCGCGGAGAAAAAAATTAGAAAACGTTTGAAAATAGATTTTTCTTTTTCGTTTAAATTTAAAATATTATATAAAAGAAAGTATATATCTATCGTTCGCGTTGGCTGGCGCTGATTAGGCGCAACTTCATCTGAATCGAAATTAGCCAAAACTGATGAGATAGATGTTACAAGTTCTGTTGCCAACTGAAAGACACTAATTATAGAAGGCGTTCGTTGCTTTCAAAACTGCATCGATCAATCAGCTCATTAATGCTCAAGCATGATTCATCGTCACTTTTTTTCGTCTTTTATGCTTACATGAAACAACATCTACAACAACATCGCCAACAACAACAAATCCACCAATTCCAATCAATGTATATTGTCAGTGTTGTTGTTACGTGTATAAGTTAACTTACAACTCAACTCAGACATATAAATTCACAAAATAAAACCGTAGCGAAATATTGATATAAAAATAAATTAATAAATCAATAAATCATTCGATCACAATCAAAACTCTAACATATAATAAGAGGAGAAAAAATAAGTAATTTACAAAGAAAAAGAAAACAATAATAAATACATATATATATATATATACGTACATCTGTTTCTCCAGTTGTAACGCAGTCTTCCAAGTTGATACCGAAAACGGCGTTCACTTTTGGGTTGTTGACTTGAGAAGAAACAACTGTTGCCGGTCCGGCGGCAGCTTTCCTGGTCTTGCACCATTTTTTCACTTTTTTCAACGTTGCTTCACCTGAACAATAAAATCATTCTTATTAAAATTCCCATAAATAATAATTGATGATGAATTTCTGTACCTTTTTCCAATTTAGAATGGGCAAGTTGACCAAATGATGAAGACGATGACGAGCTGGCAACAACGGCTGAAGCTTCGTCTCTGTTCAAGTCGGTCGCTGTCTGCTGGTCATGGCTTGCATCGTCCATTAGACTGGCATTAGTAGTAGCAGCAGCAGCAGCAGCAGCAGCAGTGTTGCGCTCTTTGGCCGCGGTGACCACTCGATGTAGGGTGGTCGGCTTTTTCAGCTTCACCGACGGTGACAACGAATGCGACTGCCGTTCGTAATGTTTGATGATCAAAGCCAAACTGCTCGGAGACACCGTTTCCTGGAAACATTGGTTCACCATCAACTCGCTTTCACTTCACTATCGATTAGGCATGTCCGGGCAGAAAAGAAAAAGATGGCGCTCTGCTATTAGCACTACTACTAACCACACACACATCATTCCCACCACTAACTATACTAAAACTGGCAATACTGATACAACTACTACTGCTACTACCAACACTATTATTATTCAAACTAGTGCAGTAATATAGCAGCGTTGGAAGCCCCTATCGACTAGCAAATCATAAACCAACAACCATATGGCTGATTATCATGACTACCATAATTAGTATCAAAGTTTGAAAAGAACCGACTAGGCATTTTCGAACAGTAGTGGAATATTGTAACCTTTATCTTATAATAAATTAATGGAAAGAAAAATAAATCACAATTGACTACCATTTTACATTTGTTAAATGTAATCAAGAAATAATCAAAGATCCAACAACTTTAGCAAGCGCAGAAATAGATACTTTCACACCAAGACAAACAAAGTCAGTGACAATGCAAGCATACCAACTAACTAACTAACTAACTAACTAACTATGGAAACTGGTTCATTGGAGTGCAGTTGTGAATGAGTTCATGAATATGCACACACACGCACTCATAACAATTCATGTACGTATAGAATCGAGCTCCTCTCCTAGCAAGCAGACAAGTAAGCAAGCAGGCTTTAATACACATAGAAGAATGAAACAGAGAAAAAGAGACAGAGAAAATAGCAGCTCATTTTGAATAGCTGACGATTTCGGCCACCGCCCCCTATAACCGGTGTCAAAATGCAGGTTAGCCATTTCGCACAAAAGCGTCCGTTCTATAGTAAATTGTAGAAAACGCAAAACACAATATCAACTGAACACGTCCTTGTCTCTCCCTCTTGATCGCCCAAGGTCGGCTGAAATCGTCAGCTCCAATGTGAATCGCTTAGCTTCGATAAACAATAATCAGCAATTTTTCATTTTCATAACCGCATACAGTGTGCAGAAATTATCAAATCAGCTTACAGAGATGATTTACCGCAAGACGAAAAGCCTTTCAAAATAAAGAAACAACAGCAACAACAACAACAACATCACACGAATCAACATCGATATCAGCAGCTGTAGCTGCTTGCTACTGACGTAGTAGTACTAGTATTACTACTACTAGTAGTAGTAGTAATAGTATTGGTAATGGTCAAGATGAATGCGTCAAAAGAGTCCTGACGACATTACGAATCAACGGCACCGCAGAAATCGATGACCGGCACAGACAATGAATAGGCAAGTCAACTAACCGCCACACTCAGCCAATCGTCAGCCCTCATTGAAAAATCAACGTGCTGTTTGTGCAAAGTGTCGTCATCATCAGCCAAAACGGAAAAGAAGCTTAATGGAAGCAAGCCATGATAAATAAGATGAACACAAATCGTTCTGAAAACATCAAAATGTGTCCAAGCAAGCGTCAAATAAACCGTCACCAGTTCACCAAGTGACACTGTTTCTTCACTCTGGATGGCGCACACACGCCCACCCTACCCTTATTCTCTGTAAAGCATGCATTAACATGCCTTGAACAAAATCGCACATCTCTGAGATGGAATACCGCGCATAACCTTATTGAAAACACTTTTCGACTTGACTGAAAAGTCAATAAGAAAATCAATTCTCGCAACACATGTACAATGAAACTGCATTACCAAAAAATCTCCTTTAATAAACAAATATTACAAACAATTATTATTTATTTGCTGCTTGCTTATCTTTATTTTTCTTTTCAACAATTTACCATCAACACCTGATCGTCATTATGTTGAAATCACACACTGATACCTCGTCAAAGATAAGCAGCAACGTTCCCATATTCAACTATACATTTAAATTTAATGTTAACAATAGTAATATGTTCTTTGTATTTACTCTCAACATGTATGTGCATGTATATCTCTCACTACAATAAACAAACTGATTACTTGTCTGCTGAAAAAAAACTACAAAAATTCAAAATCCATCCTCATTTTAAATTAAAAAAGGAACAAGATGAAGAAGAAAGAAAAAAAATGTTGCATTCTAAAATATGAAATAATATTTAAAATTATAATGCTTATCAAAACGTAACTTGACGTGTGAGTGAAATATGTGCCGGCAGGAATTGAAGAAGTTCTAAAAAACTTCCAGTGATGATGAACTATAATTATAATTATTCGATTGTAGCCTCTCTCTCGCTTGACATTTTTCCTCGGTTAAAAAAATGATACTTGGCGTAACTGAATTCAATTTGCAATAATCGTTTTCACCCGCTTAGCTCCATTTGATTGCATCACTTTCGAAATGTTCTCTTAAATTCCATCAACTGTCTCGCCTTTTTGTACAATTAGCAAAGCAAAGAGAAAATTAATTATTCACAAAGCCAAATTGTTTATCATTTTTTACAAGCGTTTTTCAGTTAATTATTGGTGAAAATATAAAAAAAAATTTTAAATCAAAACAACAAATAAGCAAAAGAAAAAACAATTTGTTTTCTGAAATCTTGCAAAGTTGAAATGAAAATTGCAACACCTGACAGAATTGCTTCACCGTAAAGAGAGGAACAATCACCGGGTTTGAATAGTAGTAATATTGTTGCACAGTACAGTGCAACAACGATGAGATTTCTACTCCATCATTTCAAAATAAATAAATTACATACATCACGCATGCAGTTGGAAACGAGTTATTTACGTGTACTATGTAATGTAAAATTTTTGTAAAAAAACAAAAACAAAAACAACCAATAAATACCGTCTCTTCCATCACTGCACACGATTGCAATGCGGCAATCCAACCAATCATATCTTTTTCATCCATCGCTTGGAACAAGTGCTCCGACTGGTTCACCGTGATGCAGCGGAACACATTCTTCCGCTTCAAGTGACTGTAGGCAATGTCAGCAATGCACGAACGGACGTCGATCAACAGTGCAGCTTTTTCTCGAACAAAGTTCGCCACCTATAACGGAACAGAAATTTTATTTAAGAAAAAAAGAAATTAATTTAATATTATATTACTTTGTCAAAACTGAGCGCAGTTGGGGGTACGGCAAGCATCGGCTTCTCCGGACAGAGGTACATGCGATGGTCGATCAAAAATGCCCAATAAAGTTGCCATGACCGATCGTGCGCCCGACGACCGTTCTCCACGGCAACTTGCTTGTGGTACAGTATACCTTCGCGGTAGACAGTGTCCGACCTCGACGTGGAATCAGAACACGGTGACAGCGTTGTCGGTTTGGCACAAGACGAATCAGAAAAGCTCGAACTGCAGCTGGGCGACGGTGAGCACGTTTCACTTGTAAAATTGTCCACTTGGTCCTGTCAAAAACAAAAAATATACATATGAAACAAACACATACAATTTATGAATTATTACCTGGCAAGAATTGTAAAAATTAATGAAACGAGTGATTCGTTTCTCACGACTTCCTTGCTGACGGTAGCGCACAAACGGGGGACTGAGGATTTGGTCTTTTCCTGGAGGCACCGGAATGCGAGCACTGCAAGGAACGCTGAAACGAATAAAAATCTTGTTCATCTGTGTTCAAAAGTTTTACCTCATCGATTCAACAGACACTAAATTTCCTCTAAGTACACTGTCGACACTATGATCAAGCGTCAAATTTGATTAAAATAAAAATACACACTCTCTCTGACAAAATTCCACATTAGCGTCATAAATGAATGACTCAAATTTAGACGAAAGGATGAAATTCCAATTTGTCAGAAAAGTAAAACATGTCTTTCACATGAAATATCTATTGCAGTAAAAAAAGTCTGCATGAACATCTGAATATTATTGAACTACAAAAATAAAATAATAAAGTAATTTCTCACACGTTTCATTATTTCAATATTATTTGTTGCTAATATCTATTATCTAAATTGAATACTTTTGAACTTCTCAACATACATTTATCCATTTATAACACACATGCAGCTAATTAATTCAAAGCTAAACTGATGTTGACAGTGAAAATTTTTTTTCAATATTTCTTTCAAAGTAAAAGAAAAAAATTGTACAAGAAAAGAGAATTTGGTTGTAAATTAAGGAAATTTCCATACACACACCCTCAACCATTGTGCAACCAATACATACACATACAATGCCATCAGATGCTCTGTAAAATTGCCGTTCAAAATCTCAGATAGAAATATTGAAAAAAGAAGTATAATCAACAAAAACAAATCATACGGGTTAGCATGTAGCATGTCACAAGCAATGGGACTATTTAGCCAAACTGGACTCACTTGAAGCATTTTGTCAAAAATCAATCAACAACGATTCTATTTATAAAAACAATTTCACCTTCTGAAACATTTTTAAAATTTAAAAAAAAGTACCCTCTCTGTTTATCAAATGAATTCTATCTATACTAATGGATCATATGACTTGAACAATGTCATTTGCACTGCTTTATGATAAAAACTAATAAATGTGAAAATCAAATTCAAACTATTTTTAAAATAAAATAAATATTGCTACTGCAGAAAGCATGGTGCTTATTTCTTTTTTTATCAAATCAAAACAATGTAACAATTGCAAATTTGAAAATTAATGAAAATTTTTCAGATTTAATTTTTTGCTTTCAATTTTCAATAAAGCATATCAAATCATCAAACGGTTTGTTGATTTCTCGATTTTCAATTTACAAACAACATCTGATTAGAAATGACAAATTAAAACATATCTAGCATTACCATTAAAATAAACAATCAGAAATATGAGCAGCTTGCAAAAGTTGTACTTAAAAGAAAAATGATTAAAAGCAAAATTTTTACATTGTTATTTTTAATCGAAGATGTTATTTTAATATATATTATTTATATTACTGGATACTATTATTATATTAATGCACCGTTTGCGCAATGGCATCGACGTCAGCATTTTTATTCATGCATCTCGAATTACAATTAAACAAACGTCTTTTGCATCAGCATCTGAAACAATCTGCCGATTCTGCATGAACAAAAATGCCTTTATCTTTACATGTTCTTCAACAGTTGAAACAATGATGAAACACTTGGAATATTCTTAAAAAATTCCTACTATACAAATTTTCTCAATACAATGTTTTGTTTTCTGTTGAATAATATTTTTCCCTTTAATAAATAATTATTTACAACTTACTTATTTATAACTAATTGACTATTTTATGCAGGTAATTGAAATGAATGAAAATAGAAAAAAAGAAGAAAAAGAAGAAGAATTTCAATGCTAGGTTCAATGATGTTGTACAAGAATGTACAACTGTCTGTCTCAAGTAGTCGAGGGTGAAAAAATAATAAAATTGCTCAATAAATATTTGAAGCAAAGAAAATATTTTTTTCAAATTGAGAGATGGAATAATACCAACAACAACAACGACAATGATAATCAAATAAACATTGTTGTTCAATTTTTACAAGCACCAACCAACCAGTATGACCAGCAGCACAGCTTACTTGCCCGATTTAAGATATTGTTTACTGGGCAAAATCACTTTTCTCCATATAATAAGGGGGAGGGCAAAAAAAAAAGAAAAGCTGGAAAAAATTGATCACCATCGCCGGAATATAATATATAACAAACGCTGCTTGCTAAGTTAAATGCCAGAAGAAGAGAGTGAAATAATATTAAATGGCACGTTCAACCGTGATTGCATGACAGCATACTATATAGATATTCGCTTTTTTGAAATAGATTCTGATTTTGCTGCTTCCTCTGAAACTGGCAAGCGGTTGGTTCCCGACAGGCAACTATACCGACCAAACACGTTGAAAACACTCTCCGGAAACTCGACTACTGAATACTGATCGATAAAAAAAAATTTCTGCAAAACCACCAAACAAGCAAGCAAGCAAGCTAACTTGTGAAAAGCTTTGTTTGGAAAATGAAACAACAAATTTATTTTTTGTCTCCCTTCTCAACAACACAAAATCCACCAACAACATATAATAATAATGAACTTTCATATTTTCATCAATCACACATTTTTACAAAAACAAATTTCCATTTTATTCATTATATTCGATCGCTGCTCATGATACACCACCATGCAATGGTTCTTCTTTCTAACAATAAATGAACAAACACTTGAAAACCAGAATTTCCTTGAACTTTCAAATTCGAACAACACTACCAGTAAGTAATAAATAAATAATTTCCAACTTGAACATTATTTATTCATTAATATTTTTCTTCCCCCTACCTCCCCCTCTCTCTTTTTCAATTTTTCAATTACAAATGCATTTTTATTCACTGAACAATTGATGAAGCAAAAATCATCTGTTAATGTGCTAATTAATGAAAAAAAAAATTTCTGCTTTCACAGAAATAATTAATTAACCGTTTGTGGCAAGTTGAAAATATACATCAGTGCCACTTAATCAGACTTAATAATTCTAAAAATAAACACTTATCATCTTCAATTCATCTCAACTAACTGATCTCTTTAAAATCAAAGCGTGCCTACTTGAAAAGTACTTGACACACAAGCGTGTATAGTGATGACAACTTGGAGAAAATTGAATTGATCCAAATCATTCAACAAAACAACTACTAAATGAGCATGTATAGCAAGCAGGATCATTTTTTAAATTTATTCAATAAATTTTACCACATGTAAACATTATACATTATTACATTAGTTGTATTTTTTTATACAAGATAAATTGATGATTGAACAAAAGTAAAATTAAAAAGAAATTAAATTTTCTGTTTCTTTAAAATTAATGTCAAAAAATTGCTATTTTAACATTGAGTGGAAGTAATTTTTTCATCAACAATACAGTGATAAGTTGCAAAAATACCTTCAATACAACACTGTATTGAATATGAATAAAATTCAATTGAAAAAAAATAATAATAAATATTTCTGCACTTACGTTGTTTGTGAAGAGCATGGAATGGCGGCGTTACCGTTGGCAAGGCAAGATTTTTCCATCACTTCGACTTTGCCAAGAGCATCCATTAGTTTCAAAGTGGAATGACGACGCCCGTTTTGAATTGCTGCTTGTGATGATAAAATGTTGCCGTTCGGCATTGATCTATTTGTACTTTGCTTCTTACTTCTGCCGTCTGCCGGATAAGCTCCGTTCACCGATGAACTGCTCTGATCAGTATATTCATTTATTGTATCAATATCTAAAAATAATAAGCACAATTACAATTGTATTATTAAAATGTGCCAAAAACGTTAATAAGAATCAATTTTGTTGGAAAATAAAACAAAGAAAAAATACCACGCAAAGCTTGTATTGTATAATCAATTTAACATTAAAAACCGACGCTAGCTGAAAAAGCATCACCCCCCCCCTACCATACACACACACACACACACAACTGAGGAGCGTACACGTTAGCAAAACGCAAGCAATAGCAACAATATAAAAGCTTGTGAATCGACATATTCAACAATCGATAATTGTCCAGCCAACGGTCATCCGGCCCAATACAAGCCGGTAAAGCAAGCAAGAAAGCAAGCATGTCAATTGGATCGATGCAATTGGAACGATTACAGAGGTCAGTTCGCGTGCCATGCTCGCCACCGTGGCATACAACCTGCGAGACCACTGTCCACAAAAACAATACCAATCGACCAGTAAATTAGTAGCACCGAAGCGATCAATTCAAAATTGACCCCCAAATGAGAAGCATCTGCTCAAGTACAGTAAGCAGAGAGATCATTTCAATAAACTAACAAACAAATTGAACAACTACAACAAATTGCCATGAATATTATCCATCCCTGCCCCTCAGTAGCCACTTTGCCCACTGGTTTCAACTCTGCCTCTCAGCTTCACTTATTCACTCACTCACTGCCCCTATATATATATTCTTATTTCTTTCACATTCAAACGGCATTCATATTGGTTGTTTACGCATCGACACGGCTAGATAAATTTGACGCCAAATCACCAGTTCCCGCTTTCTGTAAACAAATTGCATTTGCCACACCGCAACACTCGGGAATGGGTGTGGAGGGACAGCTGTCATTTTCCCACCAATGCACCAAATATTCAAATTTCCAAAAAAGCTCACTTGGCAATTATTGAAATTTTTTTACAACTGCAACTCTAGATACGAAAAAGAAAAAAAAATGAACAAACAATATTCACCATTCGGGTCATTCATTATACGATTGTGTGGCAAAGTTTTATTAATTATGAACGCAAACAAAAAGCAGCCGTTTGTAAAATATTTAAACACATGTCCGTAGCGTTTTCATCCCGTTAATCCCGCAGATGCTAAAGACAAGAGATCTCTGTTCGTGATCATGCGATGAAAAAGATCAAAATCCCCAGCATCTGAAGCTCAAAATATTCAAACAAAACAACCTTAACGACTTCCATTGTTGTCCGGCATCTTAATTAAGCTAACACAAACCGTCTCATTAAAAAAAAAGCAAAACAACAACAACAACAATCATTATTATTATCATAATGCAGTCGTGAAACAAAAAAAAAGAAACTAACGTTTCATACAATCAGAAAAATCTTTTCTTTCATTCATTCATAAAATCTGGTGTCCAATTAATCAATAATTTTAAAAATAAAATAACACATGGCACATTATTTATTAAAAAAAAACAAATTTCAATCGCTGTATTAAAGTAAAACGCGCATTAACATTATTTTTCAATTTTTAAATCAATTTCAAGCTTTATTACAAAAAGTAAAAAATATCAGTTGTTAAATATAAATCGTTTGAAAATAACATCATAAGAAAAACAAATCATATGATTATTTTTTTACAATTTATCATTAAAAATTGAAATAATTTCAAATTTATTAATATGTCAGAAATAAAAGAAGAAGAATATATCAATCATGCAACCGCAATGTAATATTATTATCAAATCAAAGAGAAATTTCAAATGTTGAAATCAATTATTAATCTTGTTATTTAAAAAAAGTACAACATTAAAGTCAACAATTACCGTGAGCAGCATCAATATTTTAGTCAGTTCACCAATTTGTGCAGCATTATTAATGTATCTTTAAAGAAAAGAACAACAACATCGCCTGTGTGATAAAATTGTACTAAGATTTTATCATTGATGATGATCAGCTAGTTAATTTTTCTACAAGCACATCACAATCAGTGTATACATATAGATATTATTATACATGTGTATGTATGATGTTAAGTAAACGTGATGAAGCAGAGCAAAAGCGGTAAAACACAACGCTGCCTGCCTGCCTGCCAGTGGTGGGGTGGTGGTGGTGGTGGTGGCTGAATCAACGGCAGAATTGTGAATAAAGCGTCATTTGACGTCATCTGTGCAGCATAGACATGATCACGTCAAGCATGACTGAAACGGAAGCGACAAAGTTGTGAAAAGAAAGAGAGAAAATTTTTAAAAATTGGAATATAAAGAAAAACAAAAAAAACCAACTATCACTTTTCAAACTGACAAACAACTTTCAAACTTTTCGAAAAAGTTACTGTAGTGTCGCTAGCTGCATGACACTTTGGAAAAAATAAATTTCAAAAACTGACGTAATTTTTCAAAAAAGAAAATAAAAAAAAATCCAAATTCATCCAACACATTCTCCATGTCAGAAATTATTCAACAAAAAAATGAAAAATAAATTTTTATGATGATAATTTCAAATTTATTCGTGCAATAAACAATTCCAACAAAAAACATCATTTTCAAATTACGTACTTTATACTCTTTTAAAGAAATATTATTTTACACAACACTTCAGAGACAACATTCGAAAAGTGAAAAATATTTCATCTTTAATTGAGCTAAAACTTTTCAAAAGAACTACGTTCGTCCATTTTTTACATTTTGTAGTGACGTAATTTGAAACGTAAAATAAAAAAATTAACAACACGCGCACATTTTAAAATTGCGCTCCTAGCTTTACCACTGCACGCAGCAGGGCGCTAAAATTCAAATCACTTTCACTTTAATTGCTGTAACATTTTCTATTTTTTTGCTATTCTTTGAAAAAATCTTCTTTCAATTATTCAACATTATATGAACAAACATATTTCAATAAATTTAGTTAACTGCAGCTTAGTTTTGTTCGAATTTTATGTACAGCACTGTTTTCTTTTGTATAGTACTTGCATTTCATTACTGTAACTGAGCTGACAATAACAGCACAGTTGTTGACCTGTCGCGATATGCACTGTAAATGTGTTACATTACAGAGCAAAAAAAAGCAGATAACTCAGCAGTTAATAATTAACAACAACACTGGCAACAGTTTATGCAATTGACAGCACTTTGCAATATGGTAATTATTTTAAAAACAAATTTACACAAACGACTACATACAGATTCTTTTGATTTAAAAAAAATTTCATAACTATTTTTCATAAATGAATTGAACTTATCTTTGTTTTTATTTTTAAATTTACAAATTGCTAACGAAACCAATCATCAAAACAGTGTATGAATAACAAGCTAATGAACAATTTATTTATTTATATTTAAAAACAAAAATAATTACCGATGAACGATTTTAAAAAACGTGTATTTCATTAAAAACTCGTGTAAACTCATTTTATACAATCTTTTTCTTTACTAAATAAAATTTGCAAACATTCCAAAACAACAAATACGTGCACATAATCGAGCAAACTGCAAATTTTCATTCAAGTGTACAAAAGTCGAAAAAGTAAAAAAGCATACAGCAATTGTTTCTTTCGCTTTTTAATTTGCAATAAACAAATTAAGAACGATACAATTGACAGCCGTAACCTTTTGCATTCTTACAATTGAACAACAATCAGTGCAGCAGTGCTTATCAACAACAACCGAAACATCTCGTGTAATTATTATCAATCAGAAGGTGAACTGCAATTGTCATCATGTCATCAATTCTTCATTTAAGAAAAAAAATCTATATATATTCCCAAAACAACACCAAAATTATGCTGCAAGGTCAGAATAAAAAAATTCATTGCCAGAAGGTCAAAAGCATACACACATAATTTGCTAAGCATATTCTTAAACAAGAAAAAATCACCACATTTGTCCTTTTTTGGTGCACTTCCGTATGCCAACTGATCAATCTCTGTGCAAGCACATTTAAATTCACAAAAGTGTCCTTCAATCAACTAAATTATAATTATCTTAGCCTTTTGAACACGGATACTGTAATTATTTGTCAAATTGACAATAAAACTGGTCGCTAAAAAGGCCATTACATTCAAAAAAAAACACATAATTCAACAATAGCATATGTTCATTTCATATAGTTAAGGAAGTGTGCTGCTGACGCAATAGCTGAGTTGAAAATTTCAAATTTTTAATGACCTAAAAAAACTCAATGAACTTACTGCTCTAAAAAAGGCTGTCAACAAGAAGTTCTGCTCTTTTGGCTGGCAACTGCTTATAATTAGCCATTATCATTTCAATTGCTTACAGAAAATAATAATCTAGAAAAATTTGCAAACAGCTGACCTGAAAAAGTGGCACACTGCACAAATGGACAGTTTAAAATGCAGTTTCAAAATGAACAATGCCATGTACAGTAAAACAGACAATCATGATCAACGATGAAAACATGCGGCCATGGATGAAAAGAAGAAGAATGAGGCGAAGTTTTTCTGTTTTACATATAACAAAAAGATGAAAAAGAAATCTGCGAAAAAGAGCAATTCATAAAATAAACTTACATTATTATTATTATTAGCATATCATTTCAAAGTTAAGTTAAATAATTTACTGAAACTGCATTTACAATTTGCCAAGAAAAGAAAAAATTTGAATATTACAATAAAACAATTTCCAATTCTAAGCGTAAACTTGCCAATGTGAAATAACAGAAAACAGCAAAATTTGCTTGGTTTTTTTTTTGATTTTATGCTTGTTGAGAAAATGTAAAATTTTATTTAGAGCACAGTTTTAACAGAGTGGTGAGAGAAAAAAAATATATGACCCTGGTCTTCTTTGAAAATTGTCATTTGGACAACAATAAACTGCATAGAAATGCGTGAACAGTATGAATGGTGTGAAGTGAACAAGGAATTAAAATAAGCAATGATGATTGTTGGCAAACGTTCTCATTGGTAACGTTTTTGGAAAACCCTGTGAAAATTGTGAAAGCGGACACGTGTACTGGAATAAAGCTTCTCCAACACCGGTCATGTTGTGTTTTCCGCTATTGTGATGACCATCAGAAGTGTTGCAATGACACGGAAATGTGTTACGCATTTTACGGACATTTGAACTTGTCAAGCATGTCTGTGTAACGCATCCAATTATAAGCATATACATATTTATGCATGTATTACTGTAGAATTCATTAGGAAAAACAATGATGTTTTTTGAAAAGAAAAAAACAGAAGCTGCATGCAACTGCTGCTAAAAGCAAAATTAGAACTACAATCGGTGTCATCGTTCGATTTTGAATTGCATCACTTTCGCAAAAGTATGATCAAGCGAGCGTTGAGACAATTTTTCAAACTGTCGCTTCAACGACAAGCAATTGACAAAATATAACCCGAATACCGATTTTTCACAAGAAAAATAGTCTCAAATTCAATAATTTTCACCATTGACACTTAACATAATAACATAATAAAAATGAAATACATGGCTGCAATTGTCCATTTTGCATATTGATCTTTGAAAATAGATTTCACTTTTATGATTAATAAATTCTTTTTTATTTGCAAAACTTGGCATTCATTTTTGTGAGACTCTAATGACTGAAACTTGAAAGTCAAGTCGAGTCAATTTTCAGCCACCTCATAACGGTTAATTTTGTAAACAAATAAAACTAGCTTTGCATTAATAATAAGTTTGCTAATTTTCTGTTGGGAAATGCTGAAATTATTATAATAATAATTATTATTACTTTTTTTGGAAATGCACAAAGCACATCAACATCGTTTGTAATAACAATGCTGAAACTGATGGCAACCAGCAAAGAATGATATTGCTTTTGACAATGATGAAATGTTTCACACAGTGCTTACATTTTATATAATGCATAAAATAAAAAAAGGAAAGATTTCGTTAGTCATCAAAAATAGCATCAATTAATTAATTCAGCTATTGGCAAGCTTATCAGCATTAACTTGATTTACAGCAATCTGACTGGTCTTTATGCAGATAAGCAATTTCATCAAAGAACAAATACAAATGTACTTATAAATTACAAATTTTAACATTGCGAAATGCTTTTCAGTAAACTTTTGTGAAAAAGAAAGCAATAAAAATCTTGCTATATAATACGTTGTAATTGGAATATAATTCACGTTAATTTTTCAGAGATTTATGATGCAATTTAAATAAGTATATAATTTGAAATGAAAATATTTAATAGCATTGTTGTCAAATGCCAATTTTATTTATTTATCTAACGTAACAGCAGTGTAATAATTTTATTTTTAAATATATTTGAAACATAGATAAAATAAATTTAACAGCATAATTTTAATTGAATAACATTTTTTGTATACATTTTACCATTGATTATCAAAGTTGTAGAATGTTCAATAAAGAAAAAAAATTTGTAATAAAATAAAAATGAAAAATCTTCTAATTTATTAAAAATTAACATTCAGCTTTCAAGTTACGCAACAAATAATTATGACTATTTTCAAATGTATGTAATTTAACAAATTTTGCTATAAGAAAAATAGAAACTGACATCCTTATTCAGCATTACAACTTTAGGCTATAAAATAAGAAAAGTGTAATGCATTTCATTTGATAATCAAATAAAATTGTTAATGCTATTGTATATATTTATTTAGGTTTAGGCTCAGCTAAGATTTAGGTTATTTCGCAATAACGCTAATTATTTATAACTGCATTATCATGCATGCGCACACATATATATGTGTGTATGCATGCGAAAAATTTTCTTTTCTTGTTTCTGCAGGCTAGTTTACCTTAATAGATAAACCTGTCAATGATATTTTGACTTTTCTTCCAAAATCTGGAGCAAACTGTTAAACAGTAATAATTTAGTTATAAAGAGATAATAATAAAATCAGAAACAAATATATACATATATATATATATATCATACGTATAAACGCGTATACGTGTGCATTGAATATCTGACTGGATATGAATACTTGTAAGAAAAGTATGAATACTTGTAGCATGCACAATTCATTTAATTATAAATATAATAAGAATGTCATTGAATAACTAGTCCAGTTTTAGTATAATGAAAAAAAAATATAAATTAGCTCACCTGATGTTAATAGCTTATTTCCTGTTACAGCACGTATAAATGATTGTTGACGTCGCAGTCGACAGGTCAGAACATCCGGACGATTGGTTGGGAAAGATTCATCCAAAAAGGTAGACATTGCTCGGCATCGGATTTGACCTTGATTATCAGTTAATCCATTCACATTTGTTGTTGTTGTTGTTGTTGAATTGTGATAGTTGTCAACAAAAGAATCAAAAATCTGATTTGAATCTAATGAATGACGTCTTGGACCGCTTAAAAGTTGGTCGAAGCGTTTAGCTTTGCGTAAAACTTGACCCAAGTTGTGCGATGTGATTCGATTCAACTCTCTTTTGTACATCTGGGCATGGTAAAGTTTCAACGGTCCGACACGATCTACAGTACCTGTTTCATACAGGGAAATCAACGTTCGGACCAAGCATGAATCAGAAGCGGCCACAGTAGCAGCAGCAGCAGCAGCAGTGGTGGTGGTGGAATTATTGAATCGTCGATTGGCGTAGTAATAATATTTGTTGTCTTTTGCAGAAGTTGTCGCATAGCAGCAGCCAAGCTGAGCTGACGACGACGACGACGATGAGCAGCAGCAATTTTCGTCCAGTTTTCTGTTTTCACGCAGTGCTTCCACAATCTGGGACACTACTCCGGTTTTAACTGAACCTCGACGCAAACACCACGGCACTGTTCGTGAAGATACCAACCCATTCGACCGGCTTGCCAAATCACGCTTCCATGTAGCTAATTTCAGACTGTCGTTCAAGCTGGCATCATCCTTCGTCGCATCAACAGCAGCATCCTCCTCCTCCTCCTCTTCCTGTTGCTTACCAGCATCTCCAACACTGTCATCGTTCGTCCGTTTCCAACATGCCAAATCTAAACGTCCAACAGCTTTATTATTATGCTCTTCTTCACAGTATCCCGTTGATGAATTTTCCCATTTCTCTTTCTGTTCAACATTCAACAACTGCTCTTCTTCATTATTCAATGAACAACTATTCAAATTTTCTGTCATCATACAAACCGACTCACTATTACTACCAGATGTCTACCTGCAAAGCATTGATTCCTAAAAAGAAAATTTTTTAAATTGGATTCACTTGAACTGAACTGAATTTAGATTAAATTTAAAATATATATTTTTTTAAAAAAAAAACAAAATCACAAATATTGATAAATTATCAATGTCCCTCTGGAACCAATCGATCACTTCACCATTTGAACAACACACATCACACAGAAACTCGACTGCGGATTTCAACTGGCTCGTGTGAAAGGTCAATGACAAACATTGGCATGTGCAAATATCATGCATTTAACAAAATTTCCTGCAATTTCTTCATGCTTACACTTTACTATTTTTTAAAGTGTAATTACAAAGACACCACTTGGATAACTTTCACTTCAACATTTGGATAATTCAACAAACACCTTTCTCTTGCACAAGTGATTTTTCATATTCATTCTATTTTATTCGAAAATTTTTCATTTTAATATAATGCAAATAAAAATAACCAACAGTTTTACAGTTTTGAAAATAAAGTAAATGACCCTTTGGCAGATGCATGCTTTGAATATAATTTACATATATTATCGTTTACGTCACGTTGGTAATTGTTGCAACGTTGCATTGTACACTGATAAAAGTGAAATCAACTTCTTTTTTTTCTGAATTTTTAAAATTGAATCATCAATTCAGTCAACAAATGAATTCATTATTATTAATTAATGCTGAACACTTTAAGCAAAATACACTTTTGCATGCTTGTAAACAAACGTAACTGCTTTTCCAACGCTAATACGTCGCGTAAATGAAACAATTAGAAGAAAAAAGAACAAACTGCGACTACTTAACGAAACAATGCAATCTGCTTTTATCGTTCTTATCCATGTTGATAATTTGTTATTTAAATTTCGTAGAATATTTTTACGTTCAACATGCAAGAAGCAATAAAAGCTGCAGCTGAAAGCAGATTTGGTCGAATTACGAGTTTACGGAAATGGATTAAACTTATAACCGTTTAATAATAAGTGAGTAAATGACATAATTCAGTTGTAATCCCTCTTACGCACTGCAATATTGCAGGTACAACTGAAACGCTGACAAACAACAGGTAGTAATATTTACAACTTAATCTGCATTTCTTGATGCACAAAAGAAGATAAGAATATACTACTGCATATGCAATAGATGAAAATAGAAAAATGCATGATAAATCAAAAAAAAAAACAAATAAACATCACAATATGAATAATAATTTTAAATTAAATCATATTATATTATATTATGTTATATTATATGGTTGTCCTTTAAAATCACACAAACCCTAAAGTAATATATAGAATAATAAGACAATGCAATTGAAGATTACATGTAATAAATTTTCAGTTGAGAAATCTTTATAACCCCCTAGTGAATGAATAAAATAAACAAAAAATTAAGAAAAATAAAGCAAAATTTCAATACTACGTGATGAAATAATCCAAATGAATAGTATTCATTTCTTTCCTCAACTACTTATCTTTTAACGTGCAACAAAAACGGAAACAATAAAACATGGCATAGAAACAACGCTTTCCAATAGTGTACGCAAAGCAGTTTGTGCAAAAGAAAAGGGCAGCTTAGTTTTAGTAAGTAATAAATTTTATGGTTAAAGCGCTTGCACAAAAACAACATTAATAAACATTTTTCAAAGATTTCTGGTCCTTCTGTTTATCGCATCAATCTAATAGGTCGTTATTTGCTTCCTCAACTGGTCGCACTCGATTTTGCTTGATCGTTCTGAAACACATTAAAAGACGTCATCATAGCTGACAGACGCGTCTCTTTGCTACGAATCAATCAGAGCTTGCCAACATCAGGTGCTTTCTGGCATCCAGAAATATCTTTGCTTACGTGGGCAGACTAAAAATAAAAGACGCAACCGCGGGAAGATGCGACTAGACTGAAAACCAATTCTCCAGTGCCGGTGATGTATACATATATATGTGTGTGTGTGTATTTGTTAATGATTCATCGACCTCATCATATTTCAAAAATTTTCAAAAAGAAAATATCACCCCATCTTTCACAAATTTAGCATATTCTAACAGATCTTAAGTTAATCTTCATTTCACACGGTTATCGTTAAATATAATTATGAAATTTTAATAAAATTCACTTTACATTTTATTAAAATTCGTGTTCAACGAATAGTTAAATATTCGCAACTATAACTACATGGAAATAGTAGATTTTACTATTGATGCTAAAGTATATATAAAAATATTCAGTAAAATAAAATAAAATATTCAATAAAAATACAAATCAGTAAAATATATTCACTCTCCATTCCAAAGATAACTTTCGAGAAAAACGATATATTTTTCAAAGATATACACCATATTAATTTATCACTCCACTGATGAATAGCAATGGAAAGATTAAATTTCAGCGGCTGTTATATTTTCTTTAAAACTATTCCTATATGCAGTAAAATTATGAAAAATGCAATTGCCACTTTACCATTTCATAGTGTGGAAAAGAAAAATCAACATTTATACAATTTCAAGCTATTGAAAAAAAGCAATTTTAATGCAAACATTTTTTTGAAAATTATATTTTTTTAACAGTTGAATAAGATTTATTGTTATTTTTCTTTTGTCGTTTTACTTTTCAGAAATATCGATGAAAATATACGCTTGCAACTATATAGTTGTTAAATGAAGTTTCACAGAATG
The DNA here is from genome assembly GCA_001447755.1 of Trichinella papuae. Lineage (NCBI taxonomy): Eukaryota > Metazoa > Nematoda > Enoplea > Trichinellida > Trichinellidae > Trichinella > Trichinella papuae. The sequence continues at coordinate 304,474 of JYDO01000005.1, forward strand.
CGCATCTTCTGCTAAGAGCTAATTGCATAAGAAATAACTGCTGCCAATAGTGATTAAACCCAGAAGCGTTGGATAATAAAACGTCAAGTTGCAGAATTGATGAACACCAAAATGAAGTGACTATAGTTTAAATGAAAAATTGATCGTAATAAAAAACCACAAGTTTCTAAAATTATTCAATGTAAAAGTATTGAAACTGCTGGTTTAAATATTTTCACTTCAACGGAACAACATGAAAAACATTTTAAGCAGATCATACATAATAATGGTTGTCTGTTTCAGTAAATTAATTTCACAAAAATATTAAAATCATACTAAGAAATCAATTACCGCACTTGCAAATTACGGCTGAACAACTTTTTACTGTTTTAAATATTAATATAGCTAGTATTATCTGTATTGTCATTAAGTTATTCTGATTGGCGAGATTCAATGACGACAATTGCATCAATAATTATAAAAATTTTGAAAACATTTACACTATAGAATACTAAATGCCATGATTTTAAACTACATTTTATACTATTCTTAAATTATAATAATAAAAGAAACATTTCAAAGGTTTTATGAATTATTGAGCATAGTTTAAAATTGATTTTTATGTTCTTTTATATAACCGAATCATACTTTGATAATTCAATTTTATAAACATTTCCCCATATTTCCTACAATTTATTTAACAATTCACATTATAATTCACAGATTTAATTACAGAAAGTTGGAATTTTGAAATTATGATAATTCTTAGCTTCAATAATTTTTTAATCTAAAGTTTTGTTTTGCAGCTTAGCAGAGTTTAAGCATTACTTTTTACTGACTGCTAAAAAAGTATTTGTATGTTTAATTTTCAGTTTACTCTGCAATTGCTTTCCACTTCAGAATACAAATAAACTGGTTAATTGACAAAATGAAAATCTCAAAAGCGAAAATATTATCTTCATTAAAAGCATGATTTAAGCAGATGATTGTGTGAAAGCTTAAATTACCAGGATGCATGTTGTTCACAGAAAAACTATTCTGCCAAAAAATCAATCAAAGTAAAATGACCAACTGAAATTTATTTAAAATAATACATTTAATATTTTTAAAGGATATGCAAATCTGATTTGAAAAAATTTTGATATGATCAGAAACTGCTAACTACTGGCAATTTCAGTATGCCTATGCTGTAGATGTTTTTTTCTGATCAATGTAAAAGCGGTAACTAAAAATTCAAATGGTCAATAAAGAGAAATTGGCTGTAGGCCCATATATTCTGTTGATCAATGGAAAAATGAGCATCAGTGCTGTGATATTACGTCAAATTTTAAGGAAAATTGCCCACAGACCATTACATCCAAATGAATTGCATTGGTGATTGATCAGTATCGATGTTCGATCAAACAAAAACCAAAGAGATATTTCTTGTTTAAGCTACACAATCTGTAACATGAATAACCCGAAACATAACTGGAATGATTATTAATAATACAACTGGATTTTTATCATAATTTCAGTAATGTCAATAATGTAAAATTTTTCAAAGCACCTCACATCTTAAGACATGTTAAAATTAAAGCAAATCTTTACTAATCCATGAAACAATTTTAAAATTGTTGTATTTCTTTGCATCATCCAACTGAAACTCTAACTTCTAAATTTATCAAATTGTTACTTAATATTTTTGAAAAAAACCATTATATTGACAAATATTAATAACTGAGGAATAAATATTATTAATTGAAAAATTCATAAACGCAATTTTATTGTGTTTCACTACGCATTGTATGACATATGTAATGATAAAAATAAAAATAAATTTGTGGGTGCTTGATTATTCTCACAGCTGTATTCTTATTTATATTTATTATTTGTGCACTGATAAAATAATACACGCGATAAGTGAAATTTTATTTTGTAATTTTAAATTGAATATGAATAAAACAAGAAATTTATTTTTCAAATGATTATTTTCTTTCATTTATTTACCAATTATTTTACAACGTTGAAAATTATTTTTTTTACAGCATCTAAATGCTTTCAAAAATTGGAATGCACAACAGCAAAATAATAGTATATTCCAAATTATTTTTTCTTTTGAATTTCAACTAGTGCTAGAGTTTCTGAAAAACCAGCAGCGATTACATTTCATCTTAAAATAATATTGCAAACGAACTTGAACGCGAAACGTTTGCAAATCCGAAAATTAAAACCGACAAACAATTTAATAAAAGTTGTTTAAACGTAAGCAGAAGAAAAAACAAAAATAAACGTGCGCTCTAAATTGCACTAAAAAATTATGAAGGTTTAAAAATTGAAAATTTGCATGCTGAAAAGAATTCAAAAAAAAATGCCCATTTTACCTTGCTTTCAAAATAATAACAACATTGGCAGGGAGGATTTTTGGAAAAGTGTTCATCGGTTGAAGTTATGCAAATGTTCAAGTGCACAACTGACGAAACTGTTTTCCAAAATATTTCAAAAGTGTCGCTGTGGCTGTGAAGTTTCTGAGCCTGAATTCAAAAGAGACAAGCAGTGCAGGATTGGAAAACGTGAAAATGTTTGTTTCGCAGGAAAAATGATGCAAATTGAGGAGCAAGCTTGGAGAGAAGTACGGACCGACTGAAATTTTACGACTTACGACAGCCAACGCGTGGCTCGTCTTCGATCATGCTCTTACGTCAGCAAGAAAGTAAAAATCCGCAACTACTAGCTGAAACAAGCGTCAGCTGCCCAAACGTGCGGCTGTTCACCCGCCAAACACAAACTCAACTTCAACTTCAAAAGGTGCATTTTTATTTCTCTTCACTTCTCCCCGAATTCAGAATTCACACTATTTAAATTTCACATTCATCAATTCATTCTTTGGACTGAAAAATCTATCTTTTATTTCAAATTAATATCTACTTCATTAATAAATCTTAAATATAATATTTTTTTCATCGTTAAAATGAACTTTTTTATTAGCATATTTTTGCAAATAAATTTTCACTTTTTTTAAATAATAATTTCAATTTAAATTCTTCTTAACGTTTTAAAGATTAAATTTAAACTAACAATTTATTACTGTTTTTCAATTAAATTTTAATTATTATTTATTTGAATATTATGCAAATATAGTACTTGAAAATCTATGAAGGATACTGTATTAATTTTTGTAAAGTTGAACTTGAATTTTATATCATTTAGATTTTTTAAATAGATAATTGTGTGTATTTTCTTAAATATTTTTGTGTATAATTTTTATTTTTACATTATATGTATATATATATAACGTAGAAATTTGCTAAAACGAGAACTTCAAGCTTTGCAGCACGTTTAAATGTTAGCACATGACTTTTAAAATTAGCCTTCTTCAGATTTAAACTTTTGCAACATGTTTTTGTTAATACAATATTTTTTGTTCTTTATGTTATGATTTAGGATTTCATTGCATCAATGAGAGATTGGTTATTTGAACGGGAAGAGTTGCAAAACACACCATCGGTAGCAGATGGTCTTCGATCAGAAGAAGAAATGGAGTATCGATTTAGAGGAGCTAAACTTATTCTTTCAGTTGGCTCAAAATTGGATTTGTATATATGAAAACAATGCATTCAGCGATTTGTAAGGTTTATTGGAAAAGTTTTTTAGACATTATGCTACGATAGCAACTGGAATTGTGTACTATCAAAGATTTTTCATGTTCCATTCGTTCAAAAAATTTGATTTTCGGGTACTTTTTTCTTTCAGAATTTGTTATATTGCTTTGTATCTTATATTTTTGTTTCAGGTAGCTGCACTGACTTCTCTGTTCTTAGCTGGCAAAGCTGAAGAAACACCAAAACAAGTGAAAGATACTATGCGCGCCGCCCGTGAAGTAATAAATGATCAGTCACTTCCTTCTAATGATGATGTTTTTTTGGTTTGTTACATATATACTTTTTTTTTACTTAATTTAATTTATATGTTTTAATAGGAATATATTATGTTATTTGAAAAAAAGCTTTTGGTGACGCTTAAATTTGATCTCGAGGTAGAGCATCCTTATCGGTTTTTGTTGAAATATGGAAAAGTGCTCAAAGGTAATGCATTTTTAATTTTTTTTAATATCAGTAGTTGTAATAATGTTTGTAAATTTAATTTAATAATGATGTAAATTTTGAGAATACAGATACAAGTATGTGTTATTTTATAGCAAGTTTATTTGGATGGAGTTATTTCGTGTAAATAAGAATTTGCATTATTTTGCTTTATTTTGAAAGTTTAAGATTTTAAAAGTGTATTTTGAATTGCATTGTACTGAACAAGTGAGAAATTCTGTTCAAAATAGATCGTTGTGATGCGTATTATTGTCGACAATTTTGATTAAAATCCTTTACTTGTGGTGGGTACAAAATGTGATTGAATGACAGTTTTTAAAAAAAATTATTTGAAATTTAGTTCAAGATTCTGATTTCAGATTTATTTCATGAAAGACGTGCATTTTATGTGATTGCATGTTTACGTCTATTTGTTTGTTTCACAAGTCACATTTTATTTCATTTCACATTAAAATATGTTTAATAGGTGAGAAGAAACAGATTGAAGAAATAATGCAATTAGCATGGACTTTTACGAACGACAGTTTCTTAACAACACTTTGCTTGGAATGGGAACCAGAAGTGATTGCTGTCTCCCTTTTGCAATTAGCAAGTCGTTATCGAAGTATTGAAATTGACGATTGGCATGGAAGGCAGAATAATAAGGAAGAATGTTGGTGGGATCAGTTTGTCGATAATCTTACTGCAGAACATATAGAAGGTGCATTGCTTTTTACTTGTAATTTTTTATTGTTTATTTATGTTTTTAAGAAATCAGTCAACAAGTGTTAGATTTGGTTGCCAAAAACCAAGTCACTTCTGATTCATCTAAACGTGCAGGGAATCGATCAGATAATGTGCGTGCTGACGGAGAATCAGAATTAATTAATGTTAATACGCAGAATGTATCTCCACGTGGGACTGAAAGGCTGTCTTCTCCACTTTTTCCTCCTTTACCACCTACAGCCCCTGTACCGCCAACGGAAGCGCCTCCGCCTCCTCCTCCACCACCACCTCCGCCACCACCTTTCCCTGAACCAGGCATGTTGCCTGCTGGGTTGATGCAGCCGACCGCTTTTGCAGGTTTTCAGTATTCGGGTTTTCTTCCTACAGGCGCGAACATGCCCCCTGTTTCACTTTTGCCTGCAGCTCCTGCACAGGCGATGTCTTCTACTATCGTAGTGAACCCTGCTTTTGTGAATTTGAATGAAACTGATGCATCTCGTTCTGATCATGTGGAATTGTCAAATACACCTCTTTCTTCTCATCCGCCTTCAGTCTCACATACTCCTAGTCAACAACCACCACAACAGCCATTATTATTTTCTGAACCGACCGCAAACTACGTTGATCCAACATCAGTCAATCCAATTAGATTGCCACTTCCGCCTGCTGGTTATCCATTTGCCGCCAACGCAGTTCCCACTCCTTCTGCAGTACTTCCACCAGGCAGCAATGTTTGCATTCCTGTTCCACAAGCGATTTCTGGATCGTCGGTTAGACCGGTGCCAATAGGCTTAATGCAAACTCCGCCGCCACCATTGTTATCCGAATTGCAAAGACCGGCAGGATCTTTCGAAGGAACTCCTCCAGTGTCTACAGCTTTCCCAACCACCGCTTCCTATGCACAGCACGCATCTATAGCTTTGAATCAGCAAAATCCACCCGGATTTTCGTTTGCTGGTATTGCACCTCCGGCTTTGCAGGTTCCTGCTGCAAATGTGACTGTTGCTCCTCCAAAGGCGAACTTGCAACCTCGCAATATACCCTTAAATTCGATTCCACAGCCACATTTAACACCGCAATATCCATTTCCTCCGAATGTCACTTACAATACTCCACATACATTCAGCGTTCCTCCACCAACTGCAGCACTGAGATCATTTACGCCCTCACCACAAACACAACCAACGACTAATAATACTCAGTCTCATCTTCTTGGTTATAGTACTGTTATTGATCCAAGCATCATGTCCTCACCAAGTCAGTAATATACTTTTTTATTTTATTTTTTGGTGAACTGTTTTGTTGTAATTTGATTTGTTTCAAAAAATAATTGTTCTCTTCTTTTAATAAAGTGTTATTCATCATTTGCAATGCAGCACCTATGTGAGAAAAAGTGAAAAATTCATATTCAACAGTATTTTATTGCATTAATATTTTAATCGCATCAAAGATGAAATTTACATTTTGCATATGTTTACAAGTTTAGCGAAGAGCATGTCTAAAATATCTTACATACAGAAATAGTGAGCAGGATAATTTTGATGGCGAAAGATAATTTTATTATAATCATGTAATAAATTGAAAACAAAATACTGAATTTAATGCACTATTAAAGTTTACTGTAAGTTTTAATAGGTGACCTTCATTTGCTGTTTTTGCATTAAACTGATAAACATGTGTCTGAAATTCATCTTAAAACATTTGTTGTATGCTTCGTTATAAGGGAAAACGTATCATATGCTGCCAATTAAAATTTAATTTAAGCAGGCTTTTCTTGCTTGATGAAGCTTGCTAATTTGCTTTTAATTATTGCAGCAATGTTTTTTAACAAAAAATATTTTTTTTAAATTATGAATAGCTGCAGTGCTTTGCATTTTGTTTATGAAGCGTTTAAAGTAAAAATGTATTATTTCTCTTAATATGAAAACTGCTATTAAAATTTATGGCTCCACCATTGTACAATACAGTATATTTAAAAATACACGAATAATGTTTACTTTGCAGTTATTCTATTTTTGAATTTCAGCTCCTTAAAGTACTTGATGTTTATAATAAAGACAAATTATAGCATTGAAAATGAAAAGTAAGTAAAAGTTTTTATGACAAAAATATTAATGAGCCATTTCTTAACTAAAAGTGTAAAAATGTTGGTGTTCAGATTAATTGTTTCTGTACATTATTGGAGTAGAACAAATAAAATGACGTAAGAGAATAGATTTTGATATTGATTTATTTAATTTTAAATAGTTCAGCACAAAATTCATTTGTTGTCATGAAATTTTATTTTATTGCACATTAAATACTTTCAAAATAATGTAAACAAAAGTCATAGATTAGCTCTTAAATATCTGAAAATTTATTATTATTTATCATAAAAGTGCACGTAACAGCGTTTTAGTAAACGTTAATTTATACTTTTTAAATTCAAATTTACACCTAATTTTTTTGAATACTATTCCAGTGTTGATCGCACTTTGAGATGTATTCACGTAATTTTCCCTTATACATGCATGAGAAATGGCATTGCTTCTAAATAATCAAATAACAGTAATACTAAAGTACATATTTTTTGTCATATATGTAAATAGTAGATATATTTTCAAACAGAAAATAAAATAAACAATCTGACACATTTGTTGCAAATTTACATTCATGTCACATATATAAATTACCTTCTTCCTCGTTATTAATATCAAATCCAAAAGATGAAGGCAGCTACAATTGCAGGAAGTCTTTTATTTTTAATTTATCCATGTTTTGCTTTGCAGCAAGTAAGCAGTATATATATTTCCAATTAAATTTATTTTTAAAGCATAGCATGTTATTCATAAATATAATTAAGAAAAAATAAAAAAGGTGTTGTTATTTTATTTATTGAAAACTGCAAGATATTTGTTCAGTTTACTTTAATCTCATTTAGGTGGAAGTTAAAAGTGATGTTAAATGTGGTCAATCTGGGAAAACTTATTATAACGGAGAAAAATATCCCAAACCATGGACCGTGATTATTACTCGTGATGAAGATGAACGGTTCATGTGCCTAGGAAGCATTATCCAGCCCAAGCCTCTGAATTACTCTCAGCATATTGTTACTACCGGCGCTTGCTATATAAAGTATACTAAAAACTTATCACTTTATCTTTAAAATTTATACAAAAAATGTATATAGAGATTTGTTGAAAAACAAAGAAGCAATTCCAGTAATGAATGTTTACGCTGGTGTATCAAGGTGGCCTACAGCAAGAGGAGTCAGGGTGGGAGTTAAAAAAGCATACACTTTTGCATACTGGCATGAAGATAAATCATTTTTTGGTGGTTTGGCACTACTTGAACTAGAAGAAGCACTTTCTTTTGAAGAGCATATACAACCTGTATGCTTACCTGAAACTAACTCATCAATTCCAGAAGATTCTCACTGTGCCATGAGCTCAGTCACTAATGCTCCTCATACTTTTGTTGAACGTTCAATTTTTGATGTTGAAGAATGCGATAAAGATAAGTATCCCATTTTGAAAGGCTTGAGTGTATTATGTGCACCCAAACATGAATATATCACTAAGCAGGTATATTGTTTTTTTACTTTTACCTAGTTATCTTTTATAAGTTTCATAGATTTAAAATTATTTTTTCATTATAATTTTTAAATGTAATTAAAACCGTTTTATCACTCTCTCGTATTATTTACATTTTAATTATTTTTTACTTGCATTATTTTGCATTATTTACAATTTTTAATGCTTATGATTTTGCAGAATATTTGGTAGTTTAAACGCATGCGATTAAAATATAGTTTCAGAAATATAACAGTTTCTTTATCTACTATTTAAAATATGAGTAAAATAATTTTTGATCAACATTAATGAAATAATTTGATAAATAAACACGTCCAGGAACATTTCATAATTAAAAGCATTCTTCATGAAACTAATTTGTTGCTTTTCATTTAATATTTCAAATAATTTGTTTAGGAATTAGGTTCTCCATTGTACTGCAATGATCTAGAAGCAGATACATGGTACCTGCGTGGTGTAATGTTAAGATGGATATCGCAAGAGTATAAAAAAGGAGTAAGTTCATCTAAAAAGCTAACAACTAAACATTCTGATGGCGTTGAAATGGTTTTTGCTGACGTTTCAAAGACTTCTAAACTTTACAATGCAGTTGAAAAAGGAGAATTTCCTAGCCATGCAGACGCTACTCTATGCAGTGGCAACCGTGTGAAAAACTTTTGTTTATACTTATTTAAAGGATTAGTATAAACAGACTTTTTATAAAGTAATTCATTAATTAAATGCTTGCCTTTTATTCGGGTTGTGAATGTTGTTGATTTTACGTAAATATATTAAATACATATTTTGATGTAAGTGAAGTCAGTACTACACAATGATGATTAATTCAACTCTAATCTTGTGATAAACACACAATTTTGAGTTAGTAGGTATTTGTGATAGTTATTTACATTATTTTTAATTATTTTTTATGAGAGTTTATTTGTTTAGCATATTAACAAAATTTTCAGTCTTACAAATTGTTAAACACAATGAATTATGTAAATAGAAGGAAGTGCATCATGTTACTGCGTTTAATGCAGTTGATGTAAAATTAACTCTTATGCGGTCATGTGAATGCAATTGTCAAATCTTGCGCTTTACATTTTTTTATGATTTATTCAAGTACATTACATATTCTGTACAAGTACATATTTGTGAAAGTACATTACAATATTTAATTTTCACAAGTATACGGTTGAATGCAAATAAACTTAAGCTGTTTTATTTTATAAGCGAGCAATACTATGTATTGTACTGCAGTACAGTACTGCCACTAGTTGCTGCTGCTGATTGGTCAAAACTAACTTCATTGGCATGTGCGGAATATTATATCCAAATGCTGTTGGAAAAGCAGTTTACAAAAATATGCTATACGTCACACCTGATTTTGCGATTAAATGAAACACAAAATTGTGCAAAAAATACACAATACGCAATACGTGCACACATCCACATACAATAATTTCAGTCTTTATCTGTGTATTACATTTTTCAGGATATGGGTTAAAACAATTGTTTATGTTAAATTTAAATACAATAATAACGCGTTAACATAATAAATCATCTATAAAACGTTTGAATTTGTTGCTATTGCAAAGCAATCAATTTTTGGGAAAAATAATTTTTGCATCTTTTAAATTTATTGGACGATGATAATATAGATGTCTGTTACATGTTGAAAGATATGCATGAATGAATGAACAACTTTGTTTTATAAAATTCCAGAATTCTTACAACAAACTTTTCAATTATATAAATTTCATTGAGTTTTAATTCAGTCAATTCAATTAATCAATTAATTCAGTTAATTTCATAAATTTTGATGCATCAAAAATTTTAGAAATACAAAATTTCGCATAAAATGTAAATTTTCATGTGTGCACTTTTGACTGCAATAGTTTAACTATTTTTTTATCTTTTGTAAAAAGTAAAATAATATATTTAAAAATCTAAGTAATATTGTTGGCGACAGAGCTGTGTCGCCTGCGAGTTAGTGGACTGTAAAATTTTATTTCGGCGGCAGGTCAAATCAACAATGATAGCCTAACCGCGATACGACCGACGTTCGTTCACGAACGTGTAAAAATGTAGGACAAAACAGTAGAAACCAGCTTTATTCAGCGAAGGTGAACGCTTATCAATGGACACAAATGTACAGTGATCAAACTCCACACGAACACTAAGGACAATCACACAGAACAGAACGCAAATCACTGACAAACACGCAACTTCTTGACGCTTCGTCGTCACACACTACAGTACACCACAAAAAACCATACTCCCACATCATTCGGATGGTCCGGTGCTGATGTGTCGTACTGTTGTTCCCAACAAACTCCCCCGATGGACCATTGGTCCATCATGAAGATCCAGCCGGCTCCACCAGAATCAATGACCGCACTGACTTGGTTATCATGCCCTCGGCGATCTTCACTCGCGCAAATCAGGAGATTCCATCGCCACCGTCCTGCAATTCAGTGATTCTTCCAAGAACCCATTGACTTCTTGGAAGGTTCTGTTCCGCCACTAGCACTACGTCACCAACGCTCGGCTGTTGTCGAAGCTCCTTCCATTTTCCACGAGCCGAGAGCGTCACCAGGTATTCACGCTTCCAGCGAGACCACAGATGGTCCACCATCTTCCTTTAGTGCCTCCAACGGCGGTGCAGCAGGGCTAGACTACGACTGTCTCTTCTCACCGGCTAACAATGACGGTCTCGATCGGGCAAGGAAGACAGTTCTCTTCCAATAAGAAAATGTGCTAGAGTGAGGGCTATCTCATCATCGGCACGATCGCTCACCATCGTCAGAGGCTGATCGTTGATTCTCGCCTCTATCTCGCAGAGCATCGTCCGCAACTCCTCGGGATTTGCTCTGCTTCGCCCTAAAAATTTCATCAGTGACACTTTTACTGACTGAACCAGCCGCTCCCAATATCCTCCACACCACGGAGCCCTTTCGGTTATGAACTTCCACTCGATGCGTTCATTGGCGAGAGTTCGCTGGACTACTCCCTGTACATGTACCCCATGTACATCTTCACCGATTCATGACGGGTCATTCCAATCCTGGCCAGGATCGGGCCAGCGAAGTCGATACCAACATACTGGAAAGGTCCAGTTGGCGTCACTCGTTCGGCAGGGAGCTCACCCATCTTCGGTTCGTATAGTCGGCCGGTTGATCTCCGACATATTCCGCACTGCCGGACGACGTTCTTCACAGCGCTTCTTCCCTTGGTGATCCAGCAGCGCTGCCTGCTTGCAGCGAGTGTCTGATTCACTCCTGCGCGCAGCTGTCGTTGATGCACATGTCGGATGATCATTTTGACCACTTCATCACCATGCGGGAGCAGCATGGGAGGCTTCGTTTCCACCGGCGAATTCGCGCGACGCAACCGACCTCCAATCCTTAGGATTTCTCTCTCGTCGAGGTACGGGCAGAATTCGTTCAGCTCTTTCCTTCTGAGATTCCCTAACTCAGTCTTACCATATGCGTTGGCCTGGATTTGCCGAATCCATACCGCCTCTGCTTCTTCTATCTCGACCGCCGTCAGTCCACGCGACATCCTCCGTAACTCTACGGGTAGCCGTGCGTTGTTGAAAAAGCGCAAGCAGATCGCGGTCACGCGAAGCAACTTCGCGTAGCTGCAATAACAAGTGGGATCAATGATCTTCTTCACGTCCCACTTCAGCCCAGCCATCATCACCACTGCTGATTTACGGCGTTCCTTCTACACTTTTGCACGATCGTGTTCTCCTTTGACTTCCAAATCCGGCCACGATGCTTCTCCCGCCAAGAGCCACCTTGGCCCCCTCCACCAGAGAGTCTCAGACGAGAGCCGATGAAGCGAGCATCCTCTGCTGAGCAAATCAGCCGGGTTCTCATCGGTCGGGCAATGTTTCCAACTGTCCGGAGGGGACAGTTGTTGAATCTCCTGCACTCTGTTGGCCACGAAGGGCTTCCACCGCCCCGGGTCACCCTTGATCCAACACAGAGTGATGGTGCTGTCACTCGTCTGCATAGCCAGATAAGGCGAGCAGGTGAGACCGAAGCAGACTCGGGTCAACCTGTATATCTTCAGGGGTTCCTTCTTCCCAGGTTCTGTCCACAAGAACCGGCAGACATCTCGGTCTGCTTCATGGAGAGCGACTTGCAGATACATTTTCTGAATGTCTGCTTGCAAGCCGATTCTACACCGCCGAAAGCGGATCAAGATCCCCAATAAATCCGCTTGAAGCTTCGCTCCAGCGCCCAACAGGTCGTTCAAGGCGATGTCCCGAAACCGTGCAGACCCGTCGAAAACAATTCTGCACTTGACTTCGCCTGTGCTCCCCTTTTGATACACAGCATGATGCGGCAGGTACCATGTACGCCCTAATGGTCCTGTATCCGGAGCTTCCTCCGCCCAATCGTTGTCCAAGTAGGATCAAATCACCGCGGCGTACTCCGCTAATCTTTTCGGATCACGCATCAGCTTCCTTTGAACCAAACTCAGCCGCTTTCGAGCAAGCAGGTAATTATTCGGCAGGGAACTGCCGATCTTTTTCCAAAGGAGGCGAACGGTGTACCTCACCCCATCAAACGAGAGGTTCCGTTCAAACTCCTCTCGTGCCAGGCCACACTAAGCCTCTTCTTCTTCGGAGGAAATCCCAATGGCTTCAAGTTCCCAGAACCGGCGCAATAACTGGTCACATTCAACGTCGGCGGATTTGTCGGCTGGGATAGTTGGGGTCTGGTGCTGCGAAGGTGGGTGTGGACCACAAATGACCCATCCAAGGCAGGTCTCGACGGCTACCGGACCACCGTCACCTCCTCTGACAATTGTCGGTCCCATCATACTGAAGAAATAATCGACTCCGATCAAAACGTGCACGGCCAGACTTTCTTCCTCTTCGTCCGCCAGTCCCAAATCACGCAGATGTGGCCAAGCTCGAACCGAAATCCGTGGCTGGAGGATGTCGTTACACAGCGTCTTCATCGTCAGTGCCTTGATTGGCTTCCGAGGCTCACCAGACAGGGAGCTCAAGTGGAAGCTCACGAGCAGTGACTCCTGCAACCCTTTGCTTCCGCCACGAAAACCGTGGACCTCCACTGAGAGCGTCTCCCCTCTCAGACCGAGCTCCTGTGCTACATCCTCTCTGACAAACGACCGCTCTGCTCCTGTACCAAACAAGCAGTTCACAACCATCTTCCGATCACCTTCGCCATAAGCAATAGCTCGGATGGTCTGCATCCGAGTTCTGCCTGACTTATCCAACGACGCAAGGTTCATATTCACGGGGTTCTCATCCTTCCTCTTCTGATCGTTTCCCAGCGGTGGGTCAGAAGGCGTCTCGCTTGACCGCGAGGTTCGGGGGTCACCGCTATTCCCGCTGATCTTCTTCTCTTCTCCAGATTGACCACACTCTCTTGCCATATGTCCTGGTTTAAGGCACTGAAAGCACAAGCCCGCTTTCCTAGCCAACGGCCGTCGTTGACTACGTGTCTTCTTCCAAACTGCAGGACAATCTGACGCTTGGTGTGAACCTCTGCAGACAAGGCAACGGTCTGCAACGGAGGCTTGGAGACACGTGGCAGTTTTTTGGTGCCTCCCAAGGTGAGTGACCTTCCGCGACGTCCAAGTCGCACTTGAGGGTTTACTGCCACTGACTGATAACGATGGACGGCGATTCTGCTGCATCAGTTCGGCTTGATTCCGAAGAAACTGCATAAATCGCGACAAGTCAGATTGAGCTAACTCATCTTCCATCGTTAGTTCGTCCCACTTGATCCTCATCTGCTCCGGAAGTAATTCTCGAGCAAACGTGATCAAGCAGTCAGCTGCTGTCAACGCTGCGGTGCGTGGATCTTTTCCTAATGCGGTCAAAGCATCTACGTTGTGGTCAATGTGATCGCTGAGAGCTTTCACATCCCATTCTTTTATGGGCATTCCAATGAGGTTGAGTAACAATCGTCGAATCGCGACAATTGGCCTATCAAAGCGTTCCTTGATTCTGCGAACCGCTACTTGGTAGTCGGCGTTCGCTGAAGTCAAACCTGCTATTGCTGCAAGAGCATCACCAGTCAAACAATTTCGCAGATACACTAGCTTAACCGAATCGGCTAGATCCTTCTGTTGGTGAACGCTGCTCTCGAATTGGTCCCAAAATTTCCGAAACTTCGTAACATCCCCGTCGAACTTCGGGAGAGCACACTGCGGTAATCGTACATTCCTGTCGGCTTCGGCCGATCTTGTGCTTCCCGGTACCACATCTACCGCTCGCATTTCATCAATCAAGGCTCCCGCCTTCGCTTTGCTTTCTCTAAAAGTTTGCCTAAACCTCGCCCATTCGTCCATCGCGGTGTTCGCTTCGTCATCGTTCAGAGTAGTCTCGAATTCCTCTTGAAACTCCTCTACCTGACGGTAATGTTCTTCCGACATTCGAAGTTGTTCCTCGATCTCTCGCACTGCTGCTTGTTTCTCAAGCAACTGATCTAACTCTTCCAGCAACTTGACCAAACGCTTTTTGCCGAGATCCAACTTTTTCGTCAGGGCAAGCGATTTCACTTTCGACATGGCTTCAATCACGTTGAGCTATCCGTAGGTCGCTGGTTTAGGTATCCGGCTCGGAGGACCAGAATGTTGGCGACAGAACTGTGTCGCCTGCGAGTTAGTGGACTGTAGAATTTTATTTCGGCGGCAAGTGAAATCAACTATAATAGCCTAACCGCGATACGACCGACGTTCGTTCACGAATGTGTAAAAACGTACGACAAAACAGTGGAAAGTAGCTTTATTCAGCTAAGGTAAACGCTTATCAATGAGCACAAATGTACACTGATCAAACTCCACACGAACACTAAGGACAATCACACAGAACAGAACGCAATCACTGACAAACACGCAACTTCTTGACGGTTCCTCGTGACTCACACTACTGTAACCAGAAAGAAACCGTACTCCCACATTATTTGGATGGTCAGGTGCTGATGTGTCGTACTGTTGTTCCCAACAAATATATTAAAATGGTTTCATGTTTTAAAACATTAAACAGATATCAATTTTTTAGGCAGTTTTTTACAGCTCTGAAAAATACTAGCCATTATTGAAAAGCACTATAGCCAAAGCAATCAACAAATCAGTGCAAGCGAAAAATAGCATTCTTGAATAATAATTAAAAAATTTATTTAAAAAATGCTTAAAAAAATTTAATATGCTTTTATCAATCATTTTTTAATCTTGCTTTACATTTGTTAGTCAAATTAAAACATGCTTTTATCTTACTGTATCTTTTTATTGTCACAAATTTTGCAGAAATCTTTCACACAGTAATTGCTAGTTGATTATGCTTATAATGTTTTTTGTTGTATATTTTAAATTTCTCTGAAATGACCATTCTTAATACATTTTGTTTTTTATAAATTTTTGGTTTCTTTTTTTACGTTCTTACGTGTAATAATCGAGAAATTATAATTGTTTATATATATTATTATTATTAAAGTATAATATTATTCAGTTTACTTATTCATGTTTATTCAGTTTTCATTGTAAATTACATTTAACACTGAACCTTATTAAGAAGTACTATATGATTTTACTTTTATCCGCATTTTCAACTTTAAATCGCAGATTGCATTCAAATCAGTTTTCAAAAATAAATTTACATTCTTTGTTTTACCTTTTAGACGTGACATTTGAACTATGAACGATCGCAATAATTTGGTTAGCTCTTTTCCAGCTCCTCCAATTCACTATATAAGCCAGTGTACTGATAGCAATATTAAAGACAATCTCATACTACCACCGCCTCCTCCTATTCAAGGTATTTTTTCCTGATCATCTAACATACATAATATTAATCCAATTAAATGCTATTTCAATTTTAAGCTGTTAATTAGATGTTTACATACATGGCAATTTCAGAATGTGGAAAATATGCAAAGTTTTAATATGATGCATCTGTTCTTCCATAGATGATATATTTTTATCGTTTTAAGGTGCTTATACAATGTTCGGTGTTCAATATAATACTGAAGATATGATAATACAACCATTGGAAAACCAGGGCATTAGACGTTTATATCCAAATACTCCAAATTTTGATCGAAAGGTTGAATTGAAGAAGTTGAATCACAGCATAATTGCTAACTTTTTGGATTTGCTGGAAATTTTGATTCGTTGTCCGTCTTCTCCAGAACGGGAACGCAAAATTGAAGATCTGAGTCTTCTGTTTATCAATTTTCACCATCTAGTGAATGAATTCAGACCACACCAGGCATGTCAGTCGCTGATGCTTATGCTTGAACGGCAATACAAGGAACGTATGTGCTATGTGAATCACTTTCGTGATCATTTTCAAGCAGTGGAAGAAAATTTGAGTAATTGCTTGGATAACTTTCCTGATCAGTTGGAGATAAAGTTCTTAAACGATCCTACATTAAAAAAAATTTGGATTGATTGTATGCAAAAATCGCACACGAAGCGTAGTGAATCTGAAAAATCAAATCAAATTGTTGAAATGAAAATTGATCCTGAAGATATTGCATTGTGCCATTTGGCCGACAAAATTGTCTATGGAAACTGTTGAGTATTTTATGTTAGAAATATTGTAATTGATCTTGATCTTCATTTTATTAATGAAAATATTGTGATATTTTGATTTTTACTTATTTTTGTTTGTGCTCAGACTATTCCATGAATGTAATATTTATTTTACTAGTTTCAGTTGAAAGATACAATATATATATTCATGTGTTTATTCGTATATATTACAAATTGAGTTTAACACACTTGTTTTTCTTTGTTTGGAAATAATAAAGGTTGATTGGGATGTATTTTCGATATTATCATGTTGAAAGATGTGGTTTACTTATTTATTAGTTTATGGTAGCAAGCAATTTGAATAGATTTAAAGAACTAAAATCAAATTGAAGTTGAAATTTAAGCAAAATGACCTGTATGCCTTGTTAATTTTAACTGAACTCAAATTGAAACTAAAATAAATTCAAAATTACTGAATAGTGCATGCAATTTTTGTATAATAAAATTTATAATACAATATACAATCTTGAAAATCATATTACGGTTCATTTGCCTCTTTTTTATGTCAACCAAGTTATGTTCATTGTTTTTGACAGTTTATCAATTCTTTAGTTGATAATTTCTTTTCTATATATTTGTTTTAATTTTTCATGTAATGTTGTGTTACTTTAGCTTTTTTATATTGTAATTTTTAGGAATTTAAAATGTAAGTTTTAGCATTTGATATCGTAATAGGGAGTTATTCATTAGTTCTAATTAAATTTAACTGTGATTTATGAATTGTAAATAGCACTTTGGCAGATACTTTATACTTTTTGTAGTTTTTATATCTGTCATACATTTTTGTACTTATCATATTAAAATATTTATTTTGAGTTTTTTTTTTAATTTTCCTTCATCAAGGAAATATTTTAATCATTTTACGTAGCTTTTCCTGTATTGTGTGACGTTAATCGGAAGCAGTGTCGTCTTTTTCATATCTGTATTGATTTATTTACCAGGAAATAGGTAAATGCTCTTAAATTATTGCTTGCGTGTACTTCTAGTTGATTTAAGTAGAATGTTTTTCTACAATGTAGGTGTTTATTTTAAAATTAGTTGATAGAATAATGCTCGTTGATAAATGTATACAGAACTAATCGTCATGGAAAACATCTTCAAATACTTTAAATCTTAGTTAAATACAAATGTACTGATTAGTGAATTTTGAGAGCATTATCGTTTCCAGATGCTCTGTTCTGTGCTGCAATTTTTACGGCTGATTGATTGTATGTTATTTTGTTTTATAGAATAAAATTGTTCCATCTTTGTTGTCAACTGGTCAGATTTTCTGTTGAACCAAGACCGATGGGCTTGTTAGTTACCAAACTTTGGCGATGGCTTTTTAATAATCAAGGTAAAGAAAGTGATGAGTAAATTCTTACTGTTCGTATTTTTATTTTAATCAACACTTGTACCAGTTAATTGTCCAGATTTTCATCTTGTGATTTTAGGTTACTCATTTTGAAAGTAGAGCAAGTTTTGTGAGATTATTGATTTTTCTTATTTTTGACGTAACTTGAAAATCACGTGTATTTGCTAAATAAGGAGGGAAATTCTTATATTTGCTTTATGTGTTATTCTGAACATTTGCTTGTAAATTTATATTTATATTTATATTGTTGTATTGTTTATTTACCAAGGTGTTGTCTGATGTATTATCGAAGTAATATTTATCCAGGAGATGAATGCACTAATATTTTGTAGGGAATTCTGTTTGCTTTTATATTTCTATTTCTGTTATGCAGTAACACTTTAATAGCAGAAGCTGTGGTGATTTTGCAATATCTTTTATTAAACATAATTTGAGGGTGAAAATTTCAAAGTATTCCATAGAAGTTATAAAACTTTATCAGTTGTAAACTTTTGTTGATATTCGATGAATAATGTATTTTATATAAACTTAATTTTATAAATGTTTTTTTAACTTATTGTTTTTTAAGAACATAAAGTGATTATCGTTGGATTGGACAATGCTGGAAAGACTACCATTTTATACCATTTGTAAGTTTGAATTTTGTCACTTTATGATAATAGTGATTTAAAAAATTTATTTTTCTCAATCGTTGAACAATTTTCATTATAAGCACAGCTTTAAAAGCAATAACTTTTTACTTGTTCAAATTGATAAATGTATTTCAGTCTCATGGATGAAGTTGTGCACACGTCACCTACTATTGGCAGTAATGTGGAAGAAGTTGTATGGAAGAATATTCATTTTTTAATGTGGGATATAGGAGGACAAGATTCCCTGCGAGCATCATGGAATACTTACTATACTAATACAGAGGTAATTGCAGAAATGTTGATTCACCATTGTTCACTTTATTGTGTGCTGTTCTGTATGCAAATTGTATTTATAATAATGCTGAATGAAATTTGAATTGCAAAGAAGACAATTTTTACATCAGTTTGATGATTGTGAATTTGTTAGTTTGTCATTTTGGTGATCGACAGTGCAGATCGTGAAAGATTATCGACGATCAAAGAAGAATTTTACCGTATGCTTGCTCATGAAGTATGCTATTTTGACTATTAGTTTAATGTTTGTTTGTTTATTTTTGTTTTAAATTGTTCAGGAATTGCGCAAATCTGCAGTGTTAATTTTTGCTAATAAGCAAGACATCAAAAAAAGCATGACATCCGCAGAAATTAGTCACGAGTTGAATTTAACGTCAATAAAAGATCAACGTTGGCAAATTCAAGCTTGCTGCGCGCTGACAGGAGAAGGTTTGCAACAGGGTCTGGAATGGATGGCCTCACAAATCAAACGATAAAAATTATTAATTATATTTTTATTATAGATTTTTGTTTGTTTGTTTGTTTGTTATTTTCTCTTTATTATTATCATTTTTGCTTGCCAGTATATTACCGTTGCTCCTATGCAACTGTGCGCGTTAAAGCACTCCACCAGTTGTGTTCACTGTGCTGGTTTGCAGTTGTTTTTGTTTATTTCAATGCGACTAGTAAATATCTTTTTTCTTACATATTCCGAGTGTTTTCAATTTTGTTCATAAGATATTATTTTCTTGATGCAATTTATAGGTAAAAATGTTCAAGCAATTTTGTTCACAATTGTTTAACAATACATTGTGCAACAGCTGTTTGAATATTTTTTTTTCAATTTTCAAATTCTTTCTGCATATTGAAGCAAGCATATACTTTTATTGTTTAGATCAATGAATAACTAATACAATTAGCATTTTTATTTTTGATTAAAGTAATTTTTTTCAATCTTTACTCTGTGTAACTTGGAATATGTACGGATAGATAATTTTTCTTTATTTAATTTTAAGTAAAAACTTAGTCAAAGTTTAATGATATTTAAAAGTACAGTTTTATTTTTATTATTAAATTACATTGTCTTATTTGAAAATAATAAGTATATAATTATTTTTTATTTATATTTTGACGTGCTATTAGCTATATATTAAAGAAAAAAAAAACGGAAGTCTTTAATTGAAATTTTGAATGCTTGCATTAAATGAATACTGTGAAGTTTTTGTTTAATACACCCTGCTGCCATTTAAAAGTTCTGTCGGTATGGTAAAAATGACTTATAATGAAAATCCAAAATTGTAATGGTGTCTTAAATTCAAAGATTGTAAAGTGATAAATTAGAAAGTTTGGAAAATAAGAAATTCAAACTGTATTAATTGTTCAAATTACTTGCATGCTCTAATAGCAGATATATGTTCAACACAGTGCGTCATTGAGATTGCAAATTGAAATTAATAAAAGGATGAAAATTAATGGCAATTGATAATTCACAGTGATTTACTTTCAAATTTACAAAATTTTCCAGTTTTAATGAAAGTGTGTGTCACAAAGTGAAATTTAAAAAACGTTTAAAACTGAACGCTGTTGTTTGTAAAGTTTTATACAAGAATTGTTACAGAGAAAATAAGTTGATTATAAAATGAAAGCAGCAATTAGTATGCATGTTTTCACATCTTGGTTATGAAGTGATGTAATATCTATTAAACCAAGTAAAATGAGATTAGTCATTCGTTTAAAAAATTTAATTTGTCAGTTGATTATTGTTCACCGGTGAAAGATTAATTTTCCACTTGACAAGAATTGTCATTTCATTTGTAAATTTCATTTATTGAAGTTAATAGAGTTTTAAATTTCATTTTATATTTATTCAAATAATTTTCAATCATTTCAATCAGTGAAATTTTACATTTATAAGCAAAAAGTTGTTTATTAAAATGCAAAACGGAAATTATTATTCAGCTGACAACAACAATTCAATGTTTGTCCAAGCGGAAATTGTAATAATCAGTTGAAAATAGGATTAAATTAATATAAGATGTAGTTTTTCAAGTGGTAGTGTTGAAGGTTGAGTAGTGTTTGGAGGTTGGTTTTGTTTTGTAAAACATCTCGACATGTGTTGTATTATAGTCCACACTCGACATGTGACCTCGATATGTAGACTCAGAGTTGTTGGAGGTTAGTCAGGCTCCGGACTGGTCGCATTATGGTGACCAGCTACTCGTCCACTAGTGGACAAGCTAATTTACCTGCGACATTTTTCCATAAAGGCGTGGGCGGAGCAATCGGGTCATGTTCACGGTTCTGCTCGTCAACTAACCTCTCCACTTCAGGTGACTGCGAACTGCACTTGAGACAATGCTGGTGACAGAGTTGGGAGCCGGACGATTAGTTACTGACGCCTGACCACCGGTGTGCAAACATTTCCCTAAAACAATTCCATGTGCAGATCCAATTCCAATGAAACTATTGGCTATCATTACCTTATCCAATTGCAGTGAGCTGTGGTCCACTGCTAGCTGAGAATTATTATAACAACTCTTCACAACGGACTGCTTGCTGTGTGTGTTGTCATCTAGTTAAAAATTTTCAGCTCCATTAATTCTTCTTCTTTTCTATTTTTCAAACTACTTCACATAATATATTGGATAAAAAAATAAACCCCCAACGCGGAATGACCGCGCAATCGTTGTGCATATTTGTGATTCTCACTTTGAACAGTTGCACTGCCACATTTTGGAATTGGCTCATCACAAATCCACACGATTTGGAAACTGACATCTCTAGCAATTTGCGCCATGATAGTCCAGTGCCAAGTCCAAGTCGGCCAAATTTCGCCGTTGCCAAATTGCACAGCAAGAATTCACCAAGACCACGTCATAAGCATCATCATATTTCCACAACCATCCCACCTACAGCTGCTCCTCCTCCTCCTCCTCCACCACCTTCGCAGACTGCTTCCATCTCCACAGCACAACTCAGCCGGTTAGACGATCTGAGCTCCAATGACGAACCAGGGCAGGTAATTCATATCATTTATTATTTTTTATATTTTTCTGCAAATTTATCTTGTTAAAAGTTATCTTCTGTTGCAATTTCAGTTCATATTCATTTAGTATAATTTGAATAATAACTGCCTTACTTTTATGAAGCAGTGTTGTAATAATTAGCTTTTTATCATTCGGTAATTTTTTACTATTTATTTCAGATATTCGTTGCATGTATGCATGTTAACATTATTATACTAGCATTAACATTGGTATTAAATGTACCTACGTACACACACAGATATATAATTCAATTCAATATAAATTGTGCAGTTTTTTTTTATTTTTCACTTTGGCATGAAACATAATAAAGTATGCAAAAGAAATATATCAAAATTTTAAAGTTATTTCATTCAGACTGGTAATTATATAATGACATATATAATAATCTTAATGTATTATTTTAGGTTGCATAACTGTATATATTACATATAATAATCTTAATTCATATTGTTATTCAGACGTTTATTTATAATTATTTATTATCATATCTATGCATCATGTTATAGGCATGAATGTAATTTGTGTTTAAGACACACACCCACACACACGCATACACACATTGTCAATGCATGCATGTGTTTGTCTGACATTCAATGTTTAAATACTATAAATACTTTAAATAATTGTATAGTTGCTTCATATATTAAAAATGGTAATACTGAAACTTTACTGATAAAACATTTTTAGGAAATAATTTAATTGCACATATACCATTTTGAACTATTATTAAAAGTATTAATAATTTTTTTCTATACATAATTACATTTACATCATTTGACAATATTTCAAATTAAAACCATGCTTGCTTAACATTTATCATGTAAATATATACGTGTTGTTTTACAATAAAGCATTGATAATAAATATATATCATCAGATTGCAATTTTAAATGCATAGAAATGTAGAGAAATTGTGTTTTCAAAATTGCTAATAGAGTTGTTTTGTTTTATTTCATATTTTTAAAATTACAGCTCACATGCCATGCAGATCGTGAATGTCCCTTAAATTTGTTTTGTGATTTGCATTACGGTCTCTGCAAGCCGTACAAAACAGAGCAAGAACCCTGTCGAAGTGATAGTCAATGTGCAATTGGCTATGACTGTATGTTTGGGCGCTGCACAATGGCCGCAAAGCCAGGTCACAAAGGTATGGAAAAAGTGTGCCAAATTTCTTGATAGAATAATTCGAAGTTCTTTGTAAGCATTTGGGGCCAGCACGTTTCCTCCTAAGAAGCATAAATAAAATGAAAGCACCTGGGCGTTTCCTGGTATTTTTACTCTACAAAACATAATTTCTACTGATAATGTTCACCTTTATTTGTGGGCTCCAGTATGGTGGTCAAGAATTGAAGCTACTTAGTTGTCTGTGGCTAAATTAAGCAGAACTCTGTCCTAAATTTACATTTAATGAACAAATTATTCATTCAGATAAACTTTATTTAAATGTATTTCTTGCATTAATGTATACTTATTGTTTAACAATACAGTGGTAACATTGAAAACTATTACGAGTGTTCATTTTAAGGGGCTCGGTGCAATAGCAATCGTGACTGCTTACCCGGCTTGTGTTGTGCTCGACAGCATGGTGATAAAGTATGTAAGCCAAAATTACAAATTGGGCAAAGCTGTTTTGTACCAGATGGAGGTCTATCCTACTGGTTGAATGAGCTATGTCCCTGTGATGATGGTCTTGTTTGCGCTTTGTCGCCTCAAAATGCGGATCCAAAAAGGTAAAATATACTCAAAAAATTGATCATGACGATGTTTAGCTTTATTTAATGCAAAATTTTCCAGCATGAAAATAGACTGGTTCCAATTTTGGACAGAGTCAAATCAACTTCACTGCATCAGTATTCACTCTAGCAATGGACGCTAATGTCAAAGTTTCAGTCAACTTGAACACAACAGCGTCCGCTCAGTGCTACCATAAAAATTTGCAAATGGTGAAATGCTTATATTTTGTTAATGTAATTTTATTGTTAAATTTGTTATATTTGCTCAGTGTCATTGCTTTGCTTTGGGTTTTTTTCATTCTATTTTGAATTGTATTCTCAATAAAACAGTTTTCTTTAAGGATTTGCATTCATCGTTTGATCAAGTTGATTTCATAAATAAATAATAACTTGAAATGATAAATTATAAATAAATAAAAAGTAATGTGAATGACAAAAAAAACTAATTCATTAATGACATTGCTGCTTCATTGAAAACAAAAAAGACTGAATGAATATCAATTTGAAATACGTAAATTGCGTGTTTCAGTTCTTGGTGCTCAGTGAATGATAAAATTGAAAAATAAATAGTGAAAATGGTAATAATCGCTTCATGAAACAATCAGCAGTTAAATAAAAACTATTTTGGTAGCATTCCTGCAAGCTTGGGAATCAATTTACCAATTTCAATTGCTTTAATTTTCATTGAATAATAAAATGAATGAAATGAATATGCCGTCCAAGTTAAATGAGTCCATTCAGAATAGTTAATGTATAATTCTATGAAGATCAATTACAAGTGCATTGAATAAAAATGCATAACGGTCAGTCAGCTAAACGCAATTTATTTTAAGCTTTTACTTTTTAAATATCAGCTAAAATTTTTAAACAAAAACAAATTTTCAACTTTTGGAACTCTTGGAAGAGAAACCAAAAAAAAAAACAAAATAAAACAAATTGGCTTTAACGAATCAATAGAATATCCATCGTGAAAGATGAAATTTTTTATTTTCAAACTTTGAAAGATCAAAAAAAATTAATTAAATTAATATTATTAAAG
Source organism: Trichinella papuae (assembly GCA_001447755.1). Classification (NCBI taxonomy): domain Eukaryota; kingdom Metazoa; phylum Nematoda; class Enoplea; order Trichinellida; family Trichinellidae; genus Trichinella; species Trichinella papuae. The sequence goes on from JYDO01000005.1 coordinate 329,449, forward strand.
TTTAAGTTTAAGTAGTATAAAATTTTACAATCTTGAACTTTACAATGTTACCAGTTGTGATTGGTTGTTATGCAAAAGTTCTTAAAACTGAACAACATAAGCAAATTAAATTATAAGACTAAAAAAAAAACAAAATTATTCTACAATTAAGGTGCTAGAAATTAAAACTAATGATCTGTGCTGAACTGCATAGATTAGTACAAAATTCAATTAAATTTAATTTCGCTCTGGGAACTTTGGTTGAAGTAAAGAAGATAATACTCTACTATGATTGGTCAGTTTAATTAAGAATGTAACGGGGAATTTCATATATAACGACGCACTTTTCTATAAAATGCATTTACGTCAGCTTTTTGCAATAAACTTTTGAAATATACTTTGAATGACAAAACAAGCCACACGTCTGTTGTGAGAGTTTTTTTCTTCATTTATTGAAATTACAAAGCAAGACGACAAAAAACTTTTTGGTAAAGTATTTCATTCTTTTGTTTATTGTTGCTGTTTTCTGTTCGTTTTATATATTAATGCTTTCATCTGCAAAAGAATAATGTCTTTTCATAATGAGTAATTCATTTTTTTCCATTCTGCAATAGCACAAGCTTTCAACTACTGCAGGTTAAATGATCTTTACATTTCTATTATTCATACTGTTTTTTGCAAAGATGTAAAACAAAATTCTGGTAACTTTAAAATTATAAATATGCAATTGATATCAGATGCAATTGTAGCATTTATAAAACGTATTCGAATATTGAGCACTTTTGCATATATCATCACCAGCTTTCAAAAAATTTTCAAAACCGTACAATCAAATAATTCATTTTAATAATGTTATTTGCCATGTTCTTGCAAAAAGCAATGTACTAAAACGCGTTCAGTATAAATTATCAAAAGGAACATGCAAATTTTTTATGTAGTCATTATTGCTATAATCATGAATTCTGTGAGATCGACATTCCGCATTTATTTAACATTACAGCTTGCTTTGTAAAAAGAAAAATTGCATTTTATTGAAATTTAACTAATATTTCAAAGGTTGTAAAAAAATGAGAACATGCATTCAACAATGCACCTTTTAAATTTATTGCATATTGAGAAAACTGTAAATTCAGCAACATTCGTTATTGATCATTAAATTATATTTATTATATTTTAATTTAGCAGAAATGTAGACTTGCTAAGGCCAAACTTTTAATTTTAACCCTTCAAATTGTCATGCTCAAAGTGCGTGTCATTTGATTTATTGTTAATTTCTTAATCGCTTCATTTCATTTTATTCAGAAATAATCCATAAATCAGCTTTACCTCACTAGCTTATATTATTAACTGTGGCAATTAAAAATAAAATAATTTCAAGAATATATATTTAAATACATAAGAAAAAAATTTATTAAATTTAAAAAATAATAGAGAAAGATATAATAACAAATTGCAATAGGCTACATAAAAGTACATGTTGTTCGAAAAATTTTATTTATCATTTTACAATAAAAATCAAATATATATTTATAATGCAAGATGGTTTTTTATTAATTTACAAATTCAGATGAAATCTTTTCACAAATAATACTTCAAAATCGACATATTTTATTGTCTAATAATCCAAATCAGATTATTTTCTTCAGGGTTCTGATCCTTTTATTGATTAGTATTACTAAATAGCTTTTAAAAAAACAATTTAAAAAAAAATGTTTTTTAAACAATAAAATTTTGTTTTTTTCAAAAGCAAATGCATGTCACTGATTATCAATCTCAGTAATAATAATTGTTGTGTTTAGTTTTATTTACTGTATAATTTACAGGTGATCTTTCGAGTCATTCAGCAAAGTTGCTATTTCATTTAAAAGCATGTCACTACTTTACATCAGAATTTTGATTATTAATCACGTATAGAATAGCGTTTTGTTTCAATAAATGAATAACTTTTCTTTTATAACTTCCTGGTCAATAACAGCTTGATAATTAAGTTTTACATAATCTTTGCAAAAAATATTGACCAAAAAATTTTTTAAGCAATTACAACTTTGGAATATAAGGAAATGATATATATATATTTATTTATTTATTTATCCAAGTGTCTCACCTTTTATAATGATTTTTTACAAATTTCATGTAAAAAATGAATAAATCAAAGTATAATAGTAATCAAAAAATAATGATAAAAGTAACAATTGTTAACAGATGGAGAATTCATTAAAAAATACATTATTTTTCAGTAATAAATAAATAAATTCATCAGAATTCCCAATAAAAATACGCTTGAATGCATCTAATGTAGTATACTAAGCTAATTATAAATGTATGGATTACAAATGAATAGTTTCTTAATTGAAGAATGTAGCTACACACTCACAGACACGTATACACAATATATACGCAGTTAATATTCATTCTTAAAATTTTTACATTTGCAGTACCATCAATCGAAAATTCTCAATTATTCAAAAACCAATATTCAGCTTTTTTCAATTTTTAACTTGTCAAGCTCACAGTATATGTATGTATATAGTTATTTATTTATATAAAGCTACCTTTATTTATTCATATTTCAATAGCTATGCTTTTCTTTTGCTCTTTTCTTCTTCAAGCAGCCCTGAATGGAATTTTATTAAATTTGCTAGAGCATGTCAACTTGATTTTTCAGTCTGACAAAACAAATATCTGACCAATATTTACATATTCAAGGTTAATTAAATAAATAAAATTTACAAGCAAGCAAGTACGTCACACTTCCTGAACCTTTTTCTCAAAAGAAACTGTGTAATTGAATCTGCCAAATGGTGATAGTAAATTTTTGTTTTTTTCTTCAATGACGTACATTTCGAGCCTCAGAAGTTGTAAAGATTGTGAAATTCAATCTGCGCCACTGAGCAATTGGACAGCAGTTTAAAACAAAAAAAACTATATATAAATATATAAAAGAAAGAATTTTAAAAGTTGTAACAAATGAGTGTCAGATATGTAAAATTCATTAGTGCAAACTTCGATTTCATGATTCTGTAAATCTACAAGATAAAGCTCAATTGCCCTCAATTGAATTAAATATTTTCACCAGGGAAAAACGAATCGAAAAGGCAAACATGGTGCCAAAGTAATCAATCAATGCTGCATTGGTGAACAATTTTTCCTCATCCAATCCAATATAAATGACGATTATGCTAGATGGAAAATAAATCATTGAAAATTCTCCAATTTATTTTTTAAGCTCTTCAAGAATTACTGAAGAGACTTCACTATTCATTTTTTTACAGTTGCATTAGAATTTGCATTTTTTGCTTGTTGAAAAAAAAGAACTATAAAATGCATTCTTTGCCAACAATCAGAACTAAAATGTTGAGCAATCAAGTTTGACAATGTGAAATTGATGGATTTATATTTGTTATTTTGCATTTATATTTTAAAATATTCATTACAATTTAAGCTGCTTTTTCCTCACTAATCTTTAAATTGTTATTTGTTTAAACAATATTATTCTTCTTTTTTTAAAGATATGTAATAAAAATAATGAATTAATAAGAATTGTATCTCTCGAAATTTAAATATCTTCGTGTTTTATTTGATTTTCAAATCTAAAAGTAAATTTTAATTTTTTTCAAAGATAAAACTTCATTTTTGTTAATTTTTAAACTTAATGAGAAAATGTAATTATTTCATGCAATTATACTCCAAGAACATTGTTGAATAATTGGCTGAATCAAATTAAGGGTTGTTTGATTCAGTTAAGAGAATTTATAAAAACAATACTTCATCTTTTATAACTGTACAACCATGAAATATTTTTTTAGAAAAATTAATTTTTTCTAGAATAATTATTCGATATTTTTCTTAATTTTAATTAAGTACAAATATTTATTATTCTGGGAATAATCTTTATAATATGGAAAATTTGAAACCTTTCAAACCAACAAGCAGTGTATTTAATTTACAACTTTCTTAATTTAAGTATTATTACTGTATTTATATAAATTAGTAGAAATAAAAAACCGATATGAAACGAAAGTTTACAAAACTATGTAAGTATATTCATCAGAATCATCGATATTTGAGATCAAATGTAGAAAAGTACGCATAATGAAAAGTTTTGCCAAACAGTTGCGCTAATTTATTTCAATTCTCATATATATATATACAAAATTGTTATTTATAATTCTCGAAAGAAATTTAAAAAAAAATTATTTTTAATACTTTTATTCCAATTTTTCCATTTTATAGTGCATGCAGACATTAAAATTTCATATTATTCTATTTATCTTTCTGCTTGTAGCATGCTATCATAAATCGAATAACATTTAATTATATTTACAAATAATTTACCAATTACAAATGTACAATATTTCTTTTTTTAATATTTTTTTATCCAAAATCTTTACCCATATACGAAGGTGTTACAATTTTGATTGATGAGTTTGAAATTAAACACAAAATAAATTTAAATTTTTAATTGAATTCATAAAAGCAACCAGTGCTTTTCAAAAGTATGACTTAATTGAAAGTACTATATAGAAATACATAAATGATTTAAATTTCTTTTCTAAAATTTTGTAATTTAAAATTATTATTGATTCCAGTTATTAATATCAGATTAATACCCATTATTAAATATTAAAAAGCAAAAAAATGCAACAAATTTTGCAAATTACATTTTGAAATTTTAATTCAATAATAATAACACTTTAAAATGATGAAATGAATTCATTTTAAGGTTTTGCTAAGTTAAATAAATAAAATTTTAAATTAATATCTGCATAAACGATTTATTTTGTTCTATTTACTTTAAAATTGCCATAGTTGCTAGACAGAAAAAACGCCTGACAAAATTAAATATGCTTCCATTGTGAAAATTCGATTATTTTTAATATACCAAAATTTAATAATGTGCACTTTATTGTAGGGTTGTTGTTACGGCTTTGTAATAAATATAATATAATGAAAGTGATAGAAAAGATGTCCATGAGAAAAATTATAAAATGCCTCTATTGTTTGACAGAGCATTTAGAATGTTACTTCAATATTATTGAATGAGTAATATGAAAATAAAAATAAAAATATGGAACCAATGATCTTTATTTTAAAAATTAATGCAATTCAAATCCAACAAATTTTGCACCATTTACTGAACAGTATTTTTTAATGTACAAAATAATGATTGAATTTCACAGCATTGTGCGATTATTTGATATGCAGTACAGTATCATAAGTGACTAACCAGTAAGAGATGAAACATTTGCAATAGAAAAATATATAATTTTTAAATTAGCAATTTTATTCATTTGAAAAATTAAAACACTGTGAGAGAACTTTTAATAAAATATTTAATATTTGCCTGAAGATTATTTTCAGTACTAATTTACATATTTTCATAAATGATTAATAAATAAAGTGCAGTTGCAAAACAAGCTGAGGCATTTCAGAGTAGCTAAAAATGACTACATTTGCAATAAATAATATTTTTACATTTTAATATTCCTCATATTAATAATAAAAAATTTACCGCATGCTTGTTGCAAGGTGTATGGCAGTGAAAAATGTTTTATTAATTATGCATGTTCTTTATTATTATATTTCACATAAACTGAACATAATGTATTTATCAGAACGACAGTAATTAAAATTGAAGGAAACTACGTATAATGAGACGAAGTTTCTGAATCTGAAATTTCAGTTTCAATCTCTTACATTAGCATTTCGATATACTTTACTGAAATGATGTTTATAGATCTAGCGATTGCTTTACTAAACTAATTTCTTGCAACAATTCCAAATAATCAAAGTAAAGATATTAATAATAACATTTAATTAATTACTTATTATTCTTTCTTCTTAGTATTCTTACAAAACAAAATGGAATAGAAAAAGAGCATCTGCTGTGCAAACAAACATCCAGCATTGTATTTATAATTTAATTCCATGCATTCAAAAGAATTAAATTGAAACTTTCAAAACGGAGTTTATTAAATTTTCTTCTTACTTGAGTATTTTTCATTGACAAGTTCTGGTTTGAAAATATGAGAAAAAAGCATAATGTACTGAAGAAAATAGATCCCCAAAAACAAAACTGTTTTAATTGTAAAGCAATTTATCATTATTAGCAGATTTCTTTTTTTCAAATTTTATTTAACATTTATTAAAAAGATAACTTTCTAATGAACAATTGCATAATTCACATTTCAACGACAGTAATTGTGCAGATTATAGTATTTTACGGTATCTTGGATGATTTTTGAATTTATAGCATTTCAGAATTTGAAGTTTTATTTGGATATATTTCTTTGCTTTCTTTATGATATTATTTTCACTTCCAAGAATGCCTGTAGTAATAGTATCTTATTATATTTACCAAAAATTGAGAGCGTTAACATTTAAAAAAATCAAATATTTTCATTTACCATTGATTTACACTGATCGATGTATTTTTCAGTAAATAAAATTGTTTAAATTAACAAATATTCAACACAGTTAATATATTATCCAGCAAAGGTAACAACAGTAAATTTTAATGAAAAGATTTAAAAGCGATGCGTTTCAGTCAACAAATTGAAATATATTGATAAGCAAACTATTAAACGTGGATTAATGGAAAGAGCTGCCGCATTTAGCATGACAATGTGAGTATATTGTTTTCAATGAACAGCAGAGATCAAGAACTGTTCCGTGGAGAGAAGAATTGAGAAGTTTGACTTAATTTCGCTGTTTGCTGCTTAGTAATGAATCTATCCAAGCAAAACGTTCGCTTCAACGGTGGAGCTGCACCAAAATTGCCTTTTGCATTCATCAGTGAAGCATTAGTGTCAATGCGCTGGGGAAAACTGGCAACCGGATTCATGTAGGAGTTTAGCATAGCACACTGCGTTCACTGCCCACGCGCGCTTGTATTAGCTTCGAATTTGCTTGACAAAGCAGAAACATTGAAAGCTTGTCCAAGTTGCACAAAGCGCGTCACCACATTACTACTAGACTAAGAACAATAATTGAGTGTATTTTTTCTTGGGAAAATTGGTCAAAAAACCCCTCTCATGAACAAAAGAATACTTCCCTAACATCTTGAAAAGGGATAATTAGTCGATTGTAGTCTAACTAAAATTTTAACTTCATTTCAATCATGAGCGTCTTTCGGTTTTGGTTAATTAATTAAACAAATCTTATTTTCACAATTTTATTGGAACATGTGCGCCACGTGTGCGTCGGTTGTCACAATTAGGCAGCATAAAAGGGTGCTCTCGGATTCGCTTTCTCTGTCACACTTATTTGACGCAGCGCTGATCACGGGATTCAGTCATTGCTTATTCGCAAGGAAGCATATAGCATTTCATCTCTTCATTTGCTTTTCTCAACCATCTTTGTCTATCTCTTCTTGCAAGCAATAGAAAAATATCCAATCAGGTAACTTATAAATATTTTCATTATTTAAATATTCAGAAAATCCCATATCAAATAAATCAACATGATTAATTTGTTTTTAAAAATTTACATTAATAAATTAAAATTCTTTTAAGGCTGCGAATCATGAACGGCAAACTCATCTTTGGAATCATTTTTTTATACGCGACGATCTTGACATACATTACAGCGGTTCCTGTTGTTTACGAAGCTGATTTAACAGCTCAAGAAAAAGAGGTATTGTAAATTTGAAATACATATATAAATGAATTGTACAAATAAAATTGAATACATGCTTGTTTAGATATTGCAAAGTTTAGCGGAAAAAATTGGTCGCACTTATGGTAGCCGATTAGATTCTGGTCGTACGATAAAGCGAGCAAATGCAGAACTTGTAAACGGTTTGCTTGGAATGCGATATGGTGATCTGATGAGGGCAGGGTAATAATATTTGCATGCACTTTCCTTGAATCAACCTTGATATATTTCTCTTCTCTTTTCTCTGGACCCCTTGCAATTCTTTTTTCTCTCATTTTCATTTCATGTAAGTGATTTTTGTTTCAATCATTGTGATCATTTTAATCGTCATCCAGTTGCACATCAGGTGTATCATGCATTTTTCAAACAATCGACATTTTGCTTTATTTTACCGAAAGAATTATCCCAACAAAAGCACAGCACTATTATATTATTTCTATTGATCAAATTTATAAAGATTCTGATGAAGAAGTTTATTTCTCTCGATTAGTTTGCCCGAATGATGCAATAAAGAATTCATTAAACAAAATTGGTGTACTTTTTGTATTGGAGAAAAATTCATTACAAGACAAACAGAAAAAGCTTTCACCTTCATCGTCTAATGAATACAAAATATGTTCAAAAATTTTCTAACCAGGATTGCGTTTAGTAATAAGTGACAAGAGATTGCATTCCTATTTCTGCTCAAGGAAGAAAAATTCAACACAAAATATCATTAAAAAATTTTTATTTAATATAATAATTATTTTAATTTTAAATTTTAATAGCAAAACAATATTACACATGTAAGAAATGTTGCTAGCATTGAAATCGGTGTGGCCAGTTATTTATTAATGCTCAGTCTGAGTCAGTACTTTCACCAGTGAAAAGTAGCAATTTGTTGCAGAATATGTTTGATAACTTATGTAAATTATTCATTGTTGGAAAACTGGGATCATACAACAAGAAATAAATTGAACGTCAATGATGATGAAAATATTATTTCATATTAATTTTAATTTTGAAACCAATGCTGATTGACTAATTTTTAAATTTTACTAATTCAATTTGATAACACTGTCATTGGTAGATTAATTGCTCTTGCAATTATTAAATTTAATACATTAAAAAATAAGGGAACTTCTTTAATATCTTATGAAAAATAAAATTAATCATTTTAATTTTGATGCAATTTTCATTCATTCATGAAATGTTTTATTCGTATGCCAAGTTTTTTCATTGTTAATTTATTCCTTTGATAAGAGTTATGAATGCAAAAACACTTTTTAAAAAATTGAAGAAGATCAAAAAGCAAATTAATAGTAAATTCGTTGTGCGAATTTAAATAATTTACCTCAGTTCAATCTATAAAATTGGAATTCTAAATTAAAGCTGAATAAAATAATGCCCTTGCATTCATATACGTTATACAACTGAAGTATTTAAAAAAAACTGTTTAATTATTACCCTACAAAAAGAATATCACAAGATATTTGATGTAAGTAAATTATTACTTATTTAATTTATTTATCATTATTATGATAAGAAAACTGAATAAAACTTAGAAAACAAGCATGAACTGAAAACATGCATTTTTAGTTAAAAGTGTCATGCAAAGCTAGGTCGAATTTAAAATTATAAATAAATTTATAAAGCAATCAAATTATAATTCAAACAAAGTAATTGTGATAAAGGTTAGTATTTAATTTATTATAAATATATAAGTAAGATTATGAAACTTGAAAGTTCAGTTTATAGAATTACTTCAAAATTTTAATTACATTAGAATAAAGTATGACAGTCATAAGAATATTGAATGAGCATGATGTGTATGATTTTATTCATTATGGATGAGTACTTTGAAGAAATTATGAGTAATCCTGTTTTCATTAAAGTTTTGCACAATTTTCACCTTCTTTTTAATATTTATCTTATTAATACAAAAGTTCAAACAAAATATATGATATTAAAATTGGTGGAAAAATCTAAAAATATTCATTCCTATAAATAATTTCAGAAATGAATATAAATGTACTGAATAAGATGAGCTGATTATTTTTTAATACATGCATGGAGGCATGGTAAAGCAAATATATTTTTTCAAACATTTTGCATTGCATAAATATCATTTTATTTTATGTTAATTAAAATTGTAAATAATATTAATAATATAACAAATGTTTTGAAAAGAATTTAAGCTGTTCAAATTTGAAGCAACGATGTGGTTCTGTTTCTGACATTTTTTAACTTACAAAGTGCTATTGATTTGTTTCCTTAAAGTGTGGCTCAAGAACATGGTTTCTTGGTAAAAGTATTTTATAAATCTTTAAAGTTTTTTTCTGAATACTCAAAAAGAACATTTATAGTAAATAACGTGAAATCGCATCGATTTTGATAATTGTGAAAGCAGGTTTCATTCATCCAAACTAATCATAATTATGGCCAATGATGCAGAAATTTCTTAAAGTGTGAATAAATTATTCTAAATTTGCATGCTAATTTAATAATTACTGCAAAAGGTATACTTTAATAAAATGTCGTATAAATATTCTTTGATGATTATAAATGAATTCTTTTTATTTTTAAATGAATATTTTTTTTATAAATATTTAATTATTATAGCACTTAAAACATTAAGCAAAGTTAAACAAGTAACTGCACAGTTTGAAGTTTTTGCGCATAAAAATAAAAATAAAAATAAAAAAGCCTTAAATTTAAAATACATTTTTAAAATCTTTCTTAACTTCATTTTAAATTAATTATGCAATATATGGAAAATTCAAATCGATTCTGATTAAAATTTTTCCTCTTAAAACAGTACATAAAACTGGTGAGTCTTCAATACAAAAGCAATACAATTAAATTATTATTTTGCTAAAAATGAAGTCTTTAAGTACTAATTTTAAAGTTTAATTAAACTTTATAAAGCAAGCTTTTTCATTCTTGGATGACATTGCTACTTAAAAATTATAAATTAATCTCAGTAGCTATGTTAAAATATTTTAATTAATTTAACTTCAGTGATTTCAGGGTGCAATATTTTATAATGTGCGTACATCAATGCTCTCAACCTTCTTTTTCCCATGCACCATTTTCACCGTTTTTCAGAACGTCATTCCCTCTTTTGCAGACTGTTTGGCTGCTAATAATGCAAATATAATATTGAAAATATACTTATTATTATGTTGGTACATATGCATCTACTTCGATTATTTTTATAGTGGAGTTTTCCATTTCAATGGACAAAAACGTCCAGTAGAATGTCAGGGTATTGTAATTCATTCCATTCTGAGTTTACAAATCTGAAGACAGAATTCCCTCCTGAAATCTGAAAATTTCCCCTTGGAGAAAATTTCCCTAGGTTGAGAACCCCTGGCTTATATAGTCAAATAAGGTACTTACAATGCTATTTTTAAAATAAAAATTTTCAACGTTTTCAGTTGAAAGTTCCTTTACTTCAATGATAGCTGTACTTGAAAACTCTTTTCGAATGCAGCATCCTTTAAAAACTGAAACTGTAACGCCAACATCTTGATACATTGTATTTTTTAATTATAAGGCGTGATTAAAATCTGCTGATGATTATGCGACGCCGCTAAGGAACTGATGTTTAGGTCTCACCAAAATGCACTTTTTTATGATATTTACTGTAAAAGTCAAGAAAACTAAGTAATGACAAAATTTTATATAAAATCTGTTTCAATTCACCACAAAAAAGTTAAATAATTTAAAAATAAATAAATCAACTGTTAACATTGAAATTACTATTTTTAAATAATCAAAAAATTCATAAATCAAAGAAAATGAATTTTCAAAAACTTCAAACGATTGAACAAATGCTGGAAGGTTAAAGAATTGAATAATTTTGAAATGTTTAAATAATAATTACAATGGATACATTTATTCAAAACTTTTGAATATAACTTATCTAATATTCTTAATTTCAGTACTACTACAGGGAATAAAAAATTGGAGCTAGACAAAAGATGAACCAATGAACTTTGTGACTTATGAAAATTATTTTATACTTAGATATTTATTACATGGAATGTGTATTTTTTTAATTACACTAACTCCATAAACTGAAGCAAATGTTAGATTGTTTAAAACATTTTAATTTATTTGAGCTATTCTTCACTATATTTAGCATTCATTGCCTGTTTCGTTCAGTTATCAATGCAGTTTTGTCATTTCAAAAGTAATATTTTCTCTGTTGATATAAATTACATTTTCACTATTTGAAATTTAGAAGCATTTTGTAATGATAAAGTTTTATTATAAAAATATTATTATTAAATTTATGGTCTAAAAATGTTCACCTCCAGCATACAGTAATGAAGTTCATTTATTATGATGAAAACTATGTTACTACATAGAAAAAGGTAATCTCAAAGGAAATAGGAATTAATCAGTTGAAGAAAGCGACGAAACGTTTAAAGTAATTGCAGTCGAAATGAATTCCGCACATGAGGGAAAAGAAAAATTGCTCTGAAAATGATGTTCTATTTACAACTAATGAATTCTGAACAAATGAAAATTAAGCCGTCAATTACAATAAATCATTAACTGCAATAATAAAAGTTTCTTCAATATATAATATATATTTTATATAATTTTGTTGATCTGTGAAATTAAAATTAATTAACCTCATATTTAATCATATGGTGAAAATGTCAAATCTATATATAAATTATAAGTAGCATAATCAAATTTTTATTTGCACGCAAATATTATTATCTTGTTTGCTTAAAAATTTAAGCCATTTAATTTTCGAACTCTTTGCATAATAACTTCAGCTTGTAATAATAAATGATACGTGATATTTATAAACTTGAAAATGCACACTGACATTTTTACATTTTTTCTTTTCAAAGCAGAGATAAATTTTGAAGCACTTTATATTTAGAGGTTCAATTAGAAATTCAAAACTTTGTTGAGAAGAAAAAATGTTGTTGTAAATGAACCAGAATATTATTATAAATAGCAATCTGATCAATTACTAACTTTTCTCACATCTGTTATGATCTTTCTGCATAAAATATATTCATCATTTCGTTATTTGAGGTCTTCAGCTGAACATTAAGTTTAATTTTTGTTTGTTGCACCACTCAGAATAAATTTTGCACTTTTAAAAGAAGTTAAATGCATCAACTTTACATTAACTTGCTTGATTGAATCTATTTTTAAAACATCATAAAACGTTGACATAATTTTCTTCACTATTCAGAAGAATAACTTGCAAAATGGAAAAAAATATTAAAAGTTTTAAATCTGAACCATTATCATCAGGAATTATATTGCTCAATAACTGTGATGCAGATTTGATAAAATGCATACTGCATATAAATGTTGTTTTTGAACAAGCATAGCTAGCAGCAAAAGCAGCTTTCTTCGATATTTATATATACTTCTTCTCTACCACAACATTTTTTGACAAATTTTCTGAACTACTGCAACAATTTACTAAAATTATATTTCATAACATACCACAAAGTATAATGCATATATAACAATTGAGAATAAATATAAAAGAAATAACAAACAGAAAATGAAAAATAAATAAATAAATAAATAAAACAGATTTCAAAGTGAAAAATCTGCTGCAGCAATGTTAAGTATGGCTGGAAAATATTTTCTAGTTGTCTTGTTTCGATAAAGCACAAACAGTCCAGAATGAATTTTGACACTAGTAGAAATCAATTTCTGAAGTGCAGCATAACTGCAAAGTCCAATACCAATGCCGCAGCCCCTGCTTAATGAATATCCACCATCTATTGCAAAACCAACAACATTCCTACTATTAACGTCTTCAGCTGCGTGAGCTGTTTCCACCGAAGCTGCACTTTGCTCAGGAAGATGATTTTTTCGTTTTTTCGCTGCTACTGATAAGCATTCATCAAATAAATTGTCGAATGAAACTTCTTTTTCATTTTCCTCAAAACTTATAAATTCTTCTTCATCTTCTTCTTCTTCTTCTTCTTTCCCCTGTTGTTTGTTTATTGTCAGCTCTTCTTCAGCCAAGTTTTCTGATTCGTGTAATTCATCCATCTGAAAATTTTCTGAGAGCATCTCAACAACGCGCAGTTGACCATTCATTAGACAAATCACATCATCCGCACTCGGCATACATATCATGGCGTAACGTTTGACAGTACCCCGGCTGAGAGAACGAATTCTCACTTGTACCAACGCTTTCAAACAAATCTCCTCAAAATCAGCATCCAACTTCGGCTCATTGAAAAACGCTAACGAGTTCAGTATTTCCCGATCACGAAGAACAAAATAAGAGCCATCATTGGTCATTTTCGTCCAAGTGGCATTCAACTCAGACCAAGGAAATTGAAATGGATATTTCACTTTCAGTTTGTCATAGCGCAGTCGACGATTTTTCGGCCGCTTTTTGTACATTGCCAAATCTCGTTCACAACAATCTGTGTTCCACGTTTTCCCGGCCAAGCAGTCGTGCCAAGATTCCGGAAAATGAAAAACACCCCTCTCTGCGGCCAACGTTCTCGAATGGTCTAAGCCCACCGCCCGGGCGGTGGAATATTGCATCGCTAGCCAAAATTCCATTCCCCAGTCGCTTGGAATAACCAAATCCCAACCGCAACCCAGATGATCATTCTCATCTTGTGATCCTGGACGTTGAATTAACAAAACAGGCACAAAAGATTCCAAATGGCTCATATCCGTCTGAGCAGTTTTCACTATGCGTTGTTCTTTGGCTTTGTCAATTTCCCGTTGCGAAGCTTTTCGTCTCAAAATTTCAGCCCTGAAACAGTCATCCCATATTGGTGAAAATGGCAACTGGTCGTTGTGATCGTCAAACAATGCACAACAACTGTCCAAGCTTCGATTTTCACTTCCACTGTGATCTGGCAATTTTTTCTTAAAAGTGAATTGCAAACGTGGATTTCTTATCAAAAAAGAAAGTACAATTCTTGGCGCAAGTTCGGCAGGATTTCGCCAGAACACTTCGCGTGTCCAAGCTTCAGTGTGCTTTGCAAGACATCTCTCTAGGAGAGGGTTTTGTGAAAAGTAAGTTTTCATCCAATTCGTCTGTTCACTGTTCAAAAGTTGGTTGATCCGTTGGAACGATTTGCGCATGTTCAACGCTTGATCCAGTATTGCCGTTGATTTGGGCCCGGTGAGCCGAAATCGTAAAAGCATGCGATCCATGATTGTCAACTTGACGCCGTTTTCATTTGCAGAGCAACAATATTCTGCAACAGCCAATTGAGCTTTCTTCATTCGAAACTCAGTCAAACTCTGAAACTTATCATCATCAGTGACGTTTCCGTCGCCGACATCTTCACCCTTCTCAACCTCGACCATGCCAAACACGCGACAAAGTTCAGCTACCAGTTCATCCTTGACCGACGGATGAATCCAGAGCCACAATATTCGACCACAATGTTCGCCGGTGGACGACGACGGTTGCCAGAGAAAATTCACCGGACCAATGCAATGAAAAGGATACTGATCAGCCCGGTAGAGCACCGACGATCCTTCACGCGAACCGTCCAATGTACAAGCGGCGGCGAACGTCAAGCCCAGTCGACTGCTGCACAAACGTCTCAAGCCGTTCAACAAGCTACTCTCCTCTCCTGACAAGCGCAACAGAAGCATGTGAGACACGTCCCTCATGGTGGCGTGTTTAGCGGCGTCACGAAAAGTGGCTCTCCAGCTTCTCTGAAAGCTGCCCAGCGCAAGCTTGAACGACCAAGCTTCGACCATCCGGAATCGCTTGGCATGCCAAATGTGCGTCTCAAGCCACCGGCATTTCTTCTGCCTGCGAACGTACTCCCGGAGCAAGTTGGACGGTCTTCGACGTCGCGACCGATTCGGCGGTTTCTTCTTGAGCTTGGCATTTTCAAGCAGCCTCTGAGCCCGAAATCGACAACGTCGAGGCAACCGTTTCAAGTTGCGGCTCATCGCCCTGCGTCGCATGTGCCTGGGGAGCCGTTGCAAAAAGGTCCGCGGTCCGTGGGTCACTTCGCCTTTTGGAAGCATTTCATTGTCGACCACAGCGAGCAGTTGACTGATCGACTCTACCCGACGTTGCACGTAACTCTTGGCGTCCACACTTCTTGGACACGACTCGAGTAAGCTCATCTTGCAGCAATCAATATTCAAACTAAAAACACACACACAAAAGTACAACTGCTTCACAGCATAATTCATTTTAAAAGTATCATCATATCCAACGCAAGATAACAACAGCAACAACAACAACAACAACAACATTTGTTCATTTCTTATTTCCATTTATTATTATTATTATTATTATTGAGTATTTTTGGTTAACTTTTCGTCAAAAATATCACTGATTGATTGATTTCGAAATTTCACAATTTCCTCATACTCATCGTAAATTATACGCTTTTTTGTAATCGGATCAATAGGACGACCGTGTTGGAAAACGATTCGCTCCAAATGATGAGTGACCGTTGGCAACAGCGGTGATTGCATTTGCCTTATGAGCACCATGTCACCAACAGATGCCAACGACTGCTTGTTCAACGCCCAAAAATCCGTCGGTTTCGAGTAAAATGCGTGCAAATATTCGTTGTACTCGTTGCGCCGTACGCGAACTCGCACGCATGGCAATTTCTCATAACCGACCGATGCTTGTTTGATCACACGGCCTAGCAGTAGAGCATCATCCCAGTACCGTTTGATCACCTTAGAGACCGTGGCTGAACCAACCATCCAACAACAATATTGCCGTTTATCTTGGAAATCAAAAAACAAAAAAACTTTATTCTTCTTAAAAAAAATTAATTAATTAATTTAAAAAATTCAATTTCAACTCAATGAATAACTTTAAAATTTGATTTCTGAAAATAAACTATTTCAAGGATAAAATCCTTTCAAAACTGCAATCGAAACAACCAATAGTCGACATGACTTTACCAAAAAAAAAACGCTTTACCACATTAGGCATAAAGTGCATGCAAAAAATGCATGAATATTAAAAAAATAGGAATTGAAATGCATAAAAAAACCAATAGCAAAACGCAATAAGCAAATTGCAATATCGAATGGAAGACAAGTTAACAAAAGCAATTCACACACACACATATATATATATCTCCATATATATGTATATATGCACATATACAAGTATATAATCTACATAGATACGTATACATAATACATATACATGTATGTATGTATGTATACTGCATACGCATATTACAAATGGCTGTTATCATATTGATTATGCTTAAAATACAGCGTAAAATATGGAAACAAAATTTCCAGGTATGGAGGAACAAGTGAAACACTTGAACGTGGGCATATTATGTGCAGTGACAGCGAACGTATAAAAAAATGTGAAACATGAGACAAGCAAGCGGGGACAGTGATAATCTGAACGCCTCCGAGCGTTCGTCGAATCTGAGCTCCCAGTTGTTTAAAGCAACACCCGAATACGTCTGTCGACACACTGACACATACATGCACAATTAATGATGAAATAGTACATTTGCGCAATGTTGCTTTGGCTAAGGACCATCATTATACACTCATTGATTGATATATATATATGCAGCAAATTAAAAAAGCTTAAAAAATGCGAAGACAACAATGACAAAGCATAATGGTAAAATTGGCAAAAAGTTGACAGAAATACATCCTCAGCGTTCAACGTTGCCGTCATCTGCACTCCCACACCTTTACAGTCTGGTCGACACTGCTAGTGACAACGTATGGTGCTGTTTCGTGAAAATCTAAATCAAACCGTTTAATTTCATTTCAAATGAAAATTTTCTTCATCTTCAATTACCAAGAGAAGTAACAAAATGATTATGCGCCTCGATAGTTTTTTGGCACCTTCTACCAGCTATACTCCATATTCGCATTGTTTTATCGTCGCTAACTGAAAGCAAATACTTGCCACGAGGATGAAACCGCAGACAACGAATCCAATTGTCATGATCACTCTGAAAATATAAAATTTATTCAATAACACACTAAACTGATTGAATAATAAATAAAAAAAAAACAAATACCAAAGTGAACAGGCAGACTCCTATGCTGACATCCCAAATTTTTATGGTTTTATCTCGAGAGCCGGATGCCAAAAACGGTCCTTGCCTTTGCAGTGCAGCCGCCCCATTTGCAGTTCCTTCGTTGATGTGTGGAATGACAGAATCGTTCGCCCAGCAAACACATTCAACTACATGATCATGGTCTCTCAGCTCCGCTTTGCATTCCTTTGTAGCGACAGCCCAAACACGCACTGTCTGAAAACATCGAAGTTGGAAAGTTCCTTTTCATTGAAATTCAATAAGCTAATTTCATCCGTACCTGGTCATTACCGCAAGACGCAAGCAAAGAGCCATCAGGACTCACTCGCACCATGCGAACCCATTCACGATGGCCAGTGAACGTTTTGACGCAGTAACTAAAACAAAAAGCACAATACATAATACTTGTGTAATGCCATATTATACAATATACAATATAATATATATTTTCAATTGCAAACTAACCCCGTACTGAGCTCCCACAGCTTTATTGTTTTGTCTCTGGAAGCAGAGACAAGGAAATCACCACTGGGGAGGAATGCAACGCTGCTGACATTGTGATCGTGTCCGTTCAAAGTGCGAATACAATCGTAAGTTTGAAAATCCCACAACTTCACTGACATATCAGCAGAGCATGACGCTAAAATAATAAAACAACATTAGCATAAAACCAACAAGTCAATAACAAAAACAGCAATAAAAAAATAAAGGAAACAATTCAATAATATTTACCTAATAATTTTCCTGTATGATCAAATGCAATGTCTTGGACACAGTCTGTATGCCCTTTCAGGGTCTTTTCAAAATCGCCAGTTTCAAAATCCCATATCTAAACATTAATTATAAAAATTACAATTCCTATTATAAATATGAATTTAAAAAATCACTTTAATCGTCGCATCTTCGCTACAAGTCGCAATAAGACTGAATACCGGATGAAACACCACTCGCACAACGGACGCTCGATGTCCACTGAGTGAGTACTTTTCCGGAGGTCGAGGAATCCATTCGGTGGGCGATCGCTTGTCTCGAGTTGGAGCACCAAGAATGTACTCTTTTTCCGTCTCAGACAATTTCGCTTCTAGGTCTATTACCTAATAAATAAACGAAAACACTTCCAAAATACATGCTGTGATTTCATTAATGAAAAAATCTACATTAATTTATACATTGACGTGCCTTAACGCAACATTTAACTTTGACAGTAAAAAAAAGTTTTTATTTCAAAATTAATATTTTGCACTGCATTAACCAATAAATTTATAATAATACTGAACAAGCTCAGAAAATTATACGGCATGCAAAAAAGCATTACCTTCTTTTGAAGGCGAATAACAGAAACCCATTTCTTCTCAAGTAGACCAGAAAACTTTTTATCTCCATCTTCCACAGGCTAAATTATGCAAAATGCAGCAAAAAATAATTAAAAACTGCTTTACAATTATACAATGTCTAATTCTCTGCAAAACGCTTCAACTGCTTCGCTAAAGCCATTTGTTTTCAAGTAATCGATAATTGCACGATGCCTAAATAAAAAGATTATTAATAAACGAATACTTTATTCACACACACATATATATAATTATTGTCATTTATTTTTTTTATTCCCAAATATTAACAACCTACAGCGCTGTTTTCTCTTAAAGGCTTCATTTCACAGTTTTACAATTTCTGTGTAAAGTTAAAATGATGAAAATAATAAATATATAGAAAGATTATAAAATGTATACACAACTCAGGAATACATTTACAGTTTTATTATAAAAAAAATTGACTGGCCATTTTATGAATGACGTAAGCATTTCTTTTCGTAACCATTAGGATTTACAATGAATAATGCAAACCAATAACAAAATAAATATTCAAAAGCTAGCACAGTTTCATTGTCTTAAATTAAAAAATATTTGCCTAAACGGGGATACAATCCGCCATTTAACGACATACAAAAAATTTTATACTTCCCACATTACCAAAAAAAAAATATTTCGATTTTCCTAAAACTAATTAAATTCTGCTCATATTGATTTTCAAATGAATTTTTATTCCAGTGAAGCAATTCTATTTTTCCAAATTTAAATATTTATCTGCTCCATTTTTATCAATACTTTTATACCACCTGCTTGAAGTAAAATAAATAAATATATATGTGCGTAACTCAAATAAAAAGCAACAGTTTTCAATAAAGTTAGCTTGCTATTAATCATCTAAAAGCAGGGTGGTGTTTTAACAATAAATAATAAGGGCATACATAATTAAGTCATCTGAAAATTAATTTATAAAGATTTATATCATTGAAAAAAAAGAAAAAATATTATTGGTAGAAAGAGTGAGTAATTAGGGACAAAGAAGTAAAGAATTGCAGCTAAATATTGACAAGATCGATGTATAATCAAATCCATTAAACGAAATCTATCAATTCTACTGTTCAAGCTGTCATTTTCCAATTTCGCCATCCAAATTTATTTAAGATGCACTTAATAAATCAATTAATTTTACACCAAAAATCATTCATTCATCTTTTGTCGAAATAGAATAATGTTAAAATAGAATAATGAATGGTCAGGGGCTAATTTTCTTTACGTCACTAAGAAGAAGTTCAATATGGAAAATCTTCAACGAGAACAACATATAAAATTGGTTGCCTTGATCAAGGTGTGTCATCGGTATTGTAAAAGTGGGCCAAAAATTTGGACAAGTCATTCACCACACAAATTACAATTGAAAGATTGGACATCTTTTTCAATTGACTACTAGTACTATTATCCTTTGAGCGAAATTGAAACTTAACTTTTCAATTAGTAGAAAAAACAATATATATATTACACAATGTATTAAAACGCCGAATTTTTTTTTTCAATTTAATTCAAATTCCAACAATTTACAAAGTTAAAGTAAAACAAATTTATTTTAAAAAAAAGTTTGTTTTCCAATCATTTTTTTATTCACACCAATTACAAGTTATTGTACGCTTCAACATGATCCAGTAAACAAATAACGGAATTAAATATTCATAATTATATAAACCCCCCCTCTCTCAAAAAAGAAAATCAAAAAAATATTTGCATAATCACAACAAAACATATACATAACATAGTTAAATCATTAAATGATATGAATAAATCGCCGTCTGATAAAACAAGAAAACGATAACAGTTGACTGAGAATTTTTGAAAGCTGATCAATTTGAATTGTAACTACAAATGCATAAAAGAACCAATTCTCATAATTGTTCTCAATAAATTTTTATTCATATCAATTAACATATTTGTAATAAAAATTAAAATTTCTATATTAAAAAAAATAATAAATAAAGTAATCGTATTTCAATCAACGGTTGTATGAACTAAGCATACACGTTACGCATAGTGAATGAATAAGCGGAAAAAATCACAAAAATGTAAACAACATTACAAACAACGAAAACAGCATCCCCACAATATGCATTACCAAACATACTTTGCAGTGTCAAATATGTTGAATTCTAATCAGCTGTAAAGTGCAAGAAATGTCAAGTCTATTCACATAAAATTAATGAAAGACGCCGAAAAGCCAACAATTATTAACGAATAGCGTAAATGAAGCGTAAACACATAAAAACAAATGACTAAGCTCTTGAACTGTTTCAGCCTTTTCATTTATAAATATACACATAATAAAAATATGTCTCCAGCTGTTAATTTTACAGATAAACTGAATTTCAGGGGAAATATTTCCGTATTTTCAAAATACGAAATTTCAAACAGCCATGACGCAGCATAAAAAAAACCAGCAGTATAAAACATGAGACAGAGCAAAAAAAACGAACTTATCAAATGGTTCTCGTTGCCCTGAAGTTTATTAAATAAAGTTTAAAATATAAGTTCACGCAACTGGCATTGCAAAGTATAAACTTTGCAAAAACTTAAGCTAGTTTATGGCTCAATGCTTCGTAAGCACTCATTCTTCTGCCCTGAAGTATAAAGATGTGCGCAGCTGATCAACAACCAAGACCATCATTGCATTGATGAAAAGATGAAAATGAATTTAGCACTTCCGGAAAGAAATTTTCGACAATTATTAAGAAAGAAAAACAATGCAACGTTTTTACAACATTACTAATAAATAATATACAAATATAAAGAAAGCAATAACTAATGTGCAAAACATCCACCCCATCTGGCCACTTCAAACTTGCCATTATTCTTAGGGTCTTACAAACAAACCAGTCAGCGAAGCATAATCAACAAACAGAAATGTGCCATAACGATGCCATGCTCGCAAGCCACCGCTACAAATTATTGATTACTGGATTTCATCAACTGCATTCCACATATAATCGTCAATCAATAGATAATTAAACAAAAAATTTAAATAACCATTGTATTAAATAAGACACTTTTGTTGCAAATGCCAAATTTCTAATCTTCAAGCAAAATCAAATAAATGAATTTATATATATATATTCTATTTACAAAAATATCCACATACTAGACATGACGCTGACTAGGAAGTCAATGTCAGTCAGAAAAAAAAAGCTGTTTTTCACAAAGAAACAGATCAAGAACGGGCACAAGCTGATTAAAAAAATCGATACACCAAAAAAAACAACTGCTAATGTAAATGTGCAAAACATAAGCAAAAACCTCGGTCAAGTACAAATAAAAAATACCAAAGTCAAAAGTGTGTAAAAAGTTAAAAACCAACTACAAATTATGAAAAGTTTTCAAAACTGATCGGTCAATTGTATAAATGAAACACTGATTCACTACAAATGCTTTTGGCAACTGTAAAACATTCTTTGTATTGAACAGTTTCTTCAAAAGTTCTACATTTCACAAGACAACAAAAAATAAAACTAAAAAAAACAACAAATACTTACAATTCATCTTTTTGTTTATTTGATAACACCATTTTGTATTAAAAAAACGCATGCAAGTCGCAATGCTGTACGAAATGGAGTGAATTGGAGTTGAAAGAAAAGTCTTTATATTGACAACAGCTCGCTGACAATTGTAGAAAAGAGCATCGAAACAGCAATCGCATGAAAAGAATATGTCAAAGATGAGTAGAAGTACACTTTTAGGCACACGGTCACAGTAAACCATTTTGAGTAAATATAGTCAAGTATAATAATAATATCAAAGTTGAAAGATAATAATGATCTGTTATGCATTTAATAAATATTTTAAAAAAACATCAAAAAATAATATATTAAATCTTAAATAAATAAAAATCGTTGTCATGCAATATGTTTTAATTTTAATTAAAACCTGATGTTGATATACTGTGCTAAATGATTTTTTCATTTAAATACTGTAATAAGTGATTCGAAAATGTTATCTAATTATTTTTTTGGCTGACTGATCAGATTTATATTTTTAAAATTTCTGTTTTTCTTTGGGAAATACGCAAACAAAATTTACATAATAAAGTGAAATAAACTGCGCAAAATCTAATGCATAGCAAGCTCTGCTTAGCAGCAGCCCAGCCAAAATTTTCCCTAAAGCTTAAATTGTGTTAATGCATGATGAAAAGTTAACTGTTTTATGCCAACATCAATGAAGATTAAAGTAACGTAGAACCTTGGCAGTGTGTTGCATGAAAATTTCACTTACAAACAATTGCAATAACACTTTTATTATTACCGCTTCCAAAGTTTTAGATATTAACAACATAACTGGACCCGATGAAATTTAAAATACTCTTCTAAGTATACTGTTTCCAAATCTCAAACACCGTTGGCCCAAAAGAAATAACAGCATTAGAAAATGCAGAAATAGTTTCTGGCAAAACATATTTGATCAGAATGTGAACATACAATAAAATCAAAGAAAACGCTGCATCGACCATGAAAGTTAAAAACATAAATAAAGCAGCCCCAATTTTCAAAACTGTTTCAATTACATGCAAAGCAGCACCTGATGTTGCAATTTCATTTAAAAATTTCATCGTAGAATTAATGGTCACACGAAGCTGATCTTTTACTCCTTGAGTTTTCTCTGAAGGTAGAAGGAGTAAAGCAGCAAAACCGAATGCTGCACACATAACTGCAAGTGCAAGGTAAAAGAATAACTTGACGCAGTATGAGGAACCTAAAACGATTGAATAATATTTCAAAATTTACACAATATTGCTAATAATAATATTATTATTATTAGCATAGATAACTACAAACTGAATTATATTCTAAACAATTACTTTTTCTGGAAACGCCGCGGTTGCTTTTATGACGAGCTAAAATGAATAGTCAGCAAGCAATAAACTGTTAGCAATGTAGAATACAGTAAAAACGTTATTACCACTTTTCGTGGAAGTGAACTTTTCACTTCCTTTAGCTGTCTTCATGATGCTTTTTCACAACAAGGCTTTCAATCTAAACTGCATACATGAAGATTAATCACATCCCGCATGAAATCACACCCAGTACATTTTTTTAATTTATGGATCAATGAGTTTTCATACATTAGTAAAATTTCAAATAATTATTTAAATTAAAAGAACACTGTTATGGTAAATAAAGATACAAACAACTAACAAAAAATAAAAACAAGCGGTGCCAGAAAACAAATTTATCACATTAACTAATATTAATACAACAGAATACATTATATGATGTGCAGGTTTGATTTTAAAACTAACAAGAAAAAAATTGAAAACAAAACCAAAATTGTATAATTTTAAATCATATGGCATGTTTTTAACTAATAATTTTATTTTTTTCGATTACTTTGTTATTTTCAATGAATGAACGGTGCAGTGAAATGAAATGTTGCTTATATTAATAAAACTGCAAAGAATTCAAAGCTTTAAATATAAACAATATCAAATTATAGCGAAACGTTTATTTCACAACAAAGTTTTTTCAATCATAATTAAAAACAAAAAAGAACACTTTTCGATTTCTGAATGTTCT
The DNA here is from genome assembly GCA_001447755.1 of Trichinella papuae. Classification (NCBI taxonomy): domain Eukaryota; kingdom Metazoa; phylum Nematoda; class Enoplea; order Trichinellida; family Trichinellidae; genus Trichinella; species Trichinella papuae. Next base: position 353,989 of record JYDO01000005.1, read on the forward strand.
TTTAAACGGCAAAATTTTTCAATCTTTCCTGAATACTCTTCACCATGTCAATTCTCGGAACTTCTTCCTGTAAATTTGAATTGTAATTAATAATAATTATTCTATATATATAGATATATAATTTACTTCTTGTCTCGAAGTAACATCTCGTATTTTCACAATATTTTTTTCGATTTCCCTTTCACCAATTATAACTGCCAACGGTATGCCATTTTCTTCACAATACTGCAACTGTTGAAGAAGCTTAGGATTTGCTTTATATGACATCTCAGCCTTTCAAAAAAGAAAATATAAAAATCACAAGTTTATTAATAATTATTATATTTACATTGATGCTAGAACGCCATAATTCAGAGCAAATGCCCATTCTGTACTTTATCAAATTTTTTTGCGCTGAAGCAACGAAAACATCAGTCTCAATGCTTTTCACTTTTTCACCAGAAAGCTAAATTTAAAGAATATCTACAATCAATAAAATTATGACACAAAAATTTTCAGAAATAACTCATCTAAAAGTAAAGGCACTATATTATGCTATTAAATTCTATTCACCTTCTGCTTGTGTTCCATAATAGCAAAAATTCTCTCAATTCCAATGCTTACACCTACACAAGGGACATCTTTGCCTTTAGTCATGAACATGTTCACAAGTTTATCATATCGGCCACCGCCTGCTACAGACCCAACACAGCTTTCATCTTCACCTAAAGAACAGCTTGTTTATTTATTTATTTTTAAAAAGTATTCATGTAGTTGAAAATAAATTGAATAAACAAAAACCAAAATTATAGCCGTTTAAATGTAGTACCTAACAAAACAGCTTCGTATATGCAGCCAGTGTAATAATCAAGTCCTCGAGCAAGACTAGGATCAAATGCAACCTAAATTCGTAATACTTCAGAAAAATTTTATTATTAGCAAAATCAACATACCTTGTCTTCTATTTCAAAAGCTTCACAATAAGACAACAATAGCTTGATCTCATTTAATGCTGCTTGAGCTACATCGCTCGATTTTAACATTGGATCAGAAGAAAGTTTTTCCAACAATGTCGCATTTAAATCTTTCCCCAATACAGCTGAACATGCTGAAATAAAACAAAATATACGAATAGATGTACTTCCATTAAAATGACGAAAATTGCCTACTGTTTTGTCGTAAGCAAATCAATTTCTCCAATTTATCGCTAACATCAGGCGAGAGTCCCTTTTCATTGATCATCTCCAAACGAATCTCTTCCCATGGTTGCTATTAATAATTAAAATATATGTACAATTCACTTTTTTTGAATCTATATTGCATGTACGTTAAATAAATGAAAATATTTACTTTGTCAAGCTTATCAATTGAAGAACATATAGTAGAAAACTGATTGTCTGGAACACCACAAACTGCCAAAATGCCGTCCAACAGTTTACGGTGATTTATCTAAACTGCAATCGTTGAAATCTTATTTAAATTTTTGAATCACTTACTTTGAGTTCAAAGGCATTCAAATCGACTGCATTCATAATTTCTGCTACAATTTTTAAACATTCAGCCTCTGGAATCATCGGATCATAAGAGCCAGCAATGTCAAAATCCTAAAACATATAATTCTAACCAAATAATTTGAAAATAAACAACAACAACAACAACAACAACAACAACAACAAATAATCAAATGCTAATTTGAAAAATTTAAACGTTGAAACAAACAATGAAAATTTTCAAAATTATTTACACACTGCATAAATTCTCGATAACGCCCACGAGTCATCGCTGGATTGTCACGACGATAAACTTTAGCAATGTGATATCGCTTTATATTTGTAATTTTGTTCATCGCAAGGTATCTAGCAAATGGCACCTAAACTGAAATATAATTACAAGCGCGTTACATCAAACTGAAAAACAAACCCAAAAGTACCGTTAAATCATAACGAAGGGCTAACAATTCACCACCTTGATCTTGAAGATCGTAAATCAACTTATTCCCTTCTTCACCGTATTTTCCAGTAAGAGTTTCCTTTAAATAGCATTTTTTTTAATAATTAAATAACAATGCTTTTTATCGCTTGTTAGTTTTACTTTCAGCTCAAAAACAGGAGTATCTATGGTCTGCGCCCCATGTCGTTTGAAACACTGTACTACTTTTCGAATTACCTGAAGTTTACTGTTAATGAAAATATTTTTTTAATTTGGCAATCAAAATGAAATTCAATTACAAAGAAAAAATTAAAAAGAAATCTTAAACAAGAAAAAAAACAATTTAAAATTTTCAAATTCAATTTCAAACAAATTCTATCATCATATCATCAGATATCAGTATATTTATATTACATGCTCAACATGATAACAGTCGCTTAATATTAATAATACATTTTTACACAATGTAAAATCTACTAATTTAAATTAAATAAGAACTAAACTTAAACTGTGTTATAGATAAAAACATATTTCGTAAATTAAAGTTCACAAAAACAAAAATTTAGTTAATGATACCTCTTCTCTAATAGCCATCTGGGTGGGACCGTAATCTCTGGTACCCTGAAATACCAGTATTTTCATCATGAGTAGAAATATTAATCATACAAAATACATAATCAAATAATAACAATATGGAAATAATCAGATATTTATAAACTTAAAATGTGCATAATTTTGATGAATCTCATGCAGTAATATAATATTTAACAATTTCACAGTGTACTTTTGCTGCTTACCACCTTATTACACTACCACACAAACTTTCCTTGACTGGAAAATTTTATCTCCTATTTATTTTAACTGTTTTACTAATAACAAAATAAAATTATAATGACATTACGATCACAAAGTGAGAACAAATTGTCTTCTATAGTCAAATGGAAAAATAAAAGCAATTCTTTTACAAAAAAGACCATTTTAATTAAAAAAACACAAAATTAATAATTTATAAACTATACAAAACAAAGAATATCATTAATTAATATTACACACGCAGACATACTTTCATGCCTTTACCTTTGGCGCTTTCAAAACGAATTTCTTTTGGTTGCCATCCTCAAGCTTGGCTTTCAACTCTAATAACTTGCTTACTTCAACGTCAATCTTAAAAAATCAGTTTAATATATGAAACCATAACATAATATTAAAATTATCATACAATTGAAGAATCTTTCTTCTCGAGTTTCAGTTTTCTAACCAAATCGCCCTGTTGGCGAATTAAAGATAAAAGTTGCTCTTGCATCATCACTGGAAATATTCGATGAGCTGTAGCAAAACAGGGAAAAAACTTTAGCATAGACACTAAAATTTGATTTCAAACTGTCTCTTTTTACCTGAAAAAGTGTTCAATGTATTAAGACATTACAATGCATTTTTGAGAAACTAAATTTCACAAGCCATAATTTATGAACTTTACACGCGGCGTTTTTTGTAAATAAAATTCTAAAATTTTATAAAAATAAAAAAATTTATTCTAAAAATAATGAAAACAAAAATGCGTTGAAAAGAAAACAAGCAATTTCACTGGATAACAATTTGTGCTGTCAACCTGTAGATTCTGTAGATTAATATAATCAAGTTTGTACAGTAAAATTGCCAATATTTAATTTTGCATTTTGATTTAAAACTTTACCGTTTTCTCTTGTTATGATTAAGTGTAGGAGGATCAGTACCACATTTCTGTTAACTTTGTTTGAGTGATTGGATTATGTTGGTTCTTTTTCTTCAAATTGAAGTTCAAAAACATTAAAAAATAGTCAAATTTAAAAAATAGAATGTTTAAATTTTAATATAAATAAAATTAAGAGAATTATTGAAATAACTTTTAAAATTTTTGAAGAATTTTACAATAAAAAATATTTTTTAATTTATGATAATTATCTTTACAGTTTTATTGAAATTTAGGTTATAAAATTCTAAGCTGCATAAGCCAATACAAGGATATCAGACAAAAATTACTATAAATAAACACAAGAAATTAAATATTTCGTCATAACTTTTCGACAGCGTAGAAAACTGACAAATATTTTCCTGAAATAAGAGGAAAAAGCAATTATTTTAATATGTAAAAAAATAAAAAGAGCATTACATTGCTTAATAATAAATCGAGCTCAATAAAATAAAAGCTGATAACGTGGGAATTTTGTATTGAATTCAATGGTGTATTAATCCATGATGGCTAATCCATTCTTATCAGATTAACCTCAGGTGGCTTCAAATGAAAGACAATAAAGTGCGTTTGTAATTTAAAATTATCTGCCCATAATTCGTCATAGAAAACGCAGTTATTTTATTTTTTGAAATTATTTCACAAATTAAAATTTACACAAATAATTGCTTAATATTGTTTTTATGAAAAGAAATTTTGAAATATGTATATATGTATAAAATCAGTATTCACTAATTCTCTAGCTATGCCAATTTCGTTTTATTGGTTTAATTAATACTGCGCGAGATTTTGTTTCTCCCAAGAGAGCAAAGATGGAAAATCAGATTTGCTTTACTGGGATCACAGACATACAACAATTCAAGAAAATTAAATGCGACTGTGGCACTCTTTTAAATTTTTTTTCGAATCCAAGGTAAATTTTATAACGGGTTCTCCCGAAAATTTTGATAGCTCTAAGTAGGGGTACTTTCTTCTTGACCTGAAATTTTTCGAATGTTCTTAATCCAACAATCAACTAAGCATGCCTACAATTTCGGTCATTATTGGCTAGAAATTCTTCAAAATCCACAAGGAATTTCAACAATGTAATTTCAAAATTCTCAGATACATATTTAACACTTAAAATAATTTTTTAAACAAAAAATATCAAGAATTAAGATTTTTGAAAAAGACATTCCTTCTCCAATAAAGAGCACCGGTAAACGCGTGCCACTAGTGAAATTCTAATCTGAATCGTGTTCAACATGCTAGATTACATTTTAATTTTTTGATTTTTCACAGCAATTACAGTAACACCAAAAAATAAAACATTAATTTTTATATTTATTTCACATATTCTATTTATTTGGATTCAAAAGTAAAATCTTCAAAAAGAAAGATTAAAAGCAAAGAGAAAATTTATTTTGTTTCAGAACAAGCTTTTTCTTTCTTCACTGGTGTTTTTCCATAAAAGCTATCAAGAGATAAACCCAAAAACACAAGAACTGTACCAATCCACTGACGAAGTGTTAACGGATTTTGAAAAAATATTACAGATGCAAGTACGGTGAAAAATTTTCGAGTAGTTGTGGCTATTGAACACGTCAATGGGCCAAATTCCGCAACGGTCATGAATATGAAATACTAAATATAAAAATGCAAATCAATGCAAATAAAAACTGTCAGATCAAAAATAATTTCAAACCTGTCCAAGTGCACTGGCTATTGAGAAAGAAACAAGATTGAACAAAATTTCAGGATATTTCTTAACAAAAATGGGAAATGTGAATATTTCCCCAGTCAACCATAAACCTGAAAAGCAAAATTAATTGGCTCTTTATGTTTTATATTGAATTTTAATCTGCATACCTATGGATGAAAATAGAACTGACCATAAATTCATTTGATACATCATAGAATTCGAATTGCATAAATATCGCGCTCGAACTTTATCCTGAATTCCGCCTGTGAGACCATCCATTGTCAAAGAAAACAACTAAAAGAATTCGAATTCAGAAAGAGGAATTAAAGAAAACTTCGAACAGTGCAGTCATAAAAAAAGTTTTGTTTTATTTATAATGTACAAAAAAATTTGAATTTTTCATTAAATTCATTTACCAATAAAATTTCACCCCAGCCAAAGCCGTAGTTGGTAGACAAAGTTGACTTTGACTTATCATTGTACATAAACAGTGCAACGCCAAGTATGATCAACAAAATGAACAAATACTTCCTCAGTGGGTATCGCTTTTTGGCAACTAATACGCCGAGTATCATAACAGGGATTGGTTTGCAAGACTTTCCTATGACCTAAAGCAACAATTTTTTAACCAACAATTAATATGTAAAACTCTCACCTGTGTAGGATAGGGAACGTATAACAAAGCTTTGTTGCTAGATAACATTGCTGCCAAATATGTAAAAGCACAAGTTCCATAAAAGCAGGTCGGCGTATTATCATTTACCTTACCAGTAAACGCTGTTACTAACAGTAAATTCATTTGTTAAACATCATTACATAACATAGTGTTAATTTATTCAAAATATCACAATATAAATTCATGCAAAAAACAATTTCAAAAATTACAATCAAAATGCAATCAGTAACTTACAAATTTTTACAAACATCGCATTCACTACACATTGAATACACACAAGCGAAAGGGCAAAAGTAAATGGAGTTTTATCCGGACCATATTTACTTCTGGTACTAAAAATGAAATTTACAATAATAAAAAACGATATTGTAATATTAGTTACATTTTCTCTTGGATTATCCCATAATAAAAATAGCAGACAAAAATACCAAGAATACAAACAATCAGCTTAAGCGTATGAGATGAATGCATGATTTGATGTTAAAGCAATGGAGTAGAAATAAAAAACTAGAAGAAGAAACTGTCTGCCATCATCAAAAAGTACACGTCAGAATTCGTGCCGATTACAGTATTCCATATACCTGCCTACCATAATTATAAATAAAAATAACCATTTAAATGAATATTTAAATTTAAATTTGTAATATAATTATTAAAGATACGCAAGTATACTTTTTAGCCCTATTATTATAAGCTAAATACATAATTTGACTTTAAAAACTAAATTATTTTTGAAAAATGATACATAAGCTTAAATTACACCTTTCTTTACATATTAAATTGTTTTTGTACTATATAATTTTTAGTTTTCTTATACTGACTATAGTAAAAATAAAATCAATATTATAGCCATTTGCTTTTTCTTCTTGATTATCATTAATTATAGTATAGTCGTATACAGTGAGCTGTTCATGTTACATTAGCAATGAATCTGCTAAAGAATCTGCTTATATTGGAATGAATCAATGACACTATTGATGGTTCAAAAATCGGAACGCAACTATGATGTGGGATGTATAGAACTTTGTCAAAATAATTCGTAATCATCACTAGTGCCAGAAAAGCATCAGAAAGTGCTTAATTGTTTGGATTAATAAATAAAATATTAAGTTTTGTACATCTGATACAAAAATTAAAAGTCATACAGTTTAAATAGTTTGTTGTTTTATGTGGCTTCGTAAACAGTTTTCTCAAAAATAAATAATTATTAATTATTAATAATTTTGTAATTAGTGAATTTATAACAATTTTCATAAATAGACGAGTAATTTTTTGACATTCAAAATATTTTAAATATTATTATAATGTTGCACCTACTTTTCAATTATTCATTCTGTAATATTTATCAGCGTTTGGTGAAACCATGTGAATGTAGTTAGTATTTACTAGTAGGATGATTTTGCACGTTTATGTCTCCGGGGATAACAAATTCTGAAATAGAATTTCAAAGTTCTATACGGGAGCCTCTTGTAAGTAAATTTTTTTTATACTAATAATATTGTTTAAGATTGAGAATGTTTAATAAAATGTAAAATTAAGTAAATAAGTAATATTTTGATTAAGTGAAAGCAATAAAGTAAAGAAAGTTAAATGTAGGTAATAAATTTGTTTTTTTTAATTAATCAAAAGAGCATTTATATGTGTAACGTTAGATATGCAAAGTGTGTTTGAAAATTTTACGTTTAAATTATTTTTTTAACGCCTAAAGTGATTCAAGTGTTGACAAACATTTTACAGCCTTTTACGGAAGTTCATTGTGACTCATTCATTCTCTTGCATGCAGTAAATATTATTTTTGATAGACATTAAATATTGTTTGCCTTATCTCCAATTTAATCACAAAATGCTTGTGAAATGATGCTATAAAACGAATATAAATTTAAGTATTGACTTGAAAATTTTGAATGATGTCATTTGTGATTAAATTGTAAACAGTTTTTTGACTTAGGTTTCTACTTTATTGTTTGTCATTTTGTACGTATGTTCATATATTTTGGTTGGAAAATTTCGACTTAATCCAGAGGAAGATGAATTGTTCTCAGGTATTTGTTTTGAAATTATATTTTTTCTCTGTTATTCTTCATGCTATTTTTTAAGGTGAAGATAGTGACGCCATTGTGTTTCGCATTTCGTAAGTTTGTCTGATTGTATTTTCTATTTTGCTTGCTTGCATTTATTTAATAAAAAAAAAGTTGAATTAAATTGTTATTTTTGTTTGATTTGATCCAATTGATTGTTCAACTATTGTACAGTATGAAAATTTTTGTTTGATATTTAGGTTCTGGATTTGCACTTTTTCGACTGCTGTATCTTTATCTGCAATTTTATTGGTTCCATTTTCCATTTTCAGTAATGAAATTTTGCTTCTTTATTCAAAAAATTATTACATTCAGTGGTTGAGCTCATCTCTGATGAAAAGTATGTTTTTTTTTAACAAAATGTTGTTTCGCAAACTTGAAACAAAATCTTGTAGGCTTATGGAATTCAGTGTTTGCTTGCAGCAATCTTTGCATTTTTATTTTGCTACCGTTTGCATATTTTTTAATTGAATCACATGGATTTGGCAATTTCCGTTTTGCGTACAACATTTGGACTAGGGTACTGGAGACGACTGTGAACTCTTTCTTTCTTGTGGTACTATCAGTTTTGCTGGTTCAAACAGTAATATTTTTTTTGGAAAAAGAAAACTGTCATCCGTATACATTTGAAAGTGAGTGTAAAATATTAGTATGAAATGATTTTAAAATTTTATCATTGGAATTTTTTAAATGTAATAATTTTCATGTGTCAGTATTACATGTTGTACATGCAAATTGTGTCAATTATTTCAGCATTTATGTTCATTTTTGTTTTATTGTAGCTTGTTTCAATATGCGGTCATTCATTATAACAGCATACACGAAACTTCCTGTAATATACTCGTATATATCAATGTTTGGAGTTGGATTATCACTAGGTAGGGTTAAATTATTGAAATGCGAGATTTTTTGTCATAAATATGTTTCAGCTTGCACACCGTTGGGTTTTGGTCGAATCTTTGCAGTTTTCAATGTACTTATTCCAGAAGCAAGGGTAATTGTAAACTCTTTTACTATTTATTTATTTATTTATTTCATGTTAATAAGATAAGTTGCGTATAAGTTTTATTTCTGTTCATTAACTACTGATTTAGATTCGAAACAAAATAATTAATGACTTGCAGCATTTATCTGCAGAAGAAATGCATTTGGTTAACAAAGCGAAAAGTATTTATTTCTTTATTTTTGATAAGTATGGATTTATAATGCTTTTCCATTTTATTCAATTTTATAGCTTCTGTCAGCATTTTGAAACACACACCCTTTGTTGAAGAAGAAATGAATGTTATTTGGCTTTCTTGTTTGCGAAATTTAGCAAACTTGTATACTCAAAGAAAACTTTTCGAAAAAGAGCTACACTCTATCAGTTGGTTGAGTGTTGTTATATATCCAGTTTTGTTTCTTGTTATTCTTGCAATAACGGTATTGATTAATATGATAAAATATAAATTATGCGATGGCATCAATTAAAAGGCTTTTTTTCAGGCATTGTCTGTATTAAGCGTCATGTGGAATGTTTTTCAAATTATTATCGGTTTTCGAAGACTGCCCATTGCGAATGAGGTATAACCACAATTGGGTGAAATGCGCTGTTGACATTGTGTTATGCATTTGCTTTTTGATTTTAGGATTTTGAACTCGGAAGTAGTTCTCTTTCATTCTTGGGTTTTTATGGTGCTTTCATTGAAATCATAATCACATTGTAAAAAATGTTTTCAATCAATACAGAACATTTGCATATTATAATTCTACCTGTTCATTTATAGGTATTTGATGTTGGCTTCGTTTATTGGCTTTTATAGTTTGCCGGTTTTTTGTCGACTAAAACCAATACAAAACGGTACATCGATGACACGTTTGATTTTTAATTGCACTTCAACGTTGGTATTGAGTTCTGCTTTGCCGGTCTTAGCCAGAGTTTTAGGTATTTGTAGAGTTGTATTTACTTCTTTTATTATTTTTTATTCAGTAAGCAAATATTTTTAGGACTCACAAATTTCGATCTTTTGGGCAACTACAGTCAGTTGAATTGGCTGGGCAACATTTATTTCGTGCTTATGTATAATTTGATGTTCACTTTTGCTGTCGTCTGTGTTTCGTTAACGTTGCTGCAGCTTCCTTTCCGATTAACTTGGATATTGAGGTTAGCATGCCAGTTGGTCACTGTGAAACTTTTGTGACGTCAATTACGTAATTTTACAGGCTAGCCGTGAAATTGGTTGCTCGGATATCTAGCAGCGGGTCTGCTTCACTGAAGCTGCTTGTTTTAAACTATTTGACCAAAGAAGTCGAAGGTAACCAACGATCTCATAAGAAGGATGTGCTCGAAGAGAATCTGTGCTCAAAATTAACTGATACAGTTTGAATATTTTGAAATTTAAGTAAAATTTTTTTTTTAAAATATTCATTTTACTTTACAAATTTATTAATAAAATAGATTTGAGTGAATCGTTAATATTTGAATTGAAGTTATCTTTTATAATTATTTGGAATATTTAATTTACAAAAAAACAAAACGACTCGTCGAAAATTATTTCATAAAATCATACAGTTTGTTAACAATATGTAATTTTAGTTTTCAACTTAATTTAAAGAAAGATTAGAAAAAGAGAAGCAAGCAATCTTCGCAGTCTAGACATTTGAAAATGATTTTAATGTTGAGAAAATATTTTATTATGATAACAAAAAGAAATTATTTCCAATTGACATCACTTGAGAGGCATAAAGTGAAATTTTTTCATGATGCTGGTGAAATGATTTGCGGTTGAAATGATTTCACTTCTTTCGGTGATACAAGTGGTGGTAGGAGAGTTGGTTGTAGATGTTCAACGGCAGGTATATCCGCTGTCCACATTTGCGCATGTTCTCTAGACACAGTAATAATTTCAATTAATATATTTCATACATTTAAATTTAATTTACAAAAAAAAAACAATTTTTTTTGTTCAATTTCATTTGATTGAATTTTAATTTGGTTTATATGATTTTATATTCATTTTGCTGAAGGAAGAGTATTGTTAAAATAAGTTGTTTTACGTTTTCTTATCGATTGCAATGTTCACTGTTGAACAGCTTTAAACAAAGATGCTTAAAAGTGAAAAAGATTGAAATTAGCTGAATTTTAATTCGATATTATGAATTAGTAGAAAAAGAGAAATCAAAAATTGTTCCCCAATGTTGGAATTGATTTCTCCATTCAAAAGTGGTCGTTGATAATGTGATGTTCAAAAAGGAGAAACGAATTTTCCACAAACGTGTTTCCATTTACGGTGAACGGCTTCAAAATTAGCTCATGCTGAAGTGTTTGAAGAAGAATATGTGAAGCGGTTTGCTTCAGCGTGGCAATCAGATGGCCTTTTTAAAAATTTTTGACAGTTTCACTTCTGCATTCTATTATTGATCAATTTTCAATCACCAAAGAAAAAATTTTTTTCAAATCAATTCCAATTCTAATTCAATATACCTTATGGGAAAAGGAATTTCATTTTTCTTTCATCTCTTACTCATCCACTAATGCTCTTTGGAAATTTTTTCTTTATTCTACAGATTAGTAAATAATTGATAATATTGAAAAAAAAAGGTTTTAATTATTTTTCCATCTCATTGTATACTTTCGTATGGAAAATAAGAAATCTCTTTGGAAGAAGACAATTTTTCTACATATTCTAATGTGTTTATTCTTATTACTTTTAATTAATTCAAGTACATATATATATTTGAATTTCTTGAATATTTTACTTGTTAAAATTGATTCTCGTAAACAAGTCTCTAGTCTGCTGATAAAAATGGCATGCATTTGGGTTCCTATTAAAAATATTTTAATATTTTATTAAACTGGAAACTTGTTCGATGAACACTATAATTTTTGAAAAATTTCACAGTTCTTCAAGGTCATTTTGAAGTTTAGGTGTGGCATATTGAAAATGAATAAATTGCAACGGGTTTTATGATTTCATTTGAAAATTTGAAAGTGACAAACATTGCGTACAAAATGTGAAAATACAAACCCACCTTTACGCAACGGAAAAACTTTCTATAAAAAATAAACTGATTTGTCAATCTTCGATCTCACTCAGACATTTAAAAAATAAATATTAATATCTTCATTATTAATTAACTGATAATTTTTTTTTTAAAATATTAAAAATTTATAAACTGAAATTTAACTTCATATTGTGTTTTCCACATTACAAAGTGATCATCTTATTTATTTCTCATCATGTGAAGTCTAATTTTAGACATTTTTTCAATTCAACGTTTTCATTAGGGCATTTATGTTTCAAAATTGTTAGATTGAATTTATTGATTTATGTGCTTCAGAAATGAAAATGCATATTTGTTGTATAAGAAAAAACGTATTTTTTTTCTTCACATTGCAAAAGAGCAAGAATTATGAATAGCATTTTATGAATAATTGATGAGATTCTTTTTATATTTTAATAAAATAAAGTTTCTAAACTCCAATTGAGGATGGATATAATTTTACGTATTTTTCAAAAAAAAAAGTGAAAAAATATTCAACACTTTTTAGTTTGTAATATTAATAAATTTTGAAAAAAATGTAATTTCTTTATTAAATTCTAGAAACGTATCTATTTAGAAAGCTATTCTATTTGAATATTTTGTTTTGAATTGAATGCAAAAATCTGCTTTAATGTCAAGTATGCTTACAAGTAATGGAAATTGTTCTACAAAAATAATAGGCCTTTCATATTATTTACTAGATGAATGTGTAAGAGAGAACAAGATGTAATAATTGCGTTATGGCATTAATTGCTTCTGTTGACACATTTTATCAAATATCAATATCTGTGTTCAAATTAATCTTTCTCAACAATGATCAGAAAGGATATTTTCATTTTAATCTGAAAATCCACTCAGCGAAACGGTTATTTATTTGACTAAATGAATAATAGACAAAAGCTGCCCATCTAAACGGCAATTTCATAAATCTGACAGCTCATAAAAGTTGATATATGTCTAATTGAATTTGTTCCCAAAGCTCTGGAAGAATTGCACATCTTCTACAGACGCTGTTTATCAACTTTGCACATCTTCATCGTTATCACATTGAATATGGAATACTATTTTGAATTATTTCAATTAGGAAAAATTTTTTGAAATTTAATCATTGAATATGAACAATTCTTTTCTTACCTCTGATCTTCTTGATCAACCGACGACGATTGTTCATCATCACAAATGTGTTTTACACCTTCAGTTCCATTGGCTTTGTTAGGCATTTCAGTAGGAATATTTTTTTCACTAGCCATGATTTCATGAGAACAACAACAATATATACGATAATATTAATATGTATGTATAAGGAATTTATGAATATGAAATTGCAATAGACAAGTGAGCTTGCAGAATGAATTTCGTCTGAATGTTTGCAAAATTGAACGTGTATATTCTATTCAATCGTCGTACTGAATGTTGGTCTGGGTTTTGGGTTGTTGTGGTTCGCTTGTGTGTTTGGCGCTTGTTCTGTGCCTCTGCGTCGGCCAAGATTCAGGCTCTTAATTGGGATCGACGTTTCCAAGCTGAATCGTTCAACTGAAATCGAACTTTTCCAACGTTCGCATTTCCAAAACCGATGCTTATTGGAAAATGACCAAAAACGTTGCTCCAATTAATTTGCGGCTTCAATTTGAAATCGAAATTCATTCATCCGAATCAAATTTACCAGTTCTGTCCGTGCAAGGGTGTTGGAAAAAATTCACTTTCACTTTTACACAACTTTTATTTTATTTCGTTTTTAATTGTGAAAAAATTTGAATAAAAACAAATAATACTCATTTGCAATTGAATGCATTTTCGAAATGCTCATTTTTTGCAATCAGTTAACATTTGGAATGTCTTGAAAAAATTTTGATTTATAGAAAACAGAAATTGTACATTTTGATGGATTTATTAATTTTAAAATGATCAAATTGCAATTAATTTGATGAAAATAAATTTCAACAATAAACAAGTAGCCAGATTCATTACAAGCTTCAAGATGTCGCGATAATTTGATCATTGTCTACGTATTTGATGATCAATTTAAACGTGAAATTTCAAAACAAAAACTTTGTTTTCAAATTCCACTTTAAACTAAATTTTAATATAAAAAAAAGAAGAGAAAAAGAAATTAAGAATAGATATTCATCTCATTGCTGTACTACTTTCGTATCTGATTAACAAAGTTATTAATGAAGATAAATATCAAAAATTGTGTAAATCAATCAAAAGAATCAAAATCAAAAAATAAAATTAACTACGTATACATTAACATTTCATGAAAAAAAATTTATTTATTTATTTACTAATTAGTGTTTTGTATTATGCTTTTCCAAATAAGACAAATATTTTCGTGTAAAAATGAAATTGTAAAAATCAAAACAACTCTTTGCAATTGAATCACAATTAAAGCATTATTTAAATATACTGTTTAATGATATGTTGTCAAATAGGGAAAATATTTTGCAAAATCATTTGCGAAAACTTTGCATTTTGTTGCACTAATTTGCTTTTTTTTGACTTTACCTCTCGTTGGTGATGATGATGAATTAAATTTAAAAAAAAGTTTTTAACGAATGTTTATATCATTTTAGTGAATATAAAATTTTAATTTATTCCAATAGTAACTTTTATGTAGTAAGAACACTTTAGTAGCATAGGGATCTGTAAGAAAATTTTAATTTCCTGTGCTATTTGAGCAATAAATTATACACTGGATGTTGATAAAATACAAGCATCATTATAAATTCAAATTTAAATATAGCAAAATATAAAGATGAAAATTATTTTTCAGTAATGTTAAATATATTATATATAATATTAATAAGGGTTATTTTTGAATTATTAAGAGATTTATTGTAATTTCAAAGAAATGAGAAGCATAATAATTATTATTATCATTTTTTTTTAACAAACTGCTCAAAAACTTCAATGAAGAACAGCATTTCATTGAAGAGCTATTAAAGCTTATTATGCAAGTGCTATTTGCAATACGATTCGCTGCATCTATCATGTAAACGTGCTGTTTTCTAAAAATGTTTGCTTGTTATCAGTTTCTAGTGAACAACATTCGATAATTATTAATTCTCTTTTCCTTTTTCTTTGCTTTTAATCAATTTAAAAACTCATTTACCATTTTTAATTCACTTGAATTAAAAAAACTTTAATTTATTACCAAATTTAAGAAACAATAAAAATGTTTGCTTTCATTTTTTCAAAACTTATCTATTCGTAGTTTTAGCTTTTTACAAATTTGCATAAAATTATAGCTGTTCAGTCAAAAACAAGCAATATAAGAAAGTTCATTTTCGAACAGATTGAATTTTAATAATACAGTAAGTAAAATTTAATAATTGCTATGTTTCATTTATTATTATTATTATTATTATTATTATTATTATTATTATTATTATTATTATTATTCAAAAACAACAAAATAAATATTTTTTAGTTTCATTTTTATCTCTGAAAGTTGGTCAGATATTCATTTTTCATTTTATGATTTCCGTTTTCTCTGATTTGCTTTTTAGCATTTATCTTCAAATCTTTTTACGTAATTGCTACGTAAAAAATATAAAATAAAGAATTTGATGAGTAATTTTTTTTGTTGCAAAACTTTTAACAGGAAATAAAAATCAATTTTATAAAAATAAAATGTTTCGAAATATTTAGTTTGCTTAGTGCTGGAAGATTATTGAGAGTACTTTGATTAACTTTTATTATCCGCTGCACAAATTTCCATAAGCACAATGATAGATAGCATGGTTTTTTGGTTTACACAAAAAGTAACAACAACAACAGCAACAAGGAATATATAATATATGGTTTTTATCATCATCATTGTTATTATTATTTGGGAAAAAAGCTAACATTGATTAAGTATAAGTTAAAAGAAGACGTCTGAAGTTGAAACAAAGACGACAAATGATTATTGTTTACTACCACTTTGACGTTAAAATTGTGGTGCTGATTTTGATTGGTCATTTGGATCATTTGAATACGTGCGTGCAAATAATATATGCAATGGCGATGGTGTCAGGAATGAGGTAAAAATAATGCGAGCAGTTGTGTCGTAGTTTTGCAATCTTAAATGACTAGCCCATGCCGGCTGGGCGATTTATTTTCTCATAAGCTGCTGTAGGTGAGCTGTTGGAAATTTTGTTATTGTTCAAGCAGAGGTGTTTAGCATATTTGAAGAACAAAAAAAAAGAAAGAAAACCAAGACCATCAAAAAATCACATTCTTCTCATCTTTATTCTGTATTCTTGGCAAAGTAGAAGAAGAAGAAGAATATTCACATTAATTAATTAACTAGCCATGTCTCAGTTGACCGAAACGCAAACTTTGTTGCATGATATTCCAGAGTCGAGGAAATCCAGCGTGGACAGCAGAAGGCCATCACGACGGATCAGTCGAGCGTATGAAATTCGACCATCTTACCGAAGTGAAAAGCCCCTGTACGATTGGCTCTGTGAACACTTGGACAAGCAGACGGTGAATCTGGTAATCAACTTTTTGGTTCTGATTACACTGCTTGCATTATTAACTATTATATTAAGCCATTTAGCACATTGATCAAATTCTGTTCTATTCTCTTTCAATTTTATTTATCTGCGCCAATCTGTTATTAGACCCTACCGTATGTTTGGCTTGATTACTATTATTATTGCTATTTTACCATTATTATTTTACAAAAGAAAAACTAATGTTCATTAAATTGTTTATGTAATGTTGTTATTTAAAGTGAACAATCTGAAATTATATTCAATTTTAACAAACAACCTTCCACCTTCAATCTATAAATAAAACTCACGAATGCTGGGAATAAAATTTTTAATGCACAAAACAACATAACAACTTCGGATTACGCTTGAAGCCCAAAAAATTTCCAACCACAATTGAACATTAAATTTCTAAGAATTGCATGTCATTGTTGGCGTCGTTGAAATTGCTATAATGCAAACTTGCTAAAATAAATGCTCAAAGCAATCAACTCAGTTACGTGGAAATTGCACGCACACCAAGCGCGCAAAGCTGTCAACAAATGTATGGCAGCTTAAAAGCTGAATGGGCAACACAAGCTTTACGAATGTTCAACTTGTTTCTTTGGAATGAACAATTTTTGTTCACTTATTACTAAAATTACTAAAATTTTATGAAAATAAATCTTGAATAATAAATTTAACAATCCGTGTACACAATAAGAATAAGAAAAAAATGTTTGTAAAGATTGAAATATTTTCCATAATTCGAAATGCATTTTTATTCTAAGCATAATTAAAATTGTGCCACCTTTGAATGTTGCATAAACTTTTGCCTGTATCACTGATTGCTTTCTGATGAAATTACGCAAATATTGGAAACAAATTTTCTAACATATTATTTTATTTGCAATGATCAAATTTACTTATTTCAACCGTCATTCAATTAGTTGCTAATATTGCTTATATCACATTATTTCTTGAATTATTTTAGTATTCAGTGATTCATTATAATAAGTAATGTATCATGTTGAAAATTTTATGATACTTTAACACTTGCGTATCAATCGTGAAATACTGTTACCTGCCGAGTTCACTAATACGCAAGTATAACTCTTAGCGCGCCTGAATTTAGTTCAGTTTTTACCTTCAATATTTTTTAGTGATATTTGGTATAACTGAATATGTCTTTTCCATCGTATCGACAGTCATGAACAGTACTTGATTTGTAGAATTCCAAAGGAGGTGTTTCTCTTTTGCCAAATACTATTACCGTGAATGCCCTCCTGTTAGCAAATGCTCTTCAATAGCTGTAAAAATGAGGGTAATATGTTGATGTTTGCAAATACTTGCATTTTTACATTGCAAGTACAATGTAAAAATCTATTCACAAAATGCATTCGATAGAATGATTTACTACTGTTACATGGCATCGAGAAAGTGTCATTCACCGCCTTCAGGATCCCAGTTGCCCTAGAGTTGTACAAAGTAGGATCCAAGAACGCTGCACCTCTTGAGCTTCTACGGTGAAGGGCAGCAGCCCCTCCGTCAAATATTCTTGGAAATCACTTAATTTACGTCATTTAAGCATCAAAGCATTTTCTCAATCTTTTCCTTTAATTTAAAACGGTTCTCTTTTTAACAGGGTATTAAATGAAATGTTACTTTTAAAATTCTGAAGAATAATTCACATAAGTTGTCCTTGTGATAACTGCAGAGGTGCAGGGAGTATCGTCATTTTGCATCGCCTACTTCGCCACAGACATGTCGAATGTTCTTGAAGCATATTTCTTCCACTATCTTATAAACAAAATTATACAGTCATTAAAGTTAAGCAAAAATATTTGTTCAGCAGGTTTTTCACTTCTGGCACCAAAATCTTTCTCTTCCATCTTTAAAACATCTTGTTGAAGCTGCATCAAAACTTGACTAACTGACTTTGCCATTTAACTGAACATGGCTCGGCAAGTCAGTACAGTTACAGACTTGTCTGAGGATAGAGCTAAAAAATTATATTTAAACAAGTGAAAGAAAATTAAACAAAACTTATTCTGATCAATAGTAATGATCTCACCTAGTGGTCATTTTACATTACCAGCTTCAAAACAATGTTAAGTTTATCGAACCCAATGATGTACAGTTGCACACCAATTGACTAAGTGAGCACCATGTCAATTGGCATTGCTTCTGCAGCACAATGTCACTATGCAATGGAAAAAACATCATTGCTGGTGGATTTCATGAAACAGTTTTTTGGCGTAACTATAACTATAAAATAAATGATAAATATTAATAAAAATTTTAAAATTTCCAATGTTGGCAATAGAGCTCAACATCAACAGAAAGCATCATAAATTAATAAAAATCTTAATGCATGTTATCTCAACTATACTAACAGGGTAAGAAATTAGCCTAAAATTAAGTCGGGCAATGTTTAACAAATTTAACAACTCAAAGGCAATGCAAATCAAGCCGTTGCAACCCAATTACACTAGCATAGTGATATTGTTAAATGAATATTATAATACTTTAATTTTAAAATTTAGTTATTACTGAAATGAAATTTTAAAAATTGCGGTATTATCTATGCCACTTTTAGGAAAGCTAAATTTTCTACAGTACTTTGGTATATAAACGTGAATTTCATTAAACTTACAGTTACGGTAAGTTTTAAAAGTGCAGTTGATGTGTTAATTACGGGTAAGAATTTTAATTTTGTTAATAAAATTTATTTCTATAACAGAATTAGATTTAATGTGAAAGAGAGTAAGATAAGATTAATTCCATGTGAAAGATGTAAAATTGCATTTTTCTAGATAGCACTTATATAATACTTGTGATGGAGTAACATCGTTTGTTTATTTTGTTTTGTCCTTCATTTTTTATATTTTATTTCAACTTTTAAATTATTTATAAATATTTTTGTTTTGAATCTTTTATTATACTTTGACTTTAGTCCTGTTTACTTCTTTGCTACTAATGTTCTTTATTCAGAACTGTTGAGTTTGTATTAACATGATGTTTTTAGATATTTAATTTCTATTTAACATTATACATATTAGTTTTGTTGAGAAAATAGCTATCTAAAGCATTTAAATTATTTTTTGTTAAATAAATGTGTTAAGTAGTTAATTATTTTTGTTATTCTTAAATCACACTTAATTTTTTGAAATAATCACTGCATGTAGTTGCTTTTTATGATTTTTGTTATTTCAGTAATTTATGGACAGTTTAAATTAAGATGCGACTTTCTGCAAGAATAATTTTAATTTCTTGGATTGTATTATATACATTTTATTTTTAGCACTCCAACTTGTACTCTGTATTGCACATGGACATTAGGGACCCTGAAAAAATAGTAGGAAAAAAAGTGAAAATAATCTCATCGGGTAATAACGCCTTTATTGGCGTTGTCCATTCTTTTGATTCAGAATCCCGTTCTTTTGTGCTCATCAGTGATTGCCACCATTCCCGCGGCTCTATCTGTGTGCAAGTTGTGTACGGTTATAATATTGAATCGTTGGAAATTTTAAATCACGTTTTGACGAGTCATGTAATTTAAATTTAGTTTTTTTTATGGAAGTGTATACTGTATTTTTTTAGGATAAGAAGCTCCTAGAGCGCTTTTCTCAAAGAATTGCAACGTCTTCAAGAATCCCTTAATTTTTTATCTGTTGTTGAAAATTTGTTTTACTGGTTGGCTTCAGGTTCATCTGAACCTATAAAAATTTTGTTTTCAGTCATGTTTATTCATGGCAGGTGTAAAAAATTTTGTTTTTGTTTTACTTTGTAGTTTTAAATGAAATGCAAAAGACTGTGCAAAATAAAGATTTTAGCATGAAATGTTTGTAAATATTTTAATGAAGCATCGGAATTACAACAGCGAATTGAAAACGTAATGCGTGAAGTATAATTTTATATGTTGATTATATATACCCAATGTTGAATTACTGCTTTTCAAGGTAGAGCTTTCAATGTTGCGCAATTATGCTCTGTCCATGGTGTTTTCAAAGTCAGTAGATTGTAAAATCATTATTGCAGAAGATTTAAGTTTTTTATTATATCATATTCTTTATAGAAACATTATTAAGCAAAAATGGTCCTTATTGTTTGTTATAGCTTAAAAAACGCTTATGGATAAAATACTAAATGTAATTTCATATAATACTGAAAGAAGTACTAAAGCTAGACTTTGTGGCAAATTTTTAATCTTTAAAAAAATTTTTAATTTTTCAGTGAAATGCAATAAATTATATTATATGAGTGTTTGCATGCAGATTTTTATTGCTGAAAATTAATTTTCTTATTTTAACAAGCGTGTTAATACAATGCTTCCACAAGTGAACTGAAAAATTTTGTTATTAAAAAAATAAAGTTTTGCAACATTTATCTGTTTTTATTTCAAATCAAAATTCTGTAATGCATTTTGAATTTACACTTGCATTATTTTATTTTTCTTACTGTAATCAATAAATTTGATTAAGTTGATTTATCCGATACGTATGTTCTTTTTTGGAACACTTTAATTTTGAATTTAATTACAGTTTTCATAAACCATATTTACAGAGTAAGAACTTTTAATTCTTGATGATAAATTAATATATTTTTGAAATTAATTTGCGATTGTTCATATTCGATAATTTGTTTTAAGTATATAACAATAATTTTAAATCATTTATATTATTTTAGGATTTATTTCTATGATCGAGTTGTCACTGGATGATATATCAAATATTATTGGCAAGAAGGTGAAATTAGTAGCAGAGGAAAACCATACATATACTGGCATTGTACAGTCTGTTGATCCAATTACTTTTTCGTTTGTACTTGTTAATCACAGCGATGTTTCAAATGAGCACATGAAAGTGTACTTAGTGAATGGCAGAGCAATAGTGTCGATGGAAAAATTATCGGATGAATTAAGCGAAGACGTAACTTTGGTAAACGTGTGTATTTATATTGTTAATATTTATGTTTAGGAAAAGAAAATTTATGAAGATTTTCTTAAGTGCATATACAAAGATTGAATAGGCTGTTTAATTGTGTCTTTTATTGCTTTTTCATTTTTGTATTGTAAATGTCGAACAATTAAAAAGCAGTCAATCATGTCAATAGCAGAAGAACACCTTGCTGATATTTTTATTGGTAAAGTAATATTTTTTTGTTTTAATTCAGTTTTACATAATTTAAAGACATACTGGATTTATTAGTGCATCGAGTTTTATAATGATTCATTTATGAGTTTCAAGGTTTTCAAACAGCTGGAACAGATGAAATTATGTATAACTGACATTTTTGACACCGATAATTACCTAAGGTTGCATTAAAGTTTGGAAAAATTGTGCTGTAATCAATAAAACGGTGCTTGAAATAGTAATTGATAAACGAAGTAATTAGATTCGATTGAGAAGTATTGTTCTTATTGATACATTATTGCAAAATATTACACCTAACAAAAACTGAATTTAAATATCCATTATTTGACAGTTTTTATTCTCATACTGTACTTTTTAATTTTTTATCATAAAAAATGTTATTAAGCCTATTGTAAATTACACTTGCTGGAATACTGCTTTAACGAACTTGAACTGATAATCAGTCAAGACGCTGGAAAGAAGAATCTGGTAACATTCTACATTGAGTAATTTTTATTTAGAAATTATTGATAGTGTTGTAAGTGAATATGTAATTTAGTGTTGAGATATTTTGCTCAAGGACAAAGCTTGTCCACGACATTGTTTGGCGTAAACCAAATTTGGCTATTTTGTATTTTCGAAAAGCTCTTGATTCAATTTTGATGCAGATGGCGAAAACAAAAGTGGCAAAGGTTTAAACTTTATTCATATATTTTAAATATATATGTGTATTTAATCCCTTTCCAAGAGTTTATTCTATTTAAGGAAGCGGTCCATTTTCGATTAATGGCACACCAGTCGAATGCTCCTTTTCATCGTCAGAAGAGTGAAATGGATTCTCTCCTAGGCTGTTTAATTACACTGAAAGGTATATCAGCGTTGTGAAGCCGTTTTTTAAATATATCATAATATTTAGTTTTTTTTGTTTGATTTTAGGAGCCATTACAAAAGTTTCACAACTGCGCCTGATTCAAACCCGTAAAGAAATGAAATGCCGACGTTGTGGTTATAAATTCTTTTATGATGTATGCATGTTTTATTTAAAAATTAAAAAAAATTAAAACTTTGAACTATTTTAGGCCAGTTTTGATCAGTGTTACAGATTAACAAATCCGAAGAGCTGTCCGTCACCAGTTGGTTGTGGTTCCACGAAATTTGAAGATATCATTACAGCTGGCTCGCGTAGCTGAACAATAATTACAATTATTGAAATTTGAATTTTGTTTAATGATAATTTTTTTAGCACCAATAACATTTTGTCGTCGATACCAGGAAGTGAAACTGCACGATGTGAGCAATCTTGCCAATTCTGGTCCTCTCAATGAATCAGTGGTTGTTGCTCTTGAAGAAGAACTTGTCGATTCTTGTCGTCTGGGAGAAGTAGTTTTAATAACGTTAGTAAAATTAAAGTTAAATTTTTTTATATATTTTTTATATTTTGTATTGTTATTTGGAGATTTGTAATTTATAGAGGGATTTTGTGTCGGCGTTGTCAGCCACTGAAAAAGCTTCAAGAACCGCGTTTTCAAATTGTCCTACGTGCAACTCATGTTGCATCTGCTCCTAAAAGTTTAAATTTAGAAATGGCCCATGATGCCGTAATAATAATACTAATAATTTTTGTTGCACAGATTGTTGTCAGTCAAAAATTGCTTTATTTCAGATTGAAGAATTTAAAGAATTTTGGTCCAATTATGAACAAACCCCAATTGTTGGACGCAATGTCATTTTGTCAAACTTTTGTCCGGGTATGTACCAGATGTATTTGGTAAAATTGGCCGTATTGCTGGTCATTATTGGAGGCGTATCTCGTCGAAGTGAATCCGGTATTTTTTATTTAATTCTAAATTGTGAATTCATTTCAATTTTTTTTTAAATTTAGGTACAATGCTTAGGGGTGATTGTCATTTGTTGCTGATCGGTGATCCAGGAACGGGAAAATCCCAATTTTTGAAATATGCCGCCAAATTGGCTTCAAATTCAGTTTACACTACAGGAATTGGAACTACAAATGCTGGGCTTACTTGTTCTGCAGTTAAAGAAGAAGGTGATTGGCAGTTAGAGGCTGGCGCACTGCCGTTGGCTGATGGCGGTAAGCAAAAGAGCAGAACGTTTTTTTTTAAATTTGAAGTGAAATATTAAATATACAATATATATTATGAGAACTGTCCTTTGAAATGAGTAACATTAATTTTCTGTATGTAGTGAATGTGCTTTATTCGATTCACAAAATTATGAAAATTAGAAAAGAAGATGGTTTTTTTTCACATAAATATATTTTAAAATTCACTTCTTCTCTTTTTTGCAGGAATTTGTTGCATCGATGAATTCAGTACAATGAAAGAAGCAGAGAAGGATGCTATTCGTGAAGCCATGGAACAGCAGACCGTTAGCGTAGCTAAAGCTGGATTGGTGACAAAATTGAATTGCAAATGTTCCGTAATTGCTGCGTGCAATTTTCAAGTATGTTGAGTGTGCAGAGTTTTTTTGATGCTTGTTCAAAAAAAAATTAACATATACTCTTTCATTGCAACACAATTATTTCGAAAGGATGAGTTGATTTTTTTTTTCTTCTTCTTTTTTTTTGTTTTCAAGGAAACTGTAGGTTCTCGAAGTGCAACTGTAGATTGCAACTTGAGTTCTCCATTGATGAGTCGATTTGATGTGATATTATATTTGCGACAGTCGTCTGACAAAGAGTGGTGTCCGAAAATATGTGCTCATCTTCTTTATGAACAACTTGCTTCGACATCTGCTTCATTTCGTCAATCTTCTGTGGATAGTAATCCAAGTGCATCTTCGTTGTTTTGGACTTTTGATAAAATCAAAACTTACATCAAAGTGGTCAAATCCATTGAACCATCAATATCAGAAGGAGCCGAAAAGTTGGTTTATCCATGCATGTGTGTATATGCTTGTTTGTTCACTGTTGTTTTTTTCTTGAAGAGTTCTAACTCAATATTTTATGAAGCAACGTTCCAATGTGAACAGAGAAGAAGGGTTGACAACAGTTCGTATGTTGGACAGCTTAATTCGTCTTGCTCAAGCTCACGCTCGTCTGATGTTTCGTGATGTTGTCACTGTTCAAGATGCTTTGATAGCGACCATTTTTATTGAGCTTACTTTGAAAGGTTTTGTTTGTTTGTTTTTTTAAATTATTTTTCATTCATTATTTAAACAATTATTTGAAAATATACAGATTTATCTTTACTGGTAACGCCGGATCCTTTGCAGTCAGTATTTCCATCTGATCCAGAGGCTGATTACAAGCAATTTGAAATGTTAATGTTAGAAGTGTTAGGCCTTGATGAGCAGTTGAATGGTGCAGATAGCAGAGGTGATTGCAACATTAAAATGAATACCAATTTAGAAAGCTCAACGCTGAAAGTGAGTATCAGATAATTGTGTGTTGGTCAGATTTCTTAATTTTAATTTTGCTGTTTTCTACGGTTGAGGATGACAGCAAACAATCTTTCAAATTTGAACAATACAGTTCTGAGGTGGTGTCCGATGTGAAAAGAGAGAATTGTGATTCTGTTCAAAGCAATCAGTTGCAGTCTTGTTCTTCGACAAATCCTGCTAATGTAGCATTTGATTGGGGTAAAACTCAGTCCTCGTGCAAAATTAGTGGAGAACAATTGCAACACGACTCCACCATCTCTTTTGACGATAATTCTGATGCCAGTAGCATAAATTGGACTGAAATTGAAAGTCAGTTTGCTAAAAAGGATGATAATAATTTGTACAATTTGGACAGCATTCTCGAAAAAGGCAAATGTGACGAAGAATTTAAAACAATACTTAATCAATTCAAATTTTCTGATGAATAGAGTCCAGTTGTATTTATTATTTTATTTTCTTACAATTTTGTTTTATGATTTTGAGCAGCACTATTCTTTATTGTTATTAATCAGATTGTTGGAGCATTTGAACTCTTCCAATCACTTACTTGGTATTTGATTTATGGTATGTAAAAGTTTTTGTACATCAGTAATAATTACAAATACATTTACAACAAAATAGGAAAATAATAATAAAGTTTAAATGTTCAGTGAATCTTTTGCATTTAAAAATCGTTGAATGTTCCATTAAAATATTTCTTCATAGTTGACGATTAATGGGAAGAAATTGTATCAGCACTGAATTTTTCCCTAAACAGAAGTTGAAATGTATAAGTATAAAATGGTATATTTGTATAATTCTGAAACTAATCCCCGCAGATGAACATGCAAAATAATAAACAAACTTTAAATCGTCACTGTTATTATTTGCACATTTATCAAAAAAAATGAAAAGTATAGAATTATTAAAGAAATCAACGATATAATTTTTACCTGTGAACAATAAAACAAAGTTGTCATGAAGAATGTTACAGGAATAAGAAGGGTTGTACCAATTACAATGAAAAAATTGTACATTGCCGCTGTCTTTTCTGTTTCCTCTTCAATATCTAAAAATATTTACATGATGTTGCATTTTAATGGTTCATTGTTCAACTTATTAAAAATTACTGATCGAACAGTGCTCTCCAATATTTTCTTCAGAACAAATACAACCGTACGAATTCAGTTTATTTTTGCATATTGAATTCTTTGGGCACGGGTTTGACGCACAATAATCAACTAAATCAAATTTTGTTATTTTTTTTTATTAAAATATTAATAACACTTATCATTCAGATCAATTTCAGAATCACTTACTTTGTTCACAGTATTCTCCGATATAACCTGGATTGCAATGGCAAGTATAGCCACCTTTGTGATTTGTGCACTTTCCGCATCCGCCACAAATTTTCAAACTTTTACATTCATCAATATCTAAAATTTGGTTAACTGATTTTTAATAAAATATAATTTTAATTGCTTAAAAATGCTTTTGAAACATTTGTTTTGATAACAAAGAATATTTTTACCTTGTTCACACAGATTTCCTGTAAATCCGGGTGAACATTTTTTGCATCGTTTTGCGTCAAAATCCCACTTTTTGCATCGCACTGATAAACCTTCATGCTTGCAAGGAATAAACAGATGTTCTGAAGGTGTATCTATCGTGAGATTTAGACATTTTCTCAAATCGAATGCCATGGCATTTTGAGTCAATGTGAAACATTGTGGTGTTTCCATTTCTTGTCTTAGTATTATTTTATGAATTTCCTCGCATTTGAAATTTATTGTTTTTTTAAAGTAGATTGGGCACGCCGATGTGTCATTTATCACTGGTATGGTAACATTAACATCTGATGAAATGGTTCCATAAGTGTGGGTAAAATCTCTACTCTCATTCGAAAAAGTTCTGTAAACCCACATATTCAACAAATATGTATAGGTTGATTTGTCGTTTGCTTTAATGCCCTGAAATTTGGCCGTTGGGAATGTTATACTCTTGTCTAATATGAGGTTTTTACGTTCCCCTAAAATATAATTCAGGCTTTTATTTTAATTGATATCTATTTTAATTTAACTGGATATTTCAATTTTACCTAATCTAATGCCGTACGCTTTTCCATCCGGTAGAAAACTTGAGCACAAATCATTCATTTTCTGATAGTACTCTTTGAGATTGCCAAAATTATTATCTTCAGGTTTGAATTCAACCCATGCAATGCATTCATTTTCAATCGTTTCGTTTATAAATAAAACATTTCTCTGGCCAGATACTGCGTGAAAGTTATAATAACTGCAGTCATTTTTGTGCGCACCTTCAGATTGCAAAAAGAAGGTGAATGCGAACAGAGCAATAAGCACAAACTTTTCCATATCTCTTAAAATCAGATAACATAAAAAGATAAAATTCAATAGCACTTATTTGTATTTTAGAGTTTTTCAATTAAATAATTTAAAATGTTATCATATACTTTTCAATATTTTATAATAAATTCTGAAGTAAAAAATATTTTTAATTTATAATTCATTTCATACCTAATTGGCGACGTTGCTTCTGAAAACTGTAGGGTAGTTCAAAAGATTTGACTTGATCAATTGCTGGTTGATAAACTTACTGAAGCAACAAATCAACCGCACAGCTCAACAGTAACTGGATAATTGAAATAAATTTCAGTTTTTAAATTATTCTATAATAGTTACTTTGAGTAGGATTTGTTTAACTTTAAAGCAATCGTTTTAAAGTAATTTATGTGAGAAAATAGTAATAAATTGCAGGCATTTAAAAGGTGCTTCATTTATATATTTAAATTACATGACTTTAAAATTTTTGATAAATACTTTAGACTAAATCTACAATAAAATTTATTAGTCTGAAAATTGATTTTCATGTTTTGTGTACTGTATTTTTTAACACAGCAAATAAATTTATATTTTTGCGCAATGTCTAATTTGAAATGATCATCACTGTTGAAATGTGACGATAATTCACATTTACTAATTATTCACTTATTATATTTTATTTATTAATAAGACAAATATGCGGATTCAATAGTGAAATAAATGGTAAAGTTCTAACTCAAAGTTAGTCTTCAACAAATGGCTGTGCACTACACTGCACTGTTACTCCAGATGGAAAGGTGCTTAATTCCTAACAATGCTTGTACATACAACTTAAAATGTTTTTTTTAATTAATTAATTAAATTAATTTGCTTCAATTTAGTTAAATAAGCAAACTTCATTCTGATTGCACATTTCAGAGTCATGATTCATCTTAAAATGACTAAATGATAGTATCTGTCGTATATGAAAATTTACTGAAATCTGATAATAATAAAAAGTGTCCACAAATGCAAGAAATTCTTCAGCGAAAGTGTTCTATTCACTTTTGATATCAATAAGTGATTTACAATTACAATAAGTTATTTAAAAGTTTAACTAGCTTGTCAAAACGTCATTTGCCATCATATGTTATCAGACTATCAATTTTAGCATCTTTCAGCATCAGCTGTTTGAATTAAAAGTTATTCGCTTTTTTTCTTTATTAATTTTTTTTATCAAACTGAAGAAAAGGAAAAATATAATGTATTGATCTACTTTTTGTAAAATTCACGAGATGAAATCTTTTGTTTTTCAGGAGAGATAACAGGAGAAGTCTACCTTAAAATGAAATTCACTTAACAACATTTAAAAGTTCGCATTTGCAATATTACTGAACTATTATTTAAAAAAACTGAAATGATAGTGTGTCAATGCAAAATGAAAGAGACATTATTCACTTTTTTATATAACAGCAGTAAATGTCAAATTGCATTCAATTATGCCTGAATGATATGGCGTAAATTTCAATTTTTTGATGCTTTTCAAATTGCAGTGTTTTTTGGCTTTTCAAATTTGATTCACATCACCAAAACCTGAAAGCTGAAAATTATATAAATTATTTTACAGGACTAAACATTTCTAAATTTTATGTGCCATGTCTGCTGTTTCGACAAAACTTTTTCATTTTGGTATTTCGACTGAAACTTTTGATTTTTGCAAAATTTTTCAAGATATCAAAGTAAGATATTTTGTATTTTTTTTTCTGAATTTCTCTTTTTCAAAGTTTCAACACTAGTATGTCTGTTGTGGAGGTTCACAAAAGCGAATTGTAAATTTAGCAAGGCATCTGGCTGATAGGTTTCCAATTAACAAGCCGTATGGATTTATGCCAGAAAATCTTTGCAAATCAGATCGTTATGTCATGTTCAAAGTTGGCCCTGTTTTATGCGTAAATGTAAGCAGTATTGTTCTGTTGTAATTTATTTTTAAAATGGAAAAAAGCAAACTTCTTTGTTTATTTAAAAATAATATTTTTCAAAGCAATTTTCTTAGCATGGTGTGGGTCAAGGTTCAGTTTCTATCATGCTTAATGAACTTTTGAAGCTGCTAAAATTGGCCAACTGCACAGATGTAATAATGATTCGTATTGGAACCTGTGGTGGTCTTGGTAAATTTATGATAGAGATTTTTTTTCAAAATTTATTACATCCTTGATTTTTAGGTTTAGCTAAAGGAACCGTTGTAATTAGTGACAGTGTAGTTAATGGTTTGCTTGAAGAACATTACGAGATGGTAAGCATTCCGTGTAAAAGAACTTTGTAAAACTTTTGCAAACTTCACTGCTGAAAAATATTACATTTTTAAATTGAAATTACATTTATTCAAAGTGACATCATTGTAGCACATTTTGGGAAAGATTCATCTGAAGCCGACAAAATTAAATAAAACTCTAGGTAGTAAGCTGCTTAACATTGCTGAAGAATTGAAGTACGCTGCTGTGATTGGAAAAACGCTTTCTGTGAATGACTTTTATGAAGGTAGTAGAAATTGTTGTAAAGAATATATAATTCTACAAATATTTAATATTATAGAGCAAGCTCGTGTTGATGGTGCTTTGTGTGATTTTACATTTGAAGAAAAAATAAATTTTTTAAACAAGGCATACAATTTTGGAGTTAAAAACATTGAAATGGAATCTTCTTGCTTTGCAGCGTTTTGCTGTCGAGCCGGAATTAAAGGTATATATTTAAGAAAAAAAAATCTTTTAATTTTAACTTTTTTAACTTTAAGCTGCAATTATATGCGTCACATTGCTGGACCGATTGGAAGGCGATGTATTGAATCCCAACGATCCATTTTCTGAATGGGAAAAAAGACCAGTTGAAATAATATCGCGTTACATTGAAAAAGAATATTTTAAAATTAGTAAATGAAATTTTCTTTAAATTATGAAAAATAACGCTATCACACAAGGAAAAAGGAAGTTTTATTTGCTATGTTTTACATAACTGAAAAATTAATACTGCATTGTTCAAGAACATTGATTGTAATGCAAATTTTTAGTCAAATTATAATTACGAAAAGTAATACCAACTGTGTTCAACAAATTATTTATTTTAGTAAAAAATTGCCTAGATGTGATGAAAATATTATTTGTCATATCTTACGGAAAGAAAACAAACCATAAATGGAGCAGTAAAAGATAGTGAATAAAAAAAATGAAAAGAATGAAACAGAAATCAGCAAATGACATTTAGCTGAAGCGGTTTGAAAAAGTGAAATATTTATTATAAAACTGTCTTTTTGATTATATTTATTAATTGTATTATGATATGCTACTTCATATTCAAAAAATTTTTTGTAACAGTTGCTGTTCGCAAATATAATCCACCTGTTCTCAAAGTGATAACAAAGTACATCTAGCTGGAATGTTAGTTTCATGGTTACGTTCTTTGATTTAACTCATTCTCCATACTGGCTCACATCAATAAATAAATAAATATCTTACTATAACTGTGAATTCCTATTAATTAAAAGCTGACTATTTATGATTCAATTTCAGGGATTCCAGGTGTTCTCAGGCTTGTACTGAAACAATTACTAAATTAGTATTATCACAAACCTTAGAGAGGTAGAAGCCTCTAGCCTCGTCTCAAGTTCTTGATTCTGACTGACCACTGACCGAACTCAACTTTTAGATGCTAACAATCCTCACTACTGTAACTGTTTCTACAGATCCAGTGAGATATAGTGTATCGGCTATTGCACAGACATGCTTCTCTAGCAGCACATCAACTGTGGTTGTAGTCTACATAAAATCAGGAGCTTTTCCCATGTCACTTCTAACGCTGGCATTTTGAATGGCATCCAAATTCAAGTTCTGTCTGTGCACAAGTCATAGATACGTTTTAATTAATGTTTTGGTAGTTTCTTCTTTACATCATATCTTCTTCGTGAGTTTTGCTTCTTTTTCATTTTGAATTTTCTCAGTAGTTGTCAAATTGCATACAGAGATAGCGATTTATCCATAGACAGAGTCTGCAGGAGTGAAACTGTTGCAAATTTTCTACTTTATGATCATGTTTAAAGTAGAATATAAATAGAATAAATTTAAGAGGTAAACACTAAGTAAAGGTTGCTTTTATGAAGCTTACTTTCAAAACAACGAAACTGAGTATCATTGAAATCTGGTCAGCTAATTTCTAATTATGCTAGTTAATAATAATAGAGCAGGACAGTGAACAGTTGATAATTGCGTCCTTTTATTCTTTTCATCAGGCTCACATGTATTACCTGAAATCTTGGTACAACGCCAACACTGTATCATTCAAGCCGAAAAGAAAAAACATACAATAATCATATTTGCTTCTGGCAACTGACCAACATCGTATTCTTGATACTTTTCAATAATGGACTAGTTGAAGCACAAACAGCTGTTTTTCATCAGCCCATAGATCAGTGTTGTTGACAGCTGATGATTATTGCTTGCTAATGTTCTAATTAGTCTACACATCGAGTGGCAGTTTGACAATTGTGTCACAGGTGAAGTTGATTAATACTCAAAACTAACAACAACAAATAAATATTCAGTTCACCAAAAGTCAGTTTTACTTCCTGAATCTATTAATTTTTTTTTCTTGAAACACTTTTTATAGCAGCAAATTACTAGAAACTGCTGATCATGAATATTCAACATACACAATGTTAATACATATATATACATATAAATATAATTTTTATGTTGTTTAATTTTATGTAAAATAATAAAATTTCAAAATTGAAATTTTTATTTAAAACTTAAATATTTTACGCAATTTATAATATGAATTTTAATTGTCTGTTAATTTTTAATCTTGATTTTTTACAAATAGTACTACTGTACTGTAACTAGAGATTAAATATTAATTTATTGAAATTAATTATCGAAATAAAACAGTACAATTTATTTTGATAAATGTATAATAAAAATTTAATTTCTGTACTTTATTTTCAATTCGAAAATTACTTGAAAATAAAATGCTATGAACATTTTTCTATTGTAAAGATGAAAAGTATAATTATGAACAATTATTTTATCAATAAAAAATGTGCATAAGAGTAAATGAAATTTTAAATGCATTTTAAAGTTCTACGATGATACTAAAAGTTTTCAAAAATTCAAATTCAATTTCTTCTCTTTATCATCATAAATGATGCAGATGATGATAATATTGTAAATACAACGAATGGCTCATGTAAATTAATAATTGAATCAAATAAATCTACTACCATATTGAAATTGAACACTCTCGTGCTTTTTGTATTTCAATGTGGTAAAAATTGTAACAATTCATTAATGCAAAGTGATGACTAATTTTATTGTTATTTTATTCTATAACTAATGCAAATAAATCAATTTTTCCCCTTTCTCAATTATTTTCTTGTTTCTGTTCAATAATTTTAATTATCCATTCATGCATGCAAGCATTCTTTCCTGCACCGAAATGTTGCTCGTTTTTTCAATCTTGTATTTTTTTTATTTTAGCATTGAAATAAAATGCAAATCGCAGCAACGACAAAATTATGAATGCAATGCGTTCAATTTCAACACTCAGACCACCCTTTTGATCAGTTTCTGTCGTGCATTTCCTCTTTGCATTGTCAATAAATTTTTTTTTTTGGTGATGTAAACTGAAAAAAGAAATAATAAAACCGATTCAGATATTGAGAAATATTTTATCATAAATAAAAGTGCAAAGGCTTCTTGGCTTCTTATATATTTCACCTTATTTCTTATACAGAGCGGTGAGGATATTGTTTTATTCATCGACATTGTTCAAGTGAAATGTGTGGATGGATGTTGTTGTGCATGAATTCTTTTCAACAAAACACACACTTCCAACAACAGTCATCATTAGCCAGTTTCACATTTCAAGTTTGTTAGCAACACGTTAGCCGGACGTCAGGCTTCTGGGTAGACGTTTGTCAATTGTAAGCATTGATAAGCGGAAAAGTTAATGAAAGCTAGCTTGCAGTGTGAATGAATTTTTTCTAATTTTTCATTAATTTAATTTATTAATTTTTTTTTTTTTGGTTTCCATCATCTGATTGTGTCATTCAGCTTTTATTGCTTGAAGTCAGAGTAGACGATTATAGCAAAGCAGAAAGCGTGAAATTCGAATGACGCTGTGAAATTTGGTCTCATTTCACGCATACTGATCACGTTGGTTAATGAATGGACGATGATTCAGCATGAGAAAAGCTGCAAAGACGTAAATAGAAAACCACACTGATATATATATATATATATATATATTTAAACAATGGATAAAAGTTGATGAAGCAATTTTCATTCTCTCCTTCTGAATTGTCATATTTTCTCAAAATTTTTTCTCAACTATGATATTAATAAAAATAAAGAAGAAGCATACACGAGCGAGCAGCTCACGCATTTGTACATCTGCATAGATAGATAGATAGATAGATGATAAATGTATAGACAGACGTAAGAATAAAAGTATGCAAGTGGAATGATTGATGCAGCAGCTGCTGTTGTTCATTTAATCAACACGCACGCACGCACGCACGAGCTATTTGTTCCATGCATGAGGAAAATAACAAGTGATGCAGAAAAGAAATAAAGAATAGAAATGTAGCCGCTGGCTAAAATCCAATCGCTTTCTTCCCCTCTTCAGCTAATCGTCTTCGTCATCTGCACGCTGTTTTGAATGAAAACAAGAAAAAAAGCCCAACAACAATAGAATGACGTCAAGGGACAATTTTCTTCCACTCTGTTCTTCTCAACTTGCCTCAGATTCAGCAAATGTGTTGCAAGAAAAAAATATGCAAATTGATATGAACCAAAAATTTTGAAAAATAAAAAAAAAATTATTTTAAATCGTACACACGCATGCGTCGCGAGAGCCAGCTTTTATCAGAGATCAGAAGACAGATTTCGCTTGTTCATTTTCTCGTTGCTGTTGATCAATTAACCATTCATTTGGGCGCCACGCCCATTTTTTTCTGCACTCCAAGCTTCAGATTGCAAAAGTGAAAAAAGAAAAAGCCTCGGCTCTCCTCTCATTTGTCAAGCTTGTCTGTTCATTCGGCCAAGCTTTTCCTGGCTTGCGCTTATTATTCTCGACGTCATCCTCCGGATTTTTCTCTGCACTTTGGTGGCGGCACAACAACCCTACGAGAACCAAAGAATGCGTGGAAATTTTTATTCTCAATAAAATTCAACTTCCAATGTACAAAACATATCTCTCTATGAAAAAAGCTAAAAATAAAAAAATATATATAAAAGTAAAATACAACCGCACCGTCGACGAGGGCGCAATGAAAATATTTTGGGCAAAAATGGGCACAGGAGGAGGAGAAGGAGGAGGAGATGAAGAAGCATAATAATAAGATGATGATAATGATGAAGAAGACAAAAAAAAGCGGTAAAGAATATTCATATAATTCAAGTCAAAAATGCCAGTAGAGTACGCTACATATCGTACATTTTTGTTGAATGGAAAATACAATCTAAACAATGAACAACTTTTTCCTCTTTTTTACAAATCATTAATCAAGAAAGCTCTGTTCCAGGGTCGAAATGCGTCACATCAACTAACTAGCATGTCACATTTGAAACCCCAAAGAAAAAAAGAACAACAGACAAACAATAAAACAAACAAACAAATAAACAAACAAACAAACAAACAAATAAACCAAAAAAACAGCAAAAGAAGAATCCAACGTGGAGTTTTTTTCTTTGTTAAAAAATAATTTTCGAAACCCTGCGCATGCATGCATGCATATCCATAGGTATACGCTTTCTTAATTATTTAAAGATTGTATATGCCCAACTGAGAAGGCTTGGATTTCGGGTTCATTGTCTGCGTGCTGACATTGTTGTCTAAACCTATTTGATGATGACCACCAATACCACCCACTGAATGATGCTGATGATGAGCAAGAGGAAGAGGATGAGGAAGTTGGTGTTGATGCTGATGATGTGTTTGTTGTTGTTGTTGTTGCTGCTGCTGCTGTTGTTGTTGTTGTTGCTGCTGTTGTTGCTGATGATGATGGTAAGTTAGCACGTTGGTTGGCGGCGGTGTACCATATCCAATTCCACTATCCATATTGTAAGTTTGCGGCATTGTGGTCGCGTAAAAAACGGACGCATCCACACGCTGGGGACCAGTCGCGGTGGATAAATACCTGCACGTTCTGAAATCATCCTCACCAGAGGTACAAGCAGATGGCAACGCTTCAACCGATGGATAGTTGGAAAAATTTGTCGGCGTCGTCATGTAGTCAGATGATTTATACCCTTCCGACAGCAGAAACTGTTCCACGTCTGCCCAACTGTGGTCAGAAGTCAACGTCAACGCTTGATCAAGCAGTTGACTCTCTTTTGAGCTTTCTTCAACCAACACTGTTGATCGAGCTGCAATTCAAGCAATTTTGAATAGACAGTACTGAATTAAATTAAATCAAACCGTTGAATTAAATATTACTGTTACACGCACAATTACTTTCAATCTATTCTCTACTGTAACATTCACAATAAAATTTCAAAAGCAAACAACAAGCACTGACGTCACACCATTGAATTTGTATCACCATACACATACAATGATATATTAAAATAATAATAATAATAATAATCGTAATCTATACGTACACATTTCAGAATCAAGCAAAGCAGCCAAAGGATCCCCTGGCAAAAAGCCAAGCATTTCGTTCAATTCGTGCGCTTCTAAACCAAGTTCTTGTACAGCCGACACCAATGTCAGTTGGGCATCCTGTGGTGAACTGCACTTGACACAGTCGTAGAAATCCACAGATTTGGTGTTATTTTCCAAAGAATCTAAAACAGAAAAAATGCAAGCTAGCACACAACTGTGACATGAATCGTTTTAATTATAAAAGTTGTCTGTTTGATTTCCTTTTTCTCTTAAATTAAATTCGAATAATACAATTAATAAATACTACTAAAAGCCCAAATAAAAACAAAAAAGTTTGCGTTATCATCAACAGATGAAGAAAAATCAGGGGCACATCTCCTTCACAGCCGATAGCTGAGTGTCAGAAAAAAAAGGCATTAAACAAAAAAAAAGAAAAAGACATGAAAAAACACCACCAACAAGCACCCATGATCATGATCATGATCATCATCTGATCGCCAAGCAGGGCTAGAGTTTATGCATAAGCACGATTGCATGACTTTTTGAAAATCAATCACCATCCAATCGTTCGTTCACGATCGATAAGCATAATCGCAATCAATCCCCAGAAGACTGTGAAGCAGTGCCACAAAGCTGCCTTTCACAAGTGATCGGAAAAATCGAACATGCTCAATTCGAACAAAGAAACCACCACCACACTTTACTACTACTACTACTATTACTACTAGCGCAGACGGCAAACAAACAAAACACAAATTTACCTTTTTCAATAAGTAATAATTAATATTATTAATCAACTTTCAAATATAAAACGAAAAAACAAATATATGTATACATATATAATAATCATCTTATTCCAATATTGCATCATCATCATCATTTATTATATTCGTGCACTATTTTTAATTACACTCCAGATTCATTCAAAATATACTAATCAAAAAAAAATCATTAATTTTGCAAAATAGCCAATAATTTTTTTTTAACAAATTACCATCTATTTATTAAATCATTGAACAAAAAAGCATACACTTGAAATTTAAATAAATCAGTAAATAAATAGTAATTATTATTATTATTAAGCAAAAAATTGCTACTTACTAGTAGTTGCAGAAACAGGGGTACAATTATCATAGCACATTTTTGCCTTCTTCTTTCGTTCTTTCCGCGTTGAGTTCGCTGGAGCTTTTTTCTTTTTCGAACCAACCGTTGTTGGACGTCCCCTCGTCGTCGGTAAGATACTGCTGCTATTGTTATTGCTAATATTATTATCATTACTGTTGTTGTTGTTGTTGTTGTTGTTGGAGCTGGTTGTCGGCTCAGCTACGCCGGACAAGGGCAATAAGCTAGTCGACACCGGAACAAGAAGCTTCAAGTAGGAATGCAAATGGCATACTGGCAACGGACCCGAGACCAGACCCTCAACAGCCGGCTGGTCGCAGTCCTTGCCGCTGCAACGTGCATACAAAAGCTGCTCACTGTTGCTCAACTGATGACGAACACAGTAGGCGCTGTACGGTAGCCGGGGCTTGTTGCAAATGCCGAGGCTCACATCCAAACCGTCGGCCGGAGCCGACAACTTGTACTGGCAGCCGAGCAAAAGCAGACGCCGTTTTGTCAATGCCAAACTAATACTACTGCTACTATTGTGCAACTTTTGCCTCTTCTCATCTTGCTTTTCACCAAGCACCCGACCAGCCGTGCTTGGAAACTGTCGACTCACCTTCACTATCGAATCTACCAATGGCAACTTGTTGTTCCATTCCAACATTCGAATGTTGACCGCTTTGTTCGCCAAATAAATTTCAGTAGTGTCAATTGAGCACCTAAAAACAACAACAACAACCATTTTCATTATAATCAGTGAGAACAAAAAGCAAAAAAAAAAAAAAAAATAGCCTCATTATATTACTCATTTTTAAAAGACAACGACGCTGATGCTGCTAACAGCATGCTGTTTGAACAGGTCGAAATGTCATCCAATTCATCCAATTCACTTTCGCTGTCGCTCATCTCCAATCCTGACAAATAAAAAACAATAAAAGCATTTAAAAAAAAGAAAACCAAAACAAACAAACAAACAAACAAATTGATACCTAGTGGAAACAGATCTTTACGTTCGCCATTGACTTTTTCCAGCAAATTACACAGACGACCAACTTCAGAAATTTGTCTGTGCCGACCTTGGCTGAGGGAAAATCTCGGCTTTGCGTGCACCTTGATACACTTTCTGCCGTACAAAGGGGTCGACAACGGCGCACCACAACTTGTGCCCGATGTATTTGAACACTCCAGTACAGGGGGATCGCCAGGAAATGGCGACGCCGACGCAGAACTGCCGGCCAGAGTCGACGCCGGGCGTAGTGGAACCAAAGCACCCGCATTGTTGCTGGAAAAGGAACGCAAATTTGCATACCCGAGATTGTTGGAATTTGAATAAACTGGAGATTCCAACGGCGCTTGAAGCAAGCTGCTCAGTCCTGAATAGCACTGAGTGGCCGGCTTTGCACAATGCAAAGGTAACACTGCCGATTTGCAATCGTTCACATCCTTCTGTATTGGACTGGCGCAATTGATTGGAGCTTTCAAATCGCTCAACGAATTTGGGTACGTGTTCACTGAAGCTGCAGGCTGCTGAAATGAAGTACAATTCTGGCCGGGCACTGCCTGCAACATGGCTGACAGCGAACTTTCCAATTTCTGCACAGCACGATAGCCGCCGCCTGAACCATCCCACGTTGCATTTTCACTTTTCACCCTCGGATATTGCTGCCCCGGCTGACATCCATCAGACAACAAAGTGAAGCCATTTCTACTGTCGTACTGCTGTCGCTGTTCTTCAACTTTGATCAGTTTTGGAGGTTCACTCAATGCAAGCTGAGACTGCGCTTGCACCCGCGGCACGGCCAAGTCGGGGAAAAATGGCACCTTCGTCTTCATCTGTTGTCCTCCACTAACCAATGACGACGAACCACCAACCTCAACTTTGTTCATTTTTTCATTCTTCTTTCTTGATTTTGGTTCTTTGAAACCAAGTTTGATCAAATGTGTGCTGCAGTATCTACAAAAAAAACATTTTTTTAAAATATTAAACGGTTTTTAATACAAACAATACAAGAACAATGGCTACAACAAGAATTTGTTAATTGTAAAAGATAACCCTCTCTTTATTTTCACTACTACATCTACTAATTAGTGCTCTTTCAACTGATACGATCATAAAATACTTAAGCAAGTTAACAAAATTGGAAAAAAAAATTCAATTCCAGCAAGCAAAACAGTAATAATTCAATTAAACAGTTTCAATTTCAATAACACGTGCTTTTTTTTTAATAACTGAATTTTCAAACATCTTCAACAAATATTTTATTCAATGCATCACATTATATAACAGAGAAAAGAACGTCCATTTTAATGATGACAAAGGCAAACATTAGCGTTTCGTTCTGTACGTTTTATGATTGGAATACTAAACAATTTCTTTGGTTCTTTTAATGAGCTGCTCAAAATTTTAATCAAATAAGGACACTTGCATTTCAATCACACACTACACCTTCCATATATTTGCACAATGAATCACAGACACAAAGCTAAATTTATGTAAAAGACATTTTAAATACACGCCACATTTCCAATATTAAATTGTACAATTTTAATTTAATCAAGCCGCAGAATGTGAAAAAAGTTTTTCAACCTCAATGTAGAAAACTTTCATGATTGACGTCAACGACTTTCAAAATGCGAAATGACGTTGGCAAATTGCCAAAACGTTTAAATAAACCTCTAATAACAACAATATCATCATTCACATCTTCGCACTGAACATTTTACCAACAACTCATAAATTTAAAAAGCTATTCATCAATATAAAATAAACAAATTAGACTGAAACTATCACGAGAAAATTTTTTAATTTATTACAACTAAACACATTATTATTACCATGAAAACAAAATTGTATAATCTACTTTTTTTTTTATGTAACAAAAGCAATCGATAGCACATAAACTAAAGAAACTGATAAATATATAAAACAAAATATAACATAAAAGTAAATTTATTCACCGAGTCCGACAACTTAACTCTAATAATTTCAAAATTAAACTGATCAAAAATTATCAAGCTTCGGAAAAGTTAACAAATAAAAAATTCTTCGGTGCAAAACTGAAAATGAAATAAATTTTTCCAATGCAAATAAAAGCCAACCAATTTACAAAATGAACTGCTAGTTTTAATTACTCATTTTGAAAATGTGTATCATGTATTCAACAAACAATTTTAAAAAATCTTCGCAACACAACAGTCATCTCTGTTATATTTGCATGAATAAATGTATAACTTGAAAAAATTTTTTTTTATAAAACTTAATTTTTTTTTCTTAATATAAAACTCATAATCTTCACAAAACAGACATTAGAGCAGTGAGCATTTTTCTTTAATTAATGAAATGAAGAACATTCTCAAGTTCGACAACTAGTCTTGCTTTAAATGCACATCCAATCAGTGGTTGTAGTATTGAAATTAGAAGAAATAATCGATTATATTTGAAGCATATGAAGCGCGTATTATGCGTAATAAAGGTGATAAAATCGAACTACTTTAATAACACATTACAGTACCGAAGAATTGTAATTAATTTTATAACTTACTGAGTATTTTTGTTTTTCAGAATGCTGTTTCTACAGGGTATCTGTTTTCCATTTTGAACTCGTACAAATGAGCATGACCGATAGGGTGCATCTTTGTCATTCAATATGTGTCTTATACAAAACTGATAGCCGTTCAAACGGCGCTGATGGCATGGTTTAGAGTCACTAAATGTACAAAACCCGTTGCAATTGGAGACCGTCTCGGCTGCGGTCACCGGAATTAGTCCAGAATTTGGGCAAGAAAGTGATTTTGACAGATACGTCGAAGAAGATTTCAAAAGAACAGCATCATTGTTGTTATTTCCAAAAGTGTAAGAACCAAAATCGCAAGATGTATCTGAATTCAATAAAGATATGCACCCATTTTGATTCGAAACATGTTCAGTTGGAGATAAAAATGTCCCACATGAAGGGAGAACTGAATCAATTCTCGGATCCGATTGTTTAGCAGAATATTTGTTCAAAATTTCCTGCTGCAGATCATTACGCTGCGACATACTACCCACTGAAATTGAGTTTTGCAAAGTCAAACCCTCAGATGAGTAGTACGTTCTGTTTGGATGCTGTTGATTGGAACCATAACATCCATTTTTTGACCCGATTGAAATTAAAGGCGGTAATTTTGATGACACTGGCAAATCACATTCTTGAAATGATGTTGAAGGATTGTCAGAAACTCCAAACCAGTTTTCAGTCCACGCATTCGAAGAAATACCATTTCGGGATGCAGCCCTCTCGACATAATATGGATCGAATTCATTCACATTAGCCATTACTTGATTCGCCGAAGGTAAATCGAAAACTTCCACAGATCTCCTGTTCTGATGGTCACCATTTACATCTTGTACTTTACTATCAACGTTACCTTTCTTCTCAATAAAGCGGCGATCCTCTGAGATCGCTGGATTCGTGCTTTGGTCAGATAAAATGGACGATAAGCTACGGTTAAACTTTTCCACTTCCATCTGTCGATCTAGCGAAAGCAGTACACGATTGTCATTTATTGAACCATATATTAGACATACACAAGAATACGACTCTGCTTTATACAACTAAACATCACAAAACAATATAATTTCTCATCTATTTTAAGAACTGAAAGTTTATCTAAACTGTACCAAATCAAACGAATTCAAGTTTAAATGACATACTGTAGCATGAAATGAACCTGTGTGATTGACAATGAGTTTTTAAAGAGTACGTAATAAATAAAATCTTTTGCAAATTTTAGCGTAAAAACATTTTTTACATAAATACAACACTATTTGTTATTATTTTTTTATACATTTTATTAAAAATTAAAGCGAATATTATTTTCAAGCTAAAAAATTGTTTAAATTTTTTTCACAAAAGAAAAACTATAAAAATAAAATATAAATCTATATATACATGGAAAAAAGTTATGCATTTGCTTTTTATAAATTTTTTTGAAATTTTTGATAACACATTTAAAAAAATTTTATATTTAAAAAGTTTTTCTTATACATTTTTACATAAAACTTACTATTTTTTGAATAAATACATTTTATTATTTATTTTATTGAAATAAAGGCTTACCAAAATTTATCATAATTTCTAATTAAGCATATAATGAACGACGAACATGCTTTCTTCAAAGCGATACTGTAGTGAATATTTTGAATATAAAATAATGTTTACTTTTATCTTAAAATTGCAGCAGACATGCCTATTATTATACAAAAGCAAATGATTTATTATTAATAAAATAAATAAAGTAAGTGACGCTTTTAAAGTTATTTTTTTTATGTTGGACAATGTTATTTTTTTCACAAAATATGAGTATTTTTTAATTTAATGTATTAGTTTAATTATTATTAAAACATTTTATAAATTATTTACTTAAAATTTCGATATGAAACAAGGCACTAACATTTGTATTATTTACTTGCCTACTTTTTTTTTGTAAATAAGTAAAGCGTTTTTTAAGCACCATTCTTCACATACGGGTATATTTATAAAAGTAATCAAAGGTATGATCTGAAAACTTTTTTGAATTAAAGCTACTTTTTTATGTTTAAAAGTTTTTTTGTTATTACGCATTAATTGCGTTATTTTTGCAAGCATAATTCAAATTGTATTTAACATTATTTAGTTATTGTTGTAAAAATCTATAAAATATTTTTTAAAAAAAATATCAGAATTAGAATACTCATACAGTGTGACTTTAGTGGAACATTGTGATAAAATTGCAAATATAATTCATTGTATTTTTTTGTATTTTAAATAGAACTGGTGAGCATCATTTGTTATTTTTGAAATATTGACATCATGAATATTTTGTAATGAAAAAAACAATTGTATATTTTTACGCTTATTTGCATTTCATTTGTTTACAATTTTGTGTTATCAGTGCAATCCATAAATTTTTAAATTTTCCAATCTTAAATTACAGAATAACATTAATTTTTTATAATTGACATATATTTAATGATGAAATATTGATGTGCAAATTGTTGTTATTCATATTTTGTTATTTATAATTTCAATGTTTCATTTTTAACTTATGCTGATTTATTCATATCAGTCTTTGCTTTGCAGGGTTGCTATTATTTTCCTTTTTTTTAAAAAGTCAATTGTGTCTTGAAAGTTGCTTTGCAGTGAAAATTAATTTTCATCAGCTGTTTTGCAGCATTCTTTTTGCCAAATGCAGTTGTCAATCTTCAAATTATATATAAACATAATATTGAATAAAACTTTGAAAATAAAATATGCGATGAAAATAATTGATGCTGACAGCTCCGCAGTTTGTAAAACTTAGAGAAAGAAATTTGTAAAATTTGGCATTTAATATTGCTTCAATGCTTTTTTTAAAATGTCATATAGTATTGAATTTATTAGTTTGAGAGATTTTCAGAAATAAAAAAAAAAGCATAACGGCATGATGGAAATCATCTGCAGCACAGTTATCAAAAAAAAAAAATTCAAAATATCAAAAAAAGCCTTACATCTTAGCGCACATGTTTGTAAAAGTAAAATTGCCATGCTTTGTCAAATTAGTGAATATGTGTTGTATATTCATAGTTTTGTGGTTGATGCGATGAGCAGTCGGGTAATGCAGCTATGCAAAAAGCAGTTTTGCGATGATAATGGCTTTGAATGTCATCCTTTTAAAGTTCAGTTTGAAATTGGCTTTTATGCATTTTTATCAATTTCTTAACATTCAAGATCCAATGGTATAATGATTTGGCAAATGAGCATTTCCATTTTGACTATGATGCAGATGCATTGGCAATTCTTGTACTTAGTACACCGAGAATGTTTTCCAATTTCTTTTTGCCTTGGCTGAAACAACGTGAACTGCTGTTTGATTCAATGAAAGATCCGTTGGACTTGTGCATGAAAGAATGCGCTAGTGAAATTTTAGAGGTATGTATGAATAATATTAATAATAGGAAATATGTTTTT
Organism: Trichinella papuae; assembly: GCA_001447755.1. Taxonomy (NCBI): domain Eukaryota; kingdom Metazoa; phylum Nematoda; class Enoplea; order Trichinellida; family Trichinellidae; genus Trichinella; species Trichinella papuae. Next base: position 398,114 of record JYDO01000005.1, read on the forward strand.
TATTTGTTTATAATGTATCGTTATTGCTTTTCTAGCTTTTGCCTGAGGATGTGGTTTTAATTCACGATTTTGACATGTGGCCAAATCGTCGTCCAAAAGTTCTCATGAATGTCGCCGGCCATGCATCCGGAGCCGCATTTTATTATCAACGTATGAATGTTGAAATGGATCCATGGGACAAGCACAGGGTTTGTGAAATATTAATTTTCCAAATCGAATTTGCATTCAATTCTTTTTTTTTCTTAATTTTTCAGCGCATCGCCGGCGTGTCGATACATCCAAAATATGGAGGCTGGTTCGCATTTCGGTTTCTGTTCATATTTCCTAGCATTGTTGAGCCGAATTTGATTCAGCACTTTCCGGTGGATTTGTTGAATACGGACGACAAAATTGTGGATCTGTTGGACAAGTTCAACAATTCTTGGCGAACTGCTGCTTTTCGTGACGTCATACCTGTGAAGGAGCGTTACGATCCAAGGCAAATGGAATATTTCCACACTGAACCATCTCGACGAAAGCAACTGCTTAAATTTTGGTTACAAGAAATAGTCTGAATCAAATTCAAAAAAAAATTAACTACTCTTCAGATGATTTTAATTACTTTTTTTTTCCATTTCTACTTAGGTCAAGAAATAGGTGCAATTTGTTCAGTGAAATTAAACGAACCTGTCCGGAAGAGTTCACTTTTTGCTGTTTAAGAAAGGCATAATTTTTGTTCACAGACAGTTCTCCATTATGAGATATTTTATTTAAAAACAGGGTCATCAATCGTACATTTATGTGTTACAAAATTTTTAAATAAAAATGAAATTTGGCGGGTCAGTTTATTCGAATATATTCAAGCAGTTGATCAACTGAAATGCACACCGAAGAAAAAAAAACGATTTGAAAGAAAGTAAAAATCACATTCAACATGGCTTATAGTATATTTTTCTATGAATAAAACAGCGAAAACAAAAATGTTGAAAGTGTAAAAAATGTTTTTTATTACAACAAGGTTTATTGATATTGAAAATATTTACACGTATCCTTTATAATACTAAGACATGACATAAAAATTCTGCAGTGCTTTAAATATTCACAATGTGTACTTGTAATGCAGTGCTGAAGAAAGCGATATATTGCAAGATAAAATTATACATGATACAATCATCAACATAATAATATCCTTAAATTTTGTTTTTTTATAATATGACAATTTTTGTTGAAATGAAAATATTCTAATATATAATTAACTTGAACGTCATTTTCTTACTATATTCATTTTTCTTTATTGCTGACTGTGTATATTCACTTTATCAGCTTAGGTTATCTTCAGTTTAACGTATCATAATTGTTAATAAAATATTTTATTAGAAAAAATTAATAATTATTGTTATTTCATTAAAAAAATATTTTATTATCAAAATGGAAACTCCAATTGCATAATTTTAATTTCAATGTTGAAATTAAACTGGGTAATTTAAAGAATGTTAACGTGGTTTTGTACAACATGTAACATGTTCTGTGGCAACTGTTTCTGCTTTATTGATAAAATTTTCGATGAAAGTTTTACATCTACTCGTAGCTTAATTTGTATTTGTATAATTATTATGAATTTTTGTTTTAATTATTTTATATTTTTAATGACTTTTTTTTATAATTTAGGTTGAAAGCGAATGATATTTAAATTCCCTCAGAAGCGCATCAGCGGTATACTGGATCGTTTGCATCGCGGAGCTGTCAACGTCTTGTTAGGTACAACAGTTTTTTTCGCCTGCTTTCTCAGTTATCAAATATACGATCTTATGTACAACATTGCACCAAAAATTCTTTCGGAACAGAAAAAGTACGAGGATGAATTTTTACGTGAAATCCCTGACGAAAACGGAGAAAGTGGTTCTTTAGTCCAATCAAACTGACTTTTTCGTTGGTTTGAAATTATGCTTTTTCGAACTGTAAATCGCAAGGTTCTCGTCGACATCACGAAATGGTACAACGCCGTTTGGATTGGAATCTCTGTTGGTGCTATTTTGGAATTTTTGAAAATTCATTGGAAGCTCGGTGAAGATGGAAAAATCAACTTTTACAGTGTCTTTACGGAAAAACAATTAGAAAAACAATTGACAGCTTTTAAGTACGAAATTGATGAGCTCAAATCTAAAAGTAACTGACGACAATTATTAGAATTTTATTAATTCTTCAGATTTCAAACTAATATTTAAAACAATTGCTTCTTGTTATTTTCATTCCGTATGACACTGCACAGATGTATTAATTTCAATTAAAATTACTGTAATACACTGAAAAAGTCCAATCAGAAATTTTGTACCTATGTATCCAGATATGTTCTGGAAATATCGAAGAATGGTTCTTTTTTAATATCTAATAAATAAATAATTTAATGCGAAATATTATAAAATTATGATCGCAATTATATACGTAAAACATTTACATTTACAAAATCAAGGTGTTGTTAAGTATTACAGTAAAGTGATTTCGAAAACATCTATGCCTGATGTACTTTATAATTTTTTACTGTACATGAAGATAATGTTTGGCTTGTTTTACATTTATCTTTTTTACATTTTGTCATTTATTTCCAGTTTATGGAACTCAATTAAATTTTTAATTGCCATTTATATTAAGAAAGTTAAGGCTTAATTTTTTGAATTTTTTTTATCGCAGACTGTATTGTTTAGTACTTTTTATAAACAAAATCAAGTAGTAATGTGCGGTAAATACTTAATGAATGCGAAATTGGGTGTGAAATTTTAAATTGTATATTGTCTATAATTTTCATAAAATGACATAATACAGATATTGCTAGATGGCAGATCTGAAAGCGGTTTGTATTTTCTTTTTGTAAGATTTATAAAATTATTAACTTTTACTGCAAATATTAGAATTATAGGAAATAATTTTGAAATGGTAAGCTCAGCACAGAGTTTTTAAGCTATTGTAAGTCACAAATGGAAAGAGCAAAAAAGTTGTGGAATCAAGCTGACGCCGTATGCTTTGATGTTGATTCTACAGTTTGTCAGAAAGAGGCGATCGATGAGCTGGCGAAATTTATGGGAAAAGAGGAGGAAATTTCAAAAATGTAACATTTCCTGTACAAAAGTTCCAAATAAAGGTGAATAACTATTGTATTCGTTTTCTTCGGAAAGAACAAAGCAGGCAATGGATGGTCAAGTGGACTTTCACGAATCTTTGAAAGCACGTTTGAATATTCTAAGACCGTCGTTGAGTAATGTTGAAGCTTTTTTGATACAGTCGCCACCTGAACTATCTCCAGGAGCAAAGTGAATTGTTTTTCGATTGATTGTTTTAAATTGATCTGTATTGATTTAAAAATAAATAAAAATCAGGCAATTGCAGATCGTTAATTGATTTGTTGAAGTCACGCAATACGGATGTTTTTTTGGTAACGGGCGGTTTCAGCCATGTCGCATATTATGTAGCTGATCAACTGGGAATTCCTCATGAAAATGTTTTTTCCAACAAACTGATTTTCGATTCAAATGGTATTTTTTCAAATTTAATTTTATTAAATTTCAATGTTCTTCATTCTGACAATACAAAATATCTAGGCAATTATGTTGACTTTGACAAACAACAGTTAACATCGACCAGCAATGGGAAAAGCTTAATATGTGCTTATTTAAAAAGTAAATTCTCATTCAAAAACTTAGTCATGATCGGCGATGGGATGACCGATCTCCATGCTTGTCCGCCGGCGGATTTGTTCATCGGATTTGGAGGCAATCAGGTGAAATAAATTTCTTTAATATAACACATTTATTATATTATTATATTTTTAATTTCGACAGGTTCGTCAAAGTGTGCGTGATGCATCCTCGTGGTATGTTTACAACTTTGCTGAACTGATCAATGCATTCAAATGTTGAATAAGATGTCGCTTCAGTTTCACTCACATACTGCCGAACTTTAGGAAGTGTGCTACCATCTATTTTATCATATTTAATTTTGAAAATTACACTTTTATTACTTTTCAGATCAAGCTACTATTTATGTAAATTTTTATTTATTCATTTTATTTGAAAATTATGTGAATTAGCGGTTAGGCGGGTTGATATGTAAATTATTTTTGTTATTCGTTGAAATATAATGTTTATTATTATTAAAATTAATATTTATATTATTTGTTAAAAGTTGAGTTGCATTAAAAATTACCTATTGAATGAAAGTTCACATGTCATATTGATAAAATGGGCTAACTGTGAAGTTTTAGTCAATTCACGATATTTCGTGTTCAACACTTTTGATAGGCAGTTTTCTGTGCTATTTTTCAGTTTCAGAACTTGAAGCCTCAATATAACTGTTAAAGTATTACTACCTATTGTGCATTAAGCTGCGAGCATTTATAAATACAATGGTTATTAAATAACTTGCAAAATTATAAATCATATAAATTACTTTTTCTGACAAATATTTATTACGTGAAACCTTTTGCTAGACATATGTTATCTGTTTTTGAATTCACATCATTGTGTTATTACTGCTAATTTATCATGTAATTTATAAAAAATAGAATTAAAATACGAAAATAAAATTACAGTAATTTTAAAAGAATGCTGATTGTTAAGTTTTTGCTCTATTTTAAAAGGCCAAAACTAAAAGATTGATAAATATTTCGTTTATTTTCTTTAAGAATATATCTTTCAACATAGACAATATTAATTTCCTTTATTCAGAAATTGAACTTTGAAAAATGACTTCAGTAAATGTAATTTTGTTACTGCTATTTAAACATAAAACATCAATACAAAGTCAAGGTTAAATTTTTGAATTTTACATTACTGTGATGTGATGCACAAAATTTAAATAAACTTAATTCAAACGTCTAGCTACATTTTTTTTAATTTAAATTTGAACGCATTCTTTGTATATAAATCAAATCACCATTTACATAGAATGTAAACACATAAATATCATAATTTAAACTTGATTGTCATTTTGTATATTACCGTATAGTGTGTTAAAAGTTGTGCATTAGACTGTGTAGAGAATATATTTTATAAAGAATTACAGCATTATTATTCTTATCCAACTTTTTTTCGGTGATTTTCAAGCGTTCCAGTTTGAAACGAAACTCCTATTTGGGATGTTCTTTAATTGTGTTTTCCGTTTTATGCTTAGAAGTTCCTGTCGAAAGGATAGATTATTTTACTTTTTAACTTTACTTGTTTCGTGTTATTTTTGAATAATTAATAACTTTAAATCACATTTTAGCATTATGACTCAAACAGAAAAATTCACTGAAGTGGAGTCTGAATCAAAAAGTAAGTCAGTAATATGTAAGTTTAATTTTGCATTTATTCTTTATTCATATAATTTTGTTCAGCTAGCGATGCTGATTCAAATGCATCTGATATTAGTGGTTCCGATGCAGAAGAAATGGAAAATCAGCTGACATTGGAACAGAAAGAGGTAATTTTAGTTGTTCTATTATGAAATCATAATATGATTATTATTGAAACATATTTGAAGGTGGCATTGGCTGCTGGATTGGACGCTCAACAAGTTACAAAGGCAGTAAAACAAAGTCGCCCCGAAAAGAAAGCTAGAAAAATGTTTTCAAAAATGGGACTTAAGCAGGTGTGTATGCATGAAAATATAAATTCTTAAATAGAAATAAGAAAATACATATTTGTTATAGGTTCCAGGAATACAACGAGTTTGTATTCGTAAATCGAAGAACATCTTGTTTGTGATTAATAAGCCTGACGTTTACAAGAATCCATCTGGTGATACATTTATCGTTTTTGGTGAAGCGAAAATTGAAGACTTAAGTCAACATGCGCAGCAGGCGGCTGCCGAAAAATTTAAAATGTCAGAACCTGCAGTAATGAACGCATCTAACGCAATAGCTGCTGGAAAGGTCCAGCCAGAAGACAGTGAGGAGGACGCAGATGTAAGTGATCATTTGATTTGGATTTTTTATTGTTATTTGTGTTACTTAAATTAATTTATGGGTTTGTTTTTGTTTATTCTATATTATATTCTAATTTGTGTTTTAAATACTTTTCAGATTGACTGCACAGGAATTGAAGAAAAGGATATCGAATTGGTGATGTCTCAAGCTAATGTCGGTCGTGGAAGGGCGATCAAGGCGCTGCGTAAATCAGACAATGACATTGTTAACGCAATTATGGTATGTTTAAATAAAAAAAAACTTTATTTATCATTTTAATATAGTTCTTTTCTTTATTTAGGATTTAACAATGTGATAGAAAGCTGAAAAAACATAGAAATACTGATTGATTTTTTTATATAGTAAAGCTAAAATGATGATTGCAGTTGTTTTTATGCAACAGTGCCGAAGCTGATTTATGAAATTTGAAAGCGTTTTATGCAATTTCCTTAAGGTATTTTTAACTCAGAAAACTGTATCAATGTGAACTGTAAAATCATATTCCGGTGTTTTTTCCAGTTCAGCATACGAACAGTACTGAATCAAGTATCAGTTTAGCATAATGCAAATTCATCAGTTATAATTCAAAACATAAACTCAGAACATGAAATTTTCTTCTGAGCATAGTTATATGGTGAAAACTTGAAATCAATGTTAACTCTGGTTTCGTATATAACTTTGTCGGTAGCAAAGAATTTTGAATTGCAGCTGTTGATTTATTCAGTTGACCTTTGCATAACTGTAATTATTGGGAGGGAAATGATATATGCAGATTTTTCAGCTGATGAAGTATGGCAGTGAAGATGCAGTAATTTCAAAATGAAATTTGTAATATGCGATGATATTGCTGTTTCAAAAAACAATTTTCAGTTCTGATATAGTATTGGCACTCAATCGTTGAGCGCCTACAATTTTTACCGTCAAACAATATGTTAATAATATGAAAAAGTATTGAAACTCAAAAAAAGATGTTGTTCATTTGTCAATTAGTTTTCAGTGCAAATGTTTTACCTTACAGTGAAAAGTTTTTAATTTTTTGTCACAAAATTATTTATAATTATATTGCTACTTTGAATGTACAGTTGTAAGAAAAATGGATCAAAACTTCATAAAATGAATGAATTAGTGATGTATGAGCTAAATAATTAATAAATTTTAAATGCTGCTTCCTATTTTTGATTACTTTGCGAATTAATAATTTGAAAATTTCTACTGATTAACTTTCTCAAAATTATTTTTCTTATTATATTTCATTTATGATGTAGAAATAATAAAATAATAAAGTAGAGTTGTTGGTTATAGCAGACAGTAAATAAAATGTAATTAAATGTTTTAATTTATAGGTAAATTTTGAAGTATATAAATAATTGTTAAAAACAAGCAGTTGCAGGGCGCGTGGCGCAACGGATAACGCGTCGGTCTACGGAACCGAAGATTGCAGGTTCGAATCCTGCCGCGCTCGATATTTTTCATATTTTAATTTTGAAAGCAAACTTAATAAGTGACGTTTTACATATTCGTTATCAGTGCTTATAACATGCTTTGAAGATAAGTTACAATTATATAAAAGTTTATGCTGCGGTACAGAATAACTTTTTGTATATATAAAGATATTATAAATTAGTCAAACTCGCTTACATACTTATTGCTAACAGACGTACGCATTTATTGCAGCATTTTAATTACTTTTAACTATTGTTAATCATTATATTCTTTTATTTAAAAAATTAAAGTTATTTTATGCTTGTTTAAAATATTATTTCAAAGCAAGCTATTCATAAAAACTGAAACTTAAATATTTTTCTTGGATATATATAATTATATTTTTTCTTTGTAATTAAAAAGCTTTTAGGTTTAAAAATTGAACAAAATCATTTTAATTTTTATGATAGTCGCATTATTGTACAATTTTTCAACACGTAGAAAATTCACATGAATAGCGGTCATATTTTTGAAATTTAGAAAAAATCTGAATTTATATTTGAGCATATTATATTATATTATATTTTATTTTATTTTATTTTATTTATTATTAGAACTTATATACTTTTCAGTTGTTATAATTTTGTATTTTATGAATTAATAATTGGAAAACATATTTGTCAAAAGACAGTTTATTTAGATGCTATTTCTGCAGCCTAATCTTTATTAGCAGTTTTAAATATGTCAAAACACAATGCAGACAACGTCAGTAATATTGTCAGGTATTCATTCTTCTTTTTCGAAATGAAGTACCACTATCTAAAATAAAATAAAAGAGGAAAAACGTATTTTTCAAGGTAATGTAATAAATGTGAAATTAAATACTAAAATATGAAGTATACCTTTACCTGCTTTCCATACATTTGGTTAATTTTGCAAATAAATTCACTTCTGGTTTATCCAAATACATTTCCAAATGTTCTTTCGCCATACATTCTTCAAGCAGTTTTGCATCCTAAAACATTCATGAAAAAATATTACAATTGATTAATATTGTGCCATATTAATTTTTATCTGTTAAAAATAGCTATCAGAAATAACAGAATTTTGTATAATAATTCAAAATTAACTAAATTAAACCAAACGTTGTTGTCAAAACAGCTTGCTATTTTTAGCGTTATATGTTAAGTTTGAAGTAAGATTTTGATTTCAATTGTAAAATTAAAAAAAACTTCTGCAATAATGGAGCATAATAAGAAATACCAGATATGAGTTTGAATGAAAACACTTACTTGAAATTAACATATTTTCTTATTTCTTGAACTGTTTAAATTGTTTAAAATTCAACTTTATACAACTGATCAGTCTTTGTGAAAGTTTAAATGTAAAGTATTTGCATAAAACGGCATAACTGAAATAAAGTGAACTTTTTTTGAAATTTGAAAATTTTTTGTAATATATAAATGATAGTAGCATTTAAAATAAGCTTTTGCCGCTTTTCTCTAATGTAATAATTAATTATGCTTTTGTTTTTTAATATTCTAAATAATATAGTAAAAGGTCTGGGGCTAAAATCTGAATTTCAATTATAATTTCAAATTCTGAATGATCATACCAACGATGCCCCACTCAAGGAATGAACATCAGCAGGATAAAATGCCAAGAAAGCCAATAAAATTACAAAAACTGCAGAAGCCATGTTTCATAAAAAAATCACCTCTCCATAGTTGCTTAAATAGAATCCAACTGAACTCTTATTTTTCTGACGTATGTTTGCTGAAGCCGTCTAGACATTTGAAAATTGTTGCTATACAAATTAAAAGGAAAATTATTTATTTATATAATTAATATTTAAACAAATATTTTTCTGCAAAGTAGATAAATTTTCAGTGCTTACTTCATATGCCGAAAGAGCTTTTAGTGCATTTTAACGGATTTGTTTCTGACTGTGCAAATTCTAATGCTTTTGTTCTGTTAACAATTATTAATTCTATAAATGACTATTAAAAAAAGTCGAAACTTATAAAAAATGAAATGGCGGCATAATTTAAATGCCCTCTTCATAAAATAAATAAAAGGTGAATTGCCAAGCAGACGTATGCTCAGTTGATCCAACGTTTGTCGTCTGACTGTCATATTGCATTTTACTGCAATACAAAGAAAAAAACAGTCGCTAATTTATTACCACAAAATGCAAAACAAATAAAACAAAAGTATTATATTGCAATTGTTTTATTTTTTGTTTTTAATTCTAATTGCAATTTTAAACGTTTTACTCAACATTTTACATTTTCCAACTATCCATTTGCAACTAACTTTGCTTTGTAAACTAAGAAATAAAAATTATGAAATAAAAAAGTATACAGAATAATATTATGTAAAATATTCTTGTATATTTTTATTGTAAAATTCATTACGCTTATTTTTGTTTACTATAGCACAGCAGCTACTATTGATGATTTAAGAACAGATAAATCGAATTTAAAAAATAAAATTGTTTGCTTCCAGTCAGACCAGTTGCTCCGCTTAAGGCTGACTTTTGGGGCATCCATTACTGGCGGATGCTGATCTAATGGAATCTGTCATGCATTGGAAAGGACTGGATGGCTAATTCGATGCTTTTTCTTGAAACTGAACTTGCCCTGCGTTCACATTGCTTCACGATCTAGCATATACAAGAGGTAAGAATTCGAAGAAGGACTTTCAGCGAGGACAGAAAAGAGTTTTACCTGAGTAATGGCATATGCGGCCTTCATTATGTGCACTATTCATTTATATCTTCTATTTGTATATTGCGCATCACATTGAACATCACAGTATAGTATATCTTCAATTGATCTGGAAGGTTTGATCAAATAAAAATTGCATTTTGCAAGTTAAAGCAATTCTAGTATAGAACCACAAAAGCCACATACACGCTACACTATCTGATCATAATTTTGGATACTGGTCTGAACATTTACAGTTGTTTAATTACTACGACGTTTGTTATGCATCACATGAAAGGTTTTTAGAAAGTATCGAAACATTGGTATTTATTAAAATAAACATGACAAAATTTTACTGAACAAAACTTTACACAACAAAAAATGAATGAATTTGGCGGTTATCTAGAAAATTATATTAAAATATTATCATAATGCACTGTGACACAGTCTTTTATTCCTTGAAGGCAAGATTTAACAAATAACAAGTGCAGCGAGGAGTTCCCTAATCAGATATTTATCATATGCTATATGCGTCTATGGCACAAAAATACATAACATATAAATAGCTCCATTCAAACGTCGCATCAACAGCAAAAACAGATTCGTAACTAATTACTTATTAAAAACTGTTTATAAGAATCATGAGTGCGTTGTGTGGAAAATTAAAAACAAAACTTCTAGCATCCATAGTAATCATGATTTCAGGTTTGCCATTTTTTACTGTCATATTTTTATCTACTGAACAGTTACTTTTAGAAGAGATTATTATATTAAATGATAGAAGAAAAACTGAACAATATATAAAGTTATATTTTTATACTGGTGTAGTTTATGATATATGTAGCGATGTTTCAAATAATCACCTCTGAAAGCAACTTTTGATTTATACCATGAAAAACCAAGAAAATTCATTAGAAAAATAAATTATTAAATAATTTTCCACATTGCTTTAAAATTATAAAACAAATATAAGCATGACGCAGGTCAGTTAAATAAAAATTATTTTGGCCCTATTTGAAAAATGACTTCTTTGAAGATGTAAATTTGAAAAGTTAAATTAAAATCAACATCAATGCTTCATTCTAATGGTATTTACATTGCTTACTATGAGAATAGAAAGGTAGCTAATTTTTATATGAATTCAGCATGGGCATCAAACGAAGCTCATTAAAACCACTCTATTTTGAAACTTCTTTTAAACTTAAAGATTATTATAATTAAGTTAAAAAATGTTTTACAAATAAAATTACAACATTTGTGTTTTGCAGTAGAAATTTTATAAACAAACAATTTTTTAGAAATCTTTTCAATTAGAATAACTCCTAAGAATGACATTCGTTTTAAACTATATGAGTTTAAACGAAACTGAACTTTAAGCATTCACTTTAAAAGCAGCAGTTTAAAGTTGGGGCAAAGTTATATAAAATAGCTTGATTGAAGTCAATATGCTCATTCTCTTATTCTTTCCATCACTACAACAGCACTAAGATGTCTTCATTAAGTCAGCTCAGAAGTACAGTGAAGCAAGCCGACAAAGATTCCACCCAACAGTTCATCAGACAGCTGATAATTAATGCTGAAGAGCACATTTTGCTACATCATGTGAACAAGTTGCTTACATTGCCATTGTTTCACAACATTATTCAGATTCCGACTCCTGAACCAAGTGGAGAAATTAAAAAAGGGTTCGCAGACACATGTTATTCAACTATTGGCTGGCCGTACAATTTGGCAAGCAGAATAATTGGTCCGCGTGGTTGCACTGTGAAAGCTATTCAAATATTATGTGAATGTAGAATTCAGCTGAATTTCATAAAATATAACTTGCTGCAAATCCAGATACATGTTCAACCAGATTACGAAAGCATTGTGAAGTTCAAAATTTGGAAAGCATTTCAACTCATTTATTGTTTGCTTCGATTTGATCCTTCAGGAGAAGATATAGTGGAAACAATTCAATTTGATGATTTCAAATTCTATGAAAGTCAGGTTAAAATTATCAAAAATTGCTTTACCATTCAGCATCCGTATCATTCTGATATAAATAATGTAAGTGCTGTTTCAAGTAACCATTACTCAGTGGGTAAAAGATTTTCATTAGAAATGCTTCAAGTGCTGGAAAAGCAAATGCTGCCCTATCACATGAACAACTTGTTAGAATTGCCAATCTTTCGTGATATTTTCAGCATTCCATCACCAGCAGCGAGTGGTAGAGTTACAAATGGATATGCTAAGAAGATTTATTCAGCCCTCGATTTTCCATTTAATATTGCAGGCAGAATAATTGGCCCTCGTGGTTTAACCGTGAAAGTGATTCAAACAGTTTGTGGATGCCGCATCCGACTGCGTTGGAAAGAAATCAATGCGCTACAAGTCGAAGTGTTCGTCGAGCGTGATTTTGAAAGCATTGTAGAGTTCAAGCTTTGGAGAGCATTTGAATGCATTAATTGTTTGCTAAAAACGTTTTCTTCTGAAGAAGACATGGTGAACGCAATTCAATCAAAAGCTATGAAACTCTATGCAACTCAAGTTGAAATGTTCAAGGTTCATTTTCCCGTTAAGCGTGTAAATTTTTCTGGTGCAGATTCGTTGAATGCTCCATTAAATGAAAAGAATTTATTAACCACTGTAGATATAGTGAATATGTTTCAAAAACTTGAAAAAAATATTCGGCTTTATCACACGAAGAATTTGCTAACACTGACCCAGCTGCAGAACATTCTTCGTCTTCCGCCACCTGTAGGAAATGGAGAAATTAAAAAAGGATTTGCTACGAAGAGTTATTCAACGTTGAACTATCCATTTGATGTTGCAAACAGAATAATCGGTCCTAATAGCTTAACTGCAATAGCGATATACAATATTTGTGAATGCCGTATCCAGCTGCTATATGAAAAAAATAACACGTTAAAAGTGATAATATCTGCTGAAAATGATTATGAAAACATTTTGAAATTCAAACTTTGGAAAGCGATTCAATGCATTAATTGCTTACTTGAAATCTATCCATTTGATGATGACTTTGTGGGAGCAGTTCAACAGACGGATTTTTACTTTTGGGAACGTCAAATGGAAATTATTTTCAATAGTCTTCCAATTGTTTCCAGCCTTCAAGTGTTGCAGTATGATATCTCCTTTGCTGTTTCCAGTGAAAACTTCAAAAGGACATGCTAATTTTATTTATAAATTTTCTTCTTTTGATATTACTCAATGTATGTGATTTAATCACATGATTTTTATTACCATTCTACTCACCCAACAGTTTCTGTAATTCATCATATTTACAATTTTTCTAATAATTAATAGTTATTCTTAATTGTGTAATGATGCTTCTTATTTTGCATTACTCATTATCAGCATTTTTAAATCGTCAAAGTTGGAAGTGCATTATTAAATAAATAATAACAATTGACATTTTGCTGTATTGTGCAGAAAATGGTAGTGGATTTGAGCATAAATTTTACTTACAGTTCAAAGAATTCAGCTAGACCTTAATACTTATAAAAAAAATTTACCATCATACACTGGAATTCAAGTTTCGAAGTTTAATTCAAAGAAATCAACTTCTTAATTTGTATACTTTATCACGACTTTTATCGTATCAATCAATAGAGTTGGAAAATCTTAATCATAACGTCTTATTTACATATATACAAACAAACAAAATAACTAATGACGATTTTAAATACATAACAAATTAAATCAATTAAAGTAATCTCTGATAAGTGCAAACATTCAAACAATTATAATACAATTAAACCTTAGATGTTGTATCTCGCATATATGGCTTATAATGCATTCCCATTGCTCGAATTTCACTGACAATTGCATTCGGTAGAGTACCCGAGACTGATATTGCATAAATGCCAATTTTCTTTTTGCTTATCATTTGCCACCTTCCGACCCAACTGTCGTCCGGATCTGTCAAAAAAATCATCCCATCAAAATTTGCACTGGTGCAATCATAGACTTTGTCACGATCATGCTTCATAGACAAAAATTGTTCACAGTTATCGCAGCCTTGGCTTTCAAACTGATCGATGCTCTTGATCATTGAACATACTAAACATGCTCGAAGGTTTCGAAAATCTTTTGGAATATTATCCGATGTCATAATCTAAATAAAAATTACATTAACCTCAAATGTCAAGAAGGTACATACAAAGCTATATAAATAATCAGTTCATAAAAATAAAATAGAAGCAAAAGATAACCATAATAAGTATCCTACGTATAATTAAATTAAAAAAAATTTATTTCATCAACACCAACAATTAAAAGATGCATTAGCCTACAGTAAACAATGCTAAATGATTTTCAAGTAAAAGTTACTGTCATCATTAAAAATTATCTTGACTTGTAAAATTTTCATTTTTTCTTGTTTCATCTTAAGCTAATGCGTTACAAAAGATACTGAAAATAATATTTTCTAGTTAGAAAAGATGCAATTTCATCATAAACCTTACTTTAAATTTTCCACATTTGAAAAATGTTACAAATCACAGTATATACATACATATATACATGTACACACACCCACACGCACACAAACATACGTATTCATGTTCATGCTTTTGCTTTCCGTTTCTTTATACGATGTTTATCACAAATGCAATAATCATATTTAATCACTTTTATTCGCAGTAGTTATTTGCTATGCAACATTCATTTGAAATCTATTTTTTCTTTCATATCTTTCAATTTTGCGCGTTCCAACTTATTCAGTCGAGCAGCAGACTTGTTTCCAAGTTGCCCACCACCCCAAGTACGACGCAGCTAAAACAGAGTAATGAACAACAATATGAATTAAAATAAATAAAAAATTACTTCATCAAATCTATCATTAAAATTAGTTTTCACGACTTCAACTATTTTCGCCAATGAATTGCGATCTTCACTGAAATAAATAAAGTCAAATACGCGTAATATGAACTGTTAACACATACGGATTAATATGCTGCAGAGCTAAACACGATGTGGTCTTTCGATTCACAATTTTACCCAAGCGTGCTTTACTCCGAATAATGCAGTACGGTACGCCCATTTTTCGGCACAACGCGGGAAGAAACACCACAATCTAAAGTTTAAACAAATCATTCACAGATAAATTTTTTGACTTTACATAATAGGCCTAGTATAAAACATCTACATGCATTCAGCATAAAGGAATCCGCTATCTTTTACACTTTATCTATTTTAAAATCATATAAATATTTTGTTATAATAAAGATTAATTCATATATTAAATGTTTAATTCAGTTTGTTTTAATGCAAAATGCAATCCAACCTCAATTGGATCTACATCGTGAGCGATGATAACTAATTGCGCTTTCTTTTGTTCCACCAAAGTTGTGACCGTATTAACGCCGAAACGAACTACCGGTGGTCTCTTCGATGGTGCATCTTCTTTTCCCTTAGCTTGTTTAGCTGCACGACTTTTCAGCCGCTTCAATTTCGCTCTTTTCGTTTCAGGACGATATTTTCTTAATAAGCGCAATACTTGTGATGCTAAAATACTTCAAAATAGAAAAAAATTAAAAATATAACAAAGCGATTAAAATTCACTTGTAGGTCGATCTAACGCAAAGCGGAACTGATTTATTGCAGGAGGTACTTTCAGACGCTTATATAAGATAGCCAGTTGACGTTGCAATACAATGTACTTAGGCCAACGAACGAATCGACTCACATCCCTTTTCGGCTGAATGTCTTGCCCTTAAACATTATAAATTAAATATTAATAAAATTTCCTGAATATGCATAAGTGCTTTTGTACCAATTCCAAAATTCTTCGGTCTAGGTTCAAACAACGGATTCGGCTTCTTCTTAGGCTCCACTACTTTCTTTTTCAATGCAGCTGGCATCTCAGCCACCTTTTTCCCTTTTTGCATTTTTTTAGGACCCTGTATCATCATAAATAATAATAAATTTATCAAAGAATAATTCAGCAAACCTTACCATTTTTGTCCTCCTTCCAACAAAGCAACTTATAAAAGTATTACGATAATAAGAAAACAAAACGCAGGCTACATCTACAGTATAGTATAATATGGTCAACTGTTGCAATTGTGAAATTTAAAGTTGAAACATCGGTGACTATTTCTGTAAATTTATTCTAATATTCCTTAAAATTAAATTATATAACAGATGCACATATAACGTATATGCATAATGACTATTAGCTATTCATCTTAGCTCGCGATTTATGTAACTGCAATGTTAGTTTAACCAAATACGCATTAAGATAAGCCTCTTCTTTATCAGTTTTATTCTATTACCAATAGAATTTTTTTTATCACGCTTTTGCTGTAGTAAATTATATTTCATATAAATTTTTTTACGTGCAATTTATTAACAGTAGGCAATATTTTTAAATGTGTAATATAACATTTAGATTTAAATTATTTCATTTTGTTAGTTGGTAAGCTAAACTGTCATCTTGGTTGCATAAATATTATTTATGAAAAATATGAAATATATTCACTTCATATATTTTAAATTTATTACTTCATTATCAAATCAATGCGAAATGCATTTTTGAAACTTGAACCTTTCATCTGTTAAGATTAAAGTGCTTTTAATGAAATATTATTAGTCCCAGGTATAGAAAACAAGGTTTATTTTAAGATACACTGAGATGAATTATTCTCAACGTTCAATATAACTAAATAAACAAACAATAAACTAAATAAACGTGGAGAGAAAAAAGAAAAAGTGAAAGATTACACAAATATTGAATTTTTTAAAGAAAAAAATTTGTATTCAATCGATTACGATGGTCGTCAAAATTTTCTGCATGATCAACATCTATATCATTTGCATTATCTTCACCACTTTCCGATCTAAATCAAAATATTCACACATAGCATTACACATAGGCATAATTCTAAAAGAAGTGAAGAAATATTTACATCGACTTGTTAAAACAAGAGGAGCCATAATGAAATTTGTAAAAGCGATATCCTTGAATAAGTTGAGCAGTTTCATTCAAAGAATGACAAAACAGAAGCAGTAAATTTCTAGGTTGAACTTTCCAAGCAAAACGCATAAACATCAAGGAGTACAAACTCAAGGCAAATGTCATACGGCCACTGATTATATCCGGCTTTTGCGTCATGTCTCTGAATGCAGCTAAAGGCAATGAAAAATTCACCACAGGCCCCCAAAAATGGGTACTAGTAAAATAATCTCGCCATTCTTTAGGATTTGCTTTCACATACGAAATAAGACCACGAATCTTTGCAGACGCCATTGATACAATATCGCAGCTTTCAAATATCACATTTATTCAATTGTGGACTACAGCAAGAAAAGTCCTTGATTTTCAAGAATCAATGGATGTATTTCATATACATATTAATAGTTACAGCTGTAAACCCATTACGATCATGTTTGAAGCGTATATTTTATTTATTTATTTATAATACTGACGCTATTACTAATACTGTATTTTTTATAATATAGGATACTATAATACAGTATATAGAGTTCAGCATTACAAAGAGTAATTTCTTTTATTTAATAAATCATACAAATATCATTGAATACAAAAACGGTGGCAAAAATAAGTAAACTCATATCTTACGATAAATTAGGGCAACATTGTAAATCCAAATTTAATTATTTCACCTAAGATAAACATTACCCAAAACGAAAAGTCATTATTATAATCTATTGAGCAATAAGCTAGTTGCGATTTCATTTGCTCAGACATAATGAAAATACAATTTGATTGTCAGATTAATGCATTAAGTTTCAACAGTCGCGGTAACAGGCTTGCAGTTGCAGGAAAAAATTGTGAGTAACCTTGACAATTTTTTATGTAGAATGTTTCCGTTTTTAATTTTCAGATGCTTATCATTGAAATAAAGATGACTGTTTTTCGCTTTTATTGTGTTGCAGATTACTGATTTTTATTTGATATAAGCTGGTAATCATGCATTCTAAAAAAAGGAACCGACAATTATTATATGCCACAAAAAACATAAAGAATATTTTAACTGATCATCAGCTTTACGTTTTTAGTTAGTTTTTTTTAGTTTTTTTTTCTTTCGTGATTGCATTTGCAACAAAAATTAATAGTCAATGAGTGTTCTCTTTTTAAAAAATGAATATAATATTATGAATTTCTGATGATTTTACAAGCTATCGTAGCTGCTATTCGTTTATAACTTAGTGTTTATTTAGTGATTATTGTTTTTCACATAAAAATTGTTTATTCCACTAACGCAGAGCGAAATGAATATGCAAAATTTGTAAAAGGCTTGTAAAAGTGCTGCTTTCAAATATTGCTTAGGTTCATATTTCCTTACACGTCAATTACAGTTACTGTATGCAAATTCTGATTGTTAAGTCTGCTGTATATATATTTGGAATTTTATTTGTTGTTGCCATTATTTTTGTTGTTTCATATTAATGTATAGTTATGTTTTATTGTTTTCATATTATTATGTTTCGAATTATGTTAAATGCAACATGCATTGATAAATAATGATCAATTTTTATGAAAATTATTTTCAACGGTAAGATCATGTCTATTGAAAACGTTTTTTTATGTCAACTTTAAAAATGAATGAAGTTGATTTTTCATTGAAACAAAGTAATTTTTAAGTTTTGAAGATTGTGGATGTCAGCGATGAAAAAAATTTCAAAGAATTACATAATCTTAAAGTTGGTGATCAGCCTCGTTCTCTTGCATCATCGCTCGACGTCTGCTGGAATAAAGTAGAAGGTATCATTTGTGTGTGATTCAATGTTGAACTGATGAATATTTTTAATTATTGAAATTATTATATCTGTTAAATGAAGTTGTGAAATTAAATGAATAAATTAAAAATGTTACATCGCATTTTTTGCTTTTTAGTGAACAGAATTGCCACTGCAACTGGCAATGGATACATCGCATTGTGGAATTTATCACGTCCTGAAGTAAACAGAGTTGGTGAGAAGGTTAATTTTGTAAATAAATGATTTTTAATTTTTATTGGTTTTTAAGAAAGAATAATCCGGCCGAAAAAGCAATATGCAATGAAAGTTTGCTTTCATCATTCCAAGCCGAATTATTTGCTCAGCGCAACTCGCGATGATTGCGTACTATTTCTTGACCTCCGCCAAGAACGTTCTGTTTTTATGTTTGAAAAGTTAAAAATTGCACTACATATTAAACACAAATTTTCAAAATATTTAAATAATATTTAATGTTAATTTTGAATATTTTCAGTGGAGGCGCCCATGTTCGAGATGTCAAATTTGCATACAATTCTCACGTTTTGTTTGCTTTGGCTGATGACAATGGGATGGTTAAATTTTTGGATGTGCGTAAGCCAGCAAAGCCTGTCCAATTGTTCACTGCTCATGGTGGACCGGTGTTGTCTTTGGATTTTAATCCATTAGTTGAAAACATCTTCGCTACAGGTGGTAGAGACAAAATCATTCAGGTTTGGTCGGCATTTTTATTTTGCATAAAATTTATTTGCATTTTGTTTTAACTTTAGATATGGGAATACCAGAGTACAAAGACGAAACTTGAAGATTCAATAGTCACATCAGCACCGGTTGGTCAGATCCATTGGAATCCTTTAAAAAGGACACAAATAGCTAGCTCGGCGTTGACGACAGATTTTGAAATACAAGTTTGGGATATTCGGCGTCCATGCTTACCTTACGCTGTTTTCTCTGAGCACACCTCTTCAGTAAAAGGTTTCAATTTGTGTTTTATGAACATTGATTTAAATTCTGTTCTAAAAGTTTACACTAATACATTTATTGATCCAATTTAAACATTCAGGCTTTCAATGGAAGCCTAATTCTGACAGTCTGCTGTCCGCTTCTACAAATGGTTCTTTGATTTGGAATAACGCAAAAAATGCTTATCAACCTTGCAGACATATTAGTCCAGTGGCAATAAATTTCAGTATAAATGGGAATTTTCTTTACGTTTGTAAGTGAATGTGCATTTTTTACATTTGATTTTAAAAAAAGTTTTATTATAAAGTGTAATTTTAGACGATTCCCACTTTTTAAACAAGAAACTTGGGGTTGCAAGTTCTACGGCGGATGATGGAGAAGATAGATCAAGTAGCTATTTTGTAGGACCACGAAAAAGTTGTTTTCGTCTTTTGAATAGTCAATTTTACAAAAATAAGAAAACTTATGTAATTATTAATACATGGAAAATGTGAATTTATAATTGAAATTAACATTTTGTGAATAGATTACACCTGCTCAATTCAAAATTTTTGCCGAAGAATATCACCTCACTGATTATTGTTTTCCAGATCTGTGCCAACACAATGCCAACGTTGCGTTGAAATTAAAAAAAAGACGAGTTTGTTGATTTAATTTATTTTAATTTAATTTAAACAGTTTTTAATTAACAAAAACAAAAACATCAACGAGTTATCAGGAATCTCATACGTGGCTCATGCTGAAAGATTTTTACATTTCTGGTCATTTGACTTTGGTCAACCTCCGCCGTGCTTGGCTTCGCACTAAAGCATCTTGCCAGTGGAGTTCGGGTATGTTGTGTTATTATATGCAATAATTTTGACAACATGTAAAATAATATGAACTGTTTTTTGAAAATATTGCATTACAATATATATATATATATATATATATATATTTATTTATTTATGTCTTGCTACATCTGCTATCTGCATTTGTGGTTCAAATGAAGAGAATTTAATCATATAGCATCTGATTTGTTTACTGATTTTTATTTAGAATCTACGCAAAGTGATCAAGGTGATCAAAGTGAGTAAAAAGTGAAAAATGATGGATGAAAAGTGGAATTTTTTACGGAGACAAGATTGTAGGCGAATATGATCATTTTATTGCGTGTTTTGGCAGACTCTTTGACGATGATTTTGAAAGAGAAACATATGCACCTCCTTCAACACGACGACCTGAAGATGAAAAGTTGCCAGTGTGAGAAAGATTTTTATAGATTAAATTAGCATTTGAACTGCAATTTTGAGATAATCAGTTTTCAACAATTCAGCCCCAAAATAGATGTTTGTTCTGAAGGCTTTGGTGCTTCTGAAGAAACGCTTGCGAAACAGTCTCGTGATGAATCAGCTTGGTTGAAGATGGATTTTGATTTAATATTTAACCAGTTGACTAGAAGTTGGGGTAGTTCATATAATTCACATTTCATTAACCTTACAGTCGACGGAAATCCTGTCATCATTAGATGGTTTGATTATATGCTTTTGCTGCAGAAGATTATTCCTTATTTTGTGGAAAATCGGGTAAATTTGCGAGTGAAGGCAAAATAATGATATTTCAATTTTTAAATATTAGGCAAATGTACAAATGGGAGCAACAATGATGCTTTCTCTTGGCAAACTTGGAAACGCTATGGTAAGAAGAGAAACGAAAACAGAATGGATGTTAGCATACACAGGTATACATACATTCATATGATCAAACTTTTCATGTATACAAATATCAGAAATATTTAGAATTACTTAGAAGATATGAGCAGTATAGTACAGCTGCGGAAGTAATGAAAATGTGTCCAACAATACCATTCAGGAATGTAAACCAGCCAAAAAACAAGATAATGATTTTCTGCCCTCATTGTGAAAAACCAGCATTTAGCAAGAGTTGGATTTGCAATAGCTGCCATCGGCCATTGGAAAATTGCTCAGTATGGTAAGCGGTGAATCATATTTTGAGATATTTTATGAAAAAAAAATATAACTTTTTACTTTTTACAGTGAAGAAACAATACGTGGTTTATTTTTATGGTGTCCAGGTTGTATGCATGGTGGACATTTAAATCATATTGAAAGCTGGTTTCAAAGTCACAATTTATGCCCAACAGGTTGCGGTCATAAATGCATATATGATTGAGATCTGTTTCACGTAATTATACACAATTTATTTAAGAAAAAATAAATTCATTACATTTTTAAATTTAAAAAACAGTATTTCATTCATTATTCTTAAAAATGATCATTTTTCAAGAAGCAAAACATAAACTTTCTTTCCAATAGCACATTATGCGGCTAATCATAGTTGCAAATGTCCATTTCTGTGTTTTTTTACATTTTTCATTACAGTAAACGATATGCGGCATTAGTTTTACATGTTGAAAAACTAAAAATGTATCACTGCATTTTATTATGAATATAATAACAGATCTTGATTTTTTAAAAAACAAATTTCATTAATAAAACTCTCCCTTGAAGGAAAATCATTGATTCTTGATAGTTTCACTTAATTCTTCATGCAGATCTTTGTGCAAGTCTAAAAATATTTCAGCTTATTTTCATATAAAAATATTTTCTTTATAATTGATTGAATTCAAATAAAAACTGTTGCTTTTAGTAATTTTGAAAATAATAGTTCAATTAACTTTCACACATTAGTCATACTGATAACTGAGGCTGTATAAATGCTGCAATTTTCATGCATGACTTCCTATTAAGTGGGAAATTAATTTAAGTTCCACAATATTTATATAATATTTATTCAATACTGCATATGAATTAGGAAAATAATGTTATCTGCATTTCTATAAGTTGCATTCTCTGCTAAGGATTTACACTTATTAATATTATCAAATGAACAACTTCAGCTTTATATTAGACATGTTTTACATTTAATATGGCTATATAATAAATTTCAATGAATCAATTCAACTTTGAAAGAATAAATATTAATGGTGATTTTAATTTTAAATCTTCAAAAAATTTGAATATTATGTTTTTGAATGTAACTGCTCGACAAATAATAATTACATCAAATTAATTTTATACGTTTGAATAACAAAAATGCAGCTTTACAAAGCAAATGCAAAAGAAGTAAAAAATGAATCAAAAGAATGGTCAATTTTACCGTCGTTCAACGCATGCATCCAATAAACTTATATAATCATCTTGACCTAAGTGTGCTCGTATTTCTGGTTCATCGCTACACTCATCCATCATTCTAATTTCCTAAAATATTTAAAAGTAATATATTTTACAATATACCTTTTTGTATTAATTACAAGGTTGGAGTGCCCACGATATGCGCTAGTTGCCGTTGGTTGCACAAGAAGCAATATGTTAGCAAGCAAGATAAACGTAATGAACATTGTTACAGATGCTCAGTTGTAAAATATTCTGTTACACGTTGCTTTATATATGTTATTTTTTGTTTGTTTTCAATTTTGTTTGTTTCGCATGAATGAATTAAATGATTTCGTTATTGAGTAGATAAATATTTGATATTATTCATATGATAAAAAAAAATTTTAATGAAACACTCCATCTATTACTTCCAATTATACAATTACAAATGTAAGTTTTGTAAAGAAGATTAACAACAAATATATTTTTGTTTGTTTTTTTAATATTTGCTAATTTCTGAAAAAACATTTATTTAACATGCTTTTTGATAACTATAAATGATATTTAAACTGATAATGGTTTCTCTGTAGAACGGTGTCGATGACGTTAGTTTACATTAAAATCGGCATCTATATGTTTATTTATATCTAATGGTTAAAGAGGAATTCTTATAAGTAAAGTCTCATCATGTACCATTAAAATTGTTATGTTTTCTGCATTCGTAGAGGCGGTTTTACTTTTATTCGTAATTTTAGTATTCCGTTTAACTTATTTAAGTAAAATATGTAATAAAACAATGACTAATGAATAAAAATACAATGTTAAGTTTTCAATGAAAAATTTTTCTTCCACAAACAAACAGACTGCACCGTTTAATATGCTAGATTTTTATGAATGGATGTTATTTTTATGAGCGATGCAATTGATAAGTTTAAAATATAATTTGCAGTCATAGAATGAACGTTTGCAGCTATATGCACTTATATTTAGTGCCATATTGGACATAATTTAATGCATATATTAAGCTTAAACGTGATTTCATACTTGCTATTTAGTTGAATTTAATAAGTTAAATGTTTTACAGTGCATTCAGTTTCAAAATTCGAAAAAGAAATATATGCCGAAGTAAAGCTAAGCTGCTCTTTGCAAAATTTCGAAAATTCAAAAACATTTTCACCATAAATTTAAAATATTGATTTCCGCTTGCAAATTAACAGGCAATCTTTTTTAAATTTGCACAGTTCGCAAGAAATACAAATATAAACTGTATGTAATAATTATTTTGAACAGATTAACAGCAAGCATTTGTGACTGGAAATAAAACAAGTGTTTTTTAATATTTGATTTGCATTATTTAATTTTTACATACTGTTTTGATAATAAAAATTAAAACATGCATAACTTCTCATGTCCCTGCTTAATAAACAAAATACTATTATGCATTGATAAAGTGAAATTGTATTAGGCACACGCAAAAGTATGTCAGCAATTCAACATTGCAATTGTTTCACTTAAATGAATATTCAATTTTCCTAGGTAGTTGTCATGGATTGCTTATGATATTACAAAAATAATGTGCTACGTTAAGCCATTGTTTGTATCTTTGTTCATAACCAGTATTTATCATTATGATTTGTAAGCTTGAGCATGTAGCACCTACTTTTTTATATTAGCTTATGTTGGTTCCGTGAGATACATATTGAATTTCATCATCATTTATTCCCATCATTCGAAAAGATATCGCAAATATACGACACAAAAAATAGCATAAGCCAGTAATGAACACTGAGATGTGAAATAAGAAAAAATAGAACAGACTGTCTTGAATTGTTCTTTACAAATTAAATTTCTTCGCATCAATCTGCCAAAAATATAGTAGCAACAAATGAACAGCAAAAAGAAGAGATAAATGAACAAACATATGTTAAATGAACATGTTTATCTAGGACCTAGATTCTAGGTCCTTTATTGCTTTCGGAATTCGACACCGAATGACTTTTTACGATGGGAACGCAGCTTGTCGCCTTCATTAGCTTGACACAGTAAAAAGTTCTGCAGCGATTATCATGAGCCAGGTCAACATCCAGCACGAAGGAATTTATGAAATTTGGCTAGACCAGCACATGACCTGCAGTTAAATCTCGCCTAAGCTAAGCAAAAGCATTTTCAGTTCAATGCATGCGCAGCTACGCTACATCTGAGAAATTTTTCACAGGCCGGCGGTAATGTGCAGCCTGTGCATATTGCACCACATACTTCTTGACACTTCACGCTACCCTACAAGAGCTGGCATTTCAGTCTTTCTGAGCACTATGTTTCCATCAAAATACACAAGGCACACATTCAAGCAGAATCTTATCAATGCCATAAGTGGTCCGGAATTTTACGACGCTGTGGACGCTTTCTCAAATCAACTCATTGTCTGAGCCAGGCAGTGAACCCCTGATAGTGCGCAGTTATTGTTCACGCTCAACAATAGGAATGCAAGCTTTGGCGGCGGATAAAAGACCAATGTATGCTTCATGCCTGCCGGCGAGGATAATTTGCAATGATCATATTTTGGCAGAGCATATGCGGTGCTAGAGCAAGAAAATGAACACAACCGTGATGGAGGGAACTTTAGCCAAAAAATAACTTTCTTTGCTTTTTGTTTTGTTTGTAGAAATGATTTGAAAATGCAACAGATCAGCTAAATCATGAGCGTTGATTTTCATCTCGAATGTTCAACATTTGGTTATCATTGTAATACAAGAATTGCAACTTGAATGTTCGTCAATCGAATCAGTTTGTTTTGGATATTGAAAAACACATTCTACACAATTCACACAAAATGTATAAACATATATACTTTTTCATCTGTAATAAACTTCCATATTTATTTTTTTATTTAAATAAAACTCAGGAGAAAAAGCAAAAACACTGGTCAAAAAATGCAAAAAAGCTTTGCGAACATAAATGTAAAATTCTTTGATTGCAAGCAAGAAAGATTTTAGGAGAACAGTTATGCTAAAATCAGAAAGATGCTAATATTCAGCAGTTGCCATTCCTAGTTTTAGCTGAAAACTGCAGCTATGGATAATTTGTCAGTTGTTCATTTTCTTTTTGTGCTAAAATCGCCTTAACCAACTCATCCGCTCTGACAAAAGAGAACAATTTCCCACAAGCGGAAACGCACCATATGCATATAACTCTTAAAATTGCGAGCATGCATGTAATTTATCTGACGAGCGAAGCAACTGTTAGTTGACATTTTTTTTGTACATTATTTATGAATGCAAGTGAATGAAAAAGTAAAGGACTTTGATGATGCCAACAAAAATAATGCAATGGACGGCACCAAGCGGGAAGCTATTAAAGCTTCTTCATTTCAGGAGCTTTTTAAATGTTGTGCTATACACACAAAGACCGAACAAATGTAAAGAAGTTAAACATTGGTCATGAGCACATTTACTTTGGAATTGTTATAATTCTCGTCAACGCAGTAAAAAAAGTCAGCTAAAGATTTTCTATTATTAAAAGAAATATACACCATTCCACATTACATCTTAAAACAGCTTTGTTTAAAAAAAATGCGAAATGTGATTATTTATGCTCATACAACGTAATTTAATGGTAGTGCACACATATTCGGGAAAACGTTGGTAGGAAACAAATATCCAATCTCGGATTAAAGCTGAGTAGCTAATCAAATGGTGTAAGTCAATCGCCAATTAGCGATCAAAAGTCGTACAGCCTATCAGCAAACAACTAATCACAAAAAAGGGGTGGAGCGGGCAAATGGGAGCGGGCGAAATCAAAATACCCCGTTTCAGATTGGTTTGATATAAACTGTTTTGACTCAGTGTAATGTGTTGAGTATGCACTTGCATCGTTATAAATCTCTGAGGCTTCAATAAAGTTAAATAAGATGCTATCAACCATAGTATACGGATGAAACGTATTATGGAGGAGCGAAGTAATCAAAAACATTAATATATGAAAATCACATTTCTAAAACAAGTACTATAAATGGAACTATATTTAAATTTAAATCATTCAAAATAATTAAATGAAATTTCACAATTAAATCAATAATTATGGCATGTTTTTTCACAGAATACCAAATCAATCTGAGACTTGCGTAGTTCATGATTCTGTTTAAGGAAGTTGTTGTAATGAAGGATCCTTGCAGATAAATATGTCTATTCAACGTCAGGAGTATTTATACAATTTTTCATTTTTTCAGCATGGTAATCGTAGCCATATGAACATGAATACACAAAATTGCAAATAAAGATTTAACGTTTACTGCATTTGTGAATCTTCTAATCGGGATTACTGAATGAGTGTTTGATGCGTTGCTGTGACTGAGAATGAATAATTTATTATTCACGAGCTCAGCATATTTATTTGAAGAGTGATGATGAATAACTCTATACAGCGACATTGAAGCAACCATGCATACGGATTGTAAAAAAAGGATAGCAAATAAATATATGAATTCATGATTACAAGAATAAAAATTGCAATGGCAGCAAATCACATTTTAGGCATTTTGATCAAGCAATTCAATCTTATATCAATCAATTAATATTAGAAAATGATCCTTATTTTTTTGTATATTTATTCCAATAATATTTTAGTGTAAGAAATTAGTTGCTTATTCATATATTCATTACTTTATAAATGAATTTGTGTCTGCTGCGCGCATCTCATCCACTGGCACAGTGGATGTTGCTTGTTAGAATATGTTACACAGAGAACAGTTAAAAGATGCAATCTTCATACCATCAAAAATACAGTAGTGCATAAAGTCATACATCAAGTATACATAGTTGCCAATGTCTATTTGCGATTTTTCACATTTTTAATTGCAGTAAACGGTGTGCGGAATTAGTTTTAAATGATGAAAAACAAAAAATACTGCATTGCTATTTATTATGAATGTTGGAACAAATATTGATTTTTTAATAAATTCATTTCATTAATAAAACTGTCCCTTGAAGGAAAATCATGGATTCTTGATAGCTTTACTTATATTCTTCATGCGGCTTATTCTGCAAGTCTAAAAATATTTAAGGTTATATTATTACATAACATTAATCTCAATATAATTGATTGGATTCAAACAGAAACTGTTGTTTTTAATAATTTTGAAAATATTAAATGAATAAACTATCAACAGCAGTCATATTGAAAATGCTGTTTAAATGCTGCTAATTTTGATGCTTAACTTCCCATTATGCGGGAAAGTAAATTAAGTTGCATAATATTTATATGATATTTATTCAATCTTTTAAAGATACAAATAATAAGGAAATTCTACTATTTTGAGAAAGTAAACAGTTATACAAAAATAAAATTTACTGTCCAACAGCTCTATCAGTTTGAAATTATATTGCTTATGAATTAGGAAAATGATGTTATCTGATTTTTTATAAACAGCATTCTCTTACTATTACTTATTAATATTATCAAATGAACAACTTCAGCTTTATATTAGACATGTTTTACATTTAATATGGCTATATAATAAATTTCAATGAATCAATTCAACTTTGAAAGAATAAATATTATTGGTGATTTTAATTTTAAATCTTCAAAAAATTTGAATATTATGTTTTTGAATGTAACTGCTCGACAAATAATAATTACATCAAATTAATTTTATACGTTTGAATAACAAAAATGCAGCTTTACAAAGCAAATGCAAAAGAAGTAAAAAATGAATCAAAAGAATGGTCAATTTTACCGTCGTTCAACGCATGCATCCAATAAACTCATATAATCATCTTGACCTAAGTGTGCTCGTATTTCTGGTTCATCGCTACACTCATCCATCATTCTAATTTCCTAAAATATTTAAAAGTAATATATTTTACAAAATACCTTTTTGTATTAATTACATTGTTGGAGTGCCCACGATATGCGCTAGTTGCCGTTGGTTGCACAAGAAGCAATATGTTAGCAAGCAAGATAAACGTAATGAACATTGTTACAGATGCTCAGTTGTGAAATATTCTGTTACACGTTGCTTTATATATGTTATTTTTGTTTGTTTTCAATTTTGTTTGTTTCAATTGAATGCATTGAATGATTACGTTATTGAGTAGATAAATATTTGATATTATTCATGTGATAAAAGAAAAATTTTAATTAAACACTATCTATTATTTCCAATTACATAGTTATTGATGTAGCTTCTGTAAAAAAATAAGGAAAAATATAATTTTATTATTTTTTTGCAGTAGAGTTAGTAATTTATGAAAAAAAGTATTTATTTTGCGTACGATATGATAACAATAAATGATATTCAGACTTATAATGGTTTTAATGTAGAACGTCGTCGCCGACTTTAGTTTACATTTGAATTGGCATCTATACGTTTATTTACCTGTAATGGTTAAAGAGGAATTCCCATAAATAAGGTATCATCATCTATCGTAAAATGTTGTCTCGTTTTTTGCAATCTTGAAGGTTGTATTGCTTCTATTTGTAATGTTAGTTTTCTGCTGGACATATTAAAGTAGAATATTTAATACGATTAATAATAATCATAAAAAGATAAAAATTAAAATTAAAATTAAAAATTAATTCATGTAAAATAGGCACTGAATGTAATATTAAGTCCTCAATATCAAATTTTTCTACCGTTAACAAATGGCATTCACGGTCACATCGAGTCGTTTTTTTTTATTTCTTAATGGTACAATCGATCAGGTTAAAATTTAATTGTTTGTCACGGAATAAGCGTTTGCGGTTATGAGCACCTAGTATTGAACATAATTTAATGAATGTATTCAAATTAGACGTAAATTTATTGTTGATATTTAATTGAATTCATTAAGTTAAATGCTTTGCAGAGCGTGGAGTATCGAAATTCCAGAACGAAATATATGCAGAAGTAAAGCGAAGCTGCTGCTTACGACAGTTCTAATATTCAAAAAAAATATCACGATAAATTTAAAATATTCATTTCCAGTTGTAAATTTCCAAAGAGTTTACTTTTGATTTATATTATTCCTGAGAAATACGATTATAAATTGCATGTAATTATTTATCTTGAATAGTTCAACCGTAGGCATGTGTAACTGCAAATGATAGAAGTGTTATTTAATATTTGAATTACGTAATTTAATTTTTAGATACTTCTTTTATTACGAAAAGTATGAACATGCGTAATTTCTGATATATCTGCTCAATGAGAGAGGAAAACAGTAGATTGATAAAAACAGTACATTAATAGGAGGAAAGCTTTAACGTTGACTAAAGACTGAATGTACTATTGAATTCTGAACAAAGAAATTTTCGTAATACTGGCAAATTTGTTACACAGATGTTCTGTTTGCTTTATTAGTGGTGTATCAACAATTTAAAACATAATAAGCTTTCAATTTCCCTTCATGAAATTTTATTTTATGCTTTGCTAGTATTTTTTATGTAATGTTTTTTGCAGTCTTATTGTTGTGAATGAATTTCATGTATTAAGTATCATTTTTGTTGTGTCCGTATTATTCAATCAGTCAAATATATATGGAAATCATTATTTGTTTTTGATGTACAGTCGAACTTGATTAAGTGCACATTTCCCTTAAGTGCATAAGATTTTGGCCTAAGAAAATTCCCTGTAGTTAATTATACTGTAAAATAATGGATAAGTGCACATTTGGATAAGTGCACAACTTGGTTAAGAGCATCACTCTGCCAAGGTCTATGGGATTTGCTGTTCGCAATATGTCGTCCTTAAGCGCACAATAAGTGCGTTCCTGGCCGCTTTAGGTTTATCATCGGCCATAACAACTAGTGATACTCAGCAAAGTTTATTGTTCCCTATATCAGAATATGCACACGTATCACAGACAACGTGAACTAGCCCAAAGTCAAAACAACGACTGCTTTCCAAGGAAGTTACTGCTCACAAGAAAGCTGTCGCAACTCTGGTGACAGTTTGGTCATATTTTGACAGAAACAACATAAATCAGACAAACCAGACCGAATTGAAGAGTAGCTAGTAAGGCCAGTGAGACAAAATATAATTGAAGCCTACATTTCCGACTATTTTACTTAAAATACATGGACATTTTCCAAATTAAACATATTTGTAAATGTGAAGTTACTGCTGCTTTCAATTACTTTGCATAATTCCAAACTTTGCATACGTGCATGGAAATTCTTGGTAAATTCCATGTGCACTTAACAAACTTCGAATGTATTCAATGCTGCGTTAAGGATTTTGTAATACGTTTGGAAAATAAAAGTTGTAGCAATTCCTTTAACATATTTTAATATAAACAAAAATTCAAAGTTGTGAATATTACTTTATTTCAGTTATTTTATATTATATCAAATTTTTTGTCGTTGTATTTAGAACTACTTTCGTACAGTACCTTATTTGTACTGTAATTCTATCCTACTCTTCATATTTATGCTCTGTAAGTGAAAGCGAATTTTTCCTTTGATGTGTAGGCTGTTTTATGTGTTTGTTATATTTTGTTGTGTTTTAATTTTTGTATTTTGATTCTTATTGCTCTTGTTGTTAGGTGATTAAATCTATTTTGTGTAGGTTTTTTTCAGAAATTAAATATCTCTTTATTTGAATTGGAAAATTCTAATCAGATTTTTTTCTCTCATACCTGGCAATTGGCAGTATATGACGAGAATTTAGTTTTTCAAATCTTTTTTTCTGATTGTAGAAGATCATGTTTGATTAGTACAGTTCATTTGTAATGTGTATCAAGAAAGTTTATCTCTATTTTTAGTTAATAATTTAAAAAAATTTTCGTATCTTTAGTCTAATCCAATTTTGGTTTGAATATATGTTTTGAAAATATTAGTTTTAATTTGAATATTGTATTCTTTTTTATTTTCCATGTATGTTTTGAAACTGCAGTCGTCTAATCAGCTTAATTTATTTAGTTAATGATAAATTAACTGATTGCAATCATTTCTTCTATGATTAGCCTGATGAATAGTTTATGGTGCAGGTTTCATTTGTGGTCTCCTCCGCATGTTCTTCTATCTGGTTCGCTGGTTAGTTTAGCTGTTGGCTTCGTCATTATTAGCTTTAATTCTTTCAATGTTGATGATCTTACCTTGGTATACTTTACGAGTTGCATGTTTATTAAATGTTACACTGCTGCATTTGTTTTACACACAGCCTGTTTTGGATGGTATTTGCACAGCAGCCGGCATTAAAAAGGTATATTCTGCGTCGGTGCAGCTGATATTTCGTTTTGAACAATGGAAACAGATTGTACCAATGCATTCAAGCACTTGGAAAGACGGTCTTTTGTTTCATGGAATTTGGAAAGACGACAGTCAGTGTATTTAGCGTAATTATTTGTTCTACTTTGATGTAATCTACTTCATTAATAGATGGAAGTGAGATTGCTTTTAGCATCTTACCTGATGTGAGCTGCGGAAAATACGGTTCACATTTTTATCCATTTCGCTGGAATTGTACTGGTTGTATATACTTTTCTGACAATCACAACAATAGCTACAACAGTTCAACAGTGGGATCAGCTTGCGAGCAAAGCAGATTCACAATTCTACAGTTTCCCAGCTATTCTTCATTTCTGAACAACAGTCGAACTTTACGGTATCATTTGAAAAATCCACCACCAGATATGCATTGCTCGGGTGATTATTTAGAAACATCTACACCGACAGATGCCTATGATTCTGAATTTGTGGTAAACAAGATGCGAGATTATTTACTTTTTAGTTTTCTTTCTTTTTTTTAAATTTCAGCCCAACGAAGAGATGGCAAGATATAATCTTCGTTTTGCCGCATTATTATTAATATTTACGAGTATTTTTCACCTCTTTGCCGCTGCATTCGCAGATAACTTTGGTTAACAATAAATAAGGACAATTGATTCATGCAAATGATGAACTTTACTGTATAATATGTATATATATACATTCTTTCAAAAATTGAAAACCTACTAAACGTACAGCACACATACACATCACTTTTTGATCAGAAAATTGGGTTATGAACAATCAGAGATAAAGGAACAACAGGACATAAATTCAACAGGATATTGAATCATAAAATATAGCAACAACAAAGAGGGCCATTTCGAAATAAGTACTTAATCCATTTTTTCATTGGTCATCTTGAGTTGAATCTCAGCCGCATCGATGCGTGCAATATCCCGCGAAGCAAAAGCCAAATGGACCAAACTGATGGCCGATTTCACCGCAGCCACAGGACAGAATATGAAAGTCAACGTGGGTATCAAATTTGTGTTCAACAATGGAACTAAAGTTTGTTGAAAAAGGAAAATTTTAATAAAGCCGCACTTTATTATATCTGTGGCAAATTTTATGCTCACTTGCTGGACCACTGGTAAAATAACCGACGTACAAAAGCCAGAAAAATGCTTCATTGCCCAAGCACATGAAAAATAGAAAAGCCTGAAATGAACGTTTTATTAAAAATTTAAATAATTTCCCACGTGGTTATTTTTTTTTAAAAAAAGTAGCAATTAGTTTTGGGGTCGATTTTTCATTAGTCACATATACATGGTAAATAATTTCATTTAAATTCATTCTGCCGTTGCTTGAAACGTGCTGTTGAAGCGAATTTGTCCAATTCAAAATGGCAAATCTTTCCAATTTTGAAAATTACAATTCTTTTTCACTGACGCCAAAGAGCTTAAATGTCATTTTGAATTATCCAGCTAATTTTTCTTTGTTTAATCGAACGAAAATTTTAACAAATGATGCACAACTGATATCAAATGATTCTTCGAATTGCGTAATCAAAAGAGTGAAAAAAAAAAAGAATTTGTGACGCAAATTTCCTCTTTTCAAATGTTGATCAACATCGAAAAAAATTTCAAATTATACAACAGAATCTCTTCATTGACGAAATAAAAATGCTAATTTACATCTGTTTGGAAAGAACATTACTTTTTTGATTAAAATCCATTATTTCACTGTCTCTTAAAAGCTTTTGAACATCATTTATAAACTCACTCTTGAAGTGTAGTAGAAGTTCAACAGCCAGTTGGTATCTTCTGTAACAGTTTTGTGACTTTTTCCGCCAGAGATGTCACTGCTAAAGTGAAACAAAAGAAGAATTAATTAAAATTATGCAATCAACGAGAATATTTATATATATATATATATAATATTTTTCATCAATGAACCAGTGCATATGTAGCCAGTGACTAGCAATGTCAACCGAGCCGATCGTTTGGAAGAGTAAAATTAAATTTGGATAAAAATGGCAGAGCACAAATAACAAGCAAAGTGTCGTGCAACGATCGGTCAACATGTCCAACATTGCTCCAAAGCGTGAATCTGATTCAAAAAAAAAAACATTTAAAAATAAAAGTGGAAAAGCATAATTCAATTTAAGCTTTTAAATCTCTCACTTTGGTTAAAAAAGCGAGCCGCATAACCATCAACTGCGTCCAGAAGGCAGCTGACCAAATAATACAGCGCCGCTCGGACACAGTCGCTGGACATGTAAAAACATGAAAGTCCAATAAGCAGGATGCGAATGTATCCAATTATATTTGGTACAAAAAAGAAAATGTTATTTTCCATTGCTTCGGTTCAGCAGAACAACTTGAACAGAAATCTGAAATACAAATCTACACACTCGTTTATCTTATAAACTATATGCATGCGGATTGAAACAGCAAACAGCAGTTCCAACTTTAAACCAGCTTCTCATTAGCTTGGCAAAGTACAGCAAGTGAAAACTCAATTCAAGAAAATCAATATCAAATTCGATCGTTCATCTCATCAAAGCGGCTAATGCAACCACCACCAATACCACTCACCCTCCAAATGCGCAAGTCATTTCAAATCAAATTGAAAACCTTTGACAGACATCAGATACAATTTAACACATCTGTAATATAGTTTTAAAACCTCCAAAATTATACCGATTAAACAACAACGTAATTCAACAATATTCGACTCAAAAAACTTTCTCGTCCCATAATTACAGAAATGAATAGAATTATTCAAAGTAAAAGAAATCACATCCGGCACAGAAAAAAGCTTCTCAAACACGAATATTGAAAAACACTTTAATGTTGAGTATAATTTTTCAAAAAAAAAAGCTTACAAATTTCAGAAAAGAAACCCAAACGATCAACAAATGCAAACACTAGAACTCGGGATGCAATAATGCCCAATAACCGAAAATCGATCGTCAATTAATATTTGCTATCCACTGAAGATCTACAGATAGAAAGCATTGAGCAATGAGCAAAAGAAATAACATTTAGTAAAAGTGATGTCATCGGGTGAAGAAAGAAAATGTTTCTCCAATAAGTACAACATATTCAACCAAACAACGCTAATTAATTGTTTTTAAGCTTTCAAATAAATTTAACGGCAAACAGTAAATTCAAAATATATTTAAAAAAACACTACGATAATGAGTACTGTTTGTTTCTTAATGGAAATGATGCTTGAAAATAAATAATCACATACCAAACAACATACTTAATGTCAAAATAAATGTATAAAACTAAGCTTTTAAGCACATTTAATAAATGCATAAATCAGTAATACAAATGTGCGAGAAAAAGAAACAAATCGACGCTGAAGTTATGTGCACTTCACATCGCATAACATAATTTTTAAAATAAATTACAAATTTATTTCATCAAATATTTTTAAGAAAACAAAAAATTTATAGTCAAATTTAAAAAATAATTTTTAAGTATATACAATAATGATAAAAAAATACAATTTTCACATATCATTTCAAAGAAAGAGCCTTCATAAATAATTTACAGTTCATTAAAATTTAAATTCTTAAAATATAAATACTTATTTTTTAAGACAAGCTTACCTAAAAGGTGGATTTAACTCAAAACTTGTTACTTAAATGAATGTAAATAATTTCCGTTGGATTTTGAATATCAATTTAAAGTTTTTATAAACTGTATTAAAATTTACATAAAATGCACAAAAGTATAAATGCTACAAAATAGCCATGCTGAAATGTGGAAAAATTAAACAGAAAAATACGTCATCATCAAAGAATTATCGTTACTTTATGAATATTATTTTAAAATTAAAACTTTTAATAAATACTAAACGAACAACAAAGTAAGATACAACATGTGAATAAAACATGATAAAAACTTACTTATCAATTACTGTTTTTTGTTTATTACGAAGCAACATTAATGATTTTCAATGCAGACAAATACTAAAATTTTGCTATCTTACACTGTGATAATGATAGTAGGCTCTTATTCATTTTATTTGGTTAGAAATTACAATTTTGAAAATCGAAAATATTATATGAAAAAAAGACAAGAGGAAAAAAAGCGATTGGTAACTGATACTAAATGAATCAGGTAAGAAGCTGCTTGCTTACTGTTGCATTTTTTAATTGTATTTACAATTTAAAAGTGCGTTAAAATCATAATTATGAAATTTTATTACTGAAGTATTGAAAGTAATTTATTGTAATTTTCAGATGAAAGATAAATTTCATTCATTCCTAAATAATGTGTAACAGTATTTTTAGAACAACATGAGACAACATAATGAAAATTGGATGCGGGATTTACCATTATTTCTTAAACTGAAGCCATTAACTCACTTATTCATTCCAGGTAAATGCGTTCAATTAATAGTTAAATGAGGTCATGTAAATTTTTTGAAATTTTATTTTTTCTTATATTTAATCTGTAACTTTTTTTAAAGATGTAGTTGCATTTCACTTTAATCTTCCTTTTAATTGCAGGTTCTCATCAATCATTTTCTGATTTGCTGAATAAAAAACTTCCTATTGCAATTGATGTTCCTAAGGTTTTACGCTTTGTTGACTCGCCATGGACTCGCAAGACCATTGAACGTTGGGGTCGATGTCAAGAATTAAATGTAACTGATCAACTACGTTTGGGTATTCGATATTTTGATGTAAGAGTTGCATTTCTTCCGGGTGAATGTGAACAGTCATTGGATATTTTTCTTTTACACGGGTTATATGGTCGTCCGATAAAAGAAGTGCTTGATGAAATGTACACCTTCATAATTGATCACCCTGAAGAAATTTTAATACTTGACATTAATCATTTTTACAATTTCAATGATGAGCTGCACAGAAAATTCCTGGGTCAGTTGGAGCATCTGTTTAATGGTAAATTTATTCCTGCACCTCCATCGTTGTCTCTAAATCAGGTGACAGTCGATTTTGCCCAGCAGCATGGATTTCAGCTATTGCTTTTTTATCAGCAAAAATTAGCGGAGCAGTTTTCATTCATCTGGCCGAGTTCCTATATTGCCAGCCCGTGGGCAAACACAAACAATGTCCAACATTTATGGCAGTACACTGAACACATTTTAACCAGTAGAGATCAGATACTTCCAAATGGAGGATTCTTTGTTACACAATGCATCCTAACACCAACTTGGTGGAATATAGTTCGCCATTTTAAGAAAAGTTTACGTACTGTGATGGCGGCGAAAACTACAGAACAAGCAGTATCTTGGTTGAAAAAGAACAACGTATTGCTAATGCCATTTTTGAACATTGTAATTGTTGATTTTGTTGAGTTATTTGACTTTTGTACAACTGTAATTCAGTTGAACTTTCAGTAAGTAAATTTTCAAAGAAATGTTTGTATTAGTTTGTATTATAAAAATAATATAAATTATACATTTATGATGCTGAGGAAGAAAGAATTTGCTGAATAGATATAATTTTATTGCAAAAATTAATATTTTTTTTTAATTTCATTCAAACGTTGTAAGAAATTATGCATCTTTTCCATTCATTTATTACAGACAACGTTCAATCATTGCATTGAACTTAATTTCTTTTAATGCAAAACTTACTGTAAAAATATATTAGTGTTACAATTAAAAAACAGTTTAGGTATGATTTATTTACTGATCATATATATTGTATATATATATATATACAATTAATTAATTTGTTAGTTGTATAATATGTTGTTTTATGTAGATTTGTATTATTTCTAGTTTCGAATTTTTAATATATAATGTGACATTGCTGTTCAGTGTTTGCATTTTGATGTACAATGACAAGTTTTTTTGAATTGTTAATGAGCTATCAAGTATTTCGCCTGTGATAAGTTGCTCTGCCAAAAAAAGAGAGAAAACCTCTATCTTTTAATACTTGTGCTTGTGTAGATAAATTGATCACGATGGATCCCATGCTTATTTGTTCCGTGTTAATTTTGTTGGTTTTCATGGCAATTGGTTGCATTCAAATTTATAAATTATTTTTGAAAGAAAATCGAAATATTCGACATGTGAATTTAAATGAACTGGCTGCACAACGAAACAACAACCGGCAACAGCAACAAGCTGCTCGTGCTTTAGGTAAGTGTTTATTGAAAGAATTCATTTTCTTTAAATTTTACCTTTACGTAGTATTGAAAATTTAATGATTATTTCATAGTTGGTGGTCGACATGCTGGTGGTGTAAGAAGGAGAAATGTTGCTGCGGCGGATGATGGGTCGGGATCCGATTCCGGTGGCGAAGAATCAGAAATAAAATTACCCGGCAAAGTGGGCAAGAAGAGATTGGCAAAGTTGAGGGCCAAGGAGGAACGGAAACAAGCACGAGAAGCGGTTAGCTTGTTCAGCTTTTGGTTTTTTTTTAATTTTAGAATGAATATCTGTAAAAGTAGTTATTTCGTAAAAATAAAATGTTTAGGAAGAAGAGGAACGAGCATTGAAGAGGCAGCTCGAAGAAGAACGTGCTGAGAAGAGACGAAAAAGGGAAGAAGAAGAAGAAGAGAAAGAACGACAAAAAGAACTCGAGGAGAAGCGTCGGTTGGAAGAAGAAAAGCGCAAAGAGCAAGAAGAGTATGAAAAACTGAAGAAAGGGTTTACTGTGGAAGAACAAGGATGTGACGTGGATATCAATGAAGATACGGCAAATTTGCTGAAAGAATTTGTAGAATACATCCAAAAAGCGAAGGTGATTGAAATTTTACAATGAAATGAATAATTTATTTTTCATTTATATTAATTTATACGACAAAGTGAGTTTAATTCATTTTTATATTGTTAGGATATTAAAAAATTTTTTTTTAATCTCTGACGCATTTCATAATTTAGGTAGTTAGCATGGAAGAATTGGCAGGACAATTTCACATGCGCACCACTGATGTGATTGATCGTCTGAAAAGTTTACTTGCCGACGGTATGCTTACCGGAGTTATAGATGATCGTGGAAAGTTCATTTTTGTTACCGAAGACGAGATGAAAGCGATTGTCACGTTCATAAAACAACGCGGGCGGGTTTCTGTAGACGACCTGGTCGACTATAGCAATAAGTTGATTAACATGGATCCACAGCATGTCACTTTACAATGCAGTTGATTTATAATTATTAAAAAATAAAGGAAGAACAATTTCCTATACTTTTGTCTTGAATAATACGAAATAATTTTCATTTCTGTTGCATGTTATTCATTACAGTATTGAAAATGGTTCAACATTGATGACAACATTCAATCATAATCAATGTTGATATTACTTGAATAATTTTAGTCTGTTTTTTTTTTAATTTTTGTGATATTCAAGGTAAGTACTTTTGTGCAAGTGGAAGTAAATATTTTTGAATAATCGAATAGGTTTTTTGCTCTAATGGCAGTTGCTGACAATTTTTTCCATGACAACAACTGAGTTAATATTTACACGTGTCTGCTGTGCTGCTTCCGCTACATTTAAGTTGAATAAATTATTTCTTTTATAAATTGCATTGAATTATGATTATCATTTGACAAAATTTCACTAATTCAATTACCAAATGATTAAAATGTTCTCTCAATGACTATTTTCTATTCACATCAATGCAACCTATTGAACAAACAGCACACCAATTACATGCCCCTCACGGTGAGAGAAATTCTACAATCAAAATATTTTTTTAACTTTTTTATTGAATTGCAGTTGCTAAACCGATTTTTAAATGCAAAAGCATTTGCACGTGAACGAAGAAAGTTCTGTTATTTTATCTTATCTAAAACTGAATAGATTTATTATATTTTTTATTTATAATTTGTTTATCAATGTGGATGCAATTTATCGTTTTTGTCATTAATATTTTCGAATGGCAAACAATGCACACCATCTTAAACAATTTTTCAATCTAAGTTGACAAGATAAATTTGTAATTCAATGAAAATGAAAATTTGCTCAGTAACACAACAAACAGTGAATAGCATGTGGCAAATATTTCAGCAGTAGTAGCAGAAAAAATAAACAGTTCACGCAATATATACATGCTAACATTTTAAAAGCACATGTCAAATCAAATGCACACCTCAAGCATCAAAATTATTTCTTGTTTTAGATTCAAAATGGATAATCTTATTTAAAAAATAAAATATCCGTTGAAAAACATTCAAGAATAATAAAAAACAGTTTAGTCAAAAAGTTAAATATGATTCTATTTATCTAATAGCATTGAACTCACTTACACCAATTAGCGCTATGCTTGACTGCAAAACAATTTCCAATTTGAATAACATCACAGAATAGATTGATACTTGCAACAAAATATGTTTTCATTAATCTGTCCAAGCTTTAACAGTTTATCGCAAACTCTGATGATGTATGTATATTATATTCAGTAATATTTTATATTGCACTTGATTGTGGGGATTGCAGCCTCTATTTTATCAATTTTGGAAACAAAAATAACTAAATAATTTGTTTGTAAAAAGAATTGCTTTCACGAAAGCTTATTACCCTTGGCGGGACTCGAACCCGCAGTCTTCGGTTTAGGAGACCGACGCCTTCTCCATTAGGCCACAAGGGCTTATTACAGTTTACTCATTATTTACTTGATAAATATAATGTAAATTATTAATTGTACATTTCGCTTGAATTTTCGTTCCAATGCTACCATCGTTTTATTATTTTCCAAAAAATCAACAATTTTATTCAAAATAAAACTTAATAATTCATGTTGTTTTATAATTTTTTTATCATCTTGCCTTATATATCCTGTGAATTGCGTAAAAAATTATATGAGAAATATTTTTTATCACATGAAATAAATTAAAAACAATATCTCTACCGTAATGCTGTTTTTGATGTGCAAGTTGTTGTGTGTATTGTAATCAAATGTATTGCGGTTTTTCACATTCGATGAATTATTGATTTTACTTTGCAAGATGAAATTTGGAAAAGAAAACATTTTTAATTGAATAACTTGAACATTCAATGACGATGAGAAAATGTAATTTTTATTATTTGAACTGAAGAAACAACACGAAATAACATCACGTCAACTGAAGAATGAAAATGAATTAGGGAAAAAGAGATGAACAGAAAGACACTAGTTAGAGATTTTGTCGAGCGACTACCGCGCGTAAAGCGGCTAGTATTGAATGCGGCATGTGATCAGCCAGCATGGAACTGGTGAGTCGAATTTCTTTCAACGCATCGACGTCGTATTCTTCAACTTGAGTAGCAGTACTTGTGACGGATGGTAGGTGCAATATTCTACCTGGACAGCAAAGAGATGTTCTGCAAATGGCTCGCTCTGAATCACCAGCAGTATCATTATTGATGACAGTCGACGATGAACGGATTGTATTTGCTATTAACGGCTGAGAAGGGTCAGTTTCTTCTTCGAACTCTCTGTCTTGATCTTGTCGTTGTTGTAGTTGTTGTTGTTGTTGCTGTTGATCAGTTTCGTCAGCAGATTTGAATGTTGCATCAAATCCAACAATCGCTTCCTGATCGTCGACAAGCACTGTGCGTCGCGTTGACCGTGGTGCAAAAGCCCAACGAAAAATACCCTTGACTAGTATGTCGAATTTCGGCCTGCTACTGCACTGCAACACTTCTATCAACGCGGCTTTGAGTTCAGTCAGCGACTGGAACGATAATCTGGGCACTAAATCATCGCCGACAATTACACTGCAAACGAACTGCTTTGTGTAGGCAAGAGAGGTTCGGTCGATCACGCATCCCGGCGGTGAGTAGGCGAAACAACGCAATTTCGGATACTTGGGCCGCAGGAGCATGGCCACAACCACAGCAACGCCGGCACCTAAACTGTGCCCGGTCAACACTAGCTCGTAGTCCGGCTGCAAGACGAACAAGTCCTCTAGCACATTCTCGGCGGTGAGCTTCTGATGCACATAGCGAGCGCTGCGCAAAATTCCGCGGTGCACCAGCACGGTGTTGGTGTCGGTGCCGGTGCAACTCTGGTAAGAGTCGGCTGCATCCAGCTGCAAACAGTCCTCGTTCAAGCAGAGGTCAGTGAACGCATCCCTCAAGCTGGACGAACCGCGGATCGCGACCACCACCGATCTCGTGCTGTGGTCGATGCAAGCTACAAAGGGCGTTTCCCAAACTTCGTTGTGAAAGTTGACGTAAAACAGATCCGTCTCGACCAAGCCGGTCTGCAAGAGAAATGCCGACGTATTGCACAAGCAACAATTGTCCTGCATCACAAGCGTCGAATCGCACCGGCACCGGTGGAAGCAGGACAAGCGCCGCACCAGACTGCACAACGGTCTGATACTGTACGCTGAACTGCAAACAAAATATGGCCACCCGTAAACACCGACCGCAAATTGGGCAAATCGAAGCGCCTGTTCCACGTTCATCCAGTCTGGAAGTGGAACTGCCGGCTCAGTTTTCAGTTCACGGATCCGAAGCAGATTGTTCCTCTCATCTGCCAGCAATATCAAGCCTGTATGAAGCAGTTTTTTTTGTTCAACAATTCCAAAATTGATCGATTCAAAAATAAAAATAATTCAACAAATCACCTGCCCAAATATCCGTAAGTACAAGATCAACGTCACCGAATAGGCTACTCAACAATTCAGCAGTATCTTCGAAAGCGACTTTAATGCGATCGTTCCGACCAAAACAGCAAAAGATTGTCTGAAAACGCCGACGCCAAACTTTCTGCGCATGGTCGACCAAACGAAGATCGCCATAATGGAAATGACCCAGAGGGTCGAACACCAGCAAAAGACTGACCAACATCAAGCCGAGCAAAAACCAACAGCCATAGACGGCAAAGCGAATGAGAAACAAAAATGATCGATCACAAGTACCTGTCTGATCAGCTTGTGACAGCCAGACAGCGCCAACAATTGCCCAACAAGCTTCCAATACTGCGAGAGGCAATCGACAGCTCAGAATTTTCACCACGCCAGTCCTGGCCATGCAATTCAACACACCGCCGCGACTACTCGCATAAGCCAAGTGCAAGCAATAAACTACAAGTATCAAATTGTAAACGAACGACGTGATAATGAACAAGTTCAAACGGCCAGCCATTGTGCAACTCTCTTCTTTGTGAGACGTGAATATTGCTACAGTAATAACAAACCTGAAATTAATTCACAACTGCATAACAAAATTTTTTTTTATTATAATTATCAAAAAATAATTGTTTTTTTTTGACGGAAAAACACTCACCACAAAAAACGAAGTACAGCTTCAGTCAGCGCTGGAAATACAAAATCGTCAGTAGCGACTGCCCAGCGCCGACCAAACATATGCATTCCAGGCATATTGGATTATTTGAAATATTTACACAAAATGCAAATCATCAAACTTACTCCATTACATAAACTAAACTGACCAAGACTATCTGCCACAAAGGTGCAATGTCTTCCTTTCTGAAATAAAAATTTATGTCATTCTTCTTAATTTTCATTAATATACAGTATGAATATAATATACATAAAAACATTTTTTATGACAATTTCAAACAATTCACATAGATTATTAAAACGTTGTTTGAAATTAAGAATCAGGAGTTGAAATTATATTTTATTTTTAAATTGTGATATTTTTTTATTCATCACTGTTTTCTGCAAAATATATGCCATAAACAATAGCCGCGCTCGAAATTCAGAAAAAACTGAATTTCACTGATTTAACCAAATTAAATACATTAAATACATTAACCAAGCTAACATTCTTAATTTATGG
Source organism: Trichinella papuae (assembly GCA_001447755.1). Taxonomy (NCBI): domain Eukaryota; kingdom Metazoa; phylum Nematoda; class Enoplea; order Trichinellida; family Trichinellidae; genus Trichinella; species Trichinella papuae. The sequence continues at coordinate 441,919 of JYDO01000005.1, forward strand.
ATTTCAATAAAAGGGGGTTTTTAATACATATTTGAAAGCTTTCTTTTAATGTACTTGAAGGATGACCATATTTTAATTGTAAAGGTGCAAACGTATGTTCGCAACATGATCATCTCAACTTATAATATTACAAGCAAATTAAAAGTTTAACATTCTTGTTTAAAAGCGGATGATACAATTTTGTAAAGCAAGTAAATTAAGATGTTTAAAAGGTTTGAATTCTTAAACTGGAACTTAAGTTTATTCGGAAAATAAAATCACTATGATTTATTTATTTCTATCATTTTGTATATAAAACAATGTATTACTTTACATTGTCAATGAAATATAAAAGGCTGTGTACTTTTATATAAATTTAAATGCAAAAACCTAATATTAAAAATACTACCACTGATTAATAATATTGCACTAATATAATGTACAAGCGACACAATTTAACATAATTTTTAATTAGCAACATGATGCAATGCAGAGAACAAATAATGATTTTTAAATGTATACTATCAATAAAATGAGCCTTATTCGCTCAAAGCATAAATCACAGATGACTTGTTGCGTCTTATCATAAAAGAATGACGAAAGAAATGGTAACATGACAACGTTACTTTGAAATCATATATGCATAATATATATATATTACAAGCACATAACATACTTAATAATCTCCAGGACAAAGAACGAAATTTTTGGATGCCAAAGTTGCCAAAGATAAATTATTGCAGCTCTTGCATTAATGAAGGACATATCACAAAATAAATAAACATGTTAATTCAAACACAATACCTTGCACAGAATGAAACATTGGAAACAGAATTACCATTGATAAATTGAATTTCAAGTTATAACAATTACGTGCGTTTCGCCATCTTGTAAATTTCCCAAGAAATCAGAATGTCTTATATGTGAAACATTATTACAAAAATCAGAGAGATGGTGTAGTCAAAGTTACCTTCATTTTCTATTTATGTTATAATTTTAATTAGTTAATCTTTTGAGAATGCAAAATACTAAAAATGAAAATATTGAAAACAAAATAAGATTTCGGTATTGTTCCACACCTTATTAAATTATTTCACTTCACAGCATTTGTATTAATGGTAAAACATTTGCTACATGATAAGATATTCTAATTTAATTACTTAATAATAGAGTAATACCGCTTTTGTAATGACTAAAATAATAATAAATAATTTAGACGCCGGTATATTATTTTACGGTTCTTTGTTACAATGTAATGTATCACAAGTTATAATCTAAGTATGGTGAACTGTTTAATTGTTAATTCACTTTATAAACACAGCACAGAGCATTTCACAAATTTATTCACATAAATAATATTTTAATTTAACAAATATGATTGTATAACTACGCATACACGGATGTAATTAAAATATAAAATTATAAAAATGAATAATCATTACAAAAAATGTGTATTTTCTTACAGAAAAGCGATTTTTATACTTAGAAACAAAAGAAGAGAAACATGATGAGTAAATAAATCCTGCTTATCAGAAAAAACCTAAGGAATAAATATACGAAATGAATTTTTCATAATTTTGTACAATTGTATTTATAATTTTTTGGATGTATATGAAATTTGCAAATATTTGCAAAATATTACAAAAAAATTAAATTTACTTGATTGTCGCAAAACATTTGTCTAATTACTGTATTAGTAGTGTTTACTATGATTATGAAATCGTGTTCACTTTTAATTTTTAACTTTTATTATATTTTAGGTTTTCATAAGAAATTTTTATTTTATAATTACATGAGCGTGAATTTAACTTTCAATTATAACCGTTTTTGTTTTGATTTTGTTGATTTGTTAATAGCTAAGTTTTGTTTCATAAATTTTTTGATGATTAAAAGACGTGTACAGTGTTTTAGAATAGAATCTTCGTTGGGCATGCATAAGATATAAATGTTTTATCAAGATTCAGTTTTAGAATTTAGTTTTTTTTTAATTTTATTTATCTGAAATTAATGTATACAATTCATGGAAATATGGAACGATTTTAGATGTCTAAGAAAGAAGATACAAATGCTTTAGAAATAGTCGAATCAACAGTGAACCGACTGCAGACTGGATTCGAAAATTTTACTGAAAATTTCCGAAGTTCAATAGATGCATTAGCGAAACAAGGAGAAACACTTCGTAGGGAACTTCTCTCAGGTTTTTCTACATGTTTCAATTTTTCCTTTTTTTTGTGATTATATTTAAAGTTAAAAATTTATAGAAGAAGAACCCGACAATTCACTAAGCATTGCCGGTGTTATGATTTTCGAAAGGTATATTAAAAAAGTTAGAGATGTGCTTAAAACACTTTGTTCTGAGCATCGTGAAATGCATGGTACTGTATCAAAATGTGGAAGAGAAATAGACAAAGTAAGAGGTGAAAATGATAATTCTTTAGAGGGAAATTTTCATTTAATTTTTAAATTTCAGTGTATAAAATTAACTTTGTCAGTTGTGCTAACACTTATAATTTACCGTATATGATAAGTATATGCTAATTATTGGTAAATTTAATTTTGATAATTGTAATTTAGAAAATGAATATTCTTTTGTACATTTTCCAATTTGATGAAGAATGTAATTGTGATTTTTTTAGCATTTTGTAAGTGATATAAGTGAATTAAACTTCACTAAAGTATCTTATGAAGTTAATGCAGTATTAAAACCAACTGTAGACTTGCTTATTGCGAAGCATTACTTAACATTGGGTATGGTAGATGTGGCAGATCTGCTTTTGAGGGTATGGTTTGTTTTGTTTTGTTTTTTATTTTATTTTATTTTATTATATTTATTTTATTTTGCATTTATAGCTAACTGGATCTCAGTTTAGTGATGTTAAGGGAAATATGTTTGCAAACATGACCGCTATTTTGGATGAATTGAAAGTTCGAAACGTTGCTCCGGCTTTAGAGTAATGGTGAATAATGAAATTTATAATTTAATTTTCATTTTCTTCAACAGATGGGCCAGAAGCAATAAGAGTCGTTTGGACGAAATTGACAGCTGTTTGGAATTTGCTCTTTTGCGTCTCCAGTATGTTGAATTGTTGAGAAAAGGTGGAGATGACAGGCAAGAAGCTTTGGAATTTTCTCGCGTCTTTCAACACTTTTCTTGTCGTCATTCTGCAGGTGTGAGTTTATTGATTTTAATATATTCTCATATTGTTTTTTTATATAAATATTTGGATGTGTACAGAAGTACAGTCGCTGATGGCTTGTTTAATTTTTACTCAGCCGGCGCTTGCAACATCCACTTACAAGCACTTCTTTTCTGATGATAACTGGGATGAAGTTCAGGAGATGTTTGTGAAAGATTGGTGCAAAGTGTACAAAATTCCATCAAGTAATCCGTTGGGTATAATGTAAGCGAAAGTTGACGTGTAGGATGCTTTTTTTTTAAAATTAAATATTGATGCTGTTCTTTTTTCAGTTTGGAAGCTGGCACAAGAGCTGTACCGGCTTTGTTACATTTGAATAAAGTTATGAAAAGTGGCCAGGTGATGGAATTTTTTGGCCAAGTGGATGAACTTCCAGTATGAATAAATTAAAATTTTAATTTTTCTATTAAAAAATGTTTTTTTTTTCTCTCTAAATTCAGATCGAAGTCGATTTAAATGGTCTTCCCCAGTATCATTCTGTATTTTCTTGCCCGATTTTGAGACAACAAACATCTGAAGTTAATCCGCCTGTTCGCCTTGTTTGCGGTCATGTCATTTCCAAAGAAGCAATGAATCGACTAGTATTGCATGAGCGGTAATGTTTTTTTGTTTTTAAAAATGACATAGCTGAAAAATGTATAATTATGAGCAAAATTTTCATATTCAGATTGAAATGTCCGTATTGTCCTCAAGAGTCGACAGTTGCCAAAACAAGAATTTTGCGATTTTAAAAAATAAATCACTGTTGTATTTTTCTGACTTGCACATTACTCGCCAGTTTTTGTTGCATTCTGACTATTTTTTCGTAATTTTCTTTTTAAACTGTGTACCATTTTCAAGATTTGCTTATTTTTATATCATAAAGTGAAAATGCTGAAGAAATATTTCGCATTTTTAATACCATGTACAATCTGTTGAAAGTAATATTTTTATTTATTGGAACGTGGAAAAATTTTTTTCAATAATATACCTTTTTCTTTCATCTGTGAGCTCGAACAGATCGCAACTTCAGTTACAAAACATACAACATAACGAGAGAGCAGGAAAAATTTATGGCGCTCACGTTTGATGATATTAATATTTGTTGATTCCAAAAACACGAACTTTGTGAAATTGTGGCGACTTTGGCAACAGTACAACCAACAATGACAACAAATTCACAAGGAAGTGATCGAACTTGTAGTTATTGGCAATGTTTGTGATGAGAAATCTACAAATAAACAAAAATGCAAATTATATTCACAATCATTTGCAAAACATTCTTGCTATGAATGAACACAACAATTCAAGAGCATTATTATAAAGATAAAAATCATATAGATGTCAAATTGGTGTCAAACGGTAATCATTCACGTCAAGTTGGAAAGTTTCAACAGCGATCAAGCCGTCATTAAGTGTTGAAACATCAAAAACCAAAAATTGTTACATTTCAATTGAATAAAGATGTCACAATTATGAATCATATTAAAATTATTACTTACAATAATATCGGGAACACGCTCATGAACTTTTTGGTTGCAGTGAATTGCACGCCGGAATCGATTTGTTCCCAAAACGTCAATCGTCTACATTCGCCTTGATCAACTGCCAACCACGGTGCTCCTTTGATTTGATGCATTATTATATACATGGCCTGTTGTGTTTAAATGTTAATTTTTTGAATTTATTCAAAAAACAACAACAATTTTACTTACAAAATTATGCAATACATTCGTGGCAGTGTAAACGTAGTCGGCCGGCACTGAGATGACCAAAAACAGAAAGATGAACAACAAAAAAACGCTCGAACAATAAGCTGCCCAAGCTCCACGGGTTGACAGCCAAGAACTGTTTGGATTGCTTTCAACATTAGCACTGCCGGCAATCATCAGTGAATTTGTACAAAATATGCTCATCAATCAAAGCAATCAATTTCTCATAGTAAACATAAAAAACACCTCACAAATCAACAGGCCGCCAAATATGAATAACGTAATTGCGCAAAATGGTCAGTACAAGTCAAGAAATAGGTCATGACACTAAAACCATATCTCTGCAATTCATTGAACAAAAGTACAATATAAAACAATGAAATTACTACCATTGGCCAAATGACAATTATTAATTACCAAATTTTTACATATATTACTTGTAGATTTTTTTTTTAAATTCATTTTTATAACAATTTTATATTAATAAAATTTCATAATTTTAAATTATTCTAGCCAATTCAATTCCACTACAACAAAATCAAACACAGCGTACACACAATTGTATTGACATTTAGTCGATGTAAACAAAGTTGTATTAAATATGAATATCAAGTAGTAATTTTTCTGTAGTCGATTGCAATACATTGAAAACATTATTTTGAAATATACTTCATAAAAAATATGCATAAACAAAAGGATTGAATTTTATAAATTGGTCAAATACAAATTTTAAAATTTATAATTCATATTTTTCAAATTATTTGAGCTTGTTCTTTCATGTCATTCATTTTAAAAAATGTCGTCTTAATAAAATCATCATCGCTAGCATGATGATATTTCAATCCTATTGCACTGCGCATATTTTAATTTTTTTTCAGATCTTAATTTAATTTTAAATGCACAATTTATTTTGCTGAAAAAATTGTTAAAAGTAATAAAATAATAACAGGTGAAATGAAATTCGCAGAAATAGTGAAAGTTTAATCAGATATTTTATTTAATTGAGTAATTAAAAAAAAAATATATATGTGAAAGACAACATTAATTATTTCTTTTGTAAAGATCGTAAATTGCAGAAAATTATACCTTTTTTATTATAGTACTACTGTAGATATGCAAAATACTGAAATATGAATAATGATAACGTATAATTTTTTTTAATGCATCAGTAAAAGTTATAATTTTTAAAGCACAATTATTACTTATTGAAAATATCGACTTTAAAAATTGACAGGTAATTTGCACAGGTATTTTTATTATTTAATGTAAAATGGAATTTAGCAATGTGAAATGTAATTTTGACGGTTAAAGTTTTTTTTTATTTGAAGAGATTTACTGTAATTTTAAATATAACTGAAAGTTTTATTTGTTTTTAGAATCAATTTAATTTTTTTTAACCATTTAAAGTACTGAAAGATGTCGTTGGTGAATTACTCATTATTTTACAATGTTTTTTAATATTTTTGTATAATTCTGGCTAAGGTGTATAAACATAGCTGAAGAAAATAAACTTGTTTATTTATTTATATATTTTATGTTATATTAAAGTAGTTTCTTTTTTTCACAAAGATTTTATTTGAATCAGTAGAAAACTTTTATTCATTTATTCTTGAATATATATATATATAAAGCAGTAAAATTACTGAAGTGATTGTATGATGTGACTTTTTTATTCAGTTTCAGTTGTGATTAATTTATTCTTTTAGCATAACATGGCGAAGAATACACTGAACACTTCTTTTCGAAATATTGATGTTGACATGCACAATGAAGAAATTTTTGGTGATGACGCCGACGTGGAAACTGCTTATGTTGGACCAAATGAATCTGCAATAAACAATTTGTTGCATAACAATCGTTTATCTGAAGCCTTACAGGCATGTTTGAAAAATCCTCCTTTTAGAAGCAAAAGTCAGGAATCTAAAGACAAATGCACTCAGCTAGTAATTCGAGTTCTTTGCTCTTTTAAGCAATCAGATGTGCAAAAAGCTGTCAGCAATCTGGATGTAGACCAACTAGACATATTGATGAAATATATTTACAAAGGGTTTGAATTTGGCCAAGATGGAAGTTCGCCAGCACTATTGTTTTGGCATAAAATTGTTTTTGCAAAAGCAGGTGACGGCGCGATTATGCGAGTAATCACCGATAGGGAAAAACTTTAATTTTTTCTGTTCTTCATTCATATTGTTGCATTGATCATTGTGATTTTTCTGTTTTTCATCTTGTATTTCTTTATTTGAAATCTTAAAATTCAGGAACAATTTTCGCAAACAGTGATAGCGTAAATACTTAAAATCTATTATTGCTTCAATAATCGGTGTAATAAATTAGTGTTTCTGAAACAATTCAAGTTTGTTGGTTTTTTAGCAGGGAATGTTGTAAATTTTCGATTAAATTACTAAAACTTTTAGCTCAAATAGCATCATCATTCCATCTCCATCAACTTTGTAATATTTAAAAGAGCAAAACGATCATATTAATGAAACATGAAGTAAGGTATTACTGTAATTATGGTTCTGTTTTATAAACCTTGCGAACTATTTTAATGCGTGAATACTGTATTTTATGTGGAAAGTAATTTTAGTAAAAATTCTTTTAATTTGTTTTTTCTTGTATAAATATATATTGGATGAATATAAAACTTATGGTTAAATAATTTTCATCATTTATGTAATTTTATAGATGTAGAAAAATATTTATACGTTTGAAAAATTTGTCACTATTTTTTATAATATTAAATCGATATTTTATAAAATTGAATTTTTTCCATCTTTGCTTGAACTTTGTTTTAAAAAGCTTTTGCTTAGTAAGTTGTGTGCATGTTATTTTGAAAAATTAAACACATTTGCTGCTTTGAACTTTTAGTGATTAGACAACGCTCGTTTTGCAGATTGTTTCATAAGATTAATTTGTTTTGTTGATGTAGTTTAGGCTGTTTCAGCATTACCAGTGTTTGGAGCAGAAAGCACCATGGTAAGCATTTTATGCAGTGTATTGTGTTGGAAATAGTTAATCAGAATTTTTCATATTTTTATAAGCTAGGATTAAATTTATCCTTATATCTAACAATAGATTGTTATTCTAATAATAATTAGCGTGATATTTTAGTTTGATTTGACAGCCTTATTTCCGCAAGAAATTCGTCCGTATAATACACGTTATCGTTGTTTTTCTGTGGCGATGTGTCCCTCTACTATATCAATAGAGCGAACCCGTAATATAGATTATGGAGGAAAAGGTACGGCATTTTATGTCTTGAAGAATTTAAAATGTATAATTTTAGTTTTATTACCGCACAGTGCATTGGATTGGCTAAGTAAGTAGTGAAAACTTTCAACTTTTGAATTGTGCGAATTTCTAATTTTAAAAAATTACTTTTCATACGGTTAGATGTATTGTATTTTTTGAGAAATTTTAATGTTTTACAGCACGACTACACATTTCATATCCTATGTTATTCAAAATTACTAACACTAACAAAGAGGTGAAGCGTAGCACACATTGTGGTGTTTTGGAATTTCACCAGGAAGAAGGAAAATGTTACATTCCACATTGGGTATTTTTCTTTATGCATACAATGTTTTATTTGTAATTTTTATCATTTATCTTTTCAGATGATGCGCAATCTATTGTTATGCGAAGGTGACATGATCCAAATAGAATCGGTAGATCTGCCCGTTGGTTCATACGTAAAGTTGAAGCCTCAGGATTCTAGATTTGTTGGTTTGGCAAATCCAAGCGTTCTGTAAGTGTGAGTTTCATTTTTACTGCACATATTTTTGTATGTTTGGTAATTTTAGCTTGGAATTGAAACTTCGAAATTATGCCTGTTTGACAAAAGGCGACATGATAGCGATCGAGTATAATGACAAAGTAAGATTTTATTTTTTAAAAATGAAAAAAATAAGGAAAAATGGTTTTAACATGATTTTCATTATAATCAGGTAATGGAATTTTTGGTACAAGAGCTTCGTCCAAGTGATGCTGTTTCTATAATTGAATGTGACATTAATGTTCGTCTGTCAGCTAAATTGACGTGTTTTACAGATGGATACTTGGAAATTAATTTTAGGTGGATTTCGATGTTCCAGAAGATCAGCCAAAATCGACTCCTACTTCAGCAGCACTTTGTTTACCGGCAAGTTTTAATTTTATCGTTTTTTATAATTATAAAATATTTACAGTTAAAATTTAGGCTCCGTCTTTGCCTCAGGTGGAAAATTCAACAGTATGTTTTTGTTGAAAATGTTTTATTTTTTATTAATGTTGAATAAAATTGTTTTTTTTTTTTCAGTCTTTCCCTGGTAAAGCTTTTCGTTTGGACGGTAAAGAAAGGCCACATAAGCAGTCACGGTTCAGTTTGACAACGGATGCTGACGTTACGACCGTTTCTGAGTTGTCTAATTTTTGCATAATTACATTTTTTTTTTGATTTTGTTTCATTTTATTTATTTAGATATGATGCAGATTACAATTTCGATTACAACAAACTTCGATTTTATCGGCCTTCAGCTGAGGTTCATTTTTCTTTTATAATTTTTTTCTTATTTTTTTTCTTGATTATGTGAAATAATTTAAGCAGAAAGATAAAAGAGATGGGATGACAAGTGGAGGAAGAGTTTTCAAAGGAGATGGTCATAGTTTGAAGTGAATTTTCAAATAATTGCATTCATATATGCATAAATGTATTATTATTACTTCAAAAAGTTTATTAGTAAACGACAACATATTTTGTAATTGTTCGAACAAATAAAATTTTTTATATTTTAAATTTAAAAAGAAAAAGGAATCTATATATTATTATTATTATTATTTGATTTTTTTCACAATTTGAATTCAAATTTTATGAAAATGTTGCTGTGAATTAAACCGCCAACTTAGTGCTTATAAAAACTTTATAGCCTGAGAATAAAATTACTTTTTAGATTTAATATTTCAATTGAATCCAAAAATTAGTTATAATCTTGTTTTTTCTTGTATGAAATTTTTTTTGTAAAAATTTATTTCAAGTTATTTTGTGAAATTTTATATCTTTATTGTCAAGAAAAGTGCATGAAAAAAAACCGATTAAACATTGATTTGGCGTTGAAACTTATCTGGAAACATCTATGCTGGGTCATGTTTTACATTTTGTATAAATTTAGTGTGAACATTCATAATTACAGATCATCAAAAATTATTAGAGAAAAATAAGCTTCTCTTGAAGGAATTAACAAATAAAAATTAATAAAGTTATGAAATTCCTAATCAAAGTGAAAGATAATAATTTTCACTTTGTAATTAAAATTAATTTTAATAACTTTAAGTTAATAATAATTCGTAATTAATTCATTGTTTATCAACATGACACGAATAATTTGACAACATTCCATTAGCACATTGCAGCTTCTAATAAAATTTTTATCTGAACAATGACAATGATAGTTGCATGAAAAATTACCAAACAAAAAATTGGGAAATGGTAAAATTACATCAATAAAATATTATTGTTGCACATAAAATTCTGAAAGTAGTCGAGAAAAGTAATATTAATTACATAACATAATAAAAGAAAAGAAAAGGATTTAATGGCAATATATAAAAATCACAACCAAAAAAACTGCATCATTTTAAGAATATTTGAAATTTATGAATATGTAATTTCATCACGAAGTTTTCCGATGAAATCATTCAACTTATCAGGAACGTCAACACCGAAATCTTCAATAACGTTGCACAGACACTCAGCGTCGACTAATAGCTGCTTTCGACCGTTGATTGCAAACTTTGGAACTTGTTGAATTGTTCGCACAAATCGAATCATAATTTCACCAAAAATCCATTCCAACCAAAGTCGAGCCTCAGATTCTGGATCAAAAATTTGCACCTCTCGCATGTTGTCAAATTTTCCCATTTGCCATTTCAACGACAAAGCCATTTCAGAGCCAACATCTGAATTAAGCAACGGCTCCAACTTGTTGGCAAGCGTCATCAAATATTGACCCAGGGCGGTCACATATTCTTGAGGTACTATGCTGTAATTTGGTAAATCGAATGTCTTCTCCTCCATCCAAACGGGCAACTTTGGAACAGGATCCAAAATCCGGTCGACCGGTTCCAAAAGCTTCACACAAGCAATATGCAAAGCTCGATTGGTCAACTGTCGCAAACGATGTTCATATTCGGGCAAAAGTTGAGCTAACAACACTGGCTCGACAATGCTGTTGCTCATCAGCTTTTTGCTCTCGTCCAAGAAATGACCACTTTCTTCAATCACCAGTTCATAAAGCGATGATTTATCCTGCTCATCGTCAGTGTCGTCAGTGGTCATCCGTTGCCAGTCTGCTTTCAACGTATCTTCCAATTTGAATGTCAGATGCCAAAGTTTTCCACAAAAGCTGACCAATTTCAGCCAAATGTCGAAATGCTTGTTCGTCTTGTTGTCAAGCTGATCAAAAAGCTGATCAACTCTAGCCATGTAATTCAGCAGAGCCGGTTCAATTGAACGCAACAACAACGGCAAGGAGAACTTGCCAAGCAATATGCGGCTTCTTTCTGAAGCTTCGTTGAGCAACGTGAACATCACTGCCGCTGAAGCGGTCCAGGCGGTGCGTTCAAATTCAAATTTGTTCACCTCGAACAGCAAATAGCTCGTCTCATCCTGCTTGTAGCGAATCAGCAGAGGTACAAATTCAGCCAATAGCTTCTTGCCCAATTGTAACTTGGTCTCCTGTTTGGCGTCGCCGAAATACAAGCTCACAGAATTTGCCGTCTGCTCAAGCATGCTTTTCAAATTTAGCAACGATTTCGTCGGCTGTGCATTGTCGTTGAAGTGATAATTTTGCAGCAGACTTTCCAACGACGGTTGAAGAATTTGAAAAGATTCAGAAAGAGCGGCGCAGATCAGATCATCCGCATTGGACAACACCGGCGGACCAACCAGACGAGAATTGTCCTGCCAAGCGTTGACCAACAAGTCCAGAAGACGTTTCAACAAGTCTGTAATGTCAATTTCACTCCAAGAAATTGATGACCATATTTTTCCAAAATCACGCTTGATGTAGCTGAAAAAAATCGACTCGAAATCTTTGTCACGACCGAGCGATTTGAAAATGCCGGCATAATCATGGCATGATTCAACAGCACGCTGGTGAAAAGCTGCAATCACGCTTGGCGTGATCGCCGAAATTAGCTGATCTTTCAAATTATCCAAATAGCTTTGTCGCTTCTGATCCTGGTCATCTACTGCACTACGACTGACAAACTGATGCATTTTCAAAACGTGATCAGTCATGCTGGCCAACTGTCCGGCGCTGAAAATGCCGTCCACTTCTTCAACCAACGTCCGCCATTCTTCTTCGTCATCGAAACGCTTTTGCAGCACAGTCAACTGCACCTTTTCCCGGTGCAGGGCCAACAATTCTTCCAGTATGTGCGCATTCTTGTCGTTGCACTCCTGCACCTCTTTTCCACAATCCCAGATTTTCCCTTGAATCCGCGAAGCTTCGGTTTTCAAATTTTCCAACTTTGCCGCCAAATGGCTAGCCGCTTCCTTCGACTTGGAGGCAACTGTTTGCTGAAATGACAAATTCAACATCCGTTCAACTTGTTCCAGACGAGCCAACAGCTCAACAGCGTTGGCAATTTTATTCGACATTGGCATGTTCACCGACGGTCGAAGAGCATCGTTCAAAAATTGCAATCGATCCTTCACGACCGCATCCAATACACTCCAATCGCAACTGTCCATAATTTTGCTGCACAAGAACAATTGTGAAAATTTTCTCTGCAAAATTGAAACTGCTTGCTGGCGTGACTAACTAACTAACTAACTTTTTATTTTATTTTCTTTTTTTGATTATGCAACTGAAACAAAAAAAGCTGAGCATTTAATTCAAAAAAGCAACTGAAGTACAAAACGAACATGATAAAAAAATTTCTCAACAATATTTTTTTAAAAAAAATCTCCAAATTTCACAATTTAAAGAATATTAATTAATAACAGCGAATTGAGTGATGAAAATTATTAACAATTTCATTTTTCATGCAAATCTCTCTTTACGACTAGTAATTAAGAACACACTTCTCTTTTTTGTAGCTTGAAAAAATACTGAAATTGCTAATAAACATTTTTCTATAACATTGGTAATAAATACTTTTTACATAACGCAAAACAAGCTTATCTAGCAAATAAAATGCGCATTTATCAGCTATCATTCAGATAATATATACTGTATATGTAAAAGAAATCAAGTTCAATTTTGTGAAAAATTTATTAAATAAAATATATTCAAAAAATGCATAAATATATACTATTTTTACAAAACATATCTGATAATATTTTTTAATACAACAAATATTTAAAAAACAAAAGAAGTTGCAATATAGTCATGTTGCTTCAAAGACTTTTAGGTTTGAATTATTCTTGTTGTAAATTTCAACTAGATCAGATCTTAAACTTCTCCACGAGTTCGGCGGGAGATTCAAACTGAAAGTAGCTCGTCTTCTTCAAGCCAGCTAATGCTCTAAGCACCATAAGCAAACACGGCAATATTTATGGGCTTTTATTTAACAAATAAAACCAGTAAAAAACGACAACGACAAACAAACAGTTCATATAGCACCTTCACATCGCTCTCTTTTTCTTTCATCGATTACCGCGACTACTGCTTTTCCTCAAATTTAGGCTCCTTTTTATAAAGCTCAAGAGAATCAGTCGCACGGTATGGACTGGTCGTAATTCCATTTCTATTGTATTACTGCCAACTATTGAAGGCGTGGCTACTTTGGTACTTTGGTCCCAACTTCATGCTTCTCATAAGCCCGTTCTCATTCGCTTATCAGATTAGTTTGGCAGAAATTAGGACATCCTCACGCTTATTGCATTATTTCCTGTTCTTTTAACATACGGTCTGGTCTTAACATGCTGAATAGCTAGTCGAACAAGTGGGATAAACTTGGCACGCCCATGCGTTTGACGTTCCAAGGGCTAGCTGCAACGCAAAATTGATAACAGTCGCTTCCCCCTCCCCCGCGATGGACTCCGTCCATCCCTAGATCTTCGCCCGCTCCAACAACACCAGTGACCGACTCAGGCGGGTGAACAATCCCTTTGGCCTTCGCCATCACTCCTTATAAGGACTTTCAGGATCCTCCTGATTTTCCACCGGTTGCATGGAATCCCTTTTTCCGTGACGAGGACCAGATCGTCTATCTCCGGCTAGTGATTCATCATCTTCCCTTTGCCACGGCTGGTAAAAGCGACTCATCGGTCCATTGTTTCCATAGCTAGCTTGTCAACAGAAGTTTGTAGAGCAGGTGTCTTCTTAATTGCCGTAGGCCAATTAAATTCGGTGTTTCCTTTTCAGATAGAAGGGGCTCCGTCTTGTGGTTTGCAGATGATGCAAGATCAAATGCATCTTTTTACATCCTGGAGTCCTCAGATCACTCAAAATCATCTTCGCAAAGCCGCGAATGTTTGCCTCACTCCAACATTTAACTCGGACTCGTGCATTCTTCTGACAGTGAATTCCACGATTAGTCCGTCGCGCGGAAACAGCAGGGGGATGTATTCGTTTTGTCTACTGGATTTTGGCTCCCTGTTTCTGATTGACTGCTCACTGATAGACTGTACTGCGATGAACGGTAACTGGCAATTTCATTATCTCTTCAGCTTTGATTTATGATTGGATGATGGTTGTTCATCAAATTTTGACCTCATATGGGTGCTCTGACACTGACTAACCTTACAATTATGATTTTTTTATTTTTAGAAACGAAGCTTTTCTGAGGCAGGCTTTTGGTGTTCAACTGTGAAAAACGAATATTTTCAAATTAAATTATTTAAGCTTCCTTCGTGTTTGAACTTCTTTATATTTGCTCGGTTTTTACGTGTCAAAAGGTGTGTTTTCAAGCCTAAAACGAACAAAGATGATTATTTCATGTCATAGGGCAAATTATAGTGATATTTTACATTAATTTCTTGTTAAAGTGTTGGGTTAATGAGATGTTTCACAGTTTTATATTTTTCTGATTACAGATTACTGATATATTATTACTTCAAATATTAAATTGCTTTTATAATTTTATTTCTTTAAATTTACGCCAATCAACAAACAATATTTTACACAGAAACTTTGCTGCTATTCGTTATATGTGCTTCAGAACTAGACATATATGTAATATATAACGTCTTATTTCACAACAACAAACAAATGTAAACTATATTACAATGTATGCAACGTAAAAAACAATAACAACGTGTAAATATAAAAAACGTAACAATAAATCTACAGTTTCATTTCTAAATTTGATGAGATTGTTCCACGGCAGTCGACTGATTTCAAAATTGGGAAAATATGGCTGGCATGTGATACAACAATAATGATGTGCTATTATGTTAAGCCAGTTAGTTTCCTTTTCATTTGCGCACATCCATTATTTATCATTATGATTTGTACGTTTGAGCGTGTAGCACCTTCCTTTGTATATCAATTTTTGTTGGTTTCGTTGGGTGGATACAAACTGAATTTCATTATCGTCATCACAATCACCGAAATCTCCATCACTGAAAAAGAACTCTCAAAGCAACGGCAGTTTAAAATCGTTTTGTGGAAGAATTCTGAGGACTTTCAACAATCCAAAAATGCTTCAACTGTTTTGTAAACCGGTATTGTTGGTTTGGGTGTTCTTTTTCAGTGATGGAGACAAATAATTTTGTTCGCACGCAGTAATGATCTTTCGCTCAGGGTTCATCTTCTTGACTTCCTCTTGGAAGAGAGCAATCTTCAATCGTGGACAGCCACTCTCAGCCATTCGGGCCCATGCCACCACAACTGATTCTCGATGAGTCGTCTCAGGGTGCAACCTCGTCTGCCGCATTGTCCGCCGTGGAGACGTTCTTCCACTGACTCGGCTCGGTGAGAGTGGTGATCCCTTGGATGCAGCTTACCACAAATGACTTCCATCTCCGAGGATATTCTTTTATCCAGCTCAGGGCGATCGAGCTGTCACTCCAACAGATCTGTCTACCGGTGAGGAACTTCAGTTCTTCTTCACCATTCGCCTTCAAGCGAGCTGCAATGGAATAATCCAAACAAAGCAGACCCAGTCGCATGATTTGCGCCAGGCAGGTCTATGCAAGGATGAATCGGACTTCCGGTATTCCCTCGGGTGTCTGCGTCAACAAATACGCTACGGCGCCATACGCTGCTTCAGCAGCGTCGCGTAAAACATGCGGCTCAGACTGGCAGAATTGGTCCCGTAGGTCGCTCTGATGGTGAACGGTACGAAGCATCCGAAGGGTTGGAACACTCGGGCGGCTAAGTTCACCAATTGCTGTTTTGCGTCGTGCCGTTCTGGATATATCTCTGATGGAAAAATGAACGTCATAGTGTCACTCTGGCTGTTCCAATGAAGGCCGAGTGTCTTCGACAGTCGACTTGGCTAACTGAAAATACTGCTTCAAGTGGCAGGTTGGCTAGCGTTGATGCTGATGCCAGTTGCTGGCCCATTTCTTCATTATGAACTCGTCGTGTTCAATCCCGTCGCAGCTGATCGCGAGGTCACTGACGTACATTTCTGACAAAACCTTGTCTTTTCGAGGTCTGTGTGTATCCAGGATCGAACCGACGAAAGCGGAGGAGGATCGCTACCAAGTCAGGTTGTAGCTTCGGTCCAGGGTCGAGGCAGCGGTTATGAGATTTCAGCAGGGCCATAAAATACCACACTTCGTGCGTGATGAGACACGCAAGTAATCGCCTTTTGCAAGAAGCACCATTCATACAAGACGTGATCCGGAATCACATCGGCGTATTCTCGCTCCTTCTCAGGATCCCGCGCAAGCCAGTATTTCAAGGATCTGAGTCATTTCCTCCCGTTGATTGGAAGTGGGGCGGCATCCGACTTCCCCTACCAGCCGACGAAATATCGATGCCCATCGAAACTGACCGATTTTTGAAATCAGATCAACGCTGGATCTGCCTTGGCTTGTTCCGTCGGTGGAAGAATTCCGAGAGCTTCAACAATCCGGAAATGCTTCAACAGTTTACTGAGGTTGTCTTCAGCAGGGGCAATCAAGGTGGTCACCTCCCGTCGGATGGATGCCTCACCGTTGGTCATCAAATGATCCAACGGAAGATGGTCTCGACCGAAACAGCATTGTTCTGACAGCCTCTTTCCACCCGCCAGCCCAGCACTTGCAAGTACGTTTGAAGTCCGATGTGGACGTGGATCTGTGCCAGGCCGGGCGGCATCTGTGACAGTGGAGCTTCGTCTTTGAAAAACCCATGCGTCAGGGTTGTGATAAAGTCATCGCAGATGCTCTGCAGGCTAAGGACCGTCAACTCAATTCCTCCTTTCGGCGGCTCAGCAACGTCATGGTGGACAGAAGTCTGCGATTACAGAAGACATATTCATTGCCCGATTCTAGGTGCACGGTCGCGGTCGTGAAGCGCATCTCGAGCTTGCATGTGTTGCAGTCTGGCTCTCGCTGAGACCTCTTCGACAGCTCTGGCTCCGGTGACAGTCCTTTATCCTGGCCTGCTCTAACAAGAAGGCCAAAAATGTTTCAGATGTCATCTCATCGTCCTCATTTTCCCCAATATCGGTATTCCACGCCGTCCGGTAGTCGGTGGAATTGATTCTTCAGCGTCTGGAACACCTCCAGGTAGTTTTCAACGCAGATCGTCACGCCGCCTTTAACAACCTTCATTGCTGGACCTGACAAACAGGATTTTAGGTGGATGAGCTTCGTGATGTCAGTAAGGTCCTCATGTCGGTGAATAGTCGCCTCGAATTGATCCCAGAAGAATTTAAACAGCAAAATGCTGCCATCGAACTTCGGCAGGAGCAAACGGCGGTTTTCTGGCTCTACTGGAGACGCCAACTGTTCTTCCGGCCCATGTTTCACCGCTGACTCCTCGCTCGCATCTTTCTCCTCCAAGAAAGCCACGGTGATGATGCCCGCAGTGAGTACCTCTTTTTCTAAAGTCGCTTTTATTTATATTGCCTTTACAACACAGCAGCGCACACCCACACACGCAACCACAGGTCCACTTCCCTCATTATTGACAACCGGTGGACGGTCACTACCTAATATCTCGCCTCCGGGTCGTGGCGTGGGCTCCGCGTGGCACCCTCAGTTGGCTGCGAATACTCAGCTCATCCCGGGGGGGGGGCAGCTCTAATCTCGGCGCGCCCCCCTTCGTTTCCTAGCCGGCGAGATAGTACGAAGTCTGCCTGACCTGGCAGCAGCCGTGGTCTTCTGATTAGGCATCGTGCCACATCCACCCGTGAGATAATCAGTATGGCGTATCTGGGTATCGTGAGGATTACATATAAAAGTAGTTATTTAGCGCATAACATTGGCTCAGTGTTGGTTAAATATAGTATATACATGCAGCTGCCCCGTCTTCTGTAGTCCGTTGGCCGCAGCACGGAATTTTTAACAATCCATTCTGCTAGTCTTGCCATTAAACTAAAAAAGTTTGCTAAATCATAAGATACAAGCGTAAAATGTAAAAATGCAAAAAATAAACCTTACATTTCAACCTTCAGTGCCAAAATTTCTGTTTCATTTTCTTTCTCATTCAATTTTATTTATTCAGCAATGTTAATATAGCTTAAATTCAAATATTAAACATGTAACTTTACCAAGCTTATGGCACACCCGCAACGAACAAGAAAAAATCCTTCGAGATTGACGAATGAACGCGTGGATGAGAAATTACAGTATGTTGTTTCTGATAACCAAGTGTTATTTAAGTCCCTATCTAGTAAATAATGCATTTGCCTTGTTGAGCTATGCAAGGAGTCTGAAAAGCAGATTTGATTCTGGTTTCTAATAATTGAGACTGTTCTTAATTATTTTCCTTGCGCTCCGCACTGTCCCAGCACCTGTGAACATTCCCAGAATCCCATTAGCTGATATTTTATTAAGTAATAACTTCTGGTTGTGATTGGCTGCAATATTTAACGTTTCATTGGTAAAAGTAATTCCATTATTTAATTTTCATAATATTAAGTGTTGTTGCGAACGCAATGACGCGCAACTCGATCCTCAATTTTAGTGGACTGTATTTTTGATGCCCTCAGGTACGATTCTAACTGTTCGCACGCGATTGTCTTCCTTGCACAATCAAACGTGAATCAACAAACCTCAGTTGATTGTTCACACCGTTTATTCAATGCAAACTCAAACAGGTGGACAAAAACATCGAAACCAGGATCATAACACAATAGACTAACCACAAGCACAAAACCACCTGACACGTCACGTCACCAGTGACCAACACACACTTCTCCATTACCGTCTTCAAGATAATCAGGTACTGATGTACTGTACCTCTGTTCACAACAAGTATATTTCTTGATAATTTGATTTGATTTTTTTTATCAATATTACTCTTTTATCAAGTTTTATTATTTATAATAACTGTGTATATGTATATCAAAATGTAATAGACAGTAACGTGTTCAATATTGATCATTTACATGTAGAATGGTTCAGAGAAGCCACTTTTGACTACTGGCATTGCTTTCACACTCTATAACTAAATATTGAATTTTGTTGACCATCTTTCGCCACTAAACATAACTGTACACCAACGTTTTCAATTTAATTATGTTTGCGCAACACCTTTCGAACTTTCTGACGCCCATGAACTGGAATAATTACTGTTTCTTCCTAGCAAACAACCTTCATGAAGTAGCATTTCAAGCTAGCTGTCGTTGACCAATCCCTCCTCAATGCGCCAAATCAGGGTCTTTTGCTTTTCACTACAGTTTTATTTTTATTTCACATCAATTTCATTAAAAACAACATTACTTTCAGCTTAAATAAAGCGTAGCAAATGATAATCAAAAAATAACTAAAAGTAGTAACAAAACAACTGCTCATGAAGTTTAAGAAATTATTAATTTAGCTGATTGCGTAAACGCTCAATGTTTCTAGCAATTTTGTTGACGCTCTGGATGCCACAGCAACTGCTACAGCGCTTGAAAAATTTAGTTTGTTCAAAGCTAAAAAAAATTATACAATTAAAAAAAATACAGATTTCAAAAAGAATAACTCAAAAGTACAAACCTCGCAAAACTTGAATATGCGTTGTTAAAATGAACAGTTCGATCAGCAACAAAACGGAATTATTTTCTTCCTCATCCCAGACGACCATTACAAAAAGCAGCAAATAACCATAGTATGCAATTGGATAACAATTCATTTGCCTTTGGATTGTCATTTCACAATGCAATTTAAGAACTATCATCAAAAAAACTGTTACCAAAAAACCAACAATCATTCCTGTTCCAAAGAGAAATTCATAAAATTAGTTTCCAACAACTGAATTTCAAAAACTTTTCTTTTTATTACCCGCTGCTGCAATCAGTAGACAGCAGTAAAACTGAAATTCAATTTCATAAATATCCGCGTTGTTGGCGGAAGATTTTCTAATACAAATCCATAAATAATATGCTTTGCATAACATGAACAGCACAACCTGTCTTGATGTATACTAAAATTTAAAATAAAAAAAATAAAAAAACAAACAATCCATTTATTTTTATGAAACTTAACCATTGTCTGCATGTTGAAAAGCATATGCCGATATGCAGGTAGACGTTGTAAAAAAAGATCCAGTAAAACAAACGCTTGTTCATATTCCACATAACTGTCTGCTACTTGGCCACAGTGTTTCTGTAAATATAATTCACGTAAAAATGTATTTTTCTTTAATAATCTTCAACACTGACGCAATGAGCAAGCTTCAGTACAGTTGCGCTGTACTTATGAAACAGTTCTTCCACAGAATCTCCACATTGGACACAAATTAAACTTTGAATCATTCTTGCTACGGAATCACCACAAAATTGCACGCTTGACAATACAATCAGCTCCAGTTACGTGTTTTAAATACTAATAATTATTTATCTTACTGTATAATTAAAAAACGCCTAAAATGAGCTTCAATCATACAAAAAGAACATAAAAAGTTCAAAGCGTATAAAACGCATAAAACATGAGCAAATCAACAGCAACAATAGGAACGAGCGGCCTTTTAAAGATCATAATGATTAAAAAGTCATAACAAAATTCTTTCTTCCAAATTTTTATTTCATTTTCCAGTTGCAAAGCATTAAAGTAACAAGATAAATCAGCCCCAACTGGAATCCGTGGGGTCGGCGCCGCCCCAATTTGCCATGCCACTACCTTGGCCAGCTCCGCCCCAATCATCCGAACCAGAAGGCCAGTTAGAATTGTTGGACACTCCAAAATCTCCCAATGCAGATAAACCACCTGCTGGTTTCGCTGACCACTAAAAAAATAAACAGTAATGTATTGTTAAGTCAACTTGAGTTTCCAATTAAAATCATTACCTCAGAAACATTATTTTTTCCAACTTCTGGTTGATTCCAGTGCTCTTCCACTGGTTCCAAACCTTTCATCTTGTCTAGCTGTTCTTCTTTTTCAACCTAAAACTTGACAAATTTTCAAATTTCAGTTATACTGCCAAACATAATTGTACCTCTTCTGGATCTCTGAAAAAATATAAATCAACCATAACGGGTTGACCTTCATGGCAAAAGCCCAATTCTCGAGTACTCGTTTCATCTCGAACAAGCAACACTTCCCTAGCCAGCATCCACCATAAAAGACCTATTGATTTTGCTCCCTAAAATTCACCATTTT
This sequence comes from Trichinella papuae, assembly GCA_001447755.1. Lineage (NCBI taxonomy): Eukaryota > Metazoa > Nematoda > Enoplea > Trichinellida > Trichinellidae > Trichinella > Trichinella papuae. Next base: position 463,455 of record JYDO01000005.1, read on the forward strand.
GACATTCTAAATATGATACTACCACATAATCATACTTTATTGTTACACGGAATTGCAATGTCAACAAATTTCATAGGAGAATCAGTATCACAAAATGCGATAACTGGAATGTTGACATAACTAGCTTCTGTAATAGCTTGATGATCTATGCGTGGATCACAAACGACCAACAAAAGAGGCTCTCTGAATGCCTTCTGTATTTGATTAGTAAAAGTTCCTAAAATTAAAATACGTGATTTCTACATATTATATAAAACCACATAAACCACTTGAAAAAGCAAAATATCAAACAATTAACCCTACTCTAGCCATCACCTTACTCTATTAGTTTACCGGCTAGTTAAAAGTTTTACCATAAAAAATATATATTTACTTTAAAATTATATCCTTGAGCTCTAGAACAGTACACATTATTCCAAAAACATACCTGGTGTAAATCTACCAGCAATAGGTGTGGCACCAATGTGAGAAGCAAACTTCAAAACAGCTCTTTGCCCTTGTGGCCTGGATGATATTACACACACTTCTGCTGGATTTTTCACAGCTGCGATGGCACGAGCAGCTAACAAAATTTTATTCCATGTTTTCTTTAAATTAATGATGTGGACGCCTATAATAAATAAATTGTATAAAATTCATATTAAGAAAAAGAAGTTTAATCATCAACCCATAGAAAAACGAATTTCACATAAAAATCAATATTTTTCAAAAATTCATCCACACAGATTACTTCTTTAGCACGTTCATTATATTAAAATTACATTTACATAACTTAAAAATTATGATTATGCTAAAATTATGTTTGATTATGCTTCTATATAATAACCTGAGTTTCAGCACAAATTTGAAAAAAAAGCAATAAACTCAGTTACAAATCTAACGTCAGCCTACAAACGCAACATATAAATTGCATATAATTTCGAAAACTACAAACAATTTTATAAAATATTAAACAACATAAAGCAACATATTTTTCTGTACCATCACTGCGTCGCTTCCAAACATATTGCTCCATCTGAAAGTCAACGTTCCTTGAACCAATATGTGTTTCGGCAGCGAGGAAAAGTCTAGCGTCATCTTTCCGCAGTTGAAAATAATCAGACATAATTATTGAAGCAACGCCTCTATCACCTAAGATAGATATGTAAAGCAAAACAGTTGAAGCTGCAAATACTTTTAACAATTTCTTATATTCGTTGGAAGGTCAGTTAGTAATGACTGTAATATAATGCAGGTATAATTTAACATAATATATCGTACGTATGAAACAAAATTATTATTTGTACTATAATACCAAAATATTAAGTTGTCGTTTCTTTTAAATTGTTTTTAAACAAGATGTTTGGATCATTACTATTAAATTTTATAGATTTTTATAAATTTTTAGAAAACTGAATTTATACAGATCCTCGATTAATGGACTGCATTTCTTTGCATGCTGTTCAAATCGACTACTTCAGTTACTATAAACTGGATGAAAATTTGCAACTAGTATTATGAAGATCACAAAATCGGTGGAGAGAAGCTTTATTCTCGATCACAAAAAAGAAAACCAAAGAAATACAGTACGACATTATTCATTACCGTAAACCAAGTTCAGACGCCAATTTGCTGCCATTTTATACAAAACAGGAGTTTGCTTTTCTGATCTGTTTAGAATTCATTTTCATATTATAAAATTTTAACTGAGAATAAACTACATAAAAATAAAATAATCACATACACGTGTTGTTGCTAGTTTTTCACTTTGTTTCAAAAAATGAATTATCTTAATTTTTTACCCTATATATAAAGTAGATGCGATAGCAAGTAAATTGAGTTGGCAAGTGTTAAATTTCTGAAGTTGTTAAAAATTTTATTTTAAACTAAGAAAACACGCAATTATCTTTTTCCACTCATTTTACACATAAATGTAATAAATAAAACATATTAAAAGTGTGATATAATTTAATTTAATTTATGCGCAGTTTATTTTATTTATGTTTAAAGAAAAAATCTTAAAATGAAAATTGTACTTTTTTTAAATTGTACAATAGCCTTCTGATTATTGTAATTGACTGCACTATAGCAGTTCATAATTAATATTAAATTAATTAATAAGTAAATAAACAAATAAATAAATAAAATGTGGATAAAGCTTAAATTTAAAATTAGACACCATTGATGTGCCATGTTGATGTTGTGATACTTGAAATTCTTTTATAATGTACACATAAGAATAAATTACAACATACATTACTGTATTTTCCATTCGCTAGGTTGTAATTCATCTTGATTATTTCTAATTACTGTCTTGTTGTTTCTTAGGAGGATTCTCTTGTGCCTTTGTGCGTCGAATCATGAAAGTTGAAGAATATTTGCAGTCAGCAAAAGAGGAGGCTAAACCTTCGACTATAAAAATTTGGGCTACAATGGAAAAGTTTTACACGAAGAAGTTGTGGCATCAGTTGTCTGTCTGCGTGCGAGATGCTACGTTAAATAAAGAATTTGTGTCCGAGATTACATTGGTGAAATTTTATGAAAATTTCGTTCGGCATTTTGAAGACAAAGTAAAGCCGCTGATTTTGGCTAATATCATCGTTCAGTTGGCATACACGGAAAACGACCGCGAGGTGTCGTTGGAATTGGTGAAAAAAGTTCGAAATGTGGTGAAATCTGATGAGAAAGCCGTAATTATTTGTATTTCCGGCTGCATATATTTGAAATGTTTTATTCGTGACAGTGATGGATCATTGTCTGATCAGAATGGTATTCTGCAGTTGATGAAAGAAGCGGAAGATCTTCTAAAAAATATTGATGGAGTTTGTGAAGCACATAACGAATTCTTTTTTGTGACTTCTGTTTATTATCATTTTATAAAGGATCACACCAATTTCTACGTGAGCGGTTTACGTTATCTAGGCAGTATGAATTACAAATTTTTGCGGAAGCAACAGCGACCTTTGTTAGCGTATCAGCTTGGCGTTTCTGCGTTACTTAGTAAGCAGGTTTACATGTTCGGAGAATTGGCAACGCACAGAATTTTGAGAACTTTAAAAGGCACCGATAAGGAATGGATGCTGGACGTTATCCGCGCTTTTGATCGAGGTGATCGTGCTGCGTTTGAAAATCTTCGTCCGCGATGGTCCAAAGAAGCTATGCTGAACGCCAGAAGTAACTTTTTAGAAGAAAAAATGCATCTCATGAGTTTGCTATCTGCAGCTCAAGTATGCGCATCCAAACGTCGCCCACTGCAGATGACTGAAATTAGTAAACGTGAAAATATCCCGATGGCAGATGTTGATATCCTTTTGGTGAAAGCTATGTCAATGAAACTTATCAGTGGTAACATCGATCAGGTGGAAGGCTGTGTGCACATATCATGGGTGGTTCCAAAAGTACTTAACAAACAAGAAATTGTCGAAATGGCTGATGATTTTATTGGTTGGTACGGCAAAATGCATAAACTTTTGAAATCCGTAGAGCAAACTGCAGATGGTATTCTTTGTGCATGATTTTTTTATGCGTCTCTCATCTTTTGATATATTATTAATTAAACATGCCAGTTTTGTTATGCTTTATCGGAATTTTCTGTTTCTGCATTAAGGTTTTAAATAAATTAATCCAATACTGACGGAAATTTGTATTTATAATAGTAGCTGTTTGACATTTTCTGAGGCATCCACTGCGTAGTATGTTACTCTTTGGATCCTCGATCTGATGAGAGAAAAGATACATGCTAAATGTCAAAGCGGATGTATTAATTGTAGTCTAGCATTCATTAAGATTTATTATGATGAAATGCTTCATATAGAATGAATGTTTTACTCGACGAAAATATGGTTTACATGCGGTAATCGATTTGACACATTTGTTTACTAATGAAATAAATATAGAAAATGTAATAAATTTGTGTTAAAAAAATCCTTAATTATGAAATCTTAGTTTAGAAGAACTCGCGGTAGCTGAATTTGGCATTATTTACCAATGATGTAATTAAATCTGTAAATTTTTAAGATCGGTAAAGTAAATCAAGTTTAAAAAATATATAATTTGTTAAATTATAAATGAGTTTACAGCAAAGTTTGAGGCGTCGATAAAAGTAAAAAAGAGAAATTACGGTATTTGATTTTAACACTATAAATTATAATAGCTTTCTTTATGGTTAACCTAATTTTCATTTTTATTACGGGTGAAATGTTTTCAAGTCACTTTTTAAAACAATTTTTCACATTTATAACATCGAGTGAAATTACATAAATTTCTCTTAGTGAATATTTTTATGAAAACATTTTTTGTAACATAACATGCGAAATATTTAATTCAAATTTTCATCCCGTAATTTTTAGAATAACTTCCCTGATGATGATAACTTAAACGTGCTTTAAAACAACATGAACGACCAACGAATTAAGTAGCAGTCATGTAATAAACTGAAATATTGTAAATAACACAATTTTGAATAGTTTAAATTTACAAAACAATTGCTACAAATCACAAATTAAATATTAAAAAATTAAAATTGATTAAAAAATATCAACAGTTAAAAACAAAATTTGCATCAATAGCGAATCTATTTTCTTTTTTATGCAGCATCGTCGACCAGCAACAATGATATTTTACAACAGTGCAATTATGCCAATTTCGTCTTTTGCTTGAGCTTTCGTTCTTTGATAACTTTACAATGCACCCTTTCCAATTCTTCATCGCTTAGATGCAAAGCCACCACCTGAAAAGTTTAAACATGAAATATGCAAATTTTCGCAAGTTTTCCTTGAAAGCTGACTTTTTGAATTAAAAATTCTTCTTGCATTATTTGCGGTGGCAATTTGCGCAATCTTTCAACAGTTTCGTACATTGTTGGGCACCGTTGTAATTGTTGATTTGAACCCAGCGCACAGCGGAACAATACAATCGCCACTTTAAACAATACTTTCACACCTATGCAATAAGAAATACGAAAAAATTATTTTATTTTATTTTATTTTATTTTCTGACTCTATTCAAATTCTTATAAATATACAAAACTTTACCACAATTAAAATCCGCATACAAATTCATCTATTATTAACACTAAAAAGTGAGCTTTCCAAAAAATAAACAATTGGAATTTCAATTCAATTACCTTCACAAAAAAACATATCCCAGACTCTTAGCACAGTAGACCAAGGCAACGTTCGACAATAAATACACATAAACCATTCAACCATGTACAAAACGGGATCAATATGTTGATTTTTCTAAACGCATAAATCGGATAATGTTATATACCAGTTATGCATGCTGTGCTGGACATATTTCTATGAACCTACTCATCTAATGGATAAAATCAAATTTATGAAAAACAAGAAACTATTTAAATAATAAAGAAATTAATACTATTTCAATTATGTATGAATTCAAAAATGCACATCAATGATTGAGAAAATTAATACCAAATGCTTATAGCCAACATAACAATGCTTCTTCAGGAGAGCAAACAAAATATCCCCATCCAACTGAATAGCTTCCTGTGGAAAAATAATTATATTTACATATGTTGGTTGTGAAAAGTGAATTAAACTGACCAAACCAGGACTGTAATAACCTGGTAAATATTTTTCACAAATTTGAATGAAACAATAAAATGCATCTTTGAGCGGCATTTGCATGAGCAGAGTAGCAGCAACGGGTGCCTGACCTTGGCAGTATCCTTCTTCTGGATGAAGGACAGTCCACGCTTTGAGCAAATAGTACAAATCTTTCTGCCTAATATAAAAAAAGAACAAAAATACAACAAAACAAAAAAGTAGACACAGAATTTAAAAAAAAACCAACAACAAACCCTGTTTTTTTATAAAATCCATTACGAGCAAATAATTCGTGATTCGGAAATTGCCGGGACAGATCTTTTTTAATATCATCATTCCATTTTTGATCTCCTGGTAAACGATTCAGCATCTGAATTGCAAAAAATGCAAACAAATGAATAAATTGAAATGACGCAGACAAGTCATACATCAAACAGATGCATCATGTTCGGATTAGTCATACAATGCTGTGCTCCACACAAATATTTCCAAGCTGTTGCACGAACAGCCGGAGGAATGCCTTTCCGGCAGCGTTGTTTAATCTGAAATTGTATTAATTAAAAATGTTGACTAATGAAAAATTTTTTAAACGTCCAATAAAATCATATGAAATACCTTATCAAATTGCTTTTCCATAAAGTGAGGCCAACTATTAAACATGTCTAGCCATTTTTTCTCCCTCTTCCTGAGAACTTCTACGGGTACTGAAATTGGACTAAAAATTTAACAATAAAAAGCATTATAAGCAATGTATCAGACAGATTCGACAGTTGAAACACATACAAGATATATAATACAACAAAAGTATAATTAATTATTTTTATAAGTTATGACTTAAAAAAATAAAAATGAGAACAATTTTAATTATAACTTAAATAACTGGATATATGATTGTAATTTAAAAAATACTATATGATTACATAATATATACTGAAAACTCTATTAGCAATGCTTATTAATGAAGTTTAAGTACATTTTATCAGATTTTTTTTAGATAAAATTTTCGCAATCATAGTTTTATCATCTTTACAACACATTAAATTAATCAGGATATACAATCATGCATACATATTACATTGCTTAATTTTGTCATACAGTTCAAAATGTTAAAATAAATCTTTTCTTTCACTACTACTACTAATTTCAAATAAGATTGTAAATTTCAATTAGCGTTATTCACCAAAATGTGAAATACCAGTTGAACATTTGGTTGCACTTTTGCATGTATTTTTCAAAAAACTTCCTGGTAAAATTTTGAAAACCTTTCCACATTGTTTGTATTTCAAAGTTAACAAAAATATCACAACAAGGAAAGAATTCATATTGTTTAAATAAATGATTTACTGTCAGAAAACGAAAATATAAAATTTTCAATTACATACTTCATGCGTTGAATAAGCCAAATTTTGGCACTATTCCAAAAAAAAAAAAAATACAATAAATAATATGCGAGCAATAACGTTCTTAAATATAGAAATACACAAAGCATCTCAAGTTTGTAACAGTAAATAATAATAATAATAATAAAACACCTTATTTATCAATGTTTCTTTTCTTCCAGTTGGACCTAATTTTTAAAGCAGCTATTAGAATTTAATATGCTTTTCACATTTCAGTTACCGCTAATTCACTAAACATAAAAATTAAACAAAATATCACAAAATGAGACTTAATAATACAGTGATGTAGACAGTGAAAGTAAAATATTTGATCACTTCATGAAAATGAAAATAAATCATTTAAAAATCAAAAGCATGATGTAATAAATTAAATTTTCAAAATCTCAACGAGATCAGAAAAACACTTAATAATTTATTTATCAAAAAGTTAAATTTCCACATATCTTATTTCATATTAAAAAAAAATTACAAGTCAAATTATGCAAACTGCAACTTACTCATTTCCTTCCAATTGTTTCTCATGAATAAATCCATGACGGTCAATTTCATATAGTCGACTATTACTTGTTCCTTCTGAAGGTTGGTCATCAATTTCTTCTGATGAGTTTAAAATTTCATCGTGGGAAAAATTAGAGTTCTCATTTGGAGAATGCGACAAATCTGGATTAATTTTTTCAACAGTTATTTTCGGTGTTGCATTGCGGATATTCAACTTTGCCAAAGATTCAGCGGTATCTGTGAATTCGTCAGCTGCTAGCAACTTGCCCTCAGTATTCTGAGATATCATACTCTAGCTGAAAAACTGAAAATGCGATATTAATGAATAAACCAAAAAACCTGAAAATGTAAACTTCAAAAAATATCAACCCAAATTCAGACTGGTTTACATTTCCGATAAATTTTCTCCATAAATAGCACCATTTATTGCAGAAACTTATTTCTCCGTACCAAAGTCAAACAAAGTCTAGTCAACAAATCAATTTTACAGTCGTCTCATGAACGTAATCAAATAATAAATTCAAGTTCTGTTCGAAAAATGCGATAATTTTCTTAAAATTTCCACATATAAAATTAATTAATAAGAGCATCTGACAAAATTACAGTATTTTTATGCAACTTTTGAGTAAAAGTTCAAATTACATTTCAGAACAATTACGCGATATACTTGATGATTTTAAATATTTTATTATTGATTTTTGAAAGGGAATATAAGCATTTAGTTGAATGTTCAATTAATCAATAATCTATTTATTAAACGGAATAATTCAAATTTTATATTTTCTTTCTTAGTATACAAAAGCACTGTAAATTTTAATTATAACATTCTCTATTTAATCCAAATTTGTGATATTTCTGTACTACTATATTACAAGATATATTTACTGGTTAACTTATAATTTTATATCAAAATGAAAGCAGTACAGCATACATGTATTTAACATGAAGAATTAGCATATTCTATGCACCATTAATTGCATTATTATTATACATATTTTTTTAGTCACATTCAGCTAATTGCTCTATTCAATAAATTTAATTATTTTGTTAAAATACAATGAAATATTTTTAAAATATAGCTATTAAGCTGCAGTACACAAGATCCATATTCACAACCTTTATTATCTTGTTTTAAACAATTTTCACAAAACGCTATATTGAAATAAAACTTAACAAAAAAGAATGTGAAAACTTTTCAGGTTGTCATTAATTACTTAACTCTTAATATATCATATTTAATTACAAATACACATGTTTAAAACTCAGCAGGGCAAAGGTCTAACTTACAGTATGCCAAGATGGAAAATGCTCTAAGTACAATACTCAATCATTTTATCATATGCTCGAGTAAAGATTATTAATTTGATATGAACAGAATACGTATTTTTTCAAAAGCACTTTATATAAAAATTAAAAATTTTAATTTAGTACGTCGTACGTCAGTATTAACAGTTAAATAATTTTAATTTTGAACGTGTAATAAAATGATTCCGAATCTAAGTAAAACTATTTATTGATTTTGGCAAAATTTTTATTAACAACTAATTATAAAATTTACATATTCTGTTAAGAAAAGGTATAGTTACAAATACTACAATTTAATGCGACTTTATGATAATTTTAAATTATTGGGATGCAATTTGGTAAATAGCAAATACAAATTCAACGACAGCTGAATGTTTATTTAATTCCGCCGCTTAATAATTAATAGCGATTATTATTTTATTTGCATCAAATTTTATTTGCAACCTGAGCAGATACAACATTTTATGTGTAAGACATTATTCAAAAATTATGTGAAAAAAACTATAATTGCGTGTATGATAAATACGACATTGTAGATTTGTTTATATAAATTAATTACTTACAATTAATTACATCAATCATTTTCCTTTTCAAAAAAGCTGTTGATTTTTACCGTAAACAAATTTCTACCATATAAAACATTTATTTACGATCACAATTATAAAGCTGGACAGCAACAATAAAGCATTAATGATAATTTACTTACTCTTAATGAAATTCACTAAAAAAATATACGTCGAAGTAAAATTTTAATTTAAGATGAAGGTGACCTTTATATAAAGATCAGAAAGGTCAGTAAAGTTATTTTTACTAATAATGCATTTGACCTATGCAAGTCAAATCTGAATTAAGAAAAACAATAAATGATTAAATTAATTGATTTTAAACAAGTTTTAATAAATTTTTTATTTTTTCAATAGGCATCACTGAAAAGCAAGTTTATTAAAGAGCGTAATTTTCATTTGTATTTACTATACAAAGACCTACTGTATTTCGCTGTCGTTTCGTTGACGGTATCTACTTGTCAGCTGTCGAAGCTTTGCTAACATTGAGTTTCTGAAAATTGTCAGTATAATGGTAATGCATTTTTTATTTTAATTCTTCGTCTCAGCCATCTTCTAAATGCATGTTTTTACATTCTAAATGCATTCGAAATTACGTAGTATATTTGTTGATTTTTAGTTGAAAATCACTTATATCTATTATTTTAATTTTTTTATTTACATTAATTTTCACCGTTTTATATGATATAGATAGATAAGATGGAGCAATACTAATTATGCAAAATTTTTCATTTTCATTAAATTTTTATAATCTGAAACTATCAATTAAATATGCTCATGATTGAATAATTTTTAATAATCGGGTCAATTGGGCTTCCTTACGGCATTGCTTTCTTGCATTCTCTATACATTTCTTAGCAATTCAGTAATATAGTTTACTCTCTTATTCAATGCCTGCTGAAACTAAAGTTTCATTTCAAAAAGATTTATTGCCAAATGGTAATGCGTCTAGACGACCGAAGGTAATTTTTGTATTCTATCTATTGCCATACTGGGTGTGGTTATCATTCAACTGTCTAATTGAATATTTTATATTTAATGTTTTGTCGTTTTTATAATTATTTTATAAGCTGTTTATTTCATAGCGATCTGATGTTTAGGTCGCGATGGGTATCTACGACAATAATCGCTTCATGCATGCGGTCATGTCGATTGTGGTAAGTTGAAGAGAACTATGTTGAGTGCATTAATTACGTTATTACTGATTTTAGGGATGTAACGTGAATGTTTTTATGAAAAATGGCCAGATCCTTCAAGGAATATTTACATCAATTTCTCCAGAGGTTGATATTCTTTACAGAAAAGAACTTTTTTAACATGCTTTTTATTATAGCTTGACATAGCTTTGGAGTTAGTCCACTCCGTTTCATCAGATGCAGAAGACGAGTTGCCTGTTAAAGGTGAAGTAATCAGTAATATGGTTTTGAAAGCTTACAATATTGTGAGCGTCACTACTATGGCTGATATGAATGCTGTTTGCATTTGTGAGATTATATTTTTATTTATTTATTTATGTATCTGTTTAATAGTCGTTTATTTAGCATCTTTTGCCACCGATGGTGAAATTGCGAAACAGAATGGCGATGTGACAGAAAAGAGATTAGAACAATGGGAATCGGAAACATTGGAAGAAGATCATGAATTGGAAGTCAACAAATATGAGGTGTTTTTTATACATTACAAATTAGCATAGCATATAATAATTGCCTTTTTATTCAGGTCGGATGGTCGGCAGAGGATATGTTTAAACGCAATGAAGAACAGTTTGGTTTAGCTAGCGATTTTGTGGACGATCTTACACAATATAATAAGTAAATTTGTTTTGTTATTGTTATTTGGTAAGGTATTAACTGCGGTGTTTTTAGCGTTGATGTTCCAGCAAACAAAGAATCTCCAGAATATTTGGCAAAATTGGCAGAGGCAGAAAGATTGGCTTTGTTAATAGAAAAAAATCCAACGTCAAAACGCGCATTAGAGCTTGAAAATAATGATGAAGAGCGGGATATTGTTGATCGACAGGCAACATATACCAGTTCTGCGTTGTCAGCCAGCAATTCTACACAACCATCCGGAAATGCTAGGTAAAATTTTTAAAGCATATAACAACGAAGACATCATTAAGTTACTTGTAGGAATTTTGTTTTTTTTTCTCAATTAACGTTATTACTGAGCTTAACTGCCCTGGTAAACGAACTTGCTTAAATAGAAACAAACCAAATGTATGCATTAGGCTAATGTTTTACTAATTTGCGGAGTACTATTTTGTATCTTGTAAGTATTATAATATTCAGCATTTTAGGACTTAATTGTTGATAATATTGCGAAAATAATGAAAATTTTGATAATACATGCTATTTAAAAATCATTTCGTAAGGACAAAAAGGACAAATTAACAATTTTTGGTTTTAAGTTAATGCTGTTTCTTTTATCAGCACAGTCATTTTAAAGTTCGAGAGATTTTCTATGTGATGGGATGTAGCTTGTTTTCTTATTGTTTAGTAAAGTCTTTAAACAAAGAGGTGACCTATTTTCAGCTTACTGTATTTATGCTGATGTTGCTCTAAGCTAAAATATCGGAACAAAAAAACAACTTTAATTATTTTTATCTTTAAAAATTTATTATTATTATTATTTGTGAAATCCATAATTTTTTTACGAAGGTAATTTATTTAAATTTCATTAGTAACTGTAAGCGAAATTGTTTCATACTGTAGTTTACTGTATATATACCTGAGTGCAAGTTTTTTACTTTGTACAGTTGTAAGTTGCTTGTGGTCGCGATCTACGTTGAACTCCTCTTTTACACCAAGTTTAATAATATTTTTGGACTTTTGCATACTTTCTTAACATTCGGCCAATCTTTGTTTTCATTTTCAGTAATTACGTCTATCGGCTAGTATAAACTGAAAAATGGCAAGGTGTTATTGAAGTGTTGAGTATTCAGTTAGCGTCTTCCTATATATTTGGTTTTTCCAGGGCATTTAGTTCCAATCGACGTCGTGGAAACAACAATGGTGTCTCTGTTGACCGTAGAGGAGGGCCACACCGTGGACAATCTGCTGCGTCATACAATGCTGCCGGTCTGAACACTCATCAGCAACGAGGTAATTATCGGATGCATCGGGATGCAGATACAGGTGCTCCCCAAAGTACTGGTTACGGCATGGTATTTTCCGCCAAAGGAAATCAAGCAGGAGGAATAGGTTTGAAGCAACAGTCGCTTCCTATGACAACCTCTGTTGCGATTTCTGCTACAGGTATATAGTTACTTATAATTATTTACTGTATATGGGCAGATTGTCTATGAAATTTATGACAGATATAGATCGCCGAGCCCAGAATTATCGACGTCAAGATGTCAGAGGTGGTAATAGTGATGGTCTGCAATCTGTCGGCAGTGGTAACGCCAGACGTAGTGCAAATCCACCGCATGGAAAAGGTTTTTTCCTCATTGTGTTTTTTCAATTGTTTTTTTAATTGTTTAGTTTTTATCCTTAGGTGCTTACAAAGAAAGGGACAGACTGCCAGACTTGAAGCGTTTTGGACAAGAATTCCACTTATCAGATAACAGAGGTGGAATGGTTAGAAGTTCTCAGCAGCAGCAAACCCGTCAGGAGTCTCATGCTCCAGCCTCTGTTTCTCAACCCGCATCCTCACCTACCATCCAGCAGTCATGTTTACAACAACGGCCACAGCAACAACTGGTCAGCAAGCCTGGTAATTTTTACCACAGCAGGCTGGTTTTGAAACGCAGCTCGCATGTTTATAAGGAAAACACTGAACAAAGGATAGTTATAGACCGCAGTGTGCCGAAAAGCAGCACTTCGCCCGTGAAGACTGAGGCGACATCAACGACGGATAGTGGTCCCAATGATAATGGGAAATCTGCCGATGTAGACTCGTCATCACCACCGTAAAGGCTTTTTAATATCAGTGGCACACTTTAAAAGAATTATTCTTTAATGCAGCTTTATTATTTTAAGTGCTTTTGAAAGTAAACTGAATCCAGATGCGGAAGAGTTTCGTCCGCAGCAATTTCACCAGCAGACAATTTTGTTGCAGCCACAGCAGGTAAGCATTGCAGATGTTAAAGAATTGAAATAGTGTTTTGTACTGTAATACTGTAACAGTTTAAATTTGTTTTCATTCGCAAAACAAAAGTCAAAGAATACTTTTGTGACAGAAACCAAAGGATATGTATTTTTAAATTTCATTTTCATTATACTGGTAATAAGCGGAACACAGGAGTACAGTTTAAAAAAAAACTTGGATTTCTCACAGGTACAGTTAAGTAAACTTTTTTTGTGAATCAGTTAGAAATGTTTGGTGTAAAATGTTTTCCTTTATGTTTTGGCTCCTCTGTCATCTTTATTTTTATATAATTTTATCGAATTTTTTTGTATTGTCATGGTGGATTGAAAACGGGAAAGACTTATCAGTAAATACTAAGCTGATTCATAAAATGAAGCAGAACATTTTTTGTTTAGCTGTCTAGAATTTTCCACAGTGAATCATCATTAAATGGGACATGTATGTGATAAACACCAAATGTTTCATTTTGCTAAATTTTGTTGCAAGATAGTATTTGTTTTGACTCATCGTGCTGTCTGTTTTTCTTACGTCATATTCTGCATTTATTTATTTTTGCTTATGTGTATATTTTTATTATTTTTTTTTAATGAACGGACTATTTAGTATCTATTTTTGTTATAGCTTGCACGTCCTGTGAACTTTGCTGGAAACGGTTATTATCAAATGCCAACAATTGTGAATGCTCCACCAGCAGCAGCATTAGCGGCTCCAGGCGTAGTACAGCCACTTTATCAGCAGCAGCAGCAGCAGCAACAACAACAGCAGCAGCCAGTTGCGCCACAGCCAACAGGGTTCTCTGTGCAGTATTTTCACGGAAATCCACCTTTGTACAACATTCATACTAGCCAAGCCCCTGTGGCAATTTTACAAAGCAGTGCCAATCTACGACAAAATAGTAGAAATTTCAAATATGATAAATACAGTGTAATCAAATTATTTGTAATTGTTTCTAGTAAATGGTGCGACAGCTCAGCATACCGCCAGTGCGCCTCATGTCTTAGCCGGGCCCGTGGCAAATCAGGCTGCAGCGCAGCAGTTGCAGCAGGGATCTTACGTTTTACAATACGGGGCTCCAGTGCCTGCAAATGGTGGACAAGGCCCTTCGGCTAACCCAGCTGTAAATTTTGTAAATGGGTGTACCTATTTGAATTTATTTGTTTTTCCTTTTTAGTTGTTCTTGGGACAGACTCGTGTTTTGCATCCTTCTTACATGATGTCTCAGTCGAATGCAGCAGGGGAACAGCATATGTATGGTATGGAAAGAAGTCTTTTTTTTTTGTTATTTTATTTTGATTACAGTTTCATCATTGTCATATATTTATCCTGTGTTAATAACTGTATATTATAAATAATTTTATTTTTAGCGATGCCTCAATTGGTGTCATTTGCACCACAGATTCCTTCTGGTCAAACACCAGCTGCTGGTGTAGCGCAGAATTTACCACCCACCCAAGGAATTCAGCAAAGTTCTCATATGCCATCGACTTATAACAACGGCACGACGTCAGAGCAGCCGCAGAATCAGCTGCCGGTTAGCTGTAGCACTGTACAACAACAACAGCAGCAGCAGCAGCAACCGCCGCAACAAGTCGTTGCATCTCAGTCCACGCAACTGTACCAACAACCGACTGCAGGGAATCCGGCATATTCGATCCCAAATGCACCCCAGTATTTTCATCCACAAATGGTATTCTTTCACAACGGTGCCGGTTACGTGACAGCTCCATCCGGTTCACAGTTGCAGATGTTTGCGGGTACAGGCCAAGGTGTGGCTGCTACTGCTGCTGCAGCAGTGAATCCTTCTAATCCGAGTCAGTTGATTCCGTATAATGCCACTAGCAATGGAAACGTTTACAATCCAAGTCAGGGGCCGTATGTTCCAACTGAATCTCCAACCTTTTTGCAGTTTGCACCAAGTAAACGTTTTATTTTGCTTTATTTCTTATTGTTTATTATAATTTTTTCTCATTATAGCAGGTACTCAGATAACACCAAATGCGTATCATACCGCATTAATACGATCTGCTTCTGTGCCTGCTTATGCTCAGCAACAAGCTGCTCCTCTGCAAGCTCCTGGTGAGTGTTTGCGAATTGCGCAGCAGTTAGCGAGTTGTTTCATGAATAAACTGTTTTTTCTTTAGTTATTCCATCTGCTCAGGTGAGCGCCAATGGAAACAATCCATAATTATTGACTAAATAAGACAAACGGAAGAAAAGTGTACTGTCGGCACAGTGGATCTGCTTCTTCATTACCAAATTACTGAAAATTTTAAATATCATGTAAAACTTCTCCGTTTCTTAAGCACGGCATATTTTAGTAATATTCACTAGTAATATTTTTACTGTTAAGTTTTGTTTTTTTAATTATTCATTCCGTTTTTGATGCTCTATTTATTAATTTTTATTCATGTTAAGCATTTCATTAACTGTTTCTTGACATCTTTTCTTATTCTCATTCGCTCATTTGCATATTTTTTCACGTTTGTCTTAAATTTCTTTTTAAAGTCAGCAAGGTAAAATTTTTAGCGCAAATAGTATAGAAAGGTAACAGCATGTATTGAAGAAGTAAAAATCTGTGATCATGTGACACAGCATTTTTGCATTGATGAGAAAGTTATTTCAATTATTTTTGAAAAGTAAAATTTAATATTTATTTTGAAAATGTGCAAAGAAATTAAACATTGTGTTAAAGTTATGAATGTATTTAAAAATATTCTTGCGTTTAGCATCTAACCGTTGTTACCCAGTTTTATTCATAAAGCGACACTTACATTTGTTTACAATGATGAAATGTCGGATTTCAAAGATGCACAATATAATTAATTTTTAGTTTTTAGATAATGTGAATAAAATTTAATAGCTTTTTTTAAAAGAAATCACAAAGTACTTTTAGCATTTTTATTCTAAAATGATGAACTGAAGGTTAATCATTATTAAACACAAACAAGTTATTACAAATTCTAAAGCAATGGCAAGAACCTGCAAATCAATAATTGGCAGTATCAGCAAGATATTTTTAGATTAGTATGGGATTATCTAATTTTTTCGTCTATGTATTCGTTTCGTGTGTGTTGTTGATTGTATAGCTGTGTTTCGAGTCAAATACAGTGTTTTCATTGTTTTTCGAAATAGTTCTCGTGCCTCTTTATATTCGGAAGATCTGAAAGGCACATAAGGATCTTCATCTGTACATACATAATGCAAAATTTATGGAAACCGTAACTATCACTGATATTCAGATCAATAAACTGCATTCTGTTAAACACTGTAACTGAATGTGAGTGAAGTTAACTACGCGAATTAAGATAAAAACCTTTTACTCTTTAAAATAATGCATGACTTGTTCCCAAAGAAAGCTTCATTATGAAAAATGTGTACAACTGTTCATAGAATTTTGCTAAAAACTATTTTTTCTGTTGAAATGTGATTCTTGTAATTTGCATGCTATACAGAGCTTAGAATTAGTTTATCTGTTGCAATGATAAAAATATTTTATTTAAAAATTACATCTACTTTAGAAATAATTTGCATATTAATTTTACGCTTATTTCTGTGCTTTATTAGTTTACACGTTTTTATTTACTATTTCGCGTTTACACACTGAGATCATATTAAAAAAGCAAAAATAAATTATAATTCATCATTTTTCAATGCAACATTTGAACAAGAACAAAAAACATTTGAATCAGTCTTAGGCACGCTTTCAAACTTCTCATTGTTGATGTTCACCAGTGGCTTCTTTAATATTTCAGCATATTTCTAAAAAATAAAGAAAAATTTGCAAAACTTAGCTGTAATCTTTATATTTTCTGTTAGATGGTTACCTTGAACACGTCAGCCAAATAACAGTACGTTGCGCGTGGGGTCAGATATGAATTGACAAAATTCTGGGCATTCTTAATTATAGTTTTCACCTAAGCATTGTATTTAAAAAGTTAATAATTTACAAGAATTAAATAATAAAAAGTATAAATAAAAGACAACTTGATCAGGATGATTCATTGACCACTGAATCTGATCAATTAAATCAGAAAGATCCCTTTTTACTGGTACATAATGAACCCATGGCTTCAACACTGGATAAAAGTGTTCATAATAAATTGAATCTTGCTTCAATATAATACTGTTTCCAGCAAGCAAATACATAAGTCGATAAGCAGCGACCGTACCGTCAACTGAGATTTGATATTTAAACTAAACAAATATAGCCTTTAAACAAACTATTAATTTCTGTCAAAAATTAATTGTTCAATAATTTCATCAACGAGATAAACAACAGCTATAAAATATATTACTATACATGCATATATATACATATGTTACTTTATATTGTAAGTTTAATAAAAAAATATTAAAAATATTTAAAATTACTTCAAAAAATTTCGACATAGCTATGTTGTGAACTGGTGGCCCATAAACATCCACTTTATCAGTGAAGAAAAAGAAATGTGTCAGCTTCGCATCCAATAGATCAGGGTAGTCTCTAGAAATGTTAACTAAAAGAAGTCTTTCTTTTGATGAATCACGACCTCGCCAAAACGCTTTATTTTCTTTCTCTTCCCATGCAATGCTACGCCATCCTTGAGCAACAAAAATATTGTCTGCACCGTTTCTCAAAATTGAATGCATCATCTCGTAAGTAGGAAGGACAATATCCAAAGAGTTGTTTGATCCACACCAACTTAAAATTGGTAGAGGTGAAACAACTTTCAAATGGTTCATTGTCATTAATGGCCAATCACCCAAGTTTAATAAAAAATCCATATCTGGTAATATGAACTAAATAATAAATGTTTGAAAATGATGCAGTCCAACTGATGAATGATCAGAAACTCTTTTCTTACTTTACGACTAATGGACACTAACATTTCGTCAGAAAACATTTTGAAATCGCAGTATTCGCCAAAAGTTTGTCGAAAAATCTAAAAATTTTCGACTTATATTTATTAATTTATTGATAACTTTAAACTTTATTCATAAACATTAAAAGTAAAACACACACACACACATATATATAAGCAAACAGAAAATTAACACGTATTACATTGTATATTAGATTTTAACATTTATTAAAATTTATTGTAGTTATGAAGCATTAAAATAAAAGCAGTAAAAAACCTAATAATAATAATAATAATAACCTTTTCCTAACACAATAATATTCAGATTATTTATCAGCATAGAGTAAAACAAGTGCATTAATAATTAATAGCAGAAAATTTATAGTTCAAATAATGAGTCAACTTTTACTTTTCCTTAAATTCATAATTTCAGTTTTCTATTTGACTCTAATTATTAATATTATTATTCACACTATAATCAATTATCAAAACTATTCTAAATCATACGGTGTTATCTCTAATTTTGTAGTGCACATAACTGTGGGAACGGTTATGCACACCCCACATTGAATAGGCTTCTTTCAATACTTTTGTAATTTCTATGACACCTTTATCCCACTGAAGAAAGGATTCATTCAGTGAAGATAACAAATATGTAAATTCATCACATTTTGCTTTCACAAACCATTCTTCTATTGGTATGGGGCATTCGCACTGTTCTGGATGCAGAGGTCCTATAAATAAAAAAAAGGTGTGTCCACTTCCATTACTTCCTAACCCAAAAAATATCAAATATTTCCATACGTATATAATAAATACAGCTGATATAATAACTACTCAAAACATTTAAAATACTTTAACAAATTTAATAATAAAATATAAAATAATCTTTAAAAGTTTTTTAATTTAAAAACCAAATTACAATTCTATGTTTAATGGTTACTTTGAATTAGCAACAATTTGAACTTTTTATCAGTTCATAACTGTTAAATAATTTCAAAGTAAAATTTCGAAATCATCGACTGAAAAAGCCCACAAAAAATTCTAAAAGCATAAAAGCAAGCATGAATCAAAAAAGCAAAGCAAATATCGTCCTGGTTTACAAGAAAATGATTTTAGACTTCTATCTGAAAACGAGTTACTTTATTTATCACCTTTCATTTCAGAAAACAATAACAAAATCTACACTAATTACGAACTTATAACCGCAGCAACCCTTAGTTTTCGCTGTATTTTTATTTTTACACTTCACCCAATTTACAGTTAGGATGTCATTTTTCACACGTATCTGTTATTCGATACATAACTTTCTTACGTTATCTGCCTGTATAAAGATTGATATCAGTGTTCGAATAAAAAAAGCAACACTTCATTTTGGCTTGCCAGTAATATACACGTTAATAAGACTTACTATAGTTACGTGCGTTCATACAAGCACTAAAGTTTACAGTACATAGCATAATAAAGCCTATCCTTGCAAAGTGAGGAACTTCCAAATACACATTTATGAATAACGTTGCACAAGTATTCCCAGATGTTTTATTAGTGTACATTTATTGTATAATACAGAAATTTAACTTACTTTTCAATAATACGATAAGATGTTCAATTCCATATTTCAAATAATACTACAATATTATGCAATACAAAACATAAAAGCATATTAATATAGAAACTGAGTAATTGCTGACTTATAATATATTTTTCAATGCTAATTAAATTATGCCTGAAATGTAAAAAAACTAACCTTCTAAAAGTAATGGATTTAATAACGATTTTCCTGTAGTCGATTGAATATCTATAGCTAAATTTGCACAAGAAGCCTGAACATCGAAAAGAAATATATACATCCCATCGTAACAATCAATAAGACGACTGTGAACCACACAATTTGAATCTGACGAAGAAGGTAAAATGCGGAATACATTTGAATCCACTGATTCTGTGATGCTGAAATTAAACTGTGAAATTTGAATTCTTGACTTCACAAAATGCTCACTTTTGTCCATTTTCATCAAGTAATTGCAAAAATATGTGTCGAAGAGGCAATGATAATGATGGAAATCGAATTCCATCACCAGAAACAGCAACTGATGCGAGATCAGTATTAGTTACTTTAAATATTGAAAAAGCAATCAATACAAAGCAACATGTATTCATACTTCTACACATATAAATGAAAAATCGCAGGTTTGGTTTACTGTAGTGCTCAAGAATTTTCTTGTTATTTAGTTTCATGTCATTCATTTTATTTGTTTATACTAATTATTTAATATAATATAATATAATAACAGGGATAGTCTCTTTAAGTAAAATTTTCAGGGCTAATGTTCTATTGGTTGGCAAAAAATCGAGTTTTTATTGGATAGCTTCTCATTCCTAAATTGTTCATTGATTAAAATTGTTCTGCTTTGATTAGCTACAATTTTTTTTATTTCATTGCTCCAAATTTTTAATTACATAACAATTCATTACGTAACATTTGATCTCATTTAGTGTTTGATCAGTGACGTCACTATGAAAATTTTACCTAGAGAGACTAAACCGTTTTATAAAATATTTAATGATATTGTACAAACAGACAAGCAGAAAATACACACAAATGAAACAAAATAATTAAAAGACGATGAGCTCTTGTCATAAACACTTTTGTCATAACTTGAATTTCACGATTACTGTATTATTATAACTGTGCATTCACGATGCACGTACCAGAGCGTTAAAATAGCAGTTTAGTTCGGGTTCTTAATGGGAAACATTGAAACATGAAAGCTTCAAAAACGTTTCAAGTAAATAATTAATAAATTGAGAAAGAAAAATTTTTTAAGTTTCAAAAATTAACACTGGAAGAAAATATTTTCATGGTAACAATGAAAAATGAAAACAAAAATAGATCGTGTGGAGAGTATTTATGTTGACAGCTCGAACAAACAATTGACCATATTAAAATTCTGGTTGAAGCAAATCGTGTAATATGCTATGCGAACGAAAAAATTATAATTAAAAATACTCTGCTCAACAGTGCTGACATGTCAAAAGGATGGATAGCAGTGCAAAAATCCCAACACAAACAGAAAACCAACTTCGGCATCATTCGTTATTCTTCCACTCAATTATTTTGTTTTAACTTTTATTCAAAATGAAAATAACTGCGCTAAATGCATTTTCAAAAGTTCAAAATCAAATTTCTGCATGCAATGCTTTGTCATCAGTGATAACTATAACGGTACGTGAGAAAACAAATAGGAGACTGATTCACCATTGTGAGTTCTTCTGATTGCTTCTGCTAATATCATCGATATATCAATACATTTGATTTTGGGGCAAAGCTTCATGTTTTCTTCTTGTGGAATTGTGTTAGTTACTACAACTGCTTCAAATACAGAATCGTTTAAGCGTGATAATGCTGGGCCAGAAAAAACACCGTGAACACATATGGCAAAAATTTTCTCAGCACCTGCTTCTACTAATCTAAATTGTAAAGAATATAAATATTGTTTTCAAGTGGTTTTGAACTTCAAATTTCTCTAAACGTACTTTTGAGCAGCTAGGCATATTGTTCCACAAGTATCCGCCATATCATCCACTAAAATTGCAACCCGTCCTTTCACGTCTCCAACGAGAACCATTTTATCTACTTCATTAGCACGTTTTCGCTCTTTGTGGATAAGAGCAAAATCGACATTTAATCGATCAGCAAGGGAAGTTACTCTGAAAAAAAATCACAAATTTTAAACAGTAGATTTAATTAATAACGGAAGAAATGAATACATCACTTTCACATCATTCAACATTCATTCATCCTAATACGAAATTAAAAAATTTCTTCACAAAAGCTATACTCGAAAATATGTTTTAAAAACTCTACGTGCAGCCTATTTTGTTAAACAAAGTAGAATTCGAAATTCTATTTAAACGCATAATAATCACAGTTTATTACCACCTACCTTTTCGCACCACCAGCATCTGGAGACACAATACACGCATTTTGCCAATTAGGTATGTTTTCTTTAACGTACTTTAATATTGCTGGCTCGGCAAATAAGTTGTCAACAGGTATATCAAAAAAACCCTTAAAAATTCGCACACTTAACCGCATAATTATTATACTTGTGAAAAATTAAACAAACTTGAATTTGGGAAGCATGCAAATCCATCGTAATGATGTGATCAGCTCCCGCAACTGATAACATGTTTGCGACAAGCTTTGCTGATATTGGAGCTCTACTCTGAAAAATGAAAACAATTCGGCATGCCATTAAATATTTAATTATTATCATGAGTGGATGCAAAATTGCTAATTCATCAAATTTTTACTAAATAAAATTCAAAATAAAATAACATTTTTTAAAATATATCTACAAACCTTATCTTTTTTATCCTGTCTAGCATAAGGATAACAGGGAATAACGGCTGTAACTCGAAAGCTGCTAGCTATTTTGCATGCGTTTATCATGATTAACATTTCCATCAAATGATCGTTGACTTCACCACAACCTGACTGAATGATGTATACATCTTCGCCTCTTACACTTTCACCAATTTCTACGCTAAAAATATTTACAACATGAGAAACAAAAGATACATAGACATTAGGCAAGAGTTTCAAAAATAAAAATATGATAAACAGATTTGAAAAAAACAATTAATAGTAGAAAACGTAACAATTAGCTTGAACAATAAACAAAAAAGAAAAAAATCATATAAATAAAAATTCACCAACCAAGTTTCCTGATTAGAAAACTTCTTTGCTGTAACCCTGGCATTGTCGATTTGCAAACGTTCACAGATTTTATTTGCAAGATCACGGTGTGAATTTCCAGTGAACACTTTAATGTTCGGCATATTTTTCTTACCCAAAAACACTTATGAACAATTCAGCAATCATCTCAATGCTACTGTATCATGAAATAAAGTATGTCATAGAGATTACTCATGATAAAAGTTATGGCAAAACAGATTAATACAGTATTCCACATTTAAAACAATAAAAACAAAGGGAGTTACGATTAGCTTGTTTGATTTAAAAAAGTTTTGTATAAATACTTTTGCAATCAGCAATATTTTTTATCATTTATTTATATTAAAATGCACTATCTACACACTTTATAAAATTAATTTGTAAAATTAATAAGTACGCAAATCAAATTTTACTGTGAACAATTTAAATTCACAGCACTTGACAAAACCATATTAATTTTATTTGGAAAAATCATCAAGAACTATATGAGGATGATTGAATTCTTAATTTTTAAATTACTACTTTGTTTTATTTTTTGTTCATCTTTTTTTGTTAAATGAAATTGAGTCATTTTGTAAAGGGTAAAACGCTAATTAAATTTTTTACATGAAGTTGACTAATTATAAAAATTCATTTTTACACTAACATATATCAATAAACTTTTTATTTCGAAAATATAATAAATGATGAAACTTACAGTAGAAAAATTAACTTGAAAATCAAAATATCACAGGGGACTTTCTCGACAACTTTTTTGACAGCTCTTTTAAACTGAAATGTTGAATAAAAATTTTATAATATTTCACAATGTTTTCTTTAACTAACATTTGATGATGCATAATATCTAGAGAACTGAAATCTGTTATTGGTTTTTACAGAGTACTGATTTGTTAATTATTTAATTAAAAGAAAATGGCGCACGAAATATCCGAATCAAAGAGGTAAATGATATTTTCATCGTACTTTGTTTGAAATTTAATATTTTCGGCATTATTCTTAGTGTTTTATTTATATTTAAACATTTATTTGCTAAAGTTGTTTTAAAATCCTGTTTCATTATGATAACTTATTCAATTGGTTTATCGTTTTTTAACTTGACGTGCCTTCTGATTCATTGGTGTTTATTATGTAATTTTTAGGCAATCACGAAATTTGAGCGAGAAACGTCGTCGAGATACGTTCAATACTATTATAACAGAATTAGCTAACATTGTATGTTCTGACGGTAGAAAATTGGATAAATCAAACGTCTTGCGACAGACGATAACTTATTTGCAAAAACAGAATTGTATTGTATTTTATTGTATTCGCTTGATCTAATTTTATTGATCTGCGCATATTCTTTTTTAGTTCAATTTAGCAATTCGGAATCAACATCCGGAACGACTGGAGGATACAGCAGAGGTACGACATCTTTGAACGAGTGTTTTTTGATGTTGCAGAAGTCGGTGAGCATGTTTCTGATGATCACATCCGAAACAGGACACGTGCTCTATGCCTCTGATTCTCCTTTGAGAAGCTTGCGCAAGGTATGTTAACTTGTTAAATTTTGAAAAAAAAATTTCCATAAGATTAATCACAAGCAGGGTTATCAAGAAGGTATCACCTTGATTGACATCGTCGACCAGATGAGTGCAGTTTCTTTCAAAAGCTTCATGAAAGAGCGTTTAACTTCTGCCAATGTTACCGAAAGTAAACTTCGATCAACTTATATTATTTGTTCAAAGTTGTGAAAAATGAAATTTATTATTTTAAGAAATATTCTCTTTTTACTGGAATTTTATTGACGATACAGAAGGATGGATGCGATGCAAAGTTTCTGGACTGGTGGTGCGTAAAAGTGAGAACGTGGCCAATATATGAATAATTTTTTTTTCCAATACACCAATTATTAGAATGTTTGCTCAAAATTTCAGGTACTTTTCCAGAATTTGAGGAAAACTGTGACGGCGAATATTTGTATTGTTGCGTGTGCATGCCACTGTTTCATGACGTCAGCATTCCAGTGCCACAGTTGAAATCCGTCTGCGAATTTGCTTGCAAATTCAACACTGAATGGAAATTTTTATGCATTGATGAAAAGTGAGGAATTTAATTTCTTTTTTTTTTTGATTTGTTTTCTTTTGTATATATTATTTTCACATCGTTTATATTTCGTGTGTTAATTTTCATTTTTATAGATAAATAGATGAAATTTTGAGAATTTTTAAAATATATTTCACACTGTGAAGAACTTTATTGAAAATTGTGTATTATTTCGAAAAAAAGTATCTACAATTTTACAAAACGTATTTTGAAAAACTTGGTCACGTTTTAAAATTAAAAAAAAGTACGAAAATAGGTTATCAGGTTAACATCTAGAAAGAAATTGGTCATAATGATTTTATTGTAAGCATTCTTTGAAGCATTTGCTTTTAGTAAATAGTTTATAAAGTTGATTTATTAGAATAATATATTTGTAACAGTATACATTTGTTTCAAAATATTAACAATTCAATGTTAAAAAATAATGAAATATTTTTGAAATGACATTCAAGTGGAATAAAAATCACCGGTTATACTCCATTTGAAATTGTTGGCTGCTCCGGTTACGATTATTATCATGCGGATGATTTGGAACAGATCAGTGCAGATCATGAAATTCGTGAGTGAATTTTTTTTTTCTTATATAAATTTTATTTAGTCAATTTATCTCTTTTCATTTTTGTAGTTATGCATACAAAAGAAGTGCTGATGAAGCCTTACCGTTTTCAAATTAAATGCGGCAGTTGGATTTATATAGAAAGCCGTTGTACAGTTTTACCGTCGAACAGTTGTGTACTTTGCGTTAGTTTGGTTGTGAGGTGTGGTGAAATATTTTAAAAGAATTATGCAAAGAATTAATTAAAATTTCGTTTAAGCAAAGAATCTGAAGATTGCAAGCCTGCAGTATCGGTTCGAAATGCTTCTAAAAGTGAGCTATTGGCAAAGATATATTTTTCGCTTGTTTTGAAACGTGAATTTCAGAAGCGACAATTTCGAACACTTCGGTGGATAATTCTTGTTCACAATTGGCCGTGCCCCAAGTGCTGAGACCTCAGCCTGGTGTATCGATCGAGCACTCTCCGTTGCCGGATGATCGTTGCTGTACCGCTACTGCTACTGCTGCTGTTGCTGCTGCTGCAGCATTTGCTGATTTGGGTTTCAGAAAAGCCGATCAACAACCAAATGTAATTGATGCAACAAGTTGATAAGGAACTTTTTTTGTTTTTTTTGTTATTTTCACACATCCCAACATTCTCTATTCCACAGTATGCGGACGATTGTGGCAGCGGTGTGGTGGAATTGAACGCGGATGAAGAACGGCTGCTCTGTGAACAACTGATGCACCGGCAAAGCAGCTTGCAGGAGCAAATCACCCAATACCAGACCGAACTGCAACTGCTGCAAACTCGTCTCTACATGTCGTTGGGTGCAACGACACCGAACAGCCGCAACATGCCCGGTGCCGGGGCTGTGCCACACCTCATTTCCACGCACGGTGCCGCAGCTATTGCTGCTTTTCACCAGCAACCACCGGCGGCGGCGGCGGCACCAGATTGGGCGCATTTTCGCGCTCATCACCATCACTCTTGAACAACAACAGCATTTATATTAGATAGCAGCATTGTTTAGCTTTTTCTTCTTATTCCATTATCTTTTTGCAGTATATGGACAAGGGGGAAAGACAAACAGACAGACAGAAAAAAAAGTCTAGACGTTATTTTCCTTTGAGCGCTGTTTGTTGTCTTGGAAAAGAAATAAATAATAAATGACTTTGCTTTCACCTTTGTGAACATACACAGACGTGGTTGATTGTTTCTATGACACATCCACAAAAGCTTGTAAAGGCGTATTTTATTTATTACTTTGTTTGTTTGTTGTTACGATGAGCATTATTGTTGTTGTTGTTTTGCTTTTTGCTTTTCTCTATTCTAGTCATTCAGTGGTCTCAGAACAACAATGGACGACGACATGTTGAAAGAGAGCAACAATTCAGCAATTGATCCACAGTTGCAAAAGTTCTTGGAAACCGAATCCCAACGCCAACAATTTCAATATCTGGTCAGCATGTTGACCGGCAACTGTTGGGATATGTGCATCGGTGACAAGCCGGGCTCGAAACTTGACGACAGAACTTCCACTTGCATCACCAACTGCGTCAATCGACTGATCGACGGCAGCACGTTGATCATCCAACGACTCCAACAACAGTCCAAGAATCTCGCTTCCGGTGATCATCCGTAACAAAAGTTGCAGCAACAGCAACAACTTAAAAAACGTTAAATGCAAATTTGAGGAAAGAAATAACATTAAACAACAACAACAACAGTTGAATTAATTAAATTTGTTCACGTTTTATCGACTTTTTCATTATGCTTTTCTTTTTTTTTATTTTTTATACCACGAATATATATATATGTGTGTAAAAGTAATAATAATTGTAAGATGAAAAAACGACGAAAACAATGAAAAATGAAGAACAAAAAATAACAACAATCCTCTTTGAGACTAGACGAAAAAAGAAGAAAGCCCACGATAAAACAATTTTAAAAAAATGCAAATGGAATGCGTATAATAATAATAATATATATATATATGTATGTATATGATGTATATCGCACCGAAAGTAAAAAATAATAAAACCGACAGCAGTGATGAACAGAAATTACTTTTCCTTTGATTTTTGAAAAGTGAAAGCAGCAAATGATCAATCACTGCTGCTGTTGATGCTGCTGCTGCGGCTGCGGCATCGTCGGATATCCTGCTCTCACCGTTGCTACAGAAAACTGCTTCAAACCCATTTCCAATGCTTCGCGATTGCCACAAAAATACGCTGTAACTGTATTCTGAAATAGCAGCAGTTGCTTTTTCATAACTTTAACCTGCAAATAAAGGTGGATTTATTTATTTTATTTTTTTTGAATAATTATTTAAAAAAAAGAATTTCACCTTATTCTCAGCCAACAGTTGCATTTTAATTTCAACATCCGAACGCAACTGTTCATACTTTGCTTGATGCTTGGCGTATTGTTGTTCCGCTTCCAACAATTTCGATGCAAAATCCAACGGTCTGACGGTCATCTGTTTCAATTCTTCCAAATCATTACGATACGCATCGTATTCAAGCCTACACATATGCACGTGGATGTGTGTATAGTTAGAAGTGAAATATAAAATTATAAAATGAATATGAATTGATCACACCTAGCCATTTCGAAATGCCGTACTGTCAACATGGTATCTTCGATTGTTGTATTGCACAGCGTGTTGACGTTGGATGAGAAAAATTTCAACGCTGCCAACAATTTTTCACCATTTGCGGCAAATTCACGCAACAACTGCGCATTGTTTAAATAATCTGTCTTCAAAATATTGAAAATATGGAATATTGAATTGTGTGTAATGATTTTGAATATCAAACCCGAATGTGCGGTTCAACGTCGGCAAGGGTCGAAAATTGGTCGGCTAATTTCATCTGGCTCTGCTGAACCGGCCTCAGTTGAGCAACCAGAGTTCGAGACAAAGCCAACAGTTGGCCGTATTGGTGCTGCAACGAGCGCAGTGAGTCGATTTTCTTCTCAACGTCGGAATCAACGGTGCGCGCACTTTTGCCCATCTTCTCAGCCAACGCCTGCTTGACCACCTTGTACGTGGAACAGCCCCAACTTTTGATCGCTTCCAGCTTCTCCTGGGTCCCCACAGTCGACAGCTGACGTTCGCCAATGCCAGTCGACGAACCGTAAGCTGCTGCTGTCTCGTCTGAAATGTTTTCTACCATTCAAGCATTGTTATTTTTTCAAATCACAAACAAACAAACAAACAAACATCCGGTCCGTACCTGGTGGAACCATCATCAATCGATCTGAACCGATCTGCAATTGTCGACTGGTCGACGTTTCCAATGACGGCGGAGGTGACCGATTCAGAAAAGAATCATAACCATCCAAATCTTTCTCATCGGCTAACATTGTCGCTTGCCGTCAGCTAACTAGCAATCGTACTTCTCTTTCTGTCTCTCCAACTTACCCAACAACCACTTCTATATATATATTTGTATACTGTATTGCAGCTGCTTGTCCTTCTCTCTTCAACAACTAACAATCACCGATTAAAAATTGACAAACACAATTCAAACACAATAGCTTCGGGACGGTCTGCAAAATTCTGTATACCGTCAAATTATGCAAACAAACAAACAATGCAAATGAATCATATTTTTACTAGAAGAAGATGGCAGTTTGCGAATCAAAGCGCCACTTCACAGTTGAACAACAAACAAAACAAAAAAAATAATAGTAATAATAATAGTAATGAAGAATATCTGCAGAACGCAATCAGAATAAAAACATACAGTTCTTCGTCGCCAGTTGTTTCTTTTTCATTTACACTTTTTTATGCCAAATAGTAGAAGAAAGAAAGAAAGAAAGAAAGAAAAGAACAAATTAAATTAAATTAAATTAAATTAAAATAAAATAAAATAAAAAGAAAACAAATTGCAACATGCCGACAAAGAGCATCCATCAGCCGTGGTATGAGTGTACAAACAAGCGAGCAGGGAGAAGAATATCCATCCCATTTCCACTACAACTCCACTCCACCCTACCGTGAGCCGACATATCACGGCAAGCTAAGATCATACAATCCTTCGGTAACGTCGTTCACGTCGCTTGCATTATCGTGATCCGAACTGGACGACACGTGATTGGCCAGCAGCGTCGATGATAGTGATTGGTCAAAAAACGCTGCAGCATGCGGAAAACGTTTCCGGCATGCAATTTTATAATTTTCAATAATTGTCGGATCCACCACGCCGAACAACGCGCGATTGCTCAAACGATGCAACACTTTTCGACATACCTGAACAAACAAACAAACAAAACAATGTATACGTGATCAGAGAATTCAAAATTGAAAAAAAAATCCTTCCACGCTTGCCGCTTTATCTATTTATTATACCTTCCAAGTAACATCCCGCATGCTATTTTCCACTTTAATCGCCACTTCAACCGCTTCGGCTTGTTTCTCTCTATTTAGAAAGTACATCACTTCCGCAACTGCAAAAGCCAAACATATACAATTACAATTACAATCGTAAAACTGACAAACTGCTCACCGGCTAAACGATGACGAATAGAATTGTGATGCGCTTGCAGATACTGAGCATTGTAGTCGAATAAATCCAAAACCGCATCCCGTTCTGGAAATATTTCACCGGTCACTTCGTGGACAACATCAATAGACGATTGATTATCTTGCACTGAAAACAAAACAAAACAAAAAACATAAATAACACTTAAATAAATAAATAAAACAAACAAACAAACAAACAAACATCATTTACAATATTTCAAATATTTCACTTTGCAAACGTGCAACTGGGCGTTGTCAAAGTCAATTCTTTCCGCTCTTTTGATGCAAAGCAGCATCAACAGTGGCTTGCCTATTTTAAAAATAATAATATTTTCCATTATCCTGAATATTTTCCAGTATCAAAAATTACTCTTGCGATAATAAACTTCAAAGCCGAGAAAGTATGCTTGCGGATAAGTACAGTTCAGCTGAATCAGTGGTCTCAAAAATACCAACGCATCCTCCAACGGTTGGCTAGTCTGACAATAAGAAATATTTAAATATATGATAAAAGTTTGTTTTCTTTTCAATTATTATATATATATTTTTTTTTGCTTACACTGGCCAATTTTTCAGCGCTAATTTGAGGCTGCCGTTTGCATTCATCCGCAATGACGTCCTGCTTGGATTTGATATTACTTTTCACTTTGTTCAATCGTTGCTGTTCAGCTTTGGCAGCTTGCTTCTTCTGCTTACGATGCAATTTACGAAGTTCACGAGAAGATGCTCCGTCTAAAAGAAACATATTTCAAATTCATCATATGATTTAATGCATATATTGAATAAAAAAAAACAATAATATCTCTAGATATACTCTGCGCAGCATTATCAATTCCTGTTCCCAAATCGGAGGGTGAATCGTAAATTGAAAGGTAAACCTAAATTTTCAATCATACAGCGGTGCTTCAGAAAAAAACAAATAATTATAAAAATGAACAAACCTTGAGAGCGCATTTTGCCGCCCTAAAGAAGAACTGATGCTCTCTTAGACGATCCTCGAGCCTCAGCAACTGAATGTACGAACAAATCGTTACCCGGCGAATGCAATAATTATGAAAATCATATTGATCATCAATTATATCAGAAAAATGCTACAAACAGAAAAACAATTTAACAACAACAACAAAACAAACAGCACAGCGTATTCATTTGCTATGCCGGTGCTGCTTTTCAATAAAACGCACTCTTTCCACTTCGTGGCACTTTTTCAAAGATTCTCCATACTGACCAGCTTTGCGATATGCGCGGGCACATTCAATTTCAAACCACATGTACTGCATCTCGGAAAAACTTTCCACCGAACTCAAACCTTCCTGAAATTAAAAACTAAATAATATAATTATTGCAAAAAAAAAAATAATTATTCAATTCAAATCTTTTCACCCTGATAAATTTCGAGCACATGAATATTCCATCTTCAATGCGTCCAGCTTGTAGCATGTATTTGGCGCATTTGGAATTGATATATCTGTCAGCGGTGTCCAAACTTTGCGCTTCTTCAATCCAATGAGCAGCCTCGACCATATTACCAGCATGCTAAAGCAAAATAATAAAAAAAATAAATAAACAAAATTCTACAATTAAAACACAACAAAACCGTCATGCAGTTAAAATCATCGTCACCTTGTAAATTCGCGCCTTCACCATGTACAATTCGACCAGAGTCGGTGTGTGTTCAATACCTTTATTGACATACATCAACGCATCATCCACCTTATTCAAATAATCGAAATGCAAAGCCAAATAGTAATAAAGCCACAACAACGTGCAGGGCGCTTCTACTTCTGTTTCTGAATATCGAGCGGAAATTATTTTTCACAACTATTAAACTCACCAAAATGTCTACCTTCTGGAAATCTTGAGCACTTTTCTAAACTGTCCACATATGCTATCAACAAATTCTCCATGATAACAACCTGAAAAAGAAACATATACACATTGAAAATTACGCACAATTAAAGCTATATATATGTACATGCCTTTTTCGGATCTCTGTACAAAATGCGAAAAACGGCAAAAGCTGGTGAAGAACCTTTCCTAAGCAATTTTTTCAAAAGCACCTCCATTCTTGGAACAATCATATGCGCTGAAAAATAAAGAAAAAATTATCATCATTTCTGAAAGCCGAAAATATGCATTCGCTTTAACATACCAAAAAAAACATGCTGCCAACTATACTTTAAAATCAAATAAAAATCTCTATCATCAAATAATAATAATACCAATTCTTAAAAGTAATACTTCACAAAATACATATCATTATTAGTATTATTATTAAATACATAACATACACAACCTTGTTATTATGAGAATAACATTAATTCAGAAAATATGATAAATTTAAATTCATTTTTATTAAAAAAACTTTTTTTAATCAAATCTAAATGTATCAATGCAGTGCTTGTTGATCATCACTTTTTCAGCTGATAATATAAAGTATCAAAAATGATAAGATAATAAAACTTGAAAATCGTTTACCGTAGTATTCCAACATACTATAGTACAATATTTATGTTATGGTGAACTTAGCGAATCTTAAATAGTTAACATGTACAACAATAGTTAACAGAAACAGTTATTGAAGAGCTGAAATAAATTTGAAATAAAATGTTTTTTCATTATGATCATCAGAAAAACAAATGCATTAACATTTAAACATAAACTAAATTTGAAAGAAACATAATTTTAGTAAAATTTTCATTCACTGTGCAAAATCTTTAACGCTAAAATTAGGCAGTGCATTATATATCAGAAATAATTAAAACTATTTTAATAAAATCTTCCCAAATACATATACATACATGCGTGTAAAAATGAAACATACCAGGTAGAAATGACAAGGACAAGCGATGAGGAGCAAGAGCATTTGGATAGCATTTGATCACTTCATCGTATAAATATAATCGGCGCCTTACAGCTTCCATATCTTCAACATCATGAACATCGTCGCCTAAAATAATTCAACTTTGTTTCCATTAAACAATAAATAAACTAACATACTCCATTGTACCTGTTTTAAGATTCAAACATTCTTCCAGTAAATTATAGTAATCCAAATTGTCCTCATTTCTTGCCAAAAGTTGATGATATACATGTGAAGCTTCAAGATTCCTTCCAAGCTTCATTAACAGTTCACCTAAAGTATAATGTTCATTTTTATAAAAACGCAATCACCAGTGATAACATACCCTTTAATTCAAGATACGATCTCCGGTCGTAGATATGGTCTTTATTACTTTCCAAATGATACAAAGCTATTTCGAATTTACCAGCTTCACGGTATACCATGTTTTGATAGAGCAAAAATTCACTGCTTTCAATATCATATGTTTCTATCTTAAAATTTGAACTTTTTAAATAAAAGTTACATAAAGCGGAATATAAACAAAAATTTATTGAAACCATTTCAAAACTAAGCTATAAAATTATCTGAAATTTCATTTTTTCACATCTGAACTAGAAAATATTGAAACTTCATACGCACATTTTGGGTTTTTCTAAAGTCCTCCAAAACCCTTATTGCCAGTTCGTAATCTTCGGTCAAATGCAACGATAAGGCAAAACCGATCCAAGAAACGCGTTGAGTTGGACGAAGTTTAAACAGATGATATCTTGTTTCCTAACAAATTACTATAATGATATAGAAAAGCTTCAATATAAAAAGAACTACCTTAAATCCTTCGAGATCACGCATTTGCAACTGTAACATTGAGAGATCCCTGAGAATTTGAATATTTTCCTAAAACCACTACATCGATCCATCATGAAATTCAAGTCATTCAAGTATGGCAAACTTTATCAATTTTTAACGCATTCCTGAAAGCTTTTATTGCTTCGTCATATTTTCTTTCCGATCTTTGCATCAAACCGTAAACATGCCAACAAACGTGCGAACGGACATCGTTCCTCAATCCTTTTTTCACCAATTCTAGAGCTTCTTCTTTCTTGCCAATACAATTCAATATTAACCCTTTCATTGATAAAGTTTCTAAAAAAAATTGTTATTGTCAAAATATTAAATTATGAATTTAAAAAATGCTTTACCGCCATGTTCCGCAAAGTTCGGATTCGAAAGAATCTGCTTTGTAAATTTCAACCCGTTTCGGAACTGCTTCTGCTCGTAACATTTCTATTGCAAGCGAAAGAATCAGAAAAAATTGCTTAATACCACACTGAGAGAAACTTTTACCACAATCCGTTTGAAAAGTGCCTGCTCTTTAGGTGGCAGCTGCTGACTAGACATTGGTGGAGACATGTTCAGCACGACGTAATAAAACAATCCTGCCACAAAATCTGATAAAGGCTATAAACCAAGTATTTGTTGAAACATGCGCAACAAAATTGCTTAATCTTTGGGAAATCGAACATAAATCAAATGGAAAATTTCACGCATTTTCATGCCAAAAATTATCTGAGGATTCCAATTTGGAAATCAAAAATCTATTCCTCCTTTGATGTTCTCAGCAAAGCAACAAAGACAGTAATGCAAACTTGCATTCAGGTATTGTAAATAAAAAAAATAATTATGTGAGTTGTAAGATTTTAAAACTTATTCAAATAAATCAGATTATAATTATATATAAAACATTTTTGGTGAAGTTCATTGAAAAATCAGAATTTAACTTAAGCTGAATAATTTACAGTATGCAACATAATGCATTTTAACAATTGCCATAAATATGAAATGCAAAAAAAAATTTTTTTCAATAAATAAAATAAAATATAACATAATTTTTCAAAATTTACTTTCATTTTTTACTGATTTTACAAATAAAAACAATTTCAAAGAGAATATTTTAAATGCTTTGAAGAAATGAACTTTTTGTTTACTTTACTGATTCATTAAAATGTTGTTGTTGATTCATTTTTAACTTAAAAATTTAATTTAAAAATTAAATAGTTTTAATTAATACAATTAATATTTTTGTTGTTTACCATAAACACAATTTACAGTATAAATTATGGATAATGTAAGTTACAGTACAATTTCTTATAAACTAAATTTCATAATTAATTTGTATAAAGCAATTTATGACTTTAGTAGATTTAAAATGAATGAAATAAACTTAAATTTAATATTATTTAAGAATTATCTGTCTATTTTAATAGAACAGAAAATGTATTTTATATACTGAAAATAAATTGAATTTTTTCATTTGGTGATGTTTTACTTTTTGTCAATATTTTAGTAAAATAATACATCAGGATGAATATTCTGTGATAAGTGAAAATTCACGCAAATTTTTTAAAATTTGTTTTCAAGCATGCAAGTTTTTGTCACTGATAAATGAAAATCTGGTTGTTTTGTAATTAGTTAAGGAATGCTGACATTAGGTGCCAGTTAAAGACATTAATTATGCGCAATTAATGGAAATCGAAAAAATTGGTCAATTTTTCTGAGTTGACCTATTTGCAGAATTTTTATTGTTTTCTCAGCTGTCGATTGATAGATATCCTCGACTATGCGCTCAATTTGTGAATCTCTGAAACATTATATGAATTCACGTGAAACTCACGTAAATGATCGACTCTATTCTTATATAACCCACACTGATGTGACGATTGGAAATCTAACAACGGCAGTCAACCAGCTGACTCTGACGAAAGCAAAGTGATTAGTGTATGTAATAATAAGCATAAAGCACAAGAGAGTCCGTTTGCAGAGATTTGATGATGATGAAAGTTACAGAGCTATCACAGTATGGGATAGTATATATAGTCCAAACCACAGGTATAGGATGCATCAAATTTTAAAATCAACCAATCAGCACAGATAATGCGTATTGTTTCACCATAACTGCCTTGAATGTATCTTATATCGTGAAGTTTTAGCAGTTATTTAATTTCCAATATATTTTTCATGTTTTTCATAAAGTGAAGCAATTCTTTTGCTGCAGTTATTTTAGATAATCATTGCGCTTTGCTTATATCTTGTGTAACCTTTTGTTTATTTGTTTAGTATTGAAAACAACGAATAATGTTGTTCATCAGCAATGTAAAACGCTGTTTAATTATAAACAGCCGTTGTTAATTGCTTACTCTAAACGTCGGCAGCTTGTTTGCATTTGTTGATGCATTCCTGTGGATAAATATGGCATCTACACCTGTTATCATTGCTTATAATAGTATGGTTTATAATAATTTAATCTATTCACAGTTGTTCAGTGTGTGTGTGTGTGTGTGTACTTTGGCAAATTCATTGCTGGTGTATAGAGTAATAGAATTTGAATAGAAATGGCAGAAATAGTGTTTTAAAATGTTAGTAATTTCTGTCCACAAGAAAATTAAAAATTGAATTTAAAAAAGAGAGAATTTTTAATTTGGGATAAATAAATGTTAGTTTTTATTTCAATTAATTTTTTCGAAATGATTATGGCAAAAAAATCAAAATTCGAAGAAATTTGCATATTTTTGATGATTAAGTTCATTCAATTTGTTGAATATGAAATTCGATTTTGACACAAATCAAGTAAATGGTATTGTGATGGACAAACGTGAAGACAAACTTTCGTAGTCAGTATTGAAGCGATTGAAGCTTATTAAGAAAAAAAAATATATATATATATATATTGTCTACATTTCCAGTCAATAATAACAATAAGTGCAATAATGGCCGGAACGTTGAGCAAAATTGCAAATTGTCAATTTAAATGAAATTTCAACAGCGCTGCAATAAGCTGGAACAATTAAGCAGCCGAGTTTGTGAAATTCCATTGCCAACCGCTTGATTCTCTTCTTCACCTCTATGCTCTACAACTTTGACAAACGCCAAGCACAAAATGATAACCAATAATTGCACCACTCTTTTATTATTTTTTTTTATCAAAGTTATTTTTAACACATGTTCATCTAATAAATCAAGCTGAGCAAGTAATATTTGAAGTTTTATTTTATTTATTTTCAATCGAATACGATTAAACTATTTTTTGTTTCACTGGAATATTATTGATTGAATAATAATAATAATAATAATAATAATAGTATTTATTGGTTTGGAACAAGAATAAGATGAAGATACTTGCGTCGATTGATTTCTTTCAAATTTATTCCTTTTCATATTCAATAATGGAATTATTAATTTTGCAAAGTGCAAAATGAAATTTTCATTGCAGAACAAACACAATACATCTCTGCTGATATATATGTATACATTTGACATCTAAATGAAGAAAAAGAATAAAAATTAAAAAAAAATTATTTTTTAATATAGCTTTAAAAAAAATAATAATAAAAGTACAAAGGAAGTAATAAATTGTTTTAAAATTAATGATAACTGACAAAGGTGTTTACTCAAAAATTTCTCATGCTCTGAATGTTCAAGATGAGAAGAATTTATATTTATATTTATATTGAATGATGCGATTGAAATTTTAATTAGTTGAAATGCGTCGTTAGCTTGGACAAGTTTGAAATAAAAGCAAACGATTAGCAGTGAAAATCTGAATTATAAAATGCAAACTTAATTTATTACTCAAACGGGATTATTTAAATTTTAATTTTTCCATTTTCATCGTTGCTAATCAATTTCCAAACAAACTGCACGGTGAACAAAAATCAATAAATGATCACAGTTGGTTGTTGATGTTGAAAAAATTTTTGAAATTATCTTTCAAGAAAAAAAATATCATCACAAAATATGATCAGGTGAGCTTGTTGCAAAAATTTTTGCACTTTTATTCAAATTCGTCAAACTGCAAACTGAACAATCATGCAAATTGGCAGAGGTAAAAAAAAAATATTTATACTTATAACACTATCGCATGTATTCATTATGGTGATTTCTGAGCAAAATTTCCCTTCCAAATAATAATAATATTTATGAATGATGATTTAAAAATGGTGACCTAGTTTTTGATTTTATTCAAAAGAAAAATTGACAATCCAACAGCAACTTTTATGATAGAAAAAAGAAAAGTTGATCATATTCAAATTTACAATTTGGTTTTATCATATTAAATGAAAATGAAAAATAATAATATTTTTCATCATTTATAAATTGTTATTTTCATTTCATCAGTCACTTTTACCCTGCCAATAGTGCTACAACAGTAGTAGTGTAGCCAACAGCACTGGTTTGACGTTGAAAAGCTTTTTCAACAAACCAGTTATTACTACCGGTGCTATTGCATATATATGATGATGCTGGTGGTGGTGGTGGTGGTGGTCAATTGCAAGCCAAGTAGCCGAGATTTATTCTCAATTATTCTTGTGAATAATAATATTACATACGTTGTCATCACAATGGGCGCCACTGCACGATGGAACACAAAGACCAGTTTGTTGTTCTTATTGCTTGCATATGTTGCTTGCATCGACCAAAAGCCACTACCCGCCTGTTCTGCCATGCAACAAGTAAAATATTTTACTACGTACTACATGCACAACAACCAACCAACCAACCAATGCATATAACTTTTGGAAAAAGTAAACTTGTGCGCCAAATTTTACTTATTGATTTTTCAGCTTTACTGCACAGTGTTTTGCTACTAGTGAACACAATTACAATCTTGACAAGCAACAAGTTTGAACAAAAACAAAAAAGAAGATGCATTATTATTATTATTACAGTCGCAGTCCAGCGACTGACCGGCAAAATTATTCAACTTTATTATATTATTATTGCAAATGTTATATCACGGTCAATAATGTGAAAGAGAAAAAAATTTATTTTTGTTTTTTTTAATAACAAAAATAAAAAAAATAAAATAAAAAATATGTAAATGCGATTACAACAAACGTTTCATAGTTGTTGTAATAGAACGTGCTGTTGCTCACCGAGAGGCACGATCGGCTCTTGTACCACTACCGATGGAAGTGGGCTGATCAAATCGTCAGACAAACGTTGTCGAAACGGTTGACTGTGTTGTTGCTGTTGCTGTTGTTGTTGATAAACGGCCGTTGTGAAATTGGACTCGCTGGCGTTGTTGGTCCACAATTGGGCGTTGTCGGCGCGGAAGTTCACTCGATACTGTGCAGCGAGTTGGTGATGGTAGGCGATGGTCGACGGCGACGGCAATGGATCGTAAACCATTGGGCATACGGTAGGAGAGTCGACGTGGCGACGGTAAGTTGTCGGCCGTTCTTGGAACAGACTCGGCTGCGGGTTGCGCACTGGAGCGCCGGAAAATTGCGCGCAGACGCCGGTCGAAGCCGCCGGCTGGTCGTAGTTGTAATAGTGGTAGTGGTGCGGTAGGGAGGAACCGGCGGCCGGTTGGTCGACGTTCGTTCGGAAGCCGTTGGCGGCAACGCTGGGCGTCGGCTCAGACGACTGTCCCGATGGACGACGACCGTGCGGAGAAGTGAGCGACGGTGCGGCGGCATTGCGATTGGAGATCGGTCTGCTGTTGGAGCATTTTTTCTTCGCGCACAGTGCGCCGGGCAAAAACTGACCGCCGAAGAAGCGCCGATCCAAGCAGACCACGCACGCGCCGCAGTCGGCGGCTAGCAGACAGTCGGCGCAGAGGCCGCAGCCGACG
Source organism: Trichinella papuae (assembly GCA_001447755.1). Taxonomy (NCBI): domain Eukaryota; kingdom Metazoa; phylum Nematoda; class Enoplea; order Trichinellida; family Trichinellidae; genus Trichinella; species Trichinella papuae. The sequence continues at coordinate 503,072 of JYDO01000005.1, forward strand.
CGCGCACGGCTGTTCGCCGCCTCGCGGTGCAGTTTGCTTTCCAAAACGCGCACACAGCGACGCGTCACGCAGGATTGTTTCTTCACTCCCGGACCGCCGAACTGAGGATTGTCCTTACAGTAAGTACAATGACCGCACGCTTTAGCCGTACAGCCGCCGCAGACGCCGCAACGTTGCGTTCGACAAATGCTCATCTTCTTACAAGCCCCTAGTTGTGCCTCTGTTGATTGTTCATCATAATAGTGATGATAGTGATGATGATGGTGGTCTTGGTCACGTTCAACCTGTACTGCTCGGTGGTTACTGTTGCTTTCGGTGACGGTGCCAATTTTTCTCTTCTTAACAACAATTCTCTTATTGACAATATTATTGTTCTGTTGCCTTTTATCTTTAATATTGCTTGTTTTATTAATATTTTTCTTGGCACTGCCGACAAGAAAATATCTCACAGCTCCTACGGTCCCAGTAGGTGACAGGCGGTCAGAAGTAGTTGAGCCTGCGAGCGAGTCGGCGGAGACAAAAAGTTGCATTGGCTGACGACGTTGCTCTGCTAATAGTTCATCGTCGCGCTGGCCGCCGGCGCGTGCCGCCGCACGGCGCTTATCGCGCCGCCACGTCGACGACACTACCGCCCCCAAGCGCATCGTCGACGAGTCGGAAATTTCGTACATCCTTCGTGTTCGATCGATGCCAACTTACTTTCACTTATTTTTCTCTCTTTTCCTGGATCGATTTCACTCTTTTATTAGCTTAGCTGCTCGGCGTGTTTCAATTTCATCCAAACGTGACTGACGATCACTTAGAACAAACAAACAAACAAACAAATAAATAAATAAATAAACAAATAAACAAAAAAATAAATAAATTGTTTCTTCGCTTTGTCAAATATGCCCACTTGAACACGCCTTATGAATGAAGAAAACGGAGTAAAGGGACGAAGAAGAAAAGAAAAAAAGAAAGAAAGAAAGAGTAACAACGACAACAATATAAAACGACTGTTTGCACAATCGACAAATTTATACAACAGCGGCTCAGTCGTACTTTTGGAGCAGATAAGCAGAGCCGGCACGGTGCTGCACTAAGCAGACGCAGGTGAGGCAAATCCTTATCAAGCAAAACCCGCCTAACGCAAACAAGCAAAGCATACACAGTCAACAAACAGCCTGGTTGGTTGACTGGCTGGCTGGCTAGCTAACTTATTTACTGGACAGTTTGTCATTTTTGGCAATTAATATATTTAAAAATAAAAAATTCACTTTAATATCAGCAATTGTTCAATATATATATACTTAAAAAAAAAAATTAATTCCTTTTCACCTTGTGTAACTTAAAACATATAGCATCTCTATGAAAATTTTTTTTTTCACAATTCTCATTCGCTCCTGTATCCAGCTCAATTTATTATTGGCTGTAAAATTTTACGGTAGAGGACGCTTCAGCAAGTGATGAAATTTGCATAACAAATTTTGAATTCTTTTTCACTCTGTTTGTTCTTGATTTATATTGTTGATTTTTTTTTTTAAACTTAATTTTCCAATTACAATTTATAAATATTACAATTGACATTAAAAATATTTTTAACAAATTACTATTTTTTATTATTATTTTCACACTAATATTATTTTTTACCTGATAATTTTTATTCCATTTATGAAGAAATAAAATCATCATTTGAAAGTTAAAATGATGATGAATTGAATTGAATTAAAAATTTAAATAATCTTTTATATTTTGTTTTTACATTCTTTGCAATCATTTTTTAAAGTATATAACAATGACACTTTTGCATTATAAAATTTAGATTGGAAATTTGTCTGGATTTTGATTGAGATGAATTGCATAAGAAAATAGCGGCCATCTATCTTCAAAGATTATTTATTTTTGTTCTGTGTTATGTACATTTTAAAGAAATAAAATTTAAAAAGTAATTTTAACAGAACATGAAACAGAATGATAGAAAAACTATTTATTTTTATTAGACAATTGTTAGTGGAAAACTAACAATTCGAATTAGTTATTTTTCATTTTTATATAAAACGACCTATCAGAAATAGTCAACTGGGATTAATTTTGAATTGAAATTAAATTTTGCATCAATCTACAAAGAAATTGGCCGAAATTGATGCTTAAAATGTATGCTATTTTCATTAAAAAGAATGAGTTTGAAAAATTTTCATTTTTACTAAATGAACAATAAGATTAAAATGTATGGGTGTATAAAAAACTTGATCAAAATTTTGAGAAAACTTTTGAAATATTTAATCAGTAGCACGGTCGATCGATGATTAATTAGCTTGAAGCTGAAAACATTTAAGATATGATCAAAAAGAAAATTTCGAATCAAATATATCAGTTTCAACAGATAGCTTCAACAAACTGCTGTAAAATGAAGATAATAAAACAGCAAAAAAAAAGTGATCATCAAAAAGTGGTTTGCAACAAATAACAGACATGCCGTCTGATTCTGAATAGAGCTGCAAAATTATCATTCTAGTCGAAGATCAAAAAGCTAAGCAATAACAGGTTAATTATGACAAAGTGGTCACATTTCTGTTCTGCCGCAACTTTTGGGTGTTGGATTATTACCTCAAGCATGTAGATAGCTGAAGCCTTCTTTAAAAAAATCATTGATGCGCTATTAATTGTTTAAAATTTACGGTGCATTACTTCTACTGTATACAGAGTTGTTCCTTCTGCTTTCTTGGATTTTCTACAATTCACTTTTCTAATTATACGCTATAATTTGAGTTGACCAACAAACCTAAAAGCTAAAAGCCTAAAACTAAAAGCTAAAGTTTAGCCTAAAAGCTTTTCTCGTTTTCTTCTTCTAAAACGATTCTTTCAAAATAAGACAAAAATCAAAAATGAATTGCTTCATTCTAGCTTTTCAGATAACATGCATATACTTTGTATTAAAGCATTCTAATCATATATTTGTAGGAAACTGGCTATTTTTGCTAAAGTTTCAAAACTTTCTTAATCACAGTCTCAGTATTGACCATTTGTTTGAATTGACCATGGTAAAATTTAATTCTTTTATTTCAAGCAATTTAGAAACAGGAGTATTACAGCTTACATCTCTGGTCAGATAGTCATTTTACTCCACTACTAACTGGAGCTATGGTGTCATTATCAACTAGGGAGCTTTTGGTAAAGAATGGCTATTTAATCAGAATGTGTATTGATGCTAATAATCAGAATTTTTTCATGTTTTTATTTGTTTGCCAAACCAATATGCTTTATATAAAGCTGAGGCAGAAATAGAAATAGAACAACAGGAATTTATTTATATTTTACAAATATGGGCTAAAGCTTCCAATAGCGCTTTTGCAAATCCTAACACATAGTAGTAGCATTTTTAATGCATATATTGATAAATACAACACTAAAGTTAGGATAGCGGCAGTAATCTTTCTATCACGGTGAATTTCTTAATATAAGCTGAACATCCTATCAGATTCAAGGTTATATCTGGTCAAGATTTAATTTTAGTAAAACATTTTTTTAAATTGCATATTAGAAATTACAGTGGTGAATAAATTGCATAATTTCATTTTGAAATTTTAGTTTACAGTTAATACTTTGTTTGTGATGCACCTTTTAAATATATAAACTTATATAAACTGAACAGCTTTTTACTATTCACAAATTTGTAAGAGAAATACTTCTACAGCAATCTTTCTGTAGTGTTACATCAATCAAGTGCTTATTGCGCATATTTTATGCGCTGATTCCCAAAGCAATTCAGCTTATGTGACTTTGATTCAGCTTCTTTGCCCTCATTTAAAGCATGATTTCTATTTACTTAACCTTCAGATGACTAAAGTCAGGTCAATTTTGACCCAGGTTGCAGTTTTTTTCTTGATTTCTCTTTCGAACGCTGTTCAGCAGTTCTAATTTTTTCAGGAGCTTCATTTTTACGTCTTTTCTACCTAATGGAGCCAAAAGGGGCAATGTGAATTGAAGCATTCATCTTTTTTGGTCATATATATGTAGTTAAATGTATTAGTTAGTAGCAAATATGATCCAGTTGTCTCGATTTTTAGTTAATGGCGCATTTTATATTTATTTGCTTTTATTTCATTTTTATATTTATAATTTTATTTTTCAGTTGATACCTGCTTATGCCATTTTTGGTTATACTGTTGCCAGTAGTTGTCTCACGTTGTGATTTCTTTTATTTTATTCAGATAGAATTTGAAAGTTAAGTTTCTTCTTTTGCTTTAGATTATAGTTCGGAATGTACTGATCACGAATAAAGTAGATGTTTTATACTAACATGCTTTTGCAAGACATAAAATGAAATTTTTAGATCATTATTTTGCAAATTTTTTTAATTTTGACAAAATTATAAATTCTTAGTTAATGAAAATTTGATGCAACCAGCGTCATCGACCAATCTAATGTCAAATCAACTTATCAATAAACGTATACTACAAAAAGGAATCTATACATGCTAAAAAAATATCTCTACAATTGCAATAAGAGTGAACTGATGCACTTCAGACACAACTCCATGCATAAATCATCAGTCAAATAACTTTCAGTGATCAAATTAATTTCTTAATTGCTATACTTTAATGCACGAATAGCATATCAAACAAAAGGAAGCACCGAGTACAATAATCTGTGAAATTAAAACCCCAAAACGGTCTTTTCTCATCTGGGTCAAAATTGACCCGGCTTTATTCATCAGAAGGACAACAAATACTTTAGTCATCTGAAGGTTAAAGAAAAGACTGCTATCTTTATTTTCAGTAAGCAAATTGAACTTCAGGTATTAACTTGAAAAACGATGCTGTTAGTTGTTGCATTGTTACAGAAAGAGGATGTAGAAACTGATGTGCAAACTGATGTGCTTACTGTAAAGCTGTCAGAATGCAATGTTTATGCATTTCTAAAATAAATGGATGATATATGAAGTACATCGTCTTGGAATGTATATATAAAAATAATAAATGATAATTTAAAAGAATGACATTGTGTTATTAATTTAAAAAATGTTGGAAAATTTCATCCGTCGTTCTATAGAAGGAACTACAAAAGCGGTGAACATGCAAATTGCTGGAGAAAGATGTGTTTGATGGATCAACAGAAAATGCGAATAAATGACTGAAAGAATCAAATCAGAATGCAAATGGGACAGACTTACAATCAGGAATTTCTTGCTTTCATCTTTTAACTATCAAAAGCCATAAATTTCACTAATTCAGAAAGTTGAATCACTTTAGAAGGAATTACTTTAAAAATTTTTGCACTTTAGTGTGTTTTTATCTGAATTCATTTTTATTTTTAGAGAGTTTAAAATAAACATTTTGCTTATGCAGTCTATACAACAGTACATAAAGTAATGGCAAGAAAATCATTAAAAACCAGAAGCTTTAAGCCTGAAGAAAATCTGAAAGCCAGTATTCACGAATGCCCCAATTTTAGCTTTTCTGTCTCATTGGTCATTACTTTCTTTCTATTTGTTGTTGAGAAAATTCTCTTCATTTTTGACTTTTATATTTTTAATGAGTTGAATTCTTATTTTATTTTAATATAGCAAATTCATGAAAAATAAAAATGCATTCGACCACTGTTCTAGAATTAATTAATTAATTTTTGCTAAATGTATGAATTTCTTTGGCACCCAATGAAAAGCAACCACAAATAAGGCAATAGAATTAAGCAAAGTGAATGAATTAAGTAGACAGAGCTGAATGTATAGCTTTCGTGAGTACACAGTGAAAACTTGGACATCAGCAGCAATGAGGGAGGGCTTCCAAATATTTTTGAAAATTGTTTCACAAACAGTTTTTCAGAAAATATAAAAAAATTACAACTCACCGTCTTTGCTTTAGTTCATTACTTTGAATCTGCAAATTAACAGATTTCTGCTGTTTTAATTTGAAATTCAAATGCAAACAGATATAAAAGTCTCCAAAATTTGTATTATAATATTTTCATTTCATTTGTATTATTATATTTTTAAGTAAATTGTTATCAGATAAATTTATTCTTTAACATCTGAAAATAGTTTTAATATGTACAAATAAAAAGTTTGAATAAATAAGAACATATCTACACAAGTTCTTACGGGAATTCTACTTGCCCAAGAGCTCTCTACCTCTATCAGAAAATTTTACAGCAATGAAACAAGGAAGAATAACCAATCTAATTTAAAAATTAATGCTGATTAATATGCTTACATCATTTGACGACAAAGTATGAACTTTAAATACTTAAAAAAATTTTTTTACAAAACGGAGCATTTTATTGCTCTTCTAATTAATAACTATTTGCTTGAGCATTCTGTAGCCATATTAAATTCTTCCATTGTTGATTATTGCTGTTCTCGGTTGCATATTTTGTTGTTTATTTAAAAATATAAATTGCTAATTACAGATTTTTTTTTGAACAATCGAGTTGGCCTTACTCGGGAACAAATTTTCATTGCATTCTCTTACGGGTCGTTGAAATCGTCATCTTATTGGACGTTTATGCCGTAATCTGATTGGCTTTTCATGTCTAATTGTTCATTGATTAAACGTTTTCATTGTGATTAGCTGCAATGTTTTTCTTTTCATTGGTCCAAATATTCTGTTTATGATTTTTATAGCTTTAGTAGTGGAATTTTTAATATTTGCAAATTTATGAAGTTTTATTATTCATAGAAATACTGATTTTTGCATATTATTTTTTGTGAATTTTATACTTTTTAATTATCAGTATTTTCAAAAATAATTTTTATCATTATTTTATATTTTATTGTACTACGATGAAGTTATATCTGGTGTGATGGTCACGGTTCAGCAAAGCCAACAAAAATAAAGTAAGTAAAACAGTGATTTTTATTTTTCATTAGTTAAAAACAATAACAATAACATATACATACCAATAAGCAATATTAAGAAAGTGAAAATGATGAAGAATGAAAAAAAGAAAACAAAAAATATATTACAAATATAAAACAAAGTCGCTACTTAAAAGGCCCCATTAAATCAACTCAAGCACTATGTAGATTAAAGTTTCAAACAACTGCTTCATCGTACGCCTACCGCTGCTGATATATTCACTCCTATATTGTTCAACGCATTCTTCCTTTTCAGCATAAACGTCGTTTGCCCGTCTTAAGTCACCAGCGGTAGTGTGACCTGATCTCAGTTGTTCAATTTACGTTTCCATAGTACCCTGTTTTGTGATCAAGAGCTGGGGCAGTTTGTAAAACCTGAAATGGCTAGTATCCGCTTTCTGGTTCAAACTATGCCTAATGCTTATGCCAGCATTTTGAATAGTTAATGACTCTAATATTTACATTATATACATTTCAAAGCAGTAGTCTTTCATGGGTCATCCATTCCTGCTAGGAATATTGAAATAAAGCCGATAGGTTATCATGCCATCCAGGCACCAGGTTTTGCTGGTTGCCAGCAGTCGAATGTTATAACTTGTCACAAACACCAGGATGTGCATGGATTCACTTTGATACAGTAAAAAGTCTTCTCCAGACTTTTTTTTTCTAAAATTTACCAGTAATTTGTAGGTCATGACAATGTTCAGGAAGGCTGGGGAATCATTATGCCTGGTTTATATTACATTGTGGCCCTCACTCGCTGAATTATTAGGAATGGCCTGAGGTAGATGGATCAGAGGATGTCGCAGAAGCTTCTTGTTCATAGATGGTGGGGATGGGTGTAGTTTCTTTAGCGTCTCATTTTTTGAAATCACCCTCTTTTCCATTTTGCATGCTACGTGCTAATTCACCAGGCAGCTTCACTAATCACGGCCGTCACTTCCAAATTTATACACATTGCACTTTTGCAGGCGTATTTATCCTATACCAAAATAAACTAATCGTTAATAATAAGGAGCGCATGCTGTGCATTCAGCACATACTTTCGAACATAACCAACATTTCGCTTTTATAGTGGTTTGTTTTTGTTTGTATGCCCTGTCTTCATAAGCAAGGAACAAACCATCGTAACAATTTTTTTACAAGACGCAGGTCAGAAACAGCCGTTGTGAGAATAACGAGCAGAACAAAAAAAGATTCAAATCATCAAATCAGGTTTTGCTTCAAATCTCAAATGCTAAACTGCTCCCACGGTTTTTGATTAGATTCCTTTTTGCTCGTTCAAGCTGGCTAGCTTAAACCGGTTAGCTACCCGAAGCATCAACCATTCAATTGTAAGAATAGCAAAGAGAACAGAAAAAGATTCTGTTGCCTGGACATCGCTTCAAATCTCAAATGTCAAGCCGCACCAACAGATCTTAATTATATTTTTTCTGTTTGTTCAAACTGATTAACTGGAGCCGGTAAGCTTATTCTTAAATGTCATCCCAAGAATCATATCACTAGAATACATAATTTCTGTGATATAGCTAATGAGAGAATTCTGAAGAATTAAAAAAAATTCATATATATCCCTACATAGGCTTTAAAATGATAGAGTTGGATGATACCACATAGTTTTAATACTTGTTCAATCAAGCTTGCTAATCAATCAATATTTATTTCGCTGCTTTCATTTTGATTCATTTATTCGACCCATATGTCATCCTAGTGCATATCAAAATAACTGAGGACAATTTGACTCATGCTGTGAGCTATACACTTTATCAAATTTTTAGGCTTAATGTAGTGTTCAGTACAGTATATAGTTTACAGTATAATATTGATTTCTTATCGACAAAGCTGCTTATTTGATTTGTTTTTGCTGTTTTTGCTATTATGTGTTAAAATTATTCAACATTTATATAACCAAACAATGGCATATGCCACTTCAATCGCAAATAAATGCAATGTTTATTTTGGTGCTTTAAAATACTTCACAACACAGCTGTTATTTTACAGTAATAAGTTTTAAATTAAAAATAATTCAAGTTTAAAGGAAACTAAAGCGTTAGGTCATTTAACACGGTAGCATTTTATTAGTATTCACTCTGTGCGACACAACACCAGTGACGTCAGTCAGCTTTATTACAATCCAGATTTATTACGACTGCACTCATTTTTGATTGTTTTGGTATTTATACTTTTAGTATTGATTATATTATAAGTATAATATTATATATTTTATTGTATATAAGATATGTAAGTATAATACATATTGTAAGTAATAGTATAATGTTGTAATTGTCATTTTTTATAGAGTGATGGAGAACACTGCTCAATTAGTAGAAGGTGATGTTCTGCAAAGCAGATATAACATATCTTCTTATATTAATCGTGGCACTTATGGTGCAGTCTACATGGCAATGGATGATTTAGAAGAAAAAAGCGTTGCTGTTAAAGTGAATACGTCTAAAATAGCTAATATTTTTCAAAAGGAAATAAATCTCCTGAGCGCTTTGCAAGGCAGCAAACATGCAGGAAAGCTACATGGTTTTGGATGGTTAAATGGCTGCCATTATTTGGTAATGGATTTGTTAGGACCAAATTTAGATGAATTACTTCAGAATTCAGCTGAAAAGCAGTTTACTGAGAAGAATGCAATTTATTTGGCCATTCAAATGTTGGAAGCAGTAGAGGATATACATAACGCAGGATATTTGCATTGTGATATAAAACCATCCAACATTACTGTTGGTCTGAAGCAGAATAGTGATTTTAGTTCAAGCAACATCTACTTCGTCGATTTTGGTTCCAGCTTGCAGTTCAAAGATAGAGATGGCAACAGACTACCTGCAAAAAATTCCATATTTCGTGGAACGTTGAAGTATGCATCTTTGAATGCAATCCTAAAATTAGAATTGAGTCCAATAGATGACTTGTGGTCAGTCTTCTTTACCCTTATGAAAATGATGTTGGGCTACCTTCCTTGGGATAATGCTTACAACATTAAAGAAATAATTGAAATGCGCCAAATGTTTTTCACTGTGCAATGGCTATCAACTCTTCCTCATTGTTTAAAAATTTTATATGAGTTGATGAGGAAGATGAATGCGAATACTATTCCAAATTACAATGATTTAAAGACTGCATTGCAGCTCGAATTAAATGGCAAATCACCTACTATGCCAGAGAAGCAGTAAAAGTGTGGAAAATGCTGTAGACAATGGGTAAAGTTAACTTTTTTTATTGCAGCATTGTTTCATTTGTATTGTATTGTATATTTTGTACTGGCAGTGCAATTATTTTTTAAATATATTTAAGAAAATATTTCAATTGTATGTTTAGCTATTGATTAACTAATATGATAAATGTTATGCTTAATTTTCAGATCATAATAATGCCATTTTTGGTAATGCATCATGACTGATGGTAATGAATGACGGTTTCTTATATCACGCCGGTTGTTTATGCATCTACTTTTTGTTATTAAAATATTGTTAAATGTGCAAAATTTATTAATATTGCACAAATATTATTGATCACATCTTAATTATTGCAAATTATATTATTTTGATTATATTGTTATATTATATTACTTGTGATATTATATTACTCTGGTTTGATTTGAATAAAATATGATGAGAATATAATGTGTTATTTTGTTTAAAAGCAGATTATCTTTAAAAAGTAAAAAAGTGATGTTTCAAGTCTTTTGCACTAACGTTGTATGCTAAAACAAATTTATTTTAAACATTTTGTATTTGTAATTGTTTTTTATAATTTGTAATGTTTTTTATTCCAAAAGCAATGTTTCAAATCAATTGCAAAAGCAAGTGATTTTGTTCATTTGCAGCGCGACGTGCCGCAATTTATTTTTAATTCACTTGCCCAAATTGAAAATTTTGTTGAAGACACAAAATCCAGCAATATTAAGAAAACTACAATTTTGAATTTTGTAGGAAAATCACAATAATAACCAGTGAATGCTTGAACTGATTTCTAGAGCGCTTTTAAAGGCAATATTCATCCTCTAGCACGTAAAAATTATTTGTCGACGTATTCTGTAAATATTTATGACTCACTCTTTTAACATGAACAGCCAATTAACACGAACAAATAGCTGACATTTTTTCTGTTCATGTTAACTTGAGGTCACTGTATTTATATTTATTTATTTATTAATTATACAGTTGGCCCTCAACATTTTCAGATTTCAAAATCACCAAAAATATAAATCCTACTTTTAGACCCTAGTGTGCATGTATACTGTAAATCTGGAGGTTCAGTGCAAGGTTGTTTCCGCTTATGAGATTCCACACCATAACAGTAGTGATAACAAATTAACCTAACTGGGAGACTAAATAATCGATACTAATGCTAAAATGAAAAAGATAAAAACATTAGGGTAAAGGGAAAGGAGGCGTTGCGAACGGGAAGTTGGTTTACGGCAGCACCGGTTCCGCGATTCCAGACGCTTGCTCCAGACTGACCAACTGGTCCGGACATGTCTGGACATGACCAGACTTCCGCTTTCATGCTAACACAATCCAAAACAGCGTGAGAATAACGCAAAATTTGAGTAAACACGCAATGCCTGAAGCTACTATAGTCACAATGTTTTTTTGATAACAATGATTTTTAAAAAACATGCGCTGGACAGTCCATCCACTTCTGGCAATAATTTTGACTGTTATACACTCAATCAAACAAATAAAAAAAAATAAATTTAACATGCAAATCAGTAAACGATCTGTGATATCCTTTGCAACTTTCAGGCAATTGCGTAGGATTACAAATGTGTGAATAGAAGCCGCAAGTATTCGCAGAAATTCCACAATCACGGTTCCCCCTAAACCCACGTACCGCTAATGTTGACGACCGACTGTATTTATTGTTATATTCATGGTATTTATGTATTCATGTTTATGTTATGCATGTTCTCTGAAACAATGATGTTAAACTTAATTGCCATTTTTTACAGTACTGATGAAAAAAATTTTTAACATTTTTATTGACTTCCCTAATTTTTCAGCATGAAGTACGCACATGCGTATAAAATTGTCACATTTTGTCTTAAACGTAAGATCACACGTATAAGCATATAAACATCATACATGCAGATGCAATTATAGTTTCCATCTTCAGAAATAAAAGATTATACTGTATATATTTTTATTATTAAAAGATTATATTACTATTTAATGTTACAGTATACTACATTATTATAATTATGATTTATTAAAAATCATTGTCAATCTACCATAAAACTAACAATGCATAAAATGTAAGAAAATGTTTAAATGCGTTTATTCATAGAGAATTGTCAAATATTTCGTGCAAAAGATATGCGTTGTTAGAGAATTGATAATTAAATATTATTATTTTATTTTATCACTTATTTATAAATAAGATTTAAAATTATATTCCTTCATCAGAATTATTATATATGAACTGCTTTTTTATAATTTATTTTATTGTATATGACATTCAAATTACTATATTTTTTTCATGTTAACATATTATTATTCTTAAATAAAGTTCGCTTATACAATTCTATGATGCATAAGAAATTCAATTTTATTGATATTTATTTTTGATAATTAAATGAAAATTTTCAGCTTTTAGGTAACATAATTAATTTTGAGTTATTATAAAAAGTTCACTTCTGAACTGCAAAACCAGAAGTTTCTGCGCACAAAATGAGAGTACGCTTATAGACTTGAACTTTAGGTCAAAGGCATTTTGTCTGCTTCTCAAAAAATTTCAGTTTCCTTGTTATGATCATTTTTCTTTCTGTATAAAATTTAGCACAACTGTATATCATTGCAACAGAATGCAATTAAATGAATTGTGCTGTATTATTTTTAACTTTTGCGTGCTAAATTAACTTATACATATTTCCTTTGATTACACAAAATGTTAGTATTGATTTTGAGTTTGATTTTGTTAAAATAATTTTTACAAAACATTTTGGCAAATTTACATGTGAAATTTATTGAAATTAATTACTTTAATACTTAGAGTTTTTTATTTTACATGGTGAAATTTTTATTTTTCCGTTTCTTCTTTTATTTTTTTTCTTGGTTTTTATATAACGCATAATGTTAGTTTCAATAAGGAATTTAGTATAAAAATGAATGATTACATATTCAAATGTGTGATTTTATATTATTTAAGTAGATAATAAAAAATTCGATAAATGTTGCTTATTTCAATAAATTCAGAAGCTCTGATTTGATTCTAATGTGAAAGTGATGCGCATCATATCTTCAGTATATGATTCATTTAATGGAAAATCACTTGGAGCAATTGAATAAATAGCATGGGATTGTTTAGCAAAAATTGTTATTTGCGCTCTATTTGTTAAGCAAGGTTGTAAATAAGGGATTCAATAGCAATAAGTGAAAAAATTTACAATAGAAAGTACGAATTATCAGTAAAAGATAAGAAACATTTAAATACATTTAAAATGAGATAATTAGTCCATTAAACAGTCAATTATGATTTGTAAAAAAAATAATATTTTAAGGAAGCATAAATTCAATAATTAATCTTATTAATTTATTAATTGAGCTATTGTTATGCTTGTAGTTCAAAATTTTTATTTTTTAACTGTAATTTTTAATTGTAAATTACATGTCCTACAAAATTTTCAAACAAAAATCACTTGTGCTAAAAGCATTGTTTTAAACTATTTTATAAATATGTGCAAATATGCATAAAATATATTCAAAATAAAATAATAACATATTTATTTCAAATGTTTTTTCTTTTTTATATTTATTATATTTATATGTCACAATGTAGCTTTAAAAGTGTTTTCTTTTTAATTCAAAATTAGTTAAATAACCATTTCTTTAATTTTAACCAATAAAGCTGGCATAATTTTAAATTCATTTTTTATAAAACGCCAACTCATATTCATTTTTGTTAGAAAAGTGTCAATTTAAATAATTAAATCAATCACAGGGAATCAATAACAAAGCTTTCTTTTTCAAAAAGCTCCAGAGTAATGAGAGGAAGAAAATAAAAAGACGTTGCTGCATGAATTGTATCTGTCACGTTAAGCTCTTTAAAGAAGTGAATACTCATTATGAACATTTATATTTAGTTTACTCATTAATTGAAGGGTTTTAAAAAGATTTTAAAGTTATTTGAGCACTTTATGCAACAAATGCACATGATAACTGATTCCTCATAGCTGACAATTGCAGAATGCTATGTTAGTGTGCTGCTGTGATTTTAAGTTGCCCAACTCAAAACTTTTTAATACTAATTGAGAATATTGACATTTTAATTTAATTTTTCTCAGCATAGCATTTTATAAAGTTTATGCTAATGTAATAGTATTACTAACCTCGACAACCTAAGCATCAACAGTCGACAGCAGAGATATATTTTTGCATAAAGTTGCGTTGACCTTGACGTGTTAGCGAACTTAATATAGCCGTTTGTGTACCTTGTGTGCGTGTGCGTTATCATTTTGTATAGTTATTCCTAACCGAATAAAACGTTATTCCGTTAAATAAAACGACTGACTTGTTGATTAAAAGCGTAAACGTTACACTAATATGTTGTAAGAATTAGTTCGACTGCACAAGCAAATCAAAGCAAAAAAGTAAAGAATGAATGAAATTTATTTCAGCTTTTCGTTTATAAAATTTTATGAAAAGACAATCGCCTTTTTAAACTAATCAGTATCAATGCTGGAAAAAATGTAAAAAGGTCGATTGCAAACGGCGCTTTATTAAGATGTTGAATGGTGAACCATTTAGTATCCAGGTGCGGTTCTGGGTGTTGGGCAGTGATCACAGCTGCCAGGTGGTCCAGAAGGTCCACGAACGCCTTGGGGTCCCACAATACCTGGAGCACCGGGGCTACCCATGCTTCCTCTTGGGCCTTGGTCACCAATTGGACCTTTGAGACCAGGGATGCCATCTTTACCAGGAATACCCTGAGGTCCCTTAAGTCCGGGAAGACCAGGAGGACCTGGTGGGCCTGGAGGTCCTTCGACCTGAAGAAAAACAATTCAGTAGATTTCATGTGTCAAATGTATAGTTTTAAAAAGCATACTTCAATGAGTTTTCCAGAATCACCCTTGGGTCCTTTCGGTCCGCAATCACCAACACGTCCTGGTGGTCCTTCAGCGCCAACCATACCACGTTCTCCTCGTTTACCGTCGACACCAGGAGCACCTGGTTTTCCTTTAGGTCCTGGTGGACCCTTTGGTCCTGCGGCACCAGCAGGTCCTGGCATTCCAGGCAAGCAGATTTGGCATGGTTCTTGTACTGGTCCATCAGGAGGCAAAATTTTTCCATCACGTCCATTAGGTCCATCAACTCCTGGTTCACCATCGATGCCGTCATTTCCATCATCACCAGGTGGACCTGGAGGACCAGGTGGTCCTTGGTGGCATGTACAGCCTGTTTATTGAAATAAAAAGCAAATGAGCAGACTGTGAATAAGCGGCTGAAAAATTTTCACTCACATTCCTGAACAATAGTGACTGCTGGCAAGGCAGTTGGCGTTGGCACGGTTTCATAGGCAGGGGGAGGTTGTCCATAAGCAGGCGGAGGTGGAGCATATGGATTGCCACCTTGGGGCTGAGAATCATACGGCGCTGGAGTTGCTGCACCAGCATAAGCTTGTGCGCCAGCCATACCTGAGGCGGCATTTACCCACTGACCGAAAAGCCATTCTCTGCGCTGTCTGGTTACAGGTTTAGCGGACTGGATGGTGAAAATCTCTAGCCACATGTCTCTAGAGCGAGACTTGCAAAAGTCGAGTTCATTTAGCAGATGTGATTGTAAGCTTTGGATGTAGTTGTAGATCAAAGGCAGTGTGACAACAGACGCAATCACAGCTACAGTACTCACTACAACTCCAATGAAAGCAACTTTGCGCATGTGGCGGTGCTGTTCAGCGAGAAGCTTTTCTTCCATTTTCAATTTCTTCACGAGAAGACAGTGGACTGGTGAATTGAAGCAACAGGCGCCATTTTATTCCTTTCAAAATTGGTTCACTGGAGCAAAGCGGTTCGTGGACCGTTTTCTCTTCTGCCCGCCCGCAATGACACGGTTTCTTTAATTTGATGAAAAAAAAGTGACGCAACAAAACAGGCCGGCCCAATCCCAAGCTTGTCTTGACCAACAAGAAACTACACACCACTGCTAACCCACATTTCTGAAATAGTCAAAAAAGTGACAGCTCAAAATGCGTGTCTATTTTTTAGAATTTAGATCATTGGGAATTATTGTTCAGAAAACAGCGGACAGCTTGCTCCCTCTTCGAAAAATGTATGCCTTTTTACCGTTCGACCTTGAAAATTTCATACTGTCATTCTCTTGTAAGCATGAAGTCATTTCAATATATGGAAAAAAACTTTAAAGCAATTGAATTTTCTCCGCTACATTTTTAAGCAATTCTTTTCCAACTAATAATAAAATTATACAAAAATTTTTAATGAATTTAATTGCAAAAAAAGGAATAAAATGTTTTCAGCAAGCAACAAATTATCTATGCTTCGCAATTATTATCGCATTCATATAGTGTTCAATAAATAACTGTTGCTATTTGTAATTCTTTATTAGAACTGTTAAAGTTTTATATTATACATTTCTACCATTTTTTGATAAAAAATGGATTTTAATAATAATTTCAATAACAATCATTTATTTTAAATATTTTGTCAATTATTGTTTTTAAGTTAAAATTTCTTTTTCGTTTAATTATTATGCCATTCTTATACGATATAGGAGTATTTTATATTGATCAACTTTGTGGTTGTTTTTTACAATATAAGTTTCTTTTAATAAATTATGGATGTTATTACAATTAATTAAAGTGAGACTTCTCATATTCAGCTTTGTTTCGCAGAATTAAATGAGGTTAGCTGTTTCTTTGTAATTTTTTATAATTGGGTCAAAGTTTTTTATTTCAGCACAGAAAATATTTGACGCACTTAATAAAATGAAATTTATACACTTAATTGCAAATACAAAACGAATTTTAAGCAGCAATCAAATATTAATTGGCAGTTTATTGTTTATTAAACTTTATTCAGTATAAAATATGCTGAATTTGTCTGATCAGTATTTTTAATTATTGGAAGTAAAAAGATAAGGCAGAGTTGTAACAAGAATATTGTGTTATTGTTTTAACTGTCATTTTTTATTCGGTGAATTTCTTTTGAAACAAAGACATCTTTAATGTGAAGGGAAAATGTTGAAATTCATGCTAAAATTAAAGCTATAAACTGTGTATAAATAAACATGCATAATGTAAAACTGAACTGATATTACATAATACAGATAAATGATTAATTATCAGTATTGTTACATGTGAAATATGCATATGCGTATTTTGTTCATAAACATTTTCAAATTTTCATTTTTAATATTTTGAACATCTTTTAGTCAAGAATGGAATGCACAAAAACTAGTCTGAGCGCTGATAGCATTGCTATTTGTGCTGGCAATTTTATCTTCAGCATAAACTGAGATTTTTTGACAAAGACAAAAATTTTAATTTCTGATCATTTTTACACTGAAATGTTTCCTTTTTAAATTTAAATTTAAAACATGCCGTTTTATACGTAGTGGATGCATTATAAAAGTATTGAAATGACGCGTGATTTTTCATTGAAATAATTCTTAAGAAGGCAAATAGTACGCTGAATAATTTATACGTTAAGTAATTCTGAAGGTCACTTTTTGTACATTCATATATTTATACAAATAAAACTGGAGGAAACGTTATTTGTATTACAGCTTTGTAAATTAAATTTTCGTTTTCAACATTTGCTATTCAGAGTTGATTTCATGTTTGCATTTTATTAATGTTCATATATCGGTAATTTTAAGTATTCTTCTCAGAAAACTATTTTCCTTGACATATTGAAATATACATTTAAAACTAGACTGAATTGGGGCAAGCGACTCAAAAATACAGCAATAAACTGTTATCTTTCAGTTTTAATGAATCCTGCCCAGAGCTAAATTTATTAACAAAATCATACATACATGTATATATTTATTTTTAGAAATCGCTACACTCATAACCACGACTACGATAAAAAAATTTTTTTCAAATGAAACTATTGATGCTATTTAAAATATATAAAAAGGTGTTGTGGAATATATGATATAAGATTGGATTCAAATTAGATAGGTGCACAATCGTACAATATCCATAGACTTGTAAACAAATATTCAAAAATTATTAAAATAATCATTTATCATTTTTATATCAATTTATCTTTTATTATTGAATATTACAAAATTTTTATTAATAAATAACTTACTGTAAAGACTGTATAATTTTAAAGTACACTTTAAAACGAATTTAAAGTTTGAACATTTTACATTTGAATTTTAATATATAAATGTGGAAAAAGGAGAAAATTTAATCAAATTGTATGCGAACTTCGTGTTGAGCGGTACTTTTACTCTACAAAATGAGCAACAACGATCAGTCAGAAGGTGAAAAGAAGAACAGTGACATTGTGCTTCGTGCGGATGCTTACGAAAAGATCAATGAAAAGCAGCGTTCCAAGCTCACGTATGAGATGTTGAAAAATGTGTTGCTAGCATCATTGAAACATGCAACTGAAGATATTGAACATTCGAAACAATTTTTGACAATGTACAACGACTGTAACGACAGCCCAGCCAAAGAAATAATTTTACAATTGGAGAGCAGTCGTTTTCCATTTTCAGCTGGAGCAGACAAAGGTGACGTGGAAATGTTGGACAATTTGCCAACTTTATTGAGCAACATGTGTATTCGTTTGGAAAAGCTTGTTCAAGAGAAGGGTATTCGTTTGGTTGAGTTGAAATTTGAAAACATGCCCCCTTATGAAAAGGAAGATTGCCACGCCCTTTGTTTCCGATCAAGATTGCTTTCTCGTCAGCTTTGCTCTATTGGTATATCATTGAGCAAGCCTCAGCCAATCAATGATTCGAAGATGAAATCATTAGACGAGAACTCTGTGAAAGCGAAATTAGACGGCTATGCAGAGCAAATGGTGGAACAGTATACCAAAGCGTTGCTTGAAAGTGAACAAGTGAATTCGTTGCGTGAAGCGATCACTGTTTGGAACAGTATTCCATTTTCATCCCTGCAAAAAGCCGTTAAAATTGAAGAGCTGAACTTTGCAAAAGGCACAGTCATGCGTTTGGAGCATTTGATTCAAGCGTTGTACGACATGTTGAAGCGATGCGAGCAAAAATACCATGAAATTTTGCTTGCAAACGAATGTCAGCCACCAGAAGAATTCATCACTAGATCAGCTTTAGTCATTGATACCAAACGATTTTTGGATCATTTGTGGGCAAATTTGTTTCATTATGAAAAAGTTATTAATGAGCAAAACCAGCAGATTAAAGAAAAAAAGATTCATTTTCATGTTTGTGAAACAAAAGTGAGAGCATTGCAAATGGTGAAAGAGAATTTTGAACGTCGAATCAAAATGCAAACGGAACTGTCAAACAGCTTACGTATGCAATATAAAGTAGATGATGAAACTGTGGAGCATTGTTCATTTATGCAAGCAATTCAGGAATACTTGAACAATGAGTGCAACAGATCCACAACTAATGAGAAAAATGATATGAATGAACTATTGAACGAGGCAGAATGTGCTACGCAAGCAAATATAGAAATGATCACAGAAGAAATTAAAAAATTAAAAGAAAACTGTCAGAAAGAAAAGACTGAACATAAAAATGAAAGTGATGAACTGCAAAGCAAATATTCAAAACTTTTAGAAGAGCTGAAAAATGTGAAGTCATCCATCACGACCAAAAGGCAAGCTTACATCTCGAAATCAAGCAAGATCAACTTTATCAGTCAATTTATTACAATGAAACAGTGGCAAGAGCAACACATTATCGGTTCACTCTACTGGACCAAATTGATAGAAAGAATTAAATTAGAAAATCATAATTTATCTGGTCAATTACAAGCTTCGTGGAAAAATAATATGGAGTTGATCAAGTTGAAGTCAAGCTTGGAAAATGAAAATTTACAATATACTGCTTGTTTAGAAAAGTTGGAAAACGAGTTGCATGCTTTAATACCTCAGATTGCAAGCAAAGAATTTTATGAAAAATGTTTGCAATCAGATGAACAAGTGGAGAAAGACAAAGATACTGGAGAGATTCATTTAAAACAGAATGAAATCATTTGTCAGGAAATAAAGCATCTGAATAAAATGTCACATTATTTGCGACATAAGAAGGTTCGTTTGGACCGATACATCAAGAAAACGGATCAAAATGGAAAAGAGTTGACCAAGAAGATTGCTGAGCTTGAAAATCTGGAGAAAAGGATGAAAATCTGCATTGGTGAACTGGAGTCGCATTTTTTTGATCCAAATTATTGTGAAAAATAACTCATATTTCTTTAATAATTGATATGTTATTTTTAATTATTAAAACAAAATTGTATCAAAATTTTATTTTCTTTCCCAAAACTGTACTCAAATTATTTAAAAATTGATGAAATTTGATAATTTCAGAAAAAGTTATGAACAGATATTTTCAAATAATAATCAGAAAATGTCTTATTTAAAGCAACTGATTGAATATAAAATAATGCTAACTAGGTTACTTTAGTGATAACTAACCCTTGTTTTTATTAATGACGCTTTCCTCAGAAACAAATTAAAATCTTATTGTATACAATATTTGCTGATGACCTTCATTTGTACTTTATCAAAAAACAATTTTTCAATATTTTATAAATATTTCAATTTGTTAAACTTTGTGCTGATAATGAAAAACACATGATTTGGATAATAAACTTATGATTATTTCTACGTGTCTTTTTTTAACTTGGAACTTATCTTAGAATATTTTATTAAATAAAAAGCAAAAACTTTAAAACTTTTTATTTTATTTTTATTACCCATCAAACTAATATAATTAAATTTAATTCAATTTCATCTTAATTCCATAAGAATTTGGATATTGAACATTTCTTTTGCGAATTCAAATATATCAAACATGTGTAGTATATATTTAAGAATTATATGAGTAAAATTCAGTTTTCAATAACTTGAAGTGAGTTGAATTTAGTATTAATAATATTAAAAGAAATTTACAGTAGATAAATTGAAGAATTAAGTACAAAAAATCAAAAAGTGAAAAAAAATCAATACCGTAAAAATGATATTGTAACAAATTTTGCACGAAACTAAAAATTTACTCTATAAAATTGTTCATTCACCTCTTAATTAGTTTGAATTTACACAGCCCTTTAAACATGTGGATTGGTGTTCAAAAGATGTATAATTAAGTGCTAAACATTTATCCACAATGATTAATGGAGTTTATTCGTTTTCAGGGCTGCTAATTTAGTTTACATTATTGTGATATGGTTAATTATATTTCTTTAATAAAATGCTCTGTCCCATTTCAATTTGCTACCTATTACTGAATACGAAGAACATTTTTGTACAAAAAAATATGTAATTGCTGCTAAAAATGCTGCTAAAAAACACTAGCTAATTAAAATTATAAGCTCAAAATATAACATGCTAATGCAAATGAGCTTACGTAATTATTATCTTTTCCTGCCTGTTTCAAAAAAAGTAAATACTTCTGTTTTTACTTATAATACACTCGTTTGGAGCAAAAATTGACAATTACATAGAATGACTTCATTCCTTTACATAGTGTCATTCTCCTTTTTACTTAAATTACATTTAATTTTGGTGAGTATCAAACAATTACTTTCTGCATACGGCAGGTAATAATAACTTAATAACCTGCTAGCATTTCATTTATAATCTTTTATTTCAGCTAAGTTTGATAATACTTTTCTACTATTTTATATGGATAATTGAAAATTCAAAAATCAAAATTATTTTTAGAAATATATATTTAACTTTTAATTTACAGTCAGAAATTGTAAATTCACCATATTGTGGAAAATCAGTTCATCAAGAAAAATTAACGTATCATGAAAAAATCCAAAATCGAATTGTTGGCGGATGGAAAGCTTATCATGGTTCTTTACCGTGGATGGTTCATTTAACGTTTCCAGCAGAAGAAGGCCTTTTACAAATGTGTGGCGGATCATTAATTTCTATAGATGGAAAAAACAGCACTTGTTTAGTACTCACTGCAGCTCATTGTGTGAAAGTTGGGTAAGACAACATGATAGAGTTTATACTACTTTAAGCTACAAAACTTACCCTTAGAGATTTGAATTATTCTACATTCACATAAAGATAAGATTCTAAACTGAGCAGATAGCAGGATTGTGCATAAAAACTATTGCATAATTATGTTTCATTTTTTTATTTGGAAACTGAGAAATTACCTATCATTTCTTATCCAGAGAAAATGAATTTTTATTTTTTGTCACCATATGAAGTCATATTGCTAATCAATATTCCATTCACAGATGTAACAATATGACTGCTTACTTAAGATGACAAAACCTTTCTTCAAAATATTTTAAAATGTTATACTTTCTACCAGCAAGACAAACTGCTATATTTATTTTTCATTGTTTTGCTATTCAATCCTACTGTTCATAAAGTTTTTTAATAAAGATCATTTTGATAACAATTTAATATTATTCTGGTTATTTAATATTTATTCCATATTAAATAAAAAAGTTTTATTTTTGTTAAACTGTATTATTAAATTTGAATAATTTAGTAATCAGTATAAGGAACCAGGAGATATTCTTGTTGCCATTGGACAAAATCACTTAAAACGAGCTCGAGATGAAGCGATCTTTCTTCATGTGAAAAACTACGTTTCACATTTTTTTCATGATAATTCACTCGAAAACGATATTGCTATTTTGCGATTGGATAAGTGGGTACTATTCACAAAATATGTTCGGCCACTGTGCTTGCCTTCTGCAAATATGAAACTACCAATTGAAGAAGAATGTTATGCAGCTGGCTGGGGTAGGACAAAAGGTAGGTACATTTTTGAAAAAAAAATGTAAACAGTAGATCCATATCTGTAATGTTTAATCTTATCTTTTAATGTTTAGTAAAAAAAGAAAAAGGTATGCTAAAAATAGTCAAAGTGCGATTCCAAATGAGCCAATTTTGCCCAAAACCATTTATTAAAGAAAAAATGCTCTGTGCCGGCAATTTAGCAGGCGGTCATGACGTCTGCAATGTAAAATATTTGTCACTTGATTTTACTTAACATTTATTTAAATATTTCAGTTTAATTTAATTTAGGGTGATAGCGGCGGTCCACTATTTTGCATGGTCGGAGACAGATTTTATCTGTTTGGCATTGTCAGCTTCGGCTATAAAAACTGTGCTTTACAAGGTACATCATCTGCATTTGTCCGAGTGAGTGGTTATTTGGATTGGATTGAAAGAACTGCTCTTACGTTGAAAAATATTAAAATTAATAATAAAAAAATTGGAACAGTCAGTTCAATTTTTTTGCCGAAAATGCAATCCAAATTTCCAAATTCAATGATGGTGAAAGCTCATAATAGTCCGTTCGATAGCAGCCCCAGTCGTTTAATCGCTGCAATGAGCGGTTGGAAAAATCATGATATCACTGATTAACTTATTTTTTTTATACAAAACTGCATATTTAAAAAAATTTTTATCTAAAATAAAGAGTTTCATGGATTTAAAAAATTTTGAAATACTGCAAAATGTCGAAGCAAAAGTTAATAAATCAAATAAATGAAATATAAAAGGCAAGATGCTTGCAAGCAAACAAGATTAATTGATTGTTTTAAAATTTATGAAATCTATTTTATAAGAGTTCATAAAAAAATTAAATATATTAAGCATTATTATTTTATATTAAACACTAAAATTATTATTAAATGAAATATTTAACATAACAAATGATGCATATTACCTTAAATCATAAGCGTGCAACATTCTTTGCTTTTTATAATAGGATTCAGTTAATTAAACACTAAAAACATTTTTATATTTCATATTTATTATTAATTATGGAAAAGCAAATCATAGAAGATTGACCTGCAACTAATGAATTTTAATTAGCTTAAACTTCCAAAGTAACGACAATGTAAAGCGGTTGTGCGTGGAAAACCTAAGTGAAGTGAAAATTAGAGAACGCATTCTTTTACATATACTATAATGGGGTCACAGTGACATGTTCTCACGCTCAACTCCATCGTAGGCTAAAGGCTAGAGGTCAGGAGAATGCTTTGCTCCAACAGCAACTAACAACTATCAATTATTAAAATAATATTTTACTAAAAGTTGAATGCCAGTGAATGCCTGCTAAACAGCAACTGTTGAACATTAAGAAAAAATAAAAATTTTTAATGTATCAAATTAACATCACAAAAAATTTAATTAGTCTGCAGAAAGTGTTAAAATTCAACAGAAATATTTGAATCAAGTCAAATGTTCAAATTTATATGGAGAAAAGAAATTATTACAAAAAAACAAAAAGGATTCAAATTAGTAAATAGCTATATCAAAAGCCCTGATACACAAACTGATGGTAACACTAACAAACTGTAAAATGAAAATCTGAAACAAATAATTTTATTCAAATTAAAATTTTCAAACAATTTTTGTAAAACAAAAAAAATTATGCATTTATGTAATATTATTTCATGTTAAAGCAAAAGCAGCTTTAAGCTCAAAATAAGCTTAAATTTCACATGACATTCATAATTTTACCAATCATTTGTTAAAATTACTGAAAGCAAAAAATTTCTTATAAAAAGTGAAACCACTTTAAGCAAAGATTTATGCAAGATTTATGCAAGATTTTATACTATAAGTAGTATAAATTTAAAAAAATCAAAATATCCTTATGTTTTATATTCGTGTAGAATTTATTTGACTTTTATTTCTACTTTTCCAAACAATTTGCAAATAAACATATTCACGTGGTTATACAGCATATCTTTATACGTGTACGATCATTTTACAAGAACAAGGTGATAAAAAGTTATGCAAAAATTGTAGAAAAAGGACAAAACATATATTTTTCTAAAAATAAATTAAACATAATGAATGAATTATTAATTATATCGAAAAATCATAATATTTTACTTCATATATTGAAAAAATTCAAAGTTTACAATTTATCTTTGATATTTTAAATTTTATGATTAAAAAAGGATGCTAAAGCTTAAAGTAAAATATTTTTAATAAATGAAGAAAGTAAGAAGTAATCAAAGCTTACAAAAATTTTTTAAAGGTTGGATTTTTGAGTTGATAGTATTTTTTATTTTAAAATTAAAAAATATTCAAAACAAATATTATGAATTGAAATATGCTTGAGAAGCTAACTAATAAAAATTGTTCACAAATTATTTTAAAAAATTCAAGTTTTATTAGGAAAATTTTTTATTATTATTAATTAACAAATATTGCAGTTGAACGTTAGTTAGAATGAAAATATAATTAAAACGATAATTATCAAGATAATCATTTTCAAAAACTGATTTCGATATAGATAAATATTTAAAATAAGGCAGTTGTTTGTTCTTTTTATCTTTTTCTAAGGTATATTAATTTTAAAAACTTAAAAGACTTCATATCCTGCAGAGAAATTGTTCATTAAAGGTGCAATTAATTGCCAACGAGAAGCAGAGGCAACTGCCGTTTAAAATTTGATTCTTATCATACAGATTTTATAAATATTAATTTAAGCAACATTTTCTTTCCATTAAGCGCTGCCTCGATATTTAAAAGATTGATTTTTCGCTCAGTTGAATTCATTCAACAAACAAACATTAAAATAAGATGATTAAAACCCATGTCATACTTCATATACTTGCATTCACTGCTATTTCGGTAAAGTTTCACCCTTTTCACAAATGATTTTTACACATCAGCTTTGTTCTTTATTATAATTCGCTTATATGCAATTTATAAATAATAATAAATTTGCATACGATTTTTTAAATATCAATGCAATGGCACCAATGCATAAAAGCTCAAATAATTGCACATTACTGACCACTTGACAAATAAATTCTTACATTAATTTTTTATTCTTATACTTTAATTTAAAAAATATAATGGAGATGAATTTGAATTCAGATTAAAACAATTTGGATTCATTGATTTTTCTTTTTTGTTAATGTATTACAATTTTAGGCAGAGGTTATTAACTCACGTTATTGTGGAAAATCAGTTTATCAAAATAAGTTAAAACATCTACCATCACAGAATCGCATTGTCGGCGGTTGGAACTCTTATCCAGGTTCAATTCCTTGGATGGTCTATGTGCTTTTCCCGGCAGAAGAGTTTCACATTCAATCCTGCGGTGGAACTTTAATTTCTATTGACGGTGAAAACAGAACTTCTCTAGTCCTCACTGCGGCACATTGCTTATTGCTTGAGTAAATAATTTTACAATGCTTCATTTTTAATTCTGCTTCATTATAAGTTATAATTTGTGACAATTTAACAAATCAATATTCCTTAGCCTACAAAAGCAGTTATTAATTTTTTTTTCTAAAGTAATATTTTAAAAAAATCAATAAATCTGACAATAATAGCAACTTAAAAATAACATAAAAGCTGATTGAAATTTTTAAAAATTGTTCTCATATTTAACAGTTGAAAAAATAATTTTTGATTTTTTATCTAAACACTTTAAGCAAATAAGTGGAAAATAAAAATTTCAAAGTTTATAAATGCTCCTAACAATAATGCAAGTTTCTGAGTCATGCTAGAAATTGTACAAAATATTTTATTCAAAAATAAAAATAAGAATAATCCTGTAAAATTAAAAATTATTTAATATAATATATTGTTTAGAAGAATTTTTCAGATTTATCTTGAATTCCTATTATATTGTATCCACATAAATAAGCGCAGTTGTATTTAGCAACAAATACAAACAACCAGGAAATATAAATGTCGTAGTTGGACAATACAATATAAAAAGAGCAGAAGCAGAAGCACTTTTCTTATCTGTAAAAAATTACGCATCACATTTTTATCATAACACATCATTCGAAAATGATGTGGCCATTCTTAAATTAGAAATGCCTGTGGTATTTACAGAGCACATAAGGCCTGTATGCTTGTCAAAAGTAGATATGGAATTGCCAAGTGATGCAGATTGCTATGCATCAGGCTGGGGCAAAACTTACGGTAAAGTAAACTAGTGCAGAATTTTAAACTCTTTTATTACTTTTATATCATTTCTCTTCTCATCAATTTAGGAGAAGATCATGGATATTTGAAGGTTGTCCAAGTAAAATTACAAGATGCTTTCTTTTGCCCGAAAGAATACAAAAGTGACAAAATGATTTGTGCTGGCAATCTGGAAGGTGGACATAGCATTTGTCAAGTATGGTTATTGTTGATTTAATATATTTGCTTAAAAGAAGCTGTTCAATTAGGGTGACAGTGGAGGTCCATTATTTTGTTTGATCGACGACAGATTTTACCAGATTGGCATTACAAGCTTTAGTTACTCTATATGCGACTTACCAAATACTGCGGCAGTGTTTGTCCGTGTTAATACGTATTTAGAATGGATAGAGAAGACGGGACGCAAGTTGAGTTTTTCAAAAATTGAAAACACAAAAAGGAATACCTACAGCAGTATATATTTACCGAAAATAAAGTCGACTGTGGCAAATTCACTCATAGCTAAAGCTCATCAAAGTCCGTTTGAAAAATCTCCAAGCCGTTTAATAGCTGCAATGGGCGGTTGGAGAAATCACGAAATTACTGACTAATATTTCAAAAACAAACAATAAAAATTACGCTATTTTTCATCAACTCAATATTTTATTATGTTAATGGTGAAATATCAAATAGCAATCATCTAATAGCAAAAATAGCATTAATAAAATTCTGATTTTATGAATAAATAATGATTCAACTACAAAATATTATTGACTGACTATTTATTATAGCAATCATTTTTTAATTATAATTTAGAGTGTACATCTAAATGTTAAATAAAATTTGAGCATTTGTTATCTGTAAAGATGATTTTAATCTCTAATTTACTAAATAACAATTTATAATATTTCATTAAACTTTACATCAAACTGTTTTTCATTAAATGCTTGTACAAAACGTTAACAATATTTTATGCATACAATATATCTAAAAACAAGTTTATATTCATATTACTTATTACATTTTGCACCTTTCATTTTTCATTTATATTCGGACATGAACTTAAACTGTAATTAGCATTTATTGAAATGCATGCAGCGCATTAGTTTATAATTTTAATTTTTCTCTGCTTACTTGCATAAAAGAATACAAGATGGTATAGTACATAGAAATTACAATTTTCTATACAAAAATGAAAATTATCTTCTTACACTTCTTTTGAAAATGAATTTTTTCAAAAACGGCAGCAATTAGCAGTAATAGCGCATACGTATTTGCACAAATGTTGCTCCAGCAAACTGTTGCGTCATACATTTGTTATGAACACAGACGTGCATGCACATATTCCTCCATACATACATACATACACACACACATACACACGTATATATATGCAGCTATTTTTCAAGAATTAAATACTGATGTAACTGCACGATGAATATGTACATTTTGACTTTTTTGATATTTTGTGCATTTACAAAGGGTGATTTAGTTAGTAATGACTTTCAGGAAAGTTTAGCGTCACAAAATTTAACTACTACTGATGAACCAGTTGTAGTTGCTCCTGTACGTTTTAATGCATTTGACATGGCCAAGGAAACATTATTTAATCAAGAAAAATCCAAATCACAGGGTCTTTTTCATAGAATCCTAAAACTTGAACACACCTCTCAAAACAGAGTGCTCACTTATGTAAACTTCATTGCCGTTGAAACATCTTGCAGTGTACAGGAAAGAGTAAGAATATATTTTTAAAATATAATAACTGACAGTTATTAAAATGTACGATGTTAAACATTCAATAAAACAATTGTTTAATTTTATTTATAGATATCAATTGAAGATTTGTATTCAAAACAATGCTCACCTACGTTTCCAAGAAAGCTTTTTGATTGCGAAGGAACTCTTTGGCATTATCGAGCTAACAGTTCTTCAGTAAAATGCAAACCGTATAAAGAAAAAAAACAATTTTAAAATGTTACTAATAGAATTATTTCAAAACTTTTATTTACGTTCATTTAAGTATAAATTGGTTTTTCATATATTTTAAACATCAGTTTGGTCATATTAACAAAAAATTATTAAATGTGCAACTAAAACTGGAACTCGAAATGCACAATCATATTGCATGTGAACAAGTAAAATCATTTCACCATCCATCGTTTATTTACAATTTATAATCATTTACGTAAAACTTCTACTTATTAAAAGTTTTCCTTCTTCTCATTTCAAATATTAATAAATAAACACACCTTAATTGATATTATGCGGCGTTAAAGTAAAAATTTTCAATTCACGTGAATGAATTAGCTAAAAAAAACTGCTAAGCTATATTTCTAAATCACAGTGCATGTTTCAACTTGTTTATGTAGTAAGCATATGCTAATTCTGTACATTTCTGTTACTGAATTTATAATTATTTATATTGGTATTCTGTTAATTTATTTTTTTTATTAATTTTGTTATTGCTAAAATAATCTAAAAAATATAAAAAATATAAATAAAAATTACCTAATTGGTCTTTTCACTCGTTTCATTCAAAGCATTATTTTTAACTGTGACTTCATTTTCAGGCATTAAAGCTACATGATAAATTATTCATGTAAGACATTTTAATATTTTAGATTTTCAGGTTGTTTTCTAAATACATAATATACAGTATGACTGATTTCAGTGACTTCAAAGGTTCTCTGAATTTTGCGAAGGTTATTTCTATGTTAACAGATGATTTTTGAAAAGGTTGCATATTAAAATTTATTTTATTTAAAGTTGTATATACATATAGAAATGGACATGACCGGTCGAGCCTATGGAGCTGGAATGGCTGGTTCAGAAATCAACTGGAGAAAAGCTATTCAGAATCCTCGATGCATTTTACGGGCAGTATGTTTGGTAAGCCTTTCTGATTAAATGCTTCTCTTAATGAATTCCTTATGGAACTATCAGTAAGCGTGAAAAGTATATATTTTGTTATTATTCATTTTACATATTTAGTTACATGATTTTTTACGCTGTACTTGCTTATGTATATGCTTATATTTATGGCTGAATTGTAAATTCTGTTTCATATAATACATAGCAGCTTCATTCCTTTTTACTGTTTAATGTTCCCAGAGAATGAATTTTTTTGAAAATAAAATTTCATTTGTAAATGTTTCTTTCAACAATGATTCTACAGGAAGTGTTTTATAATAGAATTGAATGCAAAGTTTTGCACTTTATTCATTCAGCATTGTTGTAGAGATAAAGCGTAAATACATGTGCTCTGTTTGTATTGCAGCAGTTGTTCTTTTATTTATTTTGTTTACTTCATAGGAAACGCTTTTGGGTAATAACTAAGAAGTGTTTTCCATTTCACTGCAGCTTGTTTTGATTAGGTTCACCAGGCCGGAGAATTTAAGCATTAGCTGGGAACGCTGTCAATCGATGTTGCTATTGAATTGACAGCGAAGATCCACTTTCTGTATTGATTACTTTAAATGTAAAGTAGTCAGTGGCGTCAAGTGCTTTGAAATAGTTTTGTTTTGCACAAATTTAACCATTACTGGAAACACAGATTGACTACAGTTTGTTGTTTTCCAGTTTACTAATACTTTTATTAATTTATTGTTTAAAAACGCTATCAGTTTAATAACTGAAATAGAAGTTGATATGAGGAAAAATAATGTCATTTTCCACGTGACTATGTTTCAAATTTTACACCAGTATGCCCTCAGTATGCAAGATTAAGCTTGCTTCGAAGTAAAACTTCTGCTGATGTTGACAATGATATATCAGTGGAATATTCTTTGAAAATCAATTATTATTCATATTTTAAACTATCATTCAATGCATTTTATAAATCATTACGTATTTCAAGAAACGCTGTTCATTGTATAATTGATTAGTTTAATGTTGCTTACGCTTTGTAAAAATAAAATACATTACTACACAAAAGTAATTATTCCTTGTTTTTACTGATTATTGATTTTATATTCTCGAATATGCATTGTCGCAATTGTACATATCGTATAAATATCTAATTTAAGCAAAATTGAGTGTTTATTATTAGTACTTTTAATGATGTTGAGATGATAGTTACAGTATTTATTTATAAATTATTTTCAGTATATTAGTAAGTGTTTGAAACAAATTATACAGCTCGATTCTTTTGTTATGTGTAATAAATATTTACTTTCACTTGGCAATGTTGGAAAGAATTTTCCGTTAAATGTGTAGATTTTACGGTACACTACAGTATTACAGTACATTGGCAATGTAAGTTTTTGTTGGTTTTACTTTTTCAGATTTGGTTAATAAGATTATTAATGATTGTGAATAATTCTATTTATTAAAGAAAAGTGAACTAATAAATTAAAAGCTACATTCATTAACAGTCGCCATATGATTTCGTTTTTAAACTATTCGTTTCGTGATATATGATATTTTTTAAAATTATATGCCAAAACGATGATCCGTTTTATTATAGAATGATATTACTTTTTGAGAAGATTTGGCTATGCAGTTTAACAAAAATTTCGCATCACATTGAGCATGTATTTGTAGCTGATGTATTTATTTAATTGCATAATTAAATAACCTTTCAACTTTTTAATCTTTTGATTATTTATTAAATTTAATTTTAGCATTTTGTCATGAATATTATGTTTAAATTGATTTCCTGTTTAGCTGTTCGCTATAATTGTGTTTGGCTCCATTTCTTCCCGAGCATGGTATAAAAATCCAGGAGGTGATGTGATTTGCTTGTTTGGAGAAAGCAATTTTTCTTGTACATTTGGAAACGGATTGGGTATATTGTCATTTTTGATGTGCATAGGAATGATTGTTTCTGGTAAGGTTTTTAATCCATTTATTAAAAATTTAAATTATTTCTTTTTATTAGACATTATGTTTGAAAATATTAGTGCAATCAGCACCAGAAAAAGAGTTGTCGTTGGTGACTTAGCTAGTTCAGGTATATAGACTAAATGAAAAATTCTCTCCGTTTTATGTATATGAATAAAATTTTTGGCAAATAAGTTTTTTTATATTACAGCTTTTTTTATATCATTGTTTTGTTTAGGAATTATGACATTTTTGTGGTTTATTGCGTTTTGCACATTGGCAAACAAATGGAGTTCAATGAAGTTAGATGATGCGATGAAAGTAGCCGCATCTCCTTGCGAAGCTGCCATAGCATTTAGCTTTTTTTCCACAATTTCTTGGGTAAATTTAGTGGTGAAATGATGAATGTATAGTTTTTATTTTGGATTTGTTTTTTTAAAATTTAGGCCGGATTGGCATTTTTGGGTTGGAAACGATATAAAGAAGGAGCAGAAAGTGCATTTGCGCCTACATATGATCAAGACTTTTCCGCTTCACCATACGCATATCCTACTGGTAGAGTTTTGAGTTTACACAAACAATAATATAATTTTTCATATAACTTTTAATGCAGGATATGCTGAAGAACCATACCAGCAGTCGACTTTTCCCGGTAGCACTCAGTCTGCATTTGCACCGACTAATTTCGAAGCGCCTTATCAACCTCCAACTTATTGATTGCGCGTTATTTCCCTTTAGGGAGCAGAAATTTTTGTAGCCAGACGATTTTGTGAATCAGCTCTGAGTTTAATTTGCTTTTTTCAAGGAGAGATTTTTGTTCGCTTTTATTTCTAGAATATGAATATTGTTAGTCTTGTATGTGCATCTTTGACCATGCTGTTGAGCTGTTTTCTCTTTGTCGCTGTGGTGCGTTTGGTTGGATCTTTTTTTTTCGTTCACTTATATCTATTTTAAACAGTTTGTCTGTAAAAATTGTTGTGTTTTTGTTTGTTTAACAGCTTTTTCAATTTTTGATCCCATATTTGTGTGTAGTATATGAAAATGATTTTTGAAACATATCAATTTTTGTGAAATCTTTTTTGCGTTGTTTGCTGCGCATTATTGAGGTATACTTTGCTAGATGTTTCTTCATAGTCGATGGTATATATATTTAATAAAACATGAAAAATAAACTCAAATAGTATAACAGTGAGCAGCTGTTTTCTCTGCTGCTATTAAAAGTTTGCTTATTTAAATTATATTATTTCAAAATTTACAAAGTAAACTTATGTAATTTCTGAATTGTAAAAATTATTGAAGCAATTGTGAGTTATTTCATTGTTGAGTTATGTAATTTGTTGTGTAAAAGTGTTTATACTTGCATTTACGAAGTTCTGAATAAAAGTAATGCTGCAGCAAAAATGGCAGTGATTTTGTTTGTGGTTATATGTTATATAAACATTTGAAATTACAGATATACAGCGTTTAAAATATAGTAACTTTAAGAACTGTTCAGTTATTCATTTGCACATTTATAAAATCTCCAAACAATGTTTATCATATATTTTTCAGTTAATATTGCTATTGCAGTATTAAACTGAGTCGCATGGCTTTTGAAACTGCAAATATGTGATGCGAAGAAATATGTGAAACCTCTAAAAAAAATTTAAATGATACCTTTTGCTTCTCTGAAAGCTTATCAATCATTCATTTATTATTAGTTTATTATTTATCTAAAAGAATGCTACCAGCTTGTTTGTCTGTAATTAGAACAACCTGGTTTATTAAAATATCCAACATCGCTAATGTGTTTTTGGATGCAGTTCCCCAGCCAAATATCACCTTTGCATAACTTTTTTGCACAGACGGAAGCCATATTTTCTAAAATTATTATTTAATTATTTTAAATATTATTTACTTATTTGATTAAAATAAAAAAATAAATTATAAAATAAAAATACCATTGCAAATAGCTTCAGGTTGTTGACTATTTTTGGAACATGTAACATCGTAAGGCAAAGCAAACATGGTGAACATATTGCAGGAAGCACTTTTCAATAGTAATTGTAAAAATACTTTGTGATGTCTGCAGCAGATGTCAATCGCATCTACTGGATTCCCATTTCCTTCTTTTGATCCACACCAGCATCCATAATCTTCGAGATCGCTGAACGATTTCTCGATTGTGCATTTTAAAATGCGATCTAAGCTTCCTTCTAAGAATTTTGATCTTCTGATTCCTTAATAATAATAAATTAATTAATATTGAAGAAAATAGCATACCGTTTGTCACATAACATAATGTAATAAACGCTGTTTTTATAATGTATGTTTAAAATTATTACAAGAAAAGTATTTCAAAAGACTTTAATATCAGAAAAGTAATTTCAAAATGAGAAAAATGATATTTTACTTAAATAATAAATTTCTTTGAGCACCATCACAAATTTACAAAGAAACAACTCACCCTCAGTTAAATAAAAAATATTCTGTAAAGTACAAAGCAAAAATACATATTTCCAAAGCATGATTCCAAAGCAGATTAATCAGTTGAAGAAGTGCATTTTGTTGAAATAAATACTGATTTTATGCTTAAGAAAATATTTTACTGGCATATAAATAATTAAAAGAAAAAAAATTTACTTCTAGAAAATTCTTAATTGAATTCAAACATAAATACCTTAAAAACAATATTTGAAATAAATGCACTGGCTTCCCATCACTGATTTTACAATAATTTGTCAGAACATCCTTCTCATTTCAAATAAGCAAATATGGTTGAATTTAAATGAACAGCAGTTACAAACTTGCAAAGTTTATTGTTTTTCAATTAAATCTAACTCTGGGTTCATGAATGAAGAATTTTGATGGAATGTTGCAAGCAATTAACATGGTTTATTAAATTAGCTTAAAGTGAACATACAACGGTCACAATTAGCTAAATTTTCTCCTTATATTATTTCCAACATATGTAAATGACGATCTGCTTAATCTAACAAAAAATTCAGAAACAAATCTAATTAGCACGCTCATTTTTTCCTCAAATTAATTTTTGCAACAATGTAACATAAATTAGCATTATTATTTGTTAAATTACTCATTAATTTTATTTGAAACTGCTTTAAGCAACTTCATTATCTTCAGTCCAGAACAGCTTTTTTAGCTTAAAAAAATTTAAATATCTAGAAGAAGCCGTTATATAAAATTTTAAAAACTTGAACTAACAAGCATAAAATACTGTGTTAATTACGTTCAAATAAAATAATTGCGTTCAAATAAAATACATGCAATACATATTAATAAAACTTTTTAAGTTTATATTCACAACTGCATATTCATGTTTTACATATATCATTTATGCTTTAAGCAATGAAAACTGCCAAAAAAGAGAATATTTTCAAAGAAAAGCTAATGTTTTTATTGCCAGAAATGTATATGATTCAATTACTAATTCAATAGTGACTCTAGTGATTTTAAATTAAAAAATAGCTCGCAAAAAGTTTTAAATTAAATAAAAATTGTGAGAAATTTTAAACTTGAAGTATTCTTTGCATCACTACTATTGTTAATAATGCTAGATATAAGAAATACCCTGCACACGTTAAAAACTGCAGAAAAAATCATAAACTAAAAACAAAGAATGAAATTAAAAAAGCAAAACATATAATGATTAATCTGTAAAAAGAATATCCAGATCTGCACTACTTCAAATTGACAAATATTAATTGTTATTAGCGAGATGATTGTCAAAAAGAGCAAAAATATTTCCGGGTTTAGCTTAGTTTTTTTCTGATTTATCTCACAATACTGAAATATTTAACGGTTGAAATTAGCATAAAGCACGAACAAATTAAGCTCCTGCCAGCTCACAGATGGAAACTGTTGAAGCAAAATTAATTTCATCACGCCTCAAGCGTTGTCAATGTGACTTTAGTGCATTCGATTTTCAATCAAAATAACTTTTTATTAAAAATCACTGTTTCAGTAAAGCCACGCATTCTGCTTTCTTTGCATTCTTTTATCCATATGTTCTAAGCGATAGCTTATTATATTTTATTATACAATAAAATGAAAAGAAAATATTTGCTAAAACAAAATAAACACAAAGCATTATGCATTATGATAGTCAGTTAATCATGTTCACCGATGTAGAATGAAAATCTGTACTTTATACAATAAGGCATTTAAGCTGTACACTTGCATTTACACTACATCAAAGCGGTGAAAAAAGAAGCGGCCAAAAATCCGCGATAAAATTTTATGATAAGCATTTTTTACGAAATTATTGATTCCATATGTAATTTCAAATGAAAAGCTGCACAACAAATTGACAGGTAATATATAACTAACTAACATGGTTCAATCATATTGTTCCTATTTTGAATTTTGAAATGAAATTTAAATTTATTTTTAATTAAGTTCCATTTCTTGAGAATAATAAAATGTAGTTTTATTTTCAAGTGCAGCATTTTCTCATCTCATCCTATTATTCATTTTTCATTTGTAATTTATGAACTGGCTGATTTTGGCATGCAACATTGCAAAAAGATTTTAATTAAATTTTTTTAATTTAATATTATGAAAACTATAAGTTTTAATGTAAATAAAATTGTTATTGCTACTGAGATTTGATAAAACTTTATCAGATCTGTTAGATATAAAAAAATTATTTAAAAAATATTATTAAAAATTTCAATATATGCAATTTTATGAGATCATACGTACTCAAAAAAAAATTTTAATTATATAAACTTTTGAAAAGAAAGATCTTTAAAAACTCTTTTGAATTCACTGAAAATTACATAATATTTATTATATTATGTAATTTTAAATTAAATGTAATTAATTCAACAAAATGAACAAATGGACAAATTTCTGACAGCGCACTCTGATTGGTGAAAAAATTCTGTTCGTTTTCTTTTTTTCAAATGACTTCTAAAACAGTTTATTAAAACTATTAAACTTTGAAATGAGGTGTTTACATTTTAATATAAATAAAACTTAAAGCATTAAAACTACTTCAAAGTTTTTTTAGTTTTTTTGAAGAAAATTTCAAATAAAATACTTCAATCAGTGTAACCAATAAAATTCAAAGCTGTATACGCCAATAAGAAATCTTTGTATATAAGTTACACAGAAATCATTTTAGACAACGGATTAATTGTATAATATATTTCCTTTGACAATTAGACAGCTAAAACAAAAATTTGTCAAATTTGAAAAAAAGCTTGTTTCAAGCAAAAAATGCATTTACCACATGCTTATATACATCTAAAAGCTTTTCTTTGAC
Organism: Trichinella papuae; assembly: GCA_001447755.1. NCBI lineage: Eukaryota > Metazoa > Nematoda > Enoplea > Trichinellida > Trichinellidae > Trichinella > Trichinella papuae. Next base: position 540,059 of record JYDO01000005.1, read on the forward strand.
TTCTAGTTAACATGAATAGCTGTTAATGAGTATTATACAATTCTAAAGCTCAGAAGCGTCATATCAACACTCAGCAACAATAATAAACTATAAGTATATGCAAAAATTATTTTTATCATCACGCTTTTAATTGATTTAATATCACATTAATTTTTTATAATTTCTAATACTAAGTTTGTAAAAATTCATTTTCTATCATTCAGTCTATCATCAGTGTCATTGTGACATTGCATATTATAGGAAACTACAATTAACTCGATGATGCAATTCTAAATTTCAGTCAACAATTTAACATGGTTTTAATTTAGTTAAATTCATAATCTAAAATATAGTGTTAATTTGTTTTTCTCATTATGTTATTTCATTGTACTATGGTGTTGTTATGCATTTAATTTATCGCCATTCACTGTTTATCAATAGAAACTATTCATGATATTAATGTAAAGAAATTATTATTCTGTTATTTTATTTACTAATAATCCTTTAGTCGTTGATAAACAGAAAACTGAGTTTAATTACGGTACAATTTATAGATATGGACTATTCAAGCAAAGTGTGAGGTCGTCTGATAAAGCTGAAATAATTTTAGCTTCAGGTAAAAATCTTACTGCATTTTGTTAAATTAAATTAACAGATAAATAACATGTATTCTCAAATTTTATCTCTGTGATTTGTAAAAAGAAAGAACACTTTGCATAATTACAGCAAATGTTAAGCAAATTGCAATCTTCTTCATTTATTTGAAAAATTATAAAAATTTATACAGTATACAATCATTTATTATTATTTCATAGAAAATTTAGTACTTCTTTCAAACTGACAATTATGATAACAAATACAAGCGAAAATAATGAAAATTGGAACACAAGCCAATATTTAAAATTTTCCCACGAATCGACCAGTATTTTCAACTTCACCCTAAGCCCAGAATGTAAAAGCGATGATAGCGACGATGAAGACATCGGAAGAATGGTGCACAATTGGATTTACGTCTTTTCTGGTATTTTTGCTATCATTACTAATGGAATCCTGTTGGTACTTGTTCTGAAGAAGAAAAAAATATTGCCAAAAGACAAATTTATTTCGGGTAAATGGAACTTGCAACATATTTAAGTCTTGTTTTTTGGTAAGCATGAACATTTATTTAGAAATGGTAACCATAGATGTAAAGTTGAAATCCTAGTCAGCGTTCATGTATAGCTTATGATGATATGTTGATTCGTTTATGATGATAAAAATAACTATAGAATTCTTTGTCATAGATTATGTCATATTTTAATTTTAAAAGGGCAAAGTTCATTCACCACTAGTCAAGTATATGTTTCTTTTCATCTTTTACCATTCTGAATTTCATTAGCCATTGATTTTAAAGTTTCACAATAGCCATAAATATTCATCTTTAAAAAAATTTAACAGATTTAATTTTCATCTTTAATTATAGGCAGTTAAATGAGAAGAATTGCTTTATTTATAAAGCAGAATAGTGATATCATAGCGCTGTTTCAAATAAAATACAATAAATAAAGTTTTTCAGGATACGCAGTTGGCAGCGCAATATTGGGAATTGGCTATCTTTATGATCACAGTAGGCAGATTGTTCCCGGAGCTGAGTGGCCTGGCAATATGACCGCAGTAGGTTGTATGCTTGCATCTTTCAACATCACTTTATTCATGACTGGAGATTTGCTGGTTGTTCTTTGCATTTTCTACATGTCTATTGATGGAATTCTTGCAATATCATCAGCGCAAACAAATTTAATAAAAAAACAAAAATTGAGCAACTATTTCGGTTATATAGCTGTACTGATGGCTGGAACGGATGTAGGAATTGCTTGGACTTCTGCTGCCATGAAACCACAAATACTTCCAATTTGCTACCATCGAGCTATGGTTTCAAATTTCAGTTTTCTCTTCCACTATTGGTCATTAGTAATATTGGGCTATGTGAGCACATTTATTTATACACTCGCCATCATAATGTTGAAAAAAAAGAAAACATCAAGTAGTGGTATCAGGGAAATACAAATACGCCGAGAATTAGAAGTTATGAAACAAGTGATTATAATTATAATTAACAGTTTTGCTCTTGAAACAGTACCTGTTTCTTTGGAACTACTTTGCGAATTTTCCCGCCATGCTCCGAAAATTTCCATGTACATATGGCTGTTTCAAGCTATCAATCTTTCCTTGTTTGCTGTTGCGCGTATAGTTAAAAATAGCCAAATGAGGTGGAAAAGGCGTGGTGATCGTACAGAAATTTTGGAAAAGGCAACCATTACTACTAAAGTTGTGCCACATTCATCAGCGCGTTTTGGAAATTCACCACAAAAAGATAAATAGCCTTATCTTGCCTTGTTTTTTTTGTTCAAAAATTAATTCTCAATGAAATGCCTGAAATACTTGTGCATATGTTATTTTTTTCTTTCATCTTAAATATCTGTTGTACAAAAGTATGTAAATTTGAAATTAAATATATTTTATATAAAAAAAAATGAATTTAAAAATTAAGCAAAAAAATTAAACAACCAAAATCATACAAAATTATTTATGATAATTTTGAAAAATTTTAAAAGATAAAAATTACATTGCGCATGTTTATTGTCTTATTTCACATGATCATTAGTATCATTTGAAAATGCTCGTATTAAATTAGTTCAATAAATGCATTAATTATGCAACATTATAAAAATTCATTATTGCTTCAAAAAGAGTAAGAAGCGTTAAATGTGATGAATGAAAAATAACGATAAATAAAAAACACTAAAGAATTCTTTTCATAAAATTGATTATATTCAACTAATGATATTTTCATTAACATTTAATATTTATTATAATGCAGAATGTTGTTGTCATTGCTTAGAATATGTGATCATATGTGAATTATTCAAGATTTGTTTAAATAGAAATTTATACTTTTCATTTACTCGCACATTTCGTGTTAAGCGCTAATGAATATTGAATATTACATTGGAAAATGAGTCTTCTTTTATTAATTTTTCATATCAGTGTATTCATTAGTCTATCATCAACTAACTGACTCAGATAACATAAACTTGATTATAAGAGTGCATGTAAAGATGAATAATTGTTGAATGCATTATATTTATTTGCATATTTCGTTAAACTTGACAAAATGCAATGATTCAACTGAATTTATGACATTTGGAATGCAACATGATGGAAGTTAAAGTTATTTTTGAATTGAATTTAAAAAAAAAATTCACATCTGCAGAACAGCTGTTTTATGAATCAAAATAACAAGCAGTATTATTTATAGCAGACGAATGGAAACGATCTATATTCAACAATGCACACTGATTTATGTTGCAGATTGGAGCACTTTATTTGTCTATTTGCTATTGCTTGATTTAATGTTAATATTATTTTGTCAATAAAATTTTTGTTTAAAATTAAGCAGCTTGGTTCAAGATGCGATTGTTTCATTTTATTTTAATTGCGATCAACTTGCGCTATTTCAACTGAGTTCTTTCATAAAATGTTAAATTAAAAATAAGATCAACATTTATATTACGATCGATTATATCAATATAAGGAATAAGCTTTGTAAATAGTTACGCTTTTGATGAATTCTTCAAATACTGATATTAATCCTTTTAAATTGAAAACACTGCTCGTTTTTATCAATAGCAATGTGTAATAAAGCTTAATTTTACACATTTAATTCTCTTGTGTAAAAGTGGACAAAATGCAAGTGTTATAATTTGAAAAAGATGTCCAAACTTGAACATCATTATATTGTTTCAATGACAACAACAAAAGAAAGTATCATAAAGCGTGCTGCAAATTTCATGTTCAAATTTGTTGAACTTGCAAAAGTTTGACAAGCAGTTGGATGATGATGATGATGATGATGATTCTTTGATTTCTGTCCAGTGAAATGAAATGTTCAATTTTAGTGCTTTCGACGCGCGATCAATAATAAATAACGAAATTCTCTTCTGCTCAGGTTACTGCTTTTCAGAATGTTGTCTTGTCAGTGAAATTTATGCATAACTTTTTTTTTCCATCTTTTCTACTGAACATATTTTCCAAAAATTTCAATGCTTTCAATATTTCAGAATCAGTGCATGAGTGGGTTTGTGTATTTTGTTTGATTTTCTAGCTGACTAGCTGCAGTTTGACGACAGCATAATTTGGTGCTGTTGCGTTCAGACAGAGTAGCCGTAGTCAGGTTTTGAACAATAATCAACACAGTTATTAAACCAGATAACAATATTTAAATTTCATTATTAACCTCTCAATTTTTATTTGACTTCAATTCATTACAAGGTAATACTTATATCATTATTATTTTCAATTTTTTTTTATTGAATTTACTGAAGCGGATAATTAAATTTGACTTTTTTAAATAATGTAAGCAAAAGAAACAGTTATGGCAAAAATCTGCTAAATCTAGGCATTGCAGGCAATTTGTAATAGCATTCAGTTGCACATTTCTACTGGAACTTGACGACTGAACAAAGCCTGCTAATTTTGCGTTGAATAGAAATTGTTAAAAAAAAATAGAAATCGCAGTTTTCAATTACTAATGGAAATTTGTTTGCAAATGATTCATGAGCATTTTTTCAGTTGAGTTTGGAATTTTTTAATAGTTAAATTTCAATATTATTTTGTTAAAATTGCATAAAATGTTTATGAAATTGAATTTCTTCTCCAGTCAACTCTGTACTGGTTTGAAATTTGTTCAAGTTTTGTTCAATTTAATTAATTATTGTTGATTAATTAATGCCATCTTTCAATTCTGCTATATGATAGAATTTTTCACAAAATTCATTCCTTACCCCGTGCGATGTGATTGTTGTTGTCGCTGTCGTCAATTAATCACCTTCTCTAAATATAGCAAATTCGCGTCAAAATTTTCTTCTCCGCTCAGCTTACACCAACTATTGAAACAAAATTTGCATTATTTCAACAAATATGCAATACTCGCTGTTCATCAAATCTGTGTTATGAATTTCAGATATTATATTAATGATTGATAAAAATATTCTAGTGTATTTTTCCGGTCATTTGTCCGGTCGTATGATTGATAATAGTTGAAAGTGAAACAAAAGTTGTCAACGTAGTACTTGCTCATAAACAATTCTCTAAACAATTATGCTTCTTTATTCAACTGGAAAAGTTCTATAAATAAACTGAAATAATTGATTGATTTCGCTTTGATTTTACCATTTAACATCAACTCTGAAAAAGTTTCATTTCACTTCATATAATTTGCAGGGTTCAGAAGCAAATTTTTATCCCCTCCCCCTTACCCCTCACTTTGCTGCTAGTGTTAGTGATTTTTTCTTCAACTTCCATTTATCGATGATGGATTCCGATGAAGTCACACCAACAAAGACTACACCTACACTTATTTTTCTGTGCGTTATGGCTGTAGTGGGTGGCTTTCCAATAGGCTACTTCACCACCGTTATATCCGGAGCAATGTTAATCATCCGTTCGCAGTTCTTCCTTGATGATCAGTGGCTACAGGTACGAATTTTTTTTTCAATTTGTATAATCATGCTTTAATTTATGAAAAAAAATAATTCATAATAATGAGCAGGATGTCTTTTAAGATTACTGCTAAGCAAGTATTACAGTTATTTAAAGTTGAAGGGACACAATACTGGTGCAGTGAAGGCATCAGGCTAAAAAAAGCAGAATTTGAAGTTCAATGTCAAACTTATATATAGTTGGAATAGCAAGGAGATTTTGTTTATTTTTTACATTAAATTTAATTTAATATTCAAATGACTAGAAATTTGATCATTACTCATTTTAGTTCAGCCTTTATACTGTGAATTATTTCTGAAACGCATCGCTAACTGTCGCAAACTAGAAGTATTACAACTAAAATTTAATCTATACGTTTTATATATCTGACAAAACTTGCTTGTTTTGAGAAAATTTTTATTTTCATTACCAATGAAGCATTTTATATCATCAAAGTGATAATATAAGATTTTTTATTTTAGTTTATTGTTAGTACAACAGTTGCTGCGGCGGCAATTTTTGCACTTGTAGGTGGATGGTTTAATCAGAGAATTGGACGCAAGAAAGTGATTTTAGTATCATGCTTGTTTTATATTATTGGATGCATTGTTACCTCAGTTGCCACTAATAAAGAAGCAATAGTTGCTGGTCGATTTCTTCATGGAATTGCAATTGGTTTTTTAAGATATGTTTTTACTTTACAATTTTTCTGAAAAGAGGCTGTATTTTTGCAGGTTTATCTTCATGTACAATTCCACCCTATTTGGCTGAATGTGTACCGACAAATATCCGTGGCAGATTACTAATATTGTTTCCAGTTCTGATAGCATTTGGTCAATGGGTAGCATGCATGTTTGCCGCATCGCTGAGCTACTTGCAGGACAAAAATTGCAGTTGGAGGTAGAAAGTTTTGAAATTATTTACTTTTTGTTAAATTTTTATAAAAGTATTTCACACTTGCATTTAGAATCATGTTCGCTATAGGCGGAATTCCTGTTCTAATAAAACTGTTCGGCTTCCCATTCATGCCAGAAAGTCCGAGATGGCTAGTCAGTAAAGGTTACATAGATGAAGCATTTAAGGTTTTGAAATCAATATATGGAAAAACTGACAAAGGGATAGCTATGGCACAAATGAATATCAATTCCATGACAGAAACGAGTAATGCAGAAGAATCACGTACTAAGAAAAGAGGTATAGCCATGTTTTTTTTTAAATAAAATTAATCTTATAAATCAACACAAACACTAGCATAATGCTTTTACATATTTTAGAGTACACGCTATTTAAATTGTTGAGAAATCGTGCCTCTCGAAAAGCTTTGATTGTTGGCTGCGCTTTGCAAATTTTCCAGCAACTTTCTGCGGTTAACGTTGTCATGCAAGAAAAATATTATCATAATAATGATGATTTTAGTTTCATAATAGTGAATTTTTTAATTAAATAGGTATTACAGTGCATCAATAGTTCGCATGGGTGGCGTAAAAAATGAATCAACGGCAATGTGGATGTCAGCAGTCATAGCTGGAGCTAATTTTTTTGGTACTGTACTAGGTGTATATCTCATTGAACGTCTTGGTCGTAGATCCCTCGTATTTTTCAGCATGCTAGGTAAAGTGCCAATTGATAAATAGTTTTTATTTAATATGATATGCATGTTGATGATTAGGGGTAATCGTTGGTTTACTGCTTATGGGAATTGGGTTTCAACTTATTTCCATTCATGCTATGCCTGGAAAATTTGTGGAAGCTAATCCGCCGATGGTTGACCTCTGTTCTGAATTTGGGTAATTTTGTTTTAGTTTGTTTATAATTTATAATGAATGAAGTTTAAAGGTGCGATGAATGCTCATACGACAGCAACTGTGGGTTTTGCTATGATTCATCTGCTAATGATTCTCAGTTGACAGGGGCTTGTGTTTCCATTTACAAAAATGATTCTGGAATTGTATCAAGTGAATACGCTTTGTACGGCCGTTGTTCTCCAAAAAGTGGCTATAATAATGTGGAAAATAACAAATCATCTAATTTACAATTTGAATACGGATTTTGTTCAACTAGTTATTCTCCAATACCTATCGTTGCAATGACTATATTTATGTGTTTCTTTTCTATTGGTTTGTATTTTATAATTTTCAGTGCTAGCATAACTAGTGTATGCATATTTCAGGGCTCGGAGGTGTACCTTGGGCTGTAAATGCGTATGAACATAATTGTTTGCTCCCTAATAATTTTTTCTGCAAAACATATTAATAATGTTTAGGGAAATTTATCCAAACTGGGCTAGATCAACTGGAAATTCTTTGGGCACTTTCAACAACTGGATATTCAACTTGCTGACTGCTTTGACTTTCTTGACTTTGTCTAAAAAGATTACTCGTCAGGGTATTAAATTTATATTATAAAATGAAAAAAGTTTAAAATGCTTTCAATTTTTAAGGTGTTTTCTTCATGTACGCTGGATTGATGACATTAGGTTTAGTACTACTTTACCTTTTGATGCCTGAAACGAAGGGTGTTTCAATAGACAATATCGAATCTATTCTTGAAGGACCATGGATTTACAAGAAATCGTTAGTAGAATGAAATGTGATTTTTTTTTATAATTATTAGTCTGTTTTTTTAGTTCAAATGATAAACATCAACGAAGATATGAAAGTGAAAAATTATCTGTTTGAAAAAAGGCAATATTGAAAGCTGTATCATTATAAATGTATCACACATAAATTTAGTGATGTGTGATCAAATAAAAGAAAATGCATATTCTATAAGAATTGGTATAAATACCAACTAGAAATATTATAATGTTACGATTGCAGTAAATTTCTCCTGCTTCACTTTGTAAACTTTGCAAATATTTAAAAGGCATAGATTTTAAACGATTGCACCAATGGAAAAATGTTCATTCAAAGTGATACTTACTGAAGAAATAATTCTAAAATGTTAACTCAAACACTGAAATGCATCTTACAAAATGCGTTTTTAACAATGCATTTATGTAAAATCATCAGTACTATTAATATTAATTGTTTATTTATTAATATTAATTGATAAATAAAACTTGATAATATTAATTGGATAATCAAACTTTGTTATAATCTGAATTTGTGATGTGCTTATGCACCTTATTTAAAACTAACTGACTTAGTATAATTCTGAGCGACTTAGTACAATTCCCTTTAGCAGTAATTTTTTTCTTTTTTATTTATTTTAGAATTTGAGGTTTATCAAAAATTCATACAAATAATTTTTTATTTGAACTGCTCATTTTAATAAAGCAAGCGCTTCCAGTGTTCACTTAAAGAGCAATAATTACGGTTGAGAAAAGAAAAATTTCTAAACTCAATACCATCAGGAAAGTGACCATTTGAAACAGTTTAATTGCTTAATATTTAATGGAATTTTAAATAATAAAATTCAATAAAACGTACGATTTCTGCATATTATGAATTTTATTGATTGTTTGTCTTCTCGTAAATCACCTAATCTTTGTCTTTACTGGCACGTTTAATCAAAATAACTGCAAATTAATTGAAAGCCGCAAAATAAATTACTTTTAATCTAGTAAGTTTATTTTTTTATATGTATTTCATGCTTTATATTTTGTCTACTATGTTTACCAATGAATCAAATATATTAAAAATTAATTCCATTTTTTAATTTGGGTGAGTATTAAAGAGGAAGTACACTTTTTAGCAGTTGCATTATTCAAAGGCAATTAGTTTTTCTTTCCACATATGGTGCTGAGTCAATTATTTAGCAGTTGAAGCTGTGCTAAAATAACAAATTAGTATTAAAATGTTATGCTGGAATTTTGAATAGCATTATCATACAATGATAAAAGATGCGACGCAACAAAAGTTTTTCAATGACGTATATTTCAAATACAGTCTACAACAAACAGTCAAACTGTTAAAGCAAATAACAAAGGACGATGTTCTTGTTGTGACACTGACATTATAAAGAATAAGTATAACAGTATAAAATGTAATCAAACAGTACATATAGCAGGAGTAACTGATGCATTCATTAGTAAATAGCTAACTAAATGTGACTGTTTTATACGCTTTTCTGTTTGTATTTCAGTCAATAAAATTGATTAATTAGTGTAAGTAGGTGTGATTTTGTAAATTTTTTTCTCATTTCAAAGTGTTTCATTTTTATGCGATCATAACTGTAACCTTTATTATTTTCCTTTTTCTACGTATATCTATCACAAAGTGAACAATATTAATTAATTTATACGGTGAGTGTTAAGCAACTTGTTCATTTTTTGTAAACTTTGTGGCTGATTAATCAGTGCTCTCAGCTTTCGGAAACGAATGCAATGAATAAATAATAAAATACTAAACAATCATTTTTTTAAATCAAACTTTTTGCTTGCCCTGTGTAACTTGGAATATTGAAATATCAGTAAGTAGTTCATTTAATTGCCATTATTTCAAAATTTAACATAATGAAGCTTGTTTATCTTGACTTGCTAATTATACTAATTAGATGAGGATGAAAAAAAAGATCATCCAATGATCATAAATATGCGTTATTTTTGTTAACATTATTTCAGGTATTAGAAATGACGTAAATATTTTGATTCATTCATTCTATTCTGTACTATCTAGCATAGTCGTTTTGCTGGCGTGCATAACATTGTATTCCCAACAGTAGATAAAGCTTTTCAAATAAGAGATCAATAGACAGATATACATTATCAATAGTGATAAATAAATATTTTTTTAATTTTTCGTTCACTTTTGGTAAGCCTTATCTGGTAGATTGAAATGTACAATTTTTCAACTCTCGTTGCAATGCAATGTGAGACGTTTGAAATCTAATTTTGCCAATCAAATATACTCCTGGTAAGTGAATATATTTGTTTAAATAAAAACTTTGAAATAAGTAAAATATGGTAATCATATAACAAGTATAGTAGATTTTGAAAATTTAAAACTTAAATAATAGCTTTCCTTTTAATTAATTCACCTCCATTAAAATAGTTCGCTATTTCTGATAAACAAGCTTTCAACCAATTCTTTTTAAAATGACAAGCATTTTTTAATGTACAAGATAACAGTGTTGAAAAATTTTACCTAGTTTCAAAATTAAAAATAAGCTTCGTGTTAGAATATAAAATTGTTGCATTATATGAAAAATACTTTTAAAAAAGGTATATATATTTCTTAAAGTTATTCTTCTCAATCAATACTACCAGACTGATTGTCGAGACTTTTTCAAAGTTATCATTTGAAAATGATCATATTTCGAAATATTCTATTTTCCAACAAAGAAAAAGCCATCTTAAACTAGCTGCTAGAGCTGCTTAAATCTGTTTTGAATTTCAACATTTAGGCATGATAATTGTTTATGAGAATTTCAGAGAGAAAGAAACCTGCTTTAACAAACATGCTACAATTGTTTATCTGATCGTAGATTGATCGTATATTTGCTTTGAGATGACAGTCTTAAGTGATGAAAGCTCAATAGAAAGCACTGATAATGCACAGAGCTGAAGTAGTTTTTTCAGTTTACTTCGTCGGTAGCTTTGTTTGAAACAAACAAAACTGTCGGCAATGTCAATCAAGTGCTAAGCAATCAAAATGGCTTGCTAAAAGTTTTACATTTCCTGAAGTTGGTACGCATTTAAGCACTTTTATTGAAAATTGAAAGCATAACTAACTTCTGCGTGGAGATTTATATTTTTCATATTTTTCTTTTAGCTCCTGAATCAGTTTCAATTGCCTGAACAGTTTAAATCTCAGAAAAGAAGAACACATCCAATTGTTGTGCGTATTATTTTTACCATATGGATTCACAAACAAGCTCCAAGATGAGATGTTCGTCCACGCTTATCTTGCTCAGTACAATGGCTGTGCTGGGTGGTTTTCCACTCGGCTACTTTACAGCCATTGTATCTGGTGCAATGCTGATCATTCGTGAACAATTTCACCTCAATGATCAATGGCAACAAGTGAGTCATTTTAGCCACAAATTATTAATTAGATAATAAGAAATGTTTATTAGCGAAGAATAACCTTTTACATAGTACACTTAGCTGCACTTATTTATTAATTATTTAATGTTATATTGATAGAATGAATTTAAAATAAAAATTTTTATTTCAAATATTTAAAAATTGGTAAATGCTATTTATCTTATAAATCATTATGTTACTGGTCAAAACAATGAAAACCCAGTTATTCAGTTGAAAAACAATATAATGCGGTATAAACAACCAAATGCTTTTTATTATAATTTTTATTTAAAAGCTTTATAAAAAAATATGTATAATGTGTAATAAATTTTATTTTCAAATAATTACCAAAATAATAATGTTCATCACCATCAATACTAATGATTAAGCTTTCAAAAAATTGCATTTTAGTTGACTGTGAGCACAACTGTTGCTTCAGCGGCAGTTTTTTCACTTGTGGGTGGATGGCTTAATCATAAGATTGGACGACGTAAAGTAATGTTGAATTCATGCTTGTTTTACATCATTGGAGGCATTGTTACCTCAGTTGCCAATGGTAAAGAAGTTCTCATTTTTGGTCGATTTATTCATGGAATAGCAATAGGTTTCATTTTTATTTTTTTATTACTATTACTTTTCAATTACAAATTAAAATTTAAATACAGGTTTATCTTCTTGCACAATTCCGGTATATTTGGCAGAATGTGTGCCGACAAATGTTCGCGGTAGGATGTTAATATTGTTTCCCGTTCTAATTACATTTGGTCAATGGATAGCTTGCATTTCTGCGGCTTCTTTCAGTTATATGCAAGACAAAAATAGTAGTTGGAGGTAATTCTGTCCTCTGAAAGTTTGACAACACTTATATAAACAATACCTTTTAGAATCATGTATTCTGTTGGTGGAATTCCAGTGTTGTTTCAGTTAATGAGCTTGCCATTCATGCCAGAAAGTCCAAGGTGGTTAATTAGCAAAGGTCGGAAAGAAGAAGCATTTAAGGTTTTGAAATCAATATATGGCGAAAGTGATCACGGTATAGCTATGGCTCAAATAAATGTAGAATCGATAACAGAAACGAGCCGAACAACTGATCCTTGCCCAGAAAACAAAGGTAACATCTCGTAAAATGGCCGATATGCAATTTTATTTTAAAATATTATTACAAGTTTTACTCAACATTAATTATATTAATTTATAAAAATAATCTTCTTTTCTTGTTACTTTTCTGAGAGTGATTTTGAATGACAAGAAATTAAATCATAATCCAAATCGAATCTTTTAAATTTTGTACAAAGTTAGAAGAAATGAGAATTACTTCGCATATTTTAAAAAAGCCATATTTTTTATTACATCATTTTTTAAATTGTTTTCCTATATTTTAGTATCCTTTTATTAAAATAGAAAAAGTAATTTTTATTTGTCTCTTAAAAATTTGCTCTCTTAATTTAAAAATTTTATCACTTGAAATGAATAAATGCAAAATTAGAAAATTAACTATCTCAATAGTTCCTTTGTGTTCATATATTATAAATCTGAATTAATTTGCGTCAGGATTCGCTTTACTGAAGATGCTGAAAAAGAGAACTACACGCAAAGCTTTAATCGTGGGATGCGCTTTGCAAATGTTTCAGCAACTTTCCGCAGTTAACGTTGTCATGTAATTTTTCATTCTCATTTTTTCATCTATATTATAATGATCCAATTTTAAGGTACTACAGTGCTTCAATAATTCGTATGGGAGGGGTGAGGAATGAGACGACAGCAATATGGATGTCAGCAGTCACATCGGCGGCAAATTTTTTAGGTACAGTGTTAGGGGCATATCTGATTGAACGCCTTGGGCGTAGGTTGCTTGTGTTTCTAAGCTTGACAGGTAACAATGCTTTTCGATGAAACTACTTTATATATATATATCATATTATTTATTCATATTTACTTTCCATACCAGGTGTGATATTTGGTTTATTATTGATGGGAACTGGATTTCATCTTATATCCATTCATGCCATGCCTGGAAAATTTGTTGAATCGAATCGACCAGCAAATGATCACTGCATTCAATTCGGGTATATAATACATTTTATTTAACAAAAAATCTCTAACTAGGCAATATTTGAAACAGTTGTGACGACTGTTCATATGATCCAAATTGTGGCTTTTGCTTCAATTCTGCTGCTTATCATCCTCAGTTGACCGGCACCTGCGTTTCAATAAGTAAAAATGGTTCAGAAATTTTGTCAACTGAATACGCATTATACGGCCGATGTTCTAAAAAAGTGAATAACCAAAACTTCAAAAGCAGCTATAATGCACCAAATGTACAGTTCGACTATGGTTTCTGTACTACACGCTATTCTTGGATTCCTATTTTAGCAATGACTTCATTTCTGTGCTTCTTTTCCATAGGTTAGTTGCTAACATTAAAGCAAAAAAAACAAACATTACAAATAACTAATATTATTTTTTTTTAAAGGGCTTGGAGGCATACCTTGGACTGTGAACGCGTATGTTGCATTTCATTTCAAATGGAGATGATTCTAATATTGCATCCATTTTCAGAGAAATTTATCCAAACTGGGCCAGATCTTGTGGAAATTCTTTAGCAACATTTGTTAACTGGATGTTCAACTTGATAACGGCACAAACATTTCTAACTCTGACAAAGCAAATAACACGTGAAGGTAGTATTCGAGTTTTCAATTTATTAAAAAAACAATACTTTCAAAAATAATTCACTTTTTAAGGTGTATTTTTCATGTACAGTGGTTTTACTATTTTCGGTACAATAATACTGTACTTGTTGATGCCGGAAACAAAAGGAGTGCCAATAGATAACATCGAAACAGTTCTTGAAGGACCGTGGATTTATAAGAGCATGTCAGTAAATTAATAATTTACCATTTCTTAATAAACAACATTTCACCTTTGTCAGATCAACAAGTAAACTTCTTGACAACTTACACAGACGTAAAAGCGCTGGATTTTCCACTGAAGTGAATGAAGCAAAACTCTGATATTTATTAATACAAAACTTATCATAGTAATGGTGGCATAATTAAAAGCATTTTGCTGAGTGTTTATTTTTCTGTTTTTTTTTTCCTCATTACAATAAATGGATATATTAAAATATCAAATAAATGTTCAGTAATTTCAATTTATTAAAAACAAACAAACATAAATCTGTGAAAAAAATAGCAATTGTTTCTTTCATTTAATCATAGAATAACATTTTTATTAATAATATGTTAAAGAATCACCGTAAAATTGAAATGTTGAAATAGAAAACAAGCAATAATGTAAAATGAACATGCTTTATATAATCAACAATCATCTTGGCTTTTTTCCTTTCACTACGCTGTTAAACAGTTCAGGTAAATGCTAAAAATTTTCATATATTATTCAGATTGAAAATAAGAGTTTTTAAAATATTGTACCTGAAAATCAACCGTTTGTTCAAACCACACCAACATTGACTGTGCCAAAGATGGATAACTGTCAAAATTCACCGAAGAATCAAAAGATCTTCCCAAATAGTCGAACATTTCACGAAACTATAAATTAAAATTTTCAAATAAAATCTCTTGGTTAAATTCCAGTAGTGCAAATCAATTTTGCTCACCAATTCAAATTTCAACGTTTGCGCGTTGTTGATATCAGACAGCCTATCGAAATTTTCTTCTTCTTGGAAAGAGAGTCGAGCGTAGTTTCTATAATTAAAAATATTTCCAACTAGCCGTGGCTAATTTGAACAAACAATTTCACTTGGCTTTGAAAGCTTACTGACAAATTATTTGCAAAGCTACCACTTCGGAACGGAGGCGATTGATTTCTTCAGTTTGATCTTTGTTGTTCTGCTTCAGCTCGCGTAAACAATCCGCTGCTGAAAAAAAATATCCATCGCCCGTGAAGTATAAAAGCTGGCCATTTTTGGATGAAAGCATTAAAAAAAAAAATATATATATATATATACCGCGATACAAGATGTTCGCATTTGTCAATTTATATCCGAGAGAAGTGACTTTGGAAGGGAGCAAGTGTTTCAACTCTGCATAACCAACCTGCGACAAAACAGAACAATTGCGATCAATTAATTGATCACCATTTTGAACGTTTAAAACAATTTTATTACTTTTATTGCTTCTCTTCGCATCTTCTCACAGTACAGATGCACTTGCTTCTTTCGGTCAGTCGAACTATCAACTGTTGCCGAATTTCCAATTGTCGACTCGTACATATGTATTGTAAAGTTCAAAAAATAGCTTCACAAATCAGCAACGAAAACTGAAAAAAATAATAAATGTATAATTAGAAATTCCACAACAGCAACATAAAATTCGTCCAATAAAAATAAAACTATTTTCCATTACACGTGAAATTTTCTCCCCATTTTAATATTCATCAATTTTTTCATGCTTTATTATATTATTATATTCAGAAAATACTACGTTCTGATAATTGAATATTCCCGGCAATGAAAATTTTATCACCTCCTGTTAATGAACTAGCAAATAATCACGTGACAATTACCACAGCTGCGTTAGTTTAAGAATAAACATACCGCTTAATTAGATTGCTAAACTTTATCAATTCAATTAACACAAACTAAAAATATTTCCCAAATTAAAAATTGAATTCACAACAACTGTACACAAATATAATTTAGAAAAACATGCAGCAAACGGTAAATTATACCTGAAAATCTCACAGTACACCAACATGTCTGTTTAACGTCATCTATAAATAGCATTTCATATGCACAACATCTACATTTATTAATATTAGTTCTCGTGAAATTGGAAAAAACAAACCGAAGCATCATTCAAAAGCAAAATAATTCAGAAAGCACTTGAAGAATAAAAAAAAATCTTTTTAACCTTAAAAACAGCTATACGAGACAGATGTGAACTCATTTAAATAGTAAATCATAATATTTCATGAAAATTCTTCTCTAACATTGCAAAACTGCAAATCAAAATCAGAAAAACTTAAAAACATTTTAGAAAATAAATCACCTATTTCAACGATTAAAATTACAAACTAGCATAGTGTGCCACAGAATTCCAATATTTGAAACGCTGCATTTGTATGCAGACTCGATAAAACAACTGAAACGATATGCAAAAAACTTTGACTATAAATAGGGTAGTCTTTTCTCATATTTCCTGTTTAATAAATGAAACATAATGCAAACGATATGTTATTATTTCTAGTATTTATATTATGCTAGATTATATTAAATTTTATAACTTACACGTATTTCTGCCATAAAAAGAACCTTTAAATACTAAAGCAGGGAAAACGCATTGAAGCCAAACACAGTTAATAGAATAATCCAATGCTACAGTATTTGTAATAAAGCAAGTTATGAAATTTAATATTTCTCTCAAAATATATTCAGATGACAGTTATTTAATTCTTTTATGCACTGAATTACAATTTAAAATTTAATTTAATGCAAACTATACGCAACCAACGCAAATACCATTTTGATAAAATATATCTCATTTTCTCTAAATGCATGTCTAAAAAGTTTATCATACTTTCTACAGATTACCTACAGAATGCAAATATAGCACTTAAATAAAAATAAATGCATGTTACGTTAAGGTATATAAAATATATCACATTTTAAGGTTCATTTTTATGCATAATTAATTTAATAAAATTCATTTGTACATTATTTAATTCTATGCATGTGCTGTGGGGTGTATTCGTTTCCGTTTCATTTTTTGAAGCTAAAAATGGTGTCTTTAACAATTTCACAAGGTTTTAATTAGAATTCGTAAATTATTCAATTAATGAATGTTAGCAAATAATAAACTTACAAATGTCTCATCTGTTTTTTGGTCTAAAATAATGTTTTTCCTTATTTTTCATGTCAGATTGTTTATTAGAAATCACGTACTCATTTAAATTAATAATACTGTTTAACATATGCATTAGTGGTACAAGTAATTGAGTTGCTATAACGAATAATCCTTAATTCGTGCCTTCATAATGCCATTCGAATAGCCAAATTATTTGTCCATATGTTACATATCTTATGTTTAAATCAAATAATATAATATAATATAATATTTAATAGTATTTGCTATTTCCTCAGTGTATTGGCATATTTTATTTCTGGCCATTTTATTTTTCTATGTAAATATTCATTAAGACTTGTTTCAACTAAAAGTGTACGTAAAAGGAAGATGAAATTTTAATAGTGTACCTGTCGTTGTCAGCATTTTGTCAAAGTTTAAAATTTTCCTGTTTTTCATTTTTTATCAACTATTCATCTATAAAATATAAATTATATGCAATAAATCATACTGTCAATGATTTATAATTTAATTTTTCACTGTTATCAATGATACAGTCGTGATTCAAAGTTGACAAAATGAGGTCATGCTCTGTTACTAACAGAGGTTTTTGCTCTCTTTGAGAATAAATTTTTAAAATAAAATAAATTTTTTGAATTTTCAATTATTATATAACAAAAAAAAGATTTAATTTTTTAAATTTAATAATTTTTTATTACAAGTAAAAATTGTAACATAAGTAGATGCTTCAAACCTTGTCAGATGCTTTATACACTGCTTTTAAATACCAAAAAGAAAAAGTGTTGTGTCAGTGGTTTCATTATTTTAAAATTTTATTTTTATTACATCTTAATAAAAAAAACATTTTGAATTTTTTTCAAATTTATAGCTAAAAGAATTTAAAAATTTGCTTACACAAATATTTTTTGCATAGCAATTTCAAAAATTTTATTTGTTGTAAAAGGTGCAGCTGAAAATGACTTATCGTGTCCTTTTCAATATTGCTGAGCAAAGAAGTTCGCCATTAATTTTCTTTATACATAAATTGGAAAGAATGAAAAATAATTTTGAACCAGATAATTGTTCACGAATCGCTGATGCGATTTAATTTTCTCCACGGATTCGCTAAATTTAAACATTAGTTTACCTTCAATAAACAATGATATACTACCTTTATAATGTAGTTTTCTTTGCATAGAACGGCAGCTGGGAGAACTCTTTAAAATATTAATAATTAATCGTTTACAATTTTAAAAGTAATATAAATTATATGAAAAATCCTTTTATAAATTAGCATAAGTTCTGATATGAATTATGACAATAAGAAAAACAAATGCTATTATGCAAATGTAAGCTCGACATATAGTATAATGTATTATAAATATGATTTTGACAAATCAATTTAAAACATTTTCTTTTAACATAATTATTATTACTTTTGGTTTAAAGTTGATGTTTGTTCGTACACTTCGGAGATTCAACGGCATCACAGCTCGTCCCAAACCACCCAACAGCAGTGGATCTCTTGCTTTACTTTCTGTTCTTTGCAGATCACGCAAAAGTTTCATCTAAAATGCATGAAAAATATTTTAAATAGTATTATTATTCATTATGAACATTTAAAAAAAAATTCTTTTCAGAAGAAAGATTTTACATCTTTGAAATTGATGTACACTGGCTTGTTCATGACAATCCAATGTACTGTTTCATAGCAACCTGGGAAAGTGAAAGAGCCATCGTAAGTTACGTAATGGTTTGTATCTGGAAGCAATTGTCGAATTGATAATGAATGAACAGCAGTTGATTTTTCTAGAAAAATAATTACTTTTATTTTTTGAAAATCGAATTCAATTAAGCAAAAAAAAAAAATTAGATTTTTAAACCTTTGTATATTACTTCTGAAGCTGCTGAAACTAAATATCGCAGTTCCGAATTAGTAAACGTATCAATCTAAAGTTAAACGTTGATATCAATCAAATAAACATTAAGATATAAATTATAATTTGGCATGAACAGTTAAAACCACCTCAATAAGTGCTGCAATTCCTACAATTCCATTTGGCTTACGCATGGCTTCAGAGAAATTGTTATAAAGATTCATATTATAACCATACAGTTGAATCTGCAAATAATAATCACTTTTTTGCAATATAATAATTTAAAATTTATTAAATGTTAATTAATGTACAAGTGAAAACTGTTTACTTCGCCGGAAAATGTTTCCCCGTCGATTGTATGTTCAGAGCCCATGTAATTTTTGATACCATACCGCAATATCAGTTTACTAGCTTTATATTTATAACTGTTCAGTGGACCACTGTAAATTGTGCAATTGTGTTCTGGATCCAAATCAAACATCAGAAACTGACCAGTGTTTATCAATGTACCGCTGACCTAAAAGAATTTCATCATAAATAGTTCAATAGCTTTAAAATTATTTTTAACTTTAAGAAACTTTACCCAATTTTACTGTTTGAATGAATAGAATAGAATAGAAAAATAATCTAAATAATTTTATATATTATATTAAAAAATACTGTACCGCTGTTTTGCTGACAGTAACTGGCTTCAGAAATGGATCATAAAGTAAAAGATTTGGAATAATATTTATCGGTGATTGTTGTTGTCCTTTGGAACACATTTTCCAATCTTGATTAACCAAACCCCAAAATGCGGGTCCTTAAAATTTTAAAATTTCAACATAACATCGTAATATTGTAATACAAATGGAATTACGAATTAAAATCAAAGAATAATTTTAAAAAAATGAAAAAACCTCAAACACCTTATATTCACATTTGATACTGATCATGTTTGAAATATTTCAGTTGTGTTTATCTATTCATTTTGCTAATTTTCCAATAATCATTTACAACACTGATATTAGCATTTGCTTATGCAGATGCAGTAAATTTAGAGTGCCATTAGCTTAATGAAAACCGATGTCAGCACCGCTTATCAACGTTTTACACGTTGCTTGTGCTAATGTGTTACATTTGTACGCATTGTCAGAGTTAACTTTTGTATGTTATTGCAAATTTGGCTTAATAAGCTTAAATGAATTTTAACAAACGTTTGTTTCCGCATTTCAAAATATTGTTGCATTTGAATTTGATGAAATTCAACTAAAATGGACAACTAATTTCTCAAATAATCCAATCCATTTGTCATTTGGTAATAATAATTTGCATGAAACACAATATGCTACATTGGAATTTTGTGTTAATTAATGTTCATAAAATTAAAGAAAAAATATAGTAAGCAGAAAATATTAGTGTTTCAAAAGTATCGTGTAGAATGCGTTTTTCTGAACAGATTTACATCATTTAATAAATTTGTTTACGCTTCATTTATAACGACAAACAAAAATGTTTCATTGAGCAATCAAATATCTTTCAAAAGTGGATCGTTAAAAATGGAAATCATTTTAAAAAAATATAAAAATCAAATTGTTCAGAAAAACATATTTTTGAAATATTGTCAGTATATGCTCATGAAAGCGAAAAATTTAATTAATGGTGATGTTTTAAATATGTTTTTATTGATTTCTTCTTTAAATGCATGCGCATTATTATATATCCGATGAATTTGAATGGAAAATATTTTATACCTGATGCGTAAATGATTGATGCTACTCAAATTTATAACATTGACAATGCAAGCACGAAAAAAAAAGAATTTTATCTTGCAGTTGCGCAAAATGCAGATTCTATTTGCACTTTTATGAACATTCTTTTAAATTTTTTTCGAAAACAAATCAAACTTCTGACTGATAATCAGAAATTCCCCTATATTAAATAAGATTAACTTGAAATTTCTATGCATGATTATATTTGTTCATACCTTATATGCAATTATTGATATAGCTGATGATAATTTATAGCAAAAAAAAGTTGTTAGATCAATATAAATGAACACAGTTGAATTTAATATTATTAAATTCTTCTGGAAACAGATTGAGTAAATATATTTGATATTTATTAATAAATTTAGATAATTATAATAAAATAGTAAAGAATGAAATTCATTATTAATAAAATTATCTTTTGATGCATTGTTTTAACAAAAATAAATACACGTAAAGAATCAAAAGGATTTCAGATTTGAAATGCAAAGCGTTTCGATTTAGCAATGATATTAGAATGCTGCAAAAAATTAAAAAAGTTTTCTAAAATCTGTAAATGGTAAATTTTACAATGTACAATCTTAAGTTTACAATAAGTTGTGTAATTCAAATTGAATGAAAAAATTTTGCATCTTTATAAAACTTAGAAAAAAAACCAATAAAATATGTTTCATTAAATTTAGTGCTTTTACAGATTCTTCATATTATGTTATTTCATAAGCATGTGCATGTACATATATTTCTAGCATGTACATGCAATGCGTGCAAGCAATGAGTCAAGATGTTGCTAATGGATAACAGGAAAACATTCCAAGTAAAATGGTATTGATGAAGATGTCAGTTCGGAAAAGAAAATTCATCAATTTCTCTGCATATAGTCTTCACACTGCAAAAGTGATTTCTGCATTGAACGATTAAAATAACGATAAACCTGAGCATTACTCGTTGAACAATCCGATGAACGATAAAAATTCATACTGACAGTTTAATTTTTCAATGAAATCTATAAAAATATCAATCTGCAATAACATTATCAAATAAACAACTGTTTCAATAATAAAATATCTTATACCTTATCACTACATACAAAAGAAAAAAAAAGATACCAAATTTCAAAAAGGGAAATATAATAAAGTAAAAGTTTCGTTTGATTTGTGAATTCTGTTAAATTTAAATGTAAAAGAAAAGAGAATGTCTTAAATCTGTAAAGTCAATAATAATTTCTTTTTTAATGATGCAGATCATTTTAAATCAGAACAGTTTTCAAGGAGAAGTGTTCGATCGTGTTTATCTGAGGTGTGACGCATTTATGCATGCAAAAAGATTGGCACCCGGCTATTGACCTGCTGAATTGGTACATCGATCGTGCTTTGCAGCTTTAAAGACCATTTGTAAATTGTTTTCCGCCACAATTTTATTTTTAACTGCAATACCCCCGCCGGCTCATACCTCACCCATGTATAAAAAGAAATTGACAAATGTTGCACAGTTAGTTAATGCATCTACTTTTTATATACTGATATCATAGCTTTTTCTTTTTTTTTAATATTTACCTGAAAAACCTTCATACGTCCACCAATGATCCCAAGAAGTAGCATGAGCTGAAATATACATATCAAATAAATTTATATTTTAATTTGATTTGAATTAAATAAAAAGCAAATCAAACTTACAAGCAACAATTTGTAAAATAAGCCGTAAATACGGCATTTCCAAAGTTCGCATTTTATCTCAAGTCAAGCAATAATCGCCAACTATCTAATAATATATGCAAAGTTTGCTAAATCGTTGCTCAGAGATGTAAACAATTATTATTCGGATACTGTTTTGCCTGACCTATTTAAACCACTTTAATAAAAGTATGCTGTTCGAAAGCACAAAGCAACCGAATCACTTCCGTCCGCTAGCTCTGCAGTTCCTTCTTGACCGCAATCAATGCTTGGATATGCACGCCCACTGTCGGCAATTATCATTGGCGCTTTTGAAAATCAGTGAAAGTAAAGTTTATACATAACGTTAAGCTTTTAATAAAAGAGTTACAACAGATTAACAACAAGAACATTTCAATCTTCTATGATATTTCCATGATAAAAATTGTCTGACTGGCATGCAGACATGTATGTATGCATATAAATATGCATTTCATTATCAAACAATCAAATCAACATTGTCATTTACAAAATTGCATTTGCAAATCGAAAAAATGCGTTAAATTACTAAAAGAAATATCTTCTCTTACAAATAAAATTGAATGTTTTTTTTTCTAGATAAATGAAATCAATTATCTAAAAGTTACTGTTCGTGACCATCTCCAACTTCTAAATAACCAAGTATATCGATACCACCATTGCATGGAACGTATTTTCCAGTCTTCGAATTCAATTTGAAGCAAATAAAATGTTTCCGGCAGAATTTGCACACTTTTCTCGCAATGTTCAGCGACTTTGTTTGACGACGAACTCTTCAAATTTAAATACATTCATTTCGATTTTATTAACATTGAAAAAGGAACAAAAATATAATTACTTTAATAGGATATATTAAAGTTAAAGAAACTGAATTATTATTTATACTAGATTTTAAATTCATTTCATTCTATTCAATATAAAAAAAGCATTTCAATTAATATATATTTATGTTGAACGTCATCTATGCTATTTCTTATTTCAGACATGGACCAATCAGAATTAAAATTAATTTAAAAAAATAATAGTAAAAATAAAAGGAGTAAACTTAAAAATTTATCTTAAAATAATTTGAATAATCTTAAAATTAAATGTATGGTATATTTTTTTATAATTAAAAGAATCACTCCTATACATTGTTCTGATTATATATTATGCTTTTATAATTCTTGTAATCTGTTTTGATTCTAGATAATTCGTAATTACATACTGAAAGAAAATTTTTTAATCAAATAATGCAATTTCAAAATTCACGTTTGTTTTCAAAATGCCAAACATAGCTAAAAAATTAATTAAAAATGATTAACTATATGTGATTAAGATATAAGATTACATGAAAAAATATCCAGTTAAAGTATAAAAATAATTTTTTGATTAAAATAATATATCTAGCAATAAACAAACTTAAAAGAAACTCACTCTCGAAGACATGAAGGGCAACGATAAACGTATTTCGTTGTAATAACGTATTCATGACAAGTTTTCACAACCGGCATGTTAGGTAAAACAGATTCAGCAATAGCACACCTATATAAAAAGTTCATTAAATGAAGCCTCAGAAAGGTTTCTAACAAGGTACCATCTTTTCCAAAAAGGTCCATGCTTTTCTATTTTGTGATCAATTATCCAAACAGCAGCATGACACATTTCATGCAACAAAGTATCACGTATACGCTCTAACATACAACATTTTTGAAATAAACTTCAAAACTAATGTATAAGCTTCCATTAGTAATCATCAATATTTCTTAAATTTTACATTTCAAAACAATAAATTTAAAATATATCACAGTAACCAATGCTTCTTCAAACTCTATAATTACAGTATGAAAACCTAAACTCTTGATGAAAATCAAAAACTCATATAACACCGTCTATACTATATTTAATATTAAAGTATAATAAAGAATACGGACATTGAAATATTTACAAAACTACTTCATACACTAAATAATGAAAGAAATGTAATTTAACTCACCACAAGTATCACATACTAATTCTGACAACTCTATAATGCAATATGGAAGTTTAGTGAACCTGTTTATTTTGCATCTACAGTATCCAGCCGTTTTATATAAACGTCGATTGAAACAAATTTCCATATCTTTGGGAAGCTAAAATGCATACTGTTACAAAAAACAATAAACATTTGAAATATTACTCTGTTATTGAAGACGTGTTCATTAAAAACAGAAAACAGTTCTTTTGTTAGCTCAATCTTTTTGTTCGATTTTAATAGTTTCTGATCCATCATACGCTGCACAGCAACGGCAGGAATGGTATTTTCTGAAATACATTTAACATGTTATGTAGAGTCAAAATAAGTTGCGCATAATATCTTTTGTGAAGAACAATCAGCTTCAAGAACCGTAACGTTCATGTATTCGATAACTTAAACTGCATAACCCACTACGAAATGTAATGGGAAAAAACATCACATTACATATTCAAGTAATTGTCTAGTTATAAAAATATTTTAGCGTGCTTTAGATACTCCACTGTGATGCTCAAATGTCAACACAAGAATATTTTCAGATAAAGTTGTTAGTTATTTTCAAAACACAACATTCTCATACCATTGTTTACGCTTGCCACGTTTTTTACATGTAGAATTCCATTTTCTTTTGTATCCACTTCAAAGTCGTTCTTTTCATTTATGTTAATTCTTTTAAAATGAAGCGATATTTTACTTAATTCTTCACTCGATAACTCCGGGTAGAGATCACGAATAACATTCATCACCATGCTTCAAGTGTTAAACAATTATATAGGTTATTTGAATCCTACAGTAATTTTAAAGAAAACTAAGTAACAACAGTTGAAAAATAAAAGTTACATTGAATAATGGCAAGAGCATTTAACCTATGCTCAAAATTAGTTTAAATAAAAAGGTTAAACAATACATTAAGTCAAAAATTATAATCAACTAACTTTAAGGCGGAATTCATTTCTGAGCAACAAATAATGTTATAACTCATGAATCGTTATTTTTTGTAATTATTAATGTATTAAAAATTTTTAAATTGAAAAAGTATTAAATGTTTTGTAAGAAATTTATAATGAAAAACAGCACATATCAATTTTTTAAATTACAAATATTTCAATTTCACTTTAAATCACACACTTTAAATATCGTTCACTTTACACTGACATTTTATTGTTATATTATTACTTTAAATCACACATTTTAATTATCTTTTACTTTATATTCGATATTTTATCTTTATATTAAATTTTTGCTTTTCTTTCCTTGAGAGCAGTGGCTGTTTCCATACTCCTCTGAATTCCGTTGCAAATATGCCGAAGCCTATTCCAAGTGAACTGAAGACTTCGCCTGCTGAAAGGATTGTTTTCAATGGTCCATTTGAAGAGAAGAAAAATTATCCATTCAGCATAACTAACAATGGCAAAGAAAAAATTGCCTACATGATCAAATTGTCCAATGAAACGCGTACAATGTGTGATCCATCTCATGGGGTTTTAGATCCTGGTGAAAACATATGGATTCGTGCTCATTTGGAAGAATTTCAACCGACTGTGGAAAATACTCAACCCAATACACTGACCATCGANNGGTTTGGTCCAAAGCGGTCCCACTTTTCACCGCGTTTTCTTAACTGAGTTTGTAGGAAGAGAGAAATCGTTCTGTTGATAACTGGGATTCTCTGTTATTTCTTACTTGCTAAAAGTGAAGCTTTCACTTTAGTCAATAAATGAGAAAGGTCATTAATGACGTGAAGTTAAAAATCACATTGCAAAATAATAAAAATATTTTCCATTTTTTGCATCTAATTGCATGAGATTGAATTTTTTGGAAATTCATATTACTACTTTATACACATTTTCTGTATGCAAGGCAAGGTGCATATTATTGAAGTTTTGAAGTTGTCAAAAATTTTTCCCATACGATTGCAAAATCATTTTATACAACGGCAAGCAGCTGCACGCGGTGAAAAGTGGGACCGCTTTGGACCATCCCTGTCTAAGAAATGTCATTGTTTATTGGTAATAAAAAATGACTCATGATAAATTTTACTTGCAAAAGCAAGTAATAAATGCGTGAATATAAATTTATAAAACAACAATATAAAAGAATTCCGAAGATTGCATTCTACAATGTTGAAGCTTCTTGTTGACAAAGAAAAGGTCGTTCACTGCTGCAATTATTCCAGTGCAACTCGATCATCATTTTATCTTTTTCTATATGACATGACAAACAGTTTTCTTCATTTACATGACCATAGCTTTCATCATCAGAAATTTCAAAAGGTCTAAATAGGAAATTTGAACACTGAATAATAAAGTAACTGAATATGTAAATTACAGTTCTGCAATGTTGACACCCCAATCTCGTAACCAAGTAAAATTTTTATTAATATACTTCATCCCTATCCAGAAGCATTCTCCTTCTGGGATGAGAGCTGCAACGGCATGCTAAATAAATAAATAAATAAATAAATAAATAAATATACATGTATATAACTCAACGATTATAGGAACAATTGCACATTCTTTCAATATATTTACTTACTAGTTCATCAAAAGTAGATGGAACAAAAAGATTTTTGTTGGATTTTTCACATTCTTGTTCAGCATCAGAAAATTGCATTGTAGGTTTACCGTAGAATGTGTACGAAAAATTGGTTAAAGTAAAATTTAACAGGTCGTGATTATCAATTAAACAATCTGTTGTTGTAACATTTTGCTGTTCTGAATGTTGAACATGAATATTTGATGAATGATTGCACATCAAAGATGCAATAAAGATGTTGAAAATCAGCAAAAATGTACGCAACATTTTCGATTAAGGAAATGCAATGCAGTTTAAAAACTGATGACGACAATCAATATTTATAACTGAGTAGAATTAAACTTTTCCAATTCAGCGGTGGACGCAATGAATGACCGTTACGCTATCGAGTCATAACTTGTTTGCAAAAGAGTTATGCAAGCTAATAATAATTACGTTGCAGAATTCCATATTTTGTATAAAATGATAGGAAAAATTTCAAGATTTTTTTTTGAAATGCGCATAATTGAAATTGACAACACTTTAAAATTACGAACTCTTCTCATTTCGTTAAGCAATACGTAGATTTTGTAAGCATTTGTAATATCGCTGTTGTGAATACTCATGTCTATATTCTTTTGCAAAAATATTTTAGGTTGAAAATGAATTCAAAAATCCATAATATTTATCAATAAAGATTTGATGCTATTTATTGTTTAAAAAAATATTTTTGTTTGTTTGAACATTTTTTAATTAATAATAAGCATAATATTTTAAGCAAAATGATAATTGTAAAATTTATTTTGACCGGTATTTTTGTTTAACAATAAATCTATTGTACCATCTTGTTATTTAATTTGAATAATGCATCACTTTTTCCAATTGGATTGGCCATTCAACCATTACTGAACATTTATAAAAATTTATTTATGAAACATTTTCAATGCACATTCAACACGGCTGTTCTGAAATGGTCACAGTTGAAAGCTTTTAAGTCGGATGGGCTTCGCTAATTGCATAATGATGTGCATTAAATGAAGCGCATTTGCCGATTGATTTCAAAAAGTGATTTTCCATGTCATTCAAATGACCACTTCATGCAGTACAATTATTAAAAATTGTGCACAAAAGTTAATATTGATTTCTGAAATGAAAATGGAAGAATAATTGTAGATTGATTTCATGAAATTAAATTCAAAGTTCATGCGACTGACTTGATGCAATTAATAAACTATTTTAAATACCATTTTGTTGTCTTATTTTATACATTTTACGTAAATAATAATAACAATTTATAAACGGTTTTTTTGCATTGGTAAAATTCATCTCAACAATTGAGATCTTCTTTTTTTTTCATTTATTGTAAACTTCATTTTACAAATGCTTATAAAACAAAATAAAGATTCCAAATATATGCTTATATAGAAAGTTCTATTTGATTTTTTAATATTATAAATGTTTTCTTCTGTCTATCTTTATCATAAAATAAACAGAATTTAAAATTTTAGAAAACATAATTGCAACAGACAATGGTTTATAATAATTTCAAATAAGCAGCATATTCTGCAAAGTTCAAGCAAACATTTTACAATGATATGCAAAGGCAGAGAAACTTTAAAATGTTTAATGCATGAGATAGTTGAATAGTTTAAAAATTAAAGCTTAGTTTAAAGTTTAAAAGTCAATAGTTGAATTAACAATAAAACAATTTGATTAATTCAGTTGTTGTTTTGTGTTCCCTGAGATCAGTGGCTGTTTCCATACTGCTCTGAATTCTGTTCCAAATATGCCGAAGCCTATTCCAAGTGAACTGAAGACTTCACCTGCTGAAAGGATTGTTTTCAATGGTCCATTTGAAGAGAAGAAAAATTATCCATTCAGCATAACTAATAATGGCAAAGAAAAAATTGCCTACATGATCAAATTGTCCAATGAAACGCGTACAATGTGTGATCCATCTCATGGGGTTNGAAAATACTCAACCCAATACACTGACCATCGAGTATTGTTTGCCACCGGAAGGCTCGGATAAAAATTTCAATCCAAATTGGTTCCGGCTTAACGTCATCATTCGACGCAAGCACGTTGCACTTGAGTACAACGCGTGATGCTCGATTTTTGTCATTTTTTTCATTTTAATAATAATTGATACTATATTATTAAATTATTATTTGTTTGAAACTTTTCATTATTGAAATTAATTGCTTGTTCAAAGTTATAATTAATAAAATGTTTTATTCTACGAGTGTTATGTTAGAAAATATGCTTCATGCAGCTGAAACATTTTGTGGCAATCATGCACAATCTGTTTCACCTTGTATATAATATCATTGCATGCAGACTTATTACTTTGCATAAGGCAATATGCATTATTTATTACTATAATGTAGTGTTTAAATTGCAGTATTTATTAAGGTTATGTAAATGCATTCTGGGAATATAAACATTTATAATTAATTTTACATTGCTATTCATACTTGTGATAAGTAACATGTTATTATTTTTGATCAAATGTTTTAAAAATCAATAGCCTAATTAATAATAACAACAGGCTTTGTTCTCCTAAAGTGTTGCGCAGATAAAATATTCAGATAACTTAAATAAATGAAGCAATTAACTAAAATTGAAGTAAATGCTTAAATGCATTTCTTTAATACATATTTTTTAGATGAGTATCTAGTTTTATTGATTGCTAATAAGAATAATGTACAAGCTTATTATGCATGTGCACAGACGTGTTGCCATTTAAAAAAGATTTATTTTTCTGAGACTTATTTTTTAATTACTAGAAAATTCAATAACTGTAAACAGTAATTTAAGTATGTTTGACCTCAGTTTGTAAAAATTACTTTGTATTTGTATTAATATAATTTTCTTGTAACATATTTGAAAACGTTTACAATAAGAAATCCATAATGTTGTAGTTTCTATTGTTCAGCAATAGTTTTTTTAAAATATCATTATCAGCTACTATTAAAAAGTAGAATATAATTTGTATTAATGCAGAAAATTATTAGTGCAAATTAATGCAGAAATCAATAAAATGAAGCTATTCATATATCAACTTGTTATATAATTAAGTCATGAGCTATTACAAAACCGATTGCCGACGATATTAAATTCTGCAGTTCTGCTCGTTGAGAAGATTCTGTTTCCATCTGCTTTTTTTTACTTTATATTGAAGCACTGCATATATAGAAGTGACATCCAAATTACAGAAATAGTAATAACTTTCATTGTTACAGCTGTATAGTACAGTACAGGCATTGATGTGCAGATTGGGCTGTTTTGCTCTTCTCTTCACATAGTAGTATTGACAAAAAGTAAAGCTCTACTCAATCTGTTCATTTATTACTGTGATCATGATCATGTCAATATGGGATATTTATTAGTCAGCTATTAGAAACTATTAGCAGAACAGTAGTTAGGTATTGGATTTTGGACTGTTGAAAAAGAAACATAGACTGTTGAAACAGTCAAGCAGTTGCAATTCAACGTGAAAAAATTTATTAATTAAATATTAAATATAATTTTGATTGAAATAAATTTAAAATTTTTTTGAAAAAAAGCAGACGTTACATCTAAAAGCAGCTTTTTTATTTTATCAATAAATTTTCATTCAATTCAAAATGAACATCAATAAAAAAAAACAGAATTGCACAATGCGAAAAGTGATCGTAAACAATAAAGGAAACTATGCCAAGTGAATGAGAAAAGTCGAATCGGGACAAATGAGAATATGCAAAAATTGCTCATCGCCGCCTTGTCGTCCAATTGGACCGAACAAGGAATTTTACTTGAAAATCATTATTCTACTGTAATCATTTTATTCTTGCTGCCATTTTCACGCATCTAGTCGTACTGGCCAGTTGGGGCCAAATTCTGGTCGGCATGATCGGAATGTGTGTAGGCTGATCTCGAAATAGTAGCGCTGTGTGCAGCGTTTGTCCAAAGCACTGCTTGTCGGATGACGATGAGGGAACAACGAGACGAGACTTTTTGCACACTGACGCGGACGTGAAGTGTCGTTTTGGCTGAAGTTGTGCAAATTGTGGTCGTCCTTTTGGGCGCAGAGTGTTCTTCTTCTTCTTTTCATTTTTTTTATATTATTATTTTGTTTATTTGTTGTTGTTGTTGTTGTTATTGTTTTTTTCTTGAAATTGTCACCTTTTCAACTTGTGCTGTCTGTTTGTGTTGGTTTTGTGCTGTCGTGTTGTGTATGTCCAGCCGGCCAGTGCAAGGACAGAAGTTGGAAATGGCCGAGTCGAATCGGCTTTCAACGGTGACTGCTTTTCAAACGGTCGGCCAGCATCATCATCAGCAACAGCAAGCTCAAAAGTTGACCGGTCAGTCGGAGACGGCCCCGGTGGCGCCGATGTCCTCCTCAGAGCTGCCTTTGCCCGAAGGATGGGAAATCAAGGTGGACAGCGACGGACGACCATTTTTCGTTGATCATCGGTCGAAAACGACCACTTGGATTGACCCTCGTGATAGGTTAGTATTTTTAATAATTTTTATTAATTTCACTAATCACATCTTCACGCTGAGCTTGAAGCGAAGGCGTGCGATGGATGCTTGTATGCATGTATGTATGTATGTGTTGGTGTGCATGTTTTGAGAACTAGCCGTGATTGACCTTAATGATCGTTTGGTTTTGTTTATTTTCTTCAACCGACGACGCTTTTCCAACGATCAACAACACTTTTTTCTCTCTCTGTGTCTTTGTCTTGCACATTTTTACGCTTGAATTGCTTAACAATTTTTGATGAATATAAAAAGAACACCAACAACACATGCGGACAAAAAAAAATCCCGTTTCATTAGCTTGGCAATTTTATTTTTTGAATTTTCAACTGCGCATATTTAAATATATATGTATATATATATATTGATGTGTATGTGTTGTTGATTTTTTTTTGTTGAACAGTGAAAAAAATTACGTAACTTTACGCAATAAATTTAAAAAGTAAAAAGAATTCAAATAAATAAATAAAATGCCAAGCAGGCGATTTTTTTATTTTTTGAATATTCTCTTGGGAATTGAGTGGAGAAAAGTGAATAATGATGAATGCTTTGATGCTGTGTTGTTGGTGCTGTTGACGAAAATGCTCAAGGTCAGCGACTTTATCAGGAGAAAAATAGGCTACGCACGGCCGTAAAACTATGCAGTCGATGATGGTCGGAATGTCGACGACGACTTGCCCGGTGCTTGTCTATTAATCACAACACTGCTGGGAAAATATCAATATATATATATATACATTCTTCTTTTTTTTTCCCTCTTAATTCTTATCAGTTTATTATTATTCATTTATTCAAATTTTATTATAATTAATTGTTGATTTAACAGTTCCATTTCAACTTTTCAGATTGACCAAACCGTCGTCGTTTTCCGACTGCGTCGGCAATGAGCTGCCGTTCGGCTGGGAACAGGCGTACGAGAAGGGTGTGGGCGTCTATTTTATCAACCATCTCAGTGGTTTGTGGAATGTTGTTTGTTTGTTCGTTTTTTGTTTATTTCCTGTGATTTACAATCTTTCTTTTTTTTTTTTGCTTCATTATTATAGCGACCAATCAACTTGAAGATCCGAGATTACAATGGCGCGATTTACAAGACGCCATGATCAAAGATTATTTGCACTCTGCGCAAGAACAACTACGGGTGTGATGCATTTGTTTGTTTGTTTGTTTGTTTGTTTGTTTGTTTTTGTTCTTTTATTTATTCTACTTCTTCTATTAAAGGCTAAAGAACAAATTCTCAAAGTGAAACAGGATCGTCGTGTTCTAGCTGAACAAGAATTCAATCAACTTTGTCGCGTTTTGATCAAAATGGAAAAGCGTTCCGGTGAAGCTACTACAACAACAACAACAGCATCAACTGCTGTTGTTAATCAACTTGCGAATAGTATATATGAGATGGATATTTAAAAAAATATTTTTTTTTTACATTTATTATAATTTATTTCAAATTCCAGGCTCCAGTTGTACATCGATTGCTAGTCGACATGATCCAGAATTGCTCAGGTCGGAAATTAAGATGGCTCGACAGAGGTTAGCTCGTCTGCGGCGAGAAGAGAAGCAGGTCCAATGTGAGCTGAAATACAAGCAACAAGGCATCGATACATTGTCCGAGTGAGAAATTTGTTTTGTTTATGTTTATATTTATGTTTATTATTCATATTTCGTTATTATACATCAAAGGCTTGAAGTCAAAGCACGTCGAAATCCCACTGGTTATACAATCGGTGAAGCGTACGCGTTGGCAGAGGAGATGAGTCAGTTGCAGGAGGCGTTGTCCGCAGTGGACGAGCGCAAATGTCGCTTGATGAAGGTTTGCATATTTGGTTTATTAATTTATTTTGTTATTTCACATCTTCTATCTGATTCCACCAAAACTCCTCTTCTTACGTTGTTGAAGGCTTTTCTGAAATTTATTTCCCTTCTTTCAATGACACACAACAGCTCTTTTGTCATTTGCTTCCTTTTTTTTTCTTTGCTCGTCTGTGGTTGATTGAATCAATCGGCTTTTTGGGCAAAGAAAAGAAAAAACCAATTATTGCTTCTAGTCATAAAAATTGTCATACTGTTTATTTATTATGCTGCTCAATTTTTACCTTCAGCAACATATTCTTGTGTGTGTGTGTGTGTGTGTGTGTGTGTGTGTGTGTGTATGTGCATCAGGGAAGAAAAATCTGCTGTTTATGCGTTGTTTACTCGTGTTCAGTTAAATTTGCCGAGGTGCTGTGGTATTTGTTAATTGATAATGTGGAAAATGCTCGGAATGTGCAGCATGCTTTTAAAGAGCACCACCAACGCGTGAGCGTTTTGAAATTTAAGCATCTCAATGATCTTGTGTTGTTCCACTTTGCAATCGACGATCAATATTTATTTATTTATTTACCAATGACGTAATCTTATTTTGTATGGAAAAGTTTGTTTGAACTTCTCTTCTTCTTCTTCATCTTCTTCTTTTTTTTTTGTTTCATTTCTAAAAAAAATTTTTTTTTTCAAAAATAATCTTATACTTGAAAGAAAGAGAAAACAACAATATGCATTTAAACAAAAAAAAATATACTTGTGAAAGTTGAAGTTGAAAAATGAAGCCTCCTTTCTCAGTGTGTTGTTTGGTTTTCAAAGTGATGGGAAAATATATATTTTTGTAGGATTTGATGCGCCTGAAGGAAGATTTGCAAATGGCTCAGCTCAATTCAGTGCAGCATAATGTTTCACTTCCAAACATAACGTCCCATTCTCCAACCGCCACAAGCAGCTGTCAGACGGACTTGTCCACAATGGTACAGATGAGAAGAGAAAATTTCATTGTTTCAATTGATCAATTGATCTGCTATTTTAATGTGCGATTTATTTTCAGTTGTTAGCTCGCAACGCACCCACAACCGCAGCTCAGTGTTCCAAAGGTGTTCCGGTGGCCGATATTGCCAGAGCTCGTTTGCAATATGATGAAACGAAACGCAAGCTTCATCAACTGCAAGAGCAGTTAACGTTGATCGAAGCTCGGATCAGTCCGATTCAAGTGGAAGTGGACCGCGACCAATTGACACTGATCCAAGAAAAAGAGCAACTGTTGAGAGAGTTGAGGGCGGTTTGCAGTGGCGAGAAGAAGCCAGCTCCAGAACAGCAGGCAATGCTGGAGGAAAAGATGCACGCACTCGAAGAGGACCTCAGGCAAGCATTCCAACTCACCCGCGAAGAGATGGCAGAACGGTAAGTAAATTGCATTCGCTATTTCTCAATATTTGTTAAAAATTTATGCAATCAACTATAATTATTCTCTTTTATTTCGGCAAATTGTGAATAGTGCAATTTATTTTATAAATAGATTTTTAAAACGTTCTCATTTCTTAATTTTATTATCATAAATTAGAAATGGAGACATTTTTCAAATAATTTCACATGTGCTTTGTTTGAAAACACTAAGTAAAAACAGTTGTTTGATTTTATAATTTGCTGCAATTTCCCATCCACACATAACACGTGCAATAATGCATTTGTGAAAGAAAGAATGTTTGCACACATTTTATTGCATTTTATTTTTTTTTACATTGCCGTAAAGATTATCAAATCAATCGGACATATATATATATATGTTCGTTTTATTCATATTATTTATCATTGGATCTGTATAGTTGGATCATTTATTCTAATATTCTTGCTTTTACAGAAAAGCATACTCTCTCCTACTGATGAAGATTTCGTAATAATGATAATGATTTCTCATTATTTATAATTAAATTTTTTTTTACATTTTCTATTTGATGAAAAATATGCCTTTTGCATTAATAGGATTAGTTGTTTTATTACGAATTTTTCATTGCAGTTGAGATTTGTTTTTAAATTAACGTTTTTGGTATTTTGATTTAGGTTTGCTTTGCTGGAGAAGCGGTTGCAAGTGAAGCAAGAAATTTCAGAGCTCGGCTATACGTTAGCCAACTTGGAACAATACATGCAAACATTGTCCGCGTCGACGCTTAGCACGTCGAGTTTGAGTACGGGTTCCAGTCACACGTCTTCAGTTTCGAATTTGCATCAAGAACCATTTGGCATACTTCCGAATGCGGAAAATTACCAAAACATCCAAGAGTTGGTACGGTTGAAGCATCGCATCGAGCATCTGGCTTTGGATCGTGCCAACAACGACTGGCCACCGCCTCCACCGTGTTCATCGTCGCAGCAGCAGCAACAGCAGCAGCAGCTGGATCAGAACAAATTGGTCGAAAAGCTCGGCTGTTTCGCGTCTGCACAAGGGCAAAGTGCGGAAGTGCTGGCGCATCCGAGCAGAGTTTGCAGGAGCAACGGAGGCAGTACTTCAGGTACGAATACTAGATCCGTGTCGGCAGCGGTCAGTGACGAATCAGTAGCCGGCGATAGTGGTGTTTACGATGCACGAAAATCCGTCAATCACCAACATCAGCAGTTGTTAACACAACTACTACCACCACCGATGCTACCACAACAGCAGAAACAACAGCGACACCAGCAGCAACATCTACAACAACAGCAACAACAACAACAACAACAACATATCACCATGCCAGCAGCAGCAATTGACGCGGGTATTGCTGGAAATACGGTGAAATTTCCAACGGCATCTGTGGCCGTCACGGCTCAAATAATGGTCGGATTTGATTATTTGGTCGGTGAGAACAAGCTGATCGTTTCCATTGAACGAGCGCGTAATTTGCGATCACTGCCTGGGGCAGATTCGATACTGTCAGTGGCTGTGCAAGGTGCCATTTTACCGTCGTCGGAAGGTGATTCGATGGAATTTATCACCGATTGGAGCGAGGATGTTGACAAGCCACTATTCAAACAAGCTTTTTCCATTCAAATCAGCCTTCAAGAAATATGCAGTCGTATACTGCAATTGTATTTATGGGGTCGACGATTGTCTACTGGCCACGCGACAAGAGCTTGCTGCTTGGGCGGTGTGCAGGTAAATTTTGCTGAATTCAGCGCCCAGATGATTCGATGCCAGTGGTTGAACGTGTTGAGTAGCACGTTTTTTCCTTCCCCACTTTTAACTGCTAATGACACGACTTTACAATTATCAAATAAACAACAACAGCAGCAACATCAGCAGCAACAACAACAACAACATCATCATCATCAACAGCAATTGCAGCAACAGAAAACAACAAATAATTTAGCTGATAATGATAATCAACGAAATTATCAAAGGTTAAATTATTGTAGAGCACAAAAAAAATGCTATACTTACACATGTTTGTTTGTTTGTTTGTTTTTTAGGAATGCATTTAGAGAGGAAAGTAGCGATGAATCGACAGTCATTTCTTCCAGTCGTACGTCGACTCTCACATCCTTGCAGAGTATGTTTTTCTTTTCCTGTTCTGATTAACTGTACAACTTTCGATGATGTTCTTGGTATGTTCAACTGAAAATTTGAAAAAAAAATTCTTTTAAGCGAATCTTGTGAGCTCGACTTATGCTCCGTCGTTGCAACAGATGTCGGCTCGAAAATCACCAGTCGGCTCTTCAACTTGTATAGCACAGGAAAAAGCAGCAGCTGAACATGGTTCGAAATTGCGCTTGACAATTAATTATCCAGAAAGTTGTTCAACTTCGATTGTTGGCCAAAGGGCACAACAGAATGACGCGACCGTCGTCGATACTAGTGAAGTGACGATTGTGGACCGTTGCGATGGCGCAGTTGATCACCACAATCGCAAGGGCAAAAGCTCGACAACGTCGAAATGCGACAAAGAGACCAGCACTGGTGACGTCGAACGGAGTGTTGTGTTGTTGGCCGAAAATGGATCGCAGAAAGGTTCCCGAGGGAATCAAGCACATCACTTGGTTCCATCAGCGTCTCATAACGACGTCGGCTTTTCCCAGATGCGAGGAGTTCGACTGAACCGAAGCGGAAGCGATTCCAGCGTTCTGAGCACCAATCGTTCCGAACCGTTCCGTCGCAACATCCCCGAACGAAGAAGCCTCCGGTGGAAACGGTTTGGTCCGACCAGAAGGCGCCAGCCGCCGGTGATCAAGCGAACCACGCCCCCAACTGCTGCAGCCGATTGCCGTCGTTACGCGACGACGGTCGAAATGGAGCTGGACGTTCAAGCGACGAAAATGAAATTGCAACGTGAAAAAGTAAGCATACACACATGCATGCATGCATGCATGCATGCATGCACATGTGTATATGTTGTGCAGTTATTTGCATTTTTGCATTTGAAAGAGAAAGAAAAAACTGTTGTTGTTTATATTGGATTTTACTTTTACAATTTGTAGGAAGCACTTGAACAGTTGGCTGCGTTTGTAGCCGCTGTTGAAAAATGGAAAGCCGACGGTGAACCAGGTTTACCACCGTGGCTTGGTGACTACGAGGAACTGCTGCAAAGCTTGGAGAGGTATGTTGTTGACAACAATTTCGCCAACGATGAATCGAATCCAAAGCGAGCTCAGAAAATAGTCCAACATTCAGCACATCGGGTTCACAAACTCATGAACGCCAAAGGCCAACTGCCGCAGGTTTCAAATTTTAGGTAAATTTGTCATTTTTGAATATTAAAAATGTTTTCATTTCTTTATTGTATACTTTTTTTTTCACTGTCTAGAAACAAACTGAACGTCCTACTTGGTGCAACTGCTATACCCGTTTTACCCTTAGCTGAGGAGTCAGAAATACAACCGTTGCGCTTGAGCATCAGCTCAGAGCCGGCATAATTTCTGGTGCCGAGTGAGGTGCCGAAGTATGCATGTCAAACAAAATAAGCAGCTCATCACAGCATGAAATTAGCAAATGAATCAGTGGAACAAAAAATGGCCATGCAATCACAATATCCATCCAATCGTCGATGTCAGCAACGGCTAGGGAAGGACGGACAGTGTGTTTTTTTCTTTCTTTGCTCCCGCTTTCTTAGCTTCCTCTTCTTAGATTTTTTAATGAAAGAAAGCAAATTTGGGCAATTTTATTTATAATTTGATTCTTGTTTTGCCTGTTTGTTTGTTTGTTTATTTGTTTGTTTTTTCTTTGGTTTGTTGCCATTTCCCTTCTCTGCCTACGTGTCATTTGCTGCGTGTTCCCTGCGGTCTCTGCTGGCAAAGTCGACCACCTTATCTCATCACTTACATTTTCACGCAGCCAGACGTCGTCTTATTTAATTTTAATAATTTAATCTAATTCAATTCAATTCAATTTAATTCAACTCAATTTAATTATTGGTGCTTTACCATGTTTTTTTCACTGTTTTCATTTTTCTCACTACTCACAACGTACTCACAAGACAGTGTTGATGAAGGCCTTGAATTTTTTTTTTATTTTTTGCTCTTTCCGTGCCTGGAGCCGGTGGGCTTTTCTATTTTTAAATTTTATCACTCGGCTTGTTGTAGTTGAATGAAAATTTCCATTGCTTGTCCCCGTATGTGAAAAGATGCGTCGCGACACTAGTGTCGGTCGATTCAATCAAATTTGAATTTGCTCACCACGGACATGCTTGCATTGTTAATAATAGACAGATATTGTTGAGAAATTTTATTTTGTTTTCTTTAGCAAACGAAATTTAAACAAAATTTTTTTTTAAAATCAAAGGTAGATGATGATGATGATGTTGTTGTTGATGCTTGTTTATTTTTTCAACTGCATACTGTATTCACTTCGTACTGCAGGCGGCTTTCCGCGTATCGCGATTGTGACGAAATGGACCATTGATGACCACAAGTCGATCTTTTAAAGAGAAGAATTCGTTGCATTAATTAGTCAAATTGGCATAGTTTTTATGCACATTGATAGATAAATAATATACCCTTTGCTTTCTGGCATGCACTCTAGCGCGGTGCAAAAATTCAACGAATGTGATAAACATGGCAACGAGCATGCCAACCATGAGAATGTAGAAAATGCCAGCCACTTTGTTGTGCGTCAGTGACGTTTTCAAATTGCCCTAACAAAACAAACAACTTGTTGTTGTTTTGTATAATTTGCATAACGGCCACGACAAACAACTTACCGAAGTGCTGGTTTTGCATTGACCACCGCTTTTTTCATACCACCACTTGTTTTCAAGCATCTTCAAATCACCTTTTTCTTGTAATTCCAAAATGGCAAGATTGATTCGACTTCTGTATGTACAAAGTTGTTGGTATGAAAAGGAGAAAATTGATTTGGAATTTTTGTACAAACTTGAGATCCGAACCGAAAGGTGTGGCCACTCCGTAGCCGACGGTGTTCAAATTGCCTCCAACTTTCATTGTGTCGCACGGCTTGCGATTGTTGGTATAATCATTTGTCGTTGCTTCGAGCAAGAAAGCATAACGACCTTTGGACTCTCTGACACGCTGAATCCCTTCGTCGTAAGAGTTGACGAAAATGCTCGGCGATTGAGATATCATAAATTGCCACATACGTTGATATGTTTGCACTGTTGATTCCTGAAGAAACGCAAAATCTCAACCATCATATATATATTTATTTATTTACAGTCGTCGTCTTTTGTCTTATTATTATCATTATATTTTATTTTATTTTATTTATTTATTGCTGTTTATGAAAAAAAAGAAATTGAACAAAAATTTCAATCATACTTTGAAAAATTGTGCCGTAGTTCCGCCTGCTTGAATACCATATTTGATTTTCGTCTGTTTTGCCATATCTTCAACTGATTCAATTGGAGCGTGCATTTTTTCCAAAGTCAAAAAGGCGGCAAGGTTGGCCGTATAAGATGAGACGATGATCAAAGTGAAAAACCACCAAGCACTGCTGGCAATTCTACCCGGAAGAGATCTGATTAAAAAAAAGAATTGAAATCAATAATATGAATAATTGAATTTAAAATGCATATTTTTACTGTTCAGAAACACTATTTTTTGAGAATAATTAATAATGATCAAGTTTCAAAATCTGCCTTGCTTTCATCGTACCTCGGCAAAATATCAATGCCCTGTTGCATGAAGGCAGCCAACGTGAACCAGAGACAGTTGTACACGGAAAAATCGTTTGATAGGGCACACGTCCTTCCGTTGGCGTCTTGCAATTTCCACTCGGACGGACTGAATCGAGACACCATGAACAACACGACCGATATGCCAATGTAGGCGAAAACGATGTACATCCACACTTCAATGCTCAACGGTTGCATGAACGAAAATAAACCGCTTTGGTATTGATTGTCCGGCTTTTTGATCATGATGCTTATTCCTGTAGTCATGAAAGGTTTGCTGAAGTCGACCACTCGTTCACGAGCTCTGTTGCTTACTAAAGACGAGACGGCCAAATCTGCTTCCTGGAAATTTTTGAGATGAATTCTTTTTTTTTTCATCAAACAAACTACTACCCCACGAAGCAATTCTCCAATCATTCCATCCCAGTTGCCGCTTGCATCCGGGCTTCCGGTTCGACCATCTTTTGCCAGTTGAATTCGATACGGAAAATTGTCGATCTTTTCAGAAATTAGCTTCAACAAATCAACGCAGTAGCCTTCGAATTTTTCATTCCCTTCGTAATGATCTGCATCCTTTCTGTACATCACAAACGGAGCATTCTGCCAAATTGAACTTTATGTGCATGAAATTCAATTTTACAAAATTCCATCACTTCTTACTAATGTTGTCGTGACAATACGAGTGACATTCGTTTTTGGCAAAACTTCTTTCGGATTCGCACGTTTAAAATTTACAGTCGATTGATCAGTCAGCAGTCCAACATTTTGTTTCCACAATGATTTCTCAATTCAAAATTATATATACATAATAATAATAATCATCATCATCACAATGGTAAAAAATTTTCGTTTTCAAAATTACCGTAAAACTGGTAACCAATGTTTTACCACTGTACTGAACTTCTATCACATTGGCAGCAACTATGGAACGCCTGCCATCTTGGTCGAATTCTACAACACCGGATAGACCTTCCATCTGTGTCTGCATGAAACAAAAAATTCAAAATTAATTCAAATTTGAATACAAGCTATGATGGTTATGATGGTTATTATTATTAATTTCAATTGAAAATCGATTGCTGACTTGGCGAATTCTTTTCGCAATAATACGACCAAAGTCAAACGTCTTGAAAGGACGATCTGGATTTTCTGAATCTTCAAAAGGCAAACAATAAATCCCTGGATAGCCAGAATTCCAAAACTGATCTCTTCGAAAACTGCCATAGAACATGCTGTAATTTTTTTTCAACAGCTGCTCAATTGCATTTGTGATAACCATCACTGAATCATGCACAAACGCAACTTCAGACTATCAAAAATACACAAATCATTTTACCAAACAATCGTTTTGATATATTTATTTAAATTATTATCCACTTTAACAAACAGTTATGATGAGTGTTATATGGTTTTTGGTGTTGTTGTTTATTTATGTTTATTATCAAATTGTATAAGCTTTTTTCACTGTTGTCATTGTTGTTAGATAAAATTATCATTGTAATAAATTTCACTCACTGTAAATAAGTTGAGTTTGTTTTTCAGCTTCAGTCGTCTAGATAAATCAACTGCGTAGTTTGTGTAAAGCCAGTTTTGATTGCTGACCAACTGCATGGCTGTGATGTTCAACGTTCCATCTTTAAATCCTTCCATTAAAACTTCATTGACACCCTTAAACAAATATATTTTTAAAAAGTTTACAAAAAATGAATGACAATGAAGCAAAACATTTGCTTACTGCCGATGCAATGAGATAATGACAATTTCTAGCACTGCTGTGCGTAGATTGTAATGCTTTAATGATGTTTTCTATTTTTCCCACAGAACTGACATGAAGAACGATCACACGACCGTTTGCATCGTATGTTTTGTGAAATGCGTTGAAAAAAGTTTCAAATTCGAATTTCTTTTTCACATCAGGCAGCCGATGCAAATCCACATCAATTTCTGATGCAATATTAGAAAGCTGCATGTTGATCTCATGCAGTGCATTTAAACCTATCGCATGATATATTTAAAACAAAATTGTTTTCTTTAATTTATTAACTTTGTCAATTTACTTTCTGCATTTTCATACACGAAGGTGATCTGTTTCCAATGTTTTTTGTTAATTATTTCAGCAACCACTTCAGCAAAAGAAGGAACCATGGACACCTCGAATTGACTGAATACAGCTCTTGGTGGTGACATCCAGTTAATAAATGGAACTTGCATTTCTTTGGAAACTGCTGCCAACGTTGAATGCCAGTAAATATCACCTTTGGCCAATATTGCGAATACTCCTTGCTTCAATAAATCACAAACTAAAATTTGTCGCTTTTACTAATAAACATTCATAAATTTTTATAGCATAACTGAAGCTCATTTCTAAGTATTGAATATCTTCAGTGTCGAATAGCAATTTTTACACTATTCTGCTTTAAATATTAAATATAAACAGACTGTTTTATCAATATTACCAGTTTTTGTTAATATCCATGTATTTTCGACTTCACTTTTGGGAATTATGGCTTTACGAATATCCAGTTTGAACATATTTTTTTCTTCTTCATGCTGTCTTTTTGCCTGTATATAGTTTATTACTTCTGTAATAGCGGTTTCTCCTTCTCTGTAAATTATACCTGAAAGTATACGTATTGAAATATCAAAAATTATTTAATCTTAGAGTCAGGAAAAATAGAAACATGCTTACCAATAGGAATTGTTCGAGGATATGAATAAATTTCAGAAGAAAACATTAAAATTATAAAAACTTTTTGGCAAAAATGTTCTATCACTTTGGACTTTAGCATCATTTGATCAAAACATCTTCTCTGCATAAGCTGTTTCCCAATGATGATCCATTTGCAATCAATCAGCTTGTGGTTGATGAACGATCGTTTAAAATTTGTTCGTCATTGTATTACATTCGTTGATTCGAACTATCAAATTAAGCCAAATAATCCAATTTTAGTAGAATTGATGCAATTTATTGAAAAATTACATAAATTGATAGCAATGTGATGCAGAATATGCAAAATACCAGTGATAGATATGCAAAATAATTATGAACGGATGACAAATATCATAAAAATGTTTTTTAAGTTGCTACAACTTTACTGAAATTACCAATTCAGTCAATAATCTGAAATAATTGCCAAAAATTTTCCTTTTTATTTTATGAAAAAGCACTTTCAATATCTTCTATAAATTTTCAATTTTTCGACACTGCAATAAAAAATTATGCTTTAACAATTTATGCAATTTATTTATTTGTATTTATATCACAGGTACTATTATTACAGTTCAAACAAAATGAAAAATTATTATAACTGAATAAATAATACTAAGTTATTTTAATGTGGTGAGTCGAAAAAAAGAGTATTTTATGTTAGTAAATAAGAAAATAAATTCAAAAAACTGTTTCAGCTTTTGTCAGATAAATAAATTTATTCTTTAACATAACATTACTTAAACAGATGAAGCTGATTGAGTAGTGAGTGCAATAATTGAGCTGATTGAAGTATTGATTTTTTGTTTAACTATCATAATGCTAAAAGTGATGAATTTGTTTTCTAATTTTAGACAGTTATTTATAATATCTTAATATTTAAGTTATTTTTTTATTTAATTTTATTACATTTGATGATATTTCATTGCATATGAAAAAAGTGATTTGTTCATATTACCGAATATAAAATTATCATATAATAGTATTAATTTCGTAAACTTGTAAAAAATCACTTTATTTAAAACTCAATTAACTATAACTGCAATTACAATTCACTAATTATTATTTATTTCTTAAGCAGTATTAAAAAATAATATGAACACTTTAAAATTAAACATTGTTTATCCATCCTAACAGGTAATCTTTTCTTTTAATCAACGTTTATACAGAATTTAGCAGCTGACGTTACATTGTTCAACATATGAAAGAAACATAAATTTTTACCAGTGTTATAACGATACAATTTTTACTATAATAAATAATTTCAGACGCGCAGATGCGCTTTATGCTCAACCAGTGCATGACTTCAGACGTTTTTCAGATAATCAACTGATAAACGACGGAGGAATTTGATACTGATCGACCTTTCAAAGAACAATATATAATAATAAGAAGTATAACGTCTGCCGTTAATGATTTTCTGACTAACCTGTTAGAACTT
Organism: Trichinella papuae; assembly: GCA_001447755.1. Classification (NCBI taxonomy): domain Eukaryota; kingdom Metazoa; phylum Nematoda; class Enoplea; order Trichinellida; family Trichinellidae; genus Trichinella; species Trichinella papuae. The sequence continues at coordinate 584,719 of JYDO01000005.1, forward strand.
TTTACTCCAGTTTTATTTCTATCAGATTGTCAGTGCATTTTGCCGATGCCGATGCAGTGAAGACAATAAAAATGGCTAATAAAACCCAAGAACAACAACAATCCTCAAATAAAAAACAATTGTGCAAGTGTTCAAAAAAATTTAAGATATCGTCACTGTTTTGTGCCATTAAAGACAATCTGAAAAATGAATAACCTTTAAAATCATATTGTAACAATTTTTGTGACATCTAAAATCACAGCGTTACGACACTGGTTCTTGGACATTATTCAATACATTCGTGGTGTTATTTAATGATAAAAGTATTTTTATAATAAATTTTGCGAATTCTTTTAGATTCAAAGTGAAAATGATTTGACTACAATATACTGTATTAGATGATTTAATTACTTGATTATCATTATTATACTGTACAAACGTCACTGTATCGTTAACTGAATTAACTTTTTTGTATGCATGTTAAAGTCAAACTATTTAGATTGATTTAGAAACTGATGCACATACATATCACATTAATGCCTGGTTAATGTTAATATTTTAGATTCATTAAACTCAACAATGGCAAAGAGCAAGAATCATACAAATCACAATCAGAGTGCGTATATTAAATTAAATTAAATTAAATTTTATTTTATTCATGACAAATATATGTTTTATAATGGTTTATTTGAGAACAAAAGGCAACATTAATATTTTTGATTGCAAGTTTAGACCACAAAGATCATCGCAACGGAATCAAAAGACCTAGACGTCAGCGGTGTCCTGGAATGAAAGGGGTATACATATTTTTTATCATATGTGGATTTTTATTGTATCTTTTTTGAAACGTGAAATTTTATCTTAATGACACAACGTGCGAGTATTTTTTAGGTTGATCCAAAGTTTTTGAAAAATTTATTTTATGCAAGAAAGGGACTAATGAAGAAGAAATTGGAAATGAAGCGCTCAGAGGCTAAACCCAAACCTACGGAAAAGAAAGAGTGATGAATGAACTATACGTTTCTTATAAGTAAAAACTGAAAATATATTACTTTTTTTATTGCATTTCAAACATTAATTTTTACCTATTTCATGAGGTGGAATCAGAAAGTACATTAGATGTAGTGCAACAATTGGCCACGTAATATGATTTTTTTTGCAATTCATATTTAGAAGAAAAAAAAACAGACTTGATTTGTAAAAATACTTAATTTTTTTCATATAAAAATTTAACACTTCTGTTGCATATAACAATTCTTGTTAATTGTATTTTAAGATGAAGAACAATACATGATAAGCTTCGTTTTTAATGCAACAGTGCAATTACAAATATTAAGATGCGTGAAAGCAGTCATAAATTCCAATTTAAATTACAGAGCATATCATAAAAGTAGCAGCTGATAATTAGGTTTTAGCAAAATGCTGTTTTTGTGCAATGAAGTGTAAACTAATTTTTGAATTAAATTACCGCCGAATTTTGTGCAATGACAGTATCTCTTAAAATAATAATGACATCATGAAATTTAATAGTTACTATATATATAATGTGAGTTGAAAAAATTTCTTGTTGCCGATGATTTATTGTCAATCTACCGCTTCATTCTTTGGAATTGCTGCTGCATCAGTCACCGATATCAAGTTGCCGCCACATTTTTGCAGCTTTATTTCTACGCGTCATGCTATCACAACTACTGCGTCATTTGATCTGCATGATCGGGAATGCATGTGGTGGACGCTGTTAGTGTTGTTGGTTCAATGTTGAATATATTATGAAATTGAAGTATATCACCGCTTTGGCTTGTACAATAGATCTATAAAGACTGTTGTGGATTGTTTTTCTAACATTTTTCGATAGTAGCTTACCAAATTTCAGTTGCTGAGAAACACCTTATACAGTTTGCCAATTTTTGAATTTACAATTTGGTTGACATCGTTTGTATGCAATCATAACATGTGTTGGGACACATTGTTGATTGAGAAGATTTCCTGTTATGGTAGATGATAAAAGTATTATGCTTAACCATCTTTATATTTCTACTGTTGATTCTTTTTCTCCCCTTAAGTCACGTGTTGCATCCGTGTCAGTAGTGTGTTGCATTCCTTGCCATTTTAACTTACTCGTATCGTGTGTGTTTAGTTGTATTTTGGTTAATAAATAGCAGAAAACGCTATACCGTTGTACGTTAACTCATCACCGCAATCAACCTTCGAATATACAACAACATGCAATATAACAATATAATTTTATTTATTGTAATAGTTTTATTCATTGGTAAATACAAACAATTATATTTTAATAATGAAAAGTTTTAAACAAATTAAAATTTAATAATACAATATCAATTATTATTAAAATGACAAAAATGACAAAAATCGAGCATCACGCGTTGTACTCAAGTGCAACGTGCTTGCGTCGAATGATGACGTTAAGCCGGAACCAATTTGGATTGAAATTTTTATCCGAGCCTTCCGGTGGCAAACAATACTCGATGGTCAGTGTATTGGGTTGAGTATTTTCCACAGTCGGTTGAAATTCTTGCAGATGAACACGAATCCATATGTTTTCACCAGGATCTAAAACCCCATGAGATGGATCACACATTGTACGCGTTTCATTGGACAATTTGATCATATAGGCAATTTTTTCTTTGCCATTATTAGTTATGCTGAATGGATAATTTTTCTTCTCTTCAAATGGACCATTGAAAACAATCCTTTCAGCAGGTGAAGTCTTCAGTTCACTTGGAATAGGCTTCGGCATATTTGGAACAGAATTCAGAGCAGTATGGAACCAGCCACTGATCTCAGGGAACACAAAACAACAACTGAATTAATCAAATTGTTTTATTGTTAATTCAACTATTGACTTTTTAAAGTAGTAAACATTTTAAACTACACTTTAAAATTTTAAACTCTCCAATTTGAAGTCTGATATAATAAATAAATGTTTTAAAGTTTTCCTTACTTTGTAGATTATTATTGAAAACTATTTTTCTCTTCATGTAATAAGTAAAACTGATTAATTCTCACGTGGATTTAGAATTTTAGATAAATCTGTTTGATAAATATTTCCCACAATTGTTGCTGATGTTTGCGAAAGACACATGCATATGGATATATCATTCCAGCAGCTGCCGTGAAATTGCTTACTGATTTATACCCCACGGTTACAAAAAGTGTCTTGATGAGGGGTTGGGCTGTTCTTTTGACGGTGCTTGCGGGTTTTTTGGTAGTGGTAGTAAGGCTTTTCTGTCATTTTATCGATCGTTAAATTGTTCTTGTCGTCTGTGTAATATGAGAAAATAATTATACAACGGAAGTGTCGAGGAACAGCTAGAACGATATATTATCCGTATAATGAGAAAGTTATATTTCATACAAAATAATGCTTGAATGTGAAACGTAATTTTGTTTTCATATACAGTGAAACCTGTCAAAATGGGTAGCTTAATAATCTGGGTACCTGTCAAAATGGGCATTTTCTCATGAGTCAAGTGTTGTTTGTTTGAACCCCGTTTAATGTGGGGGTGTGTGAAACAACGCTAAAGACATTTTGCTCTTGTTTAATATTCACTAAAATTGCCTTTTCCCTTTCCGATATAAATTGAGTATTTTTTTGTTTGCAATGACCAAGGCTCATCAGAACTTTAACTATGACGTCGCCTGTTGCCACTGCGTGTAACCAAATGACGACTACTGGAGAAATTAGAGGGAACTAGAGAAATTATGATTGGATAAATTATTCTTAGCCATTTATGCTGAAGCCTTTTATTGAAAAACTGATTTAGCCTACGCTTTGCAGGAAGGTTTATTTTCTGCGCGTGGGAAGCGATGAAACAGTTCGTTCAGCTTTTTCCACTATACACCGGTGCAAGTGTCGAACTTATTTATCCTGAAGTACTGTAGGAGACGTGCCGTGATTTTTCCTTTGTTCACAATTGCATCAAGTAAACAACTGTTTGATAAATTACCACGCCAGCAGGTGCTTCGAATAGCGTGTTATCACTTTTTACTATCTTTTCAAAACCGTGTACTATAATATAAAAGTAAATGTATAAAGTAGAACGGATATAAAAATCAGTGGCATCATACACTAGCAACCTTTATAAAATGGGCACCTGTCTAATCTGGCCAATAATTCCGGTCTCTTGAGTGCCCAGATTATCAAGGTTCCACTGTATATAAAATGTTATTCTGTTCATTAATATATTTTTTTTTCAAGCTTTTCTTTTGATCTCAATTTTGCAACTTCAAGTGTTGAAGAGGAAAATGTTGTCAAAAGAGTTTACGCATTATCTCAAAAGAAAAAAAAAGTATATATGTACATAAATTTTGTTGTTAATGAACCGAAACATAATAAACACAGTGAGCAGAAAAATTTATAGATTTGCTGGATATATTCAGGTTGTGCAAGAAATTTTCAAGAACAATTTGCATCGAGCTAAATCACACACAACTGCTGCTATCAATCTCAAATCTGCTGCTTTCTTATAGTAAAAATTAGTTCACAACAAAGTGATGGACAGATTAAAATGGTAGGGTCGGTGTGCCAAGCGCAGCTGCTATGCTGAAAGCAATTCCAGAACAAAGAAGCCATTGTAAATGGGCTATAGAGAAAAGACAACAGGTGTTCAGCGACGGCTAATGTCAGTCAGCAGATGCATATTTTTCCGACTCAGCCAACTGTTGTTAATATACACTGGGAAAAATATTATTTTTCCACAATTTCTACATATATTTTTCTCTACTTTGGAATCGGACAATTTTTTTTTATTTTTTCATTTGACAATGCACATAAAAATTGGTTTTGTGGAAGAATACACTGACTGCTACCTCGCATATATACGAACATCACTCGTTGAAGGGTACAAAAGAAATGAACATACCAACAACAATATCTACTTCTCCAAAAGCAAAAATGTTAAATCACTAGCTGCCTGCCTGCTCTGATTAGCAAGAAGAGGAAGAAAGCGTTTGGATTTTTCACTTGTTTTTTTGTCGATGCTTTTACAAATAAAAATTATTTTGTTAGTCAAAGAAGAAAAAATTTCATATTGCATCTTTATGATGAATTTATTTAAAAATAAAAAAGAAACTAAAAAAAGAACTTTACAAAAAAAAATTTTCACACGGATAAAGAATGCATACATATATAGATATAGATGAGTGAGAGATGAAGTTCAATTCTGCAAAAAAAAAAGTTACCTGTAAACATGATGAACAACAAAATTCGTGTAAAGTGATCACATGTTACAGTATAAAATTTAAAAAAAAACTAGCAACAGCAACAAGTATATGAAATGAAAAATGAAAAGGAGAAAAAAAATCAGATTAAATATTATTATTAATTAATGAGCAATGTAGTCGGCTGAGGTGAATATTGAAAAAAAAAAAGATAGTAGAAGCATTTTCGCGATGAACTTTAAAACGATTCAATAGCAGATCATAATTTGTCCGCAAAAAATGAAAAATAAAAAATTTTTTTGTTCTTATATATATATATATACATACAGTGTATTTAAAGATATCAAAATGAAAGCAAAGCATGTAAAGAATACGATTAAAATTAAAATACAAATTAAATAATAAATGACGAATACTGGTATGTTTTTTTTTGCTTTTCTTTTTTTTTTGGCTATTTTACAATTTCATTCCGTTGTCTGAATTGGATTAAAAAATCTGTGCTGAAGTAGTTGTCGTACATTCAAACGATCGTCCGGATTGAAAGTCAATACAGACTGCAATACAGAGAAAAATTAAATTATTATAAATAAAATAATATGCACAAAAAATGGTGTAAAATTTTTTGATTTGCTTACTTCAAGCAGATCAATCACTGCCGGTTCAAAATCTCTGAACAAAGTGCTCAATGGAGTATTGCCCAATCTGGTGAAGTTGTTTCTAGGCAAGATCGCGTCTGCGGGCCATTCTATCGCTGCAGGTAGTCCGATAACTCTACAATTCAATCATTATTATCAAATATTAAATTTGAACAAGTGATTAATTTTCCATTTTTACAATATGCCAAAGAAAAGAACAAATAAAATTACTTGATTATCTTCTTCAACTGGTCAATTTCACTGTCGCCAGGAAACAATGGAGTCTTCTTCAACATCTCGGCCAAAATGCAAGCAAAGCTCCATATGTCCACAGCAGTGGTGTAAGTGGTGACCAGCAAAATCTCGGGAGCGCGGTACCACAAAGTGACCACCTGTGATGATTGATCAAGTTTTACATCAGAACGTGTTGAAAAAGGAAAATTCTTTGAATTACCAATGGAGATAGATTTGCATGAGCATAAATTCTAGCAAGACCGAAATCGGTCAGTTTCAAATGACCATCTTTGCCGAGTAAAATATTTTGCGGTTTAATGTCTCGATGAATAATGGACAGTTGTTGCAAAAATTGTATGCCCTCCAAAATATCCCAACAATACATGCGAATATCATCCATGGTCAGATTTTTTCCCCTTTCACTGAAATTGCAACATTTATTATTAAATTGATAAAAAAAAATTTTTTTGACAATTGTTCTCTTAAATGTAAAAAATATACCATTGTACCTGTGTAAAAATGTGTTCAAATCGCAAAGACAATATTCAAATGCAACGTTGATGAACAATTCACTGGGCGATAATAGGCCGTGCATCACCTCCAGCATTCTTAAAAACATCAAACATCTGTGTTATCAATTTCGGAAAATAAACAGCTAAAAATAAATGTAGCAATGAATAGCTGCAATAATTCTGATGACGTTGCAGCAATAAAGTAGCAAATAAACAAAAAAGAAATAGAACAACACGATGATCATAATAAAATAGATCAAAGCATACTGGACAATGTTTTTATGATGTGGAAATTCTCCAATCCGTTTCAGGAGACCAACCTCGCGTAGAACGCTCTGCGGCACCCCATCCGAGGTGATTGGAACCACAATTTTCTTCACCGCAACCATCTCGCCAGTATCCACGTTTTTCACCTTAATCACCATACCATATGCACCACTACCAATCGTGCCGAGCTCACTGTAACGAGAACCTGAAAAAATATGAATTCATTAAAATTATTCATTATTATCAAAAAGAAAAAAATCCCACCATCTCCTCCACTTGTCCATGGACTTGTGACGACTCCATTTTTACCCATTGTTCCTTTCTTAAAAATATATATATATATATAATTAAGAAGAATTCGTTTGTAGAAAGTTAATTCATTCTGATGATTCAGAGAATGGAAATTTGTTCAAATCAACTTTCACTATTATTTACATTAGACGTGAAAATCAGACAACAGAATCAATCTCGTTCATTGATTTAAATACAAAAGTGATGTCAGAAATAGTCAGAAAAACCTTTTCAACTGAAAATTAAGTAACACAATTAATAGAGAATAAAATTATTGCTTAAAAAAAATTGTTTTTTTTTAATGACTAATAACATAAAACAGCTGATTTGAAATGATGGATATGAGTTCAGAATTGAGAAAAAAAATTTTTTTTGAACACTAAACCACCAAATACGCATATTGAAAATGGCAAAAATAAACAAATACACCAATGTCAAGGCTTGTATCCGGTTTTCAGAACAAAGGCATCAAAGAAAACATAACCGACAGTACTTGGATCATTTCATTACAGTTGAAAACAACAAATATCAATTTGAAATATGAATAATAAATTCAATTAAAGAGATGTATGAGCATGCATACCGAATTGAAGTGCAGCAATTGAAATTAAAAATCAAGCAGCTAGCGATGATCAAGGAAAAGCACCAGCAAATGACAATTGCAAGGCCTGCTGACTTGCCAACGCGTTACACTAAGAACTTACCGTATAAATCGCATGACCTACATTTTGTACCATATTTTCTTGTTCATTACAATCATAAAAGTGAAATATTTGGATTATTTTTTTTGAAATATTACTTTTTTCACAGAATTAAAGTGTAAATTTGATTACAGTGCAATCAAACGTACTGTGTCCAATGAATGTGTAATTTAATTCGCCATTGGTGGCAATCGTATTTTTGTAATTATTTTTAAAATTATTATTCAAGCATATTGACATTTTTTTTACCATTTTAAAAGGTATTAATTGGTACAAAAATAAGTCTGATTGTTAACTTTGGTAAAAGAAACTGTTGTTGATGTGGAAATGAATTTTGCATGTTTTAAAATAAATATTTCAAATTGACATGTGTTCGAACAGTTCAAATTTTTGTTATTGTACTGTCATTTTCAATGTTGATTGTACCTAATTTTCAACTTCTGAAACAGTGCTTTCGAAAACGTTGCACACAACTCGAGCTGAATGGTGAGTGAATTTTTTGAATTGATCGGTGGAAATTTTTGATTATTGAAAAAATTATTTTTTAAATTGCACTGTTAATGTGGAAATTTTTCATTTTGAAAGCATTTTATCGTTTCAAATAAATTGCATCATCATCATCATCATCATCATGGCAACAAACGCTACCTCCGAGTCAACGTACATTGCTTATGAACTCATTGACAAGCCTTTTCCGGGCTTGTTGAATAAACACCGAAGGAGATTGATCATTTTCACGTGTTTTGATTTTTGCTTAATATTTCTCCTTTGGATACTTTTTGTTGTGAGTTTGTTTTATTTTTATTTTTATTTTTTGAATGTACTAGCTTGTTTAAGCTGCGTGAAATATTTTTGATGTGATGATTTATTGCAGATGACGAAATCGATTCATTGGAAAGAAGAGCTGATGCGACAAATCAATTTCACCAATGGCCGTTTTTTTTACAATTCACTTTTCGATTTGGTGGTGAATTTTTCAATTTTAACACATAATTATTACAATTTTATGTTGCAGTGTTCTTTTTGTTTTTTCCCTTATTTTACTTTTAGATTCTTTCCACATTTCGTTGTGGTGCATTGATGATTTGTTATGCGTGTCTGAAGCTAAATCATTGGATGCCTGTTGCAGTGAGAAAATAATAATATTGTTCTTCTTTCTATTCCAACTTAAATGAATTTGAAACTTTAAATATAGAATAGAAATTGTTCATCAGCATTAAACATTTTTTCATAACTGACAACTTAATTAATGCTGTTCCATTTGTTGAAAGAAAAATGGGAATATTTTTCTCCAAATTTCAGGTTTCCACGGGTGTCACAACACTTTTCGACATACCAAAAGCGACCATCTACTTTTCACAAAGAGTAATGAATGAATAATATTTTTCACGTTCAACAAATTCCACGAGTTTATTAAATTTTCATTTTTCTTTCTAGCATGCCGGTTATCCATTAGAATTTGCTATAGTCGTTTGCTCACTGCTTGTTGCTTACATCGAAGTTTACTTGTACGACAGCAAAACTCGATCTCTAATTTCTGTATGCAATTCCCAAGGCCGCACATCGAACGGTATAAAACAAATCATTTACATTTTGTACTGTATTTCTGTTTATCTGAATGCAATGTGCCTAACACTTCATTTCAACTTTTTCGACCAAAATTTGTTGTTTTTTTTTTTGAAAATTTCCACCATAACTATACACATATATTTATATGATAAAAAAGGAAAAGTTTTAGTGTTAATTATTAATGTATATTAGAATGTGAAGAATGATCCAAGATATAGTTTTGAGAAACAAAATTGTGGCAATTCTCACATCCAGTTTTCACATTTTATTAGAACAAATGAAAACAGAAATAAGGCGTTCACCTATTTTTTATTTTATCTTGATCTGTTACGTACTGTGTAAAAATATTTTCAGGTTACTTTCTCCAGTGAAAGCAAACTTATTGATAATTGATGAATAATTTTTGCTTTATAACGTATTACGTTGTTGTTTAAAAAAAAATTTCTTTTTTCAGCTATGCCTGAACGTTGTCATGAACAATCTGCTTCTGCTTATATCACTGCTGCTGAATTAACTACTGGTGCGTTCTTTTTCATTTTGTTATTCAAATAAATGTTCTATTATTATTATTATTTTATGAAGATAATGAATCTGATAATGGAGCAAGTTTTTTACAAAAGTCAAAGTATGATATCACTGGTTTGCTAGAAAGTCCAGAATGGGTAGGTTATGATTGATTAAAAAAATAATGAATTTATTTTAACATAATTTGAACGTTGTTTTCTTATTCAGTATATCGAGAAAGCTGAACGTGCACTAAATCATGGAAAATATTGGAGGAGTCAACTTTGTTCATGGAAGAAAGTTGGTGATTCGCCTTTGCTGCTTACTCATGTTGATCAACTTTATGGAAAAGTGTTGTATGTGAAAGTAAGACCAAAAAGAAATCAAGGCAAAATATGTTTTTGTAATTAATTCAGAATATAAAAACATTTCTGAAATGGAAATTAATAATCATTGCTATTAAATAATGTATACAAAAAATATATACATATTGCACAAAGTTTTATTTGATTCACAATCTCTGCGACATAATGTTAGTTTTTTTTGTTTAATTTCCAATTTGCTTTGGTTTATTATTTTTATTTCATATTTTATAATAAATAATAAAAAATTTTGCAGCAAATATTTCCGGTTCAGCTGAAGCAGCTGTTTTCGGTTCTGTACAGTCAAGCGGAGACATGTCCATTGTGGCATAAGGAAGTTCTTAAATACAAGGTAACAATTTTCATTTTAATTTACATTTTTTTGAAATAATGAGTTTCTAGTTTCTCAACGTAAAATTTACTTATTGTTGTATATTTTTTGCATTTAAATTTTATTCTCTAGTCTTTTTTTGCTTATATTAAACATTGCTTTTAACATTTAAAACAGGTTATATGCAAATTAAATGATAATGTGGATATAACCTATTCATTGTCTGCTCCATCTCTCAGAGGATACATCGCTTCCAGGTGATTATTATTTTAATATTTTGTGTGATACAATACTAAAGACATTTTTCAGAGAATTTGTTGATGTGCGAACAGTGGAACTTGATGATGATTGCATAACAATTGGTAGTATATCGGTACCTTACGGAACAGTTGCGGACGGTACTTCTCATATTCGGTATTTTTAATAAAATAATTAATTCAACGTTTCTAAAGAATAATGGTTGGAATTTTCAGAGGTGAAAGCGGTCCGAACGTCGCTTTCCTCACTGCAATCGACGAAAACAGCACACTTTTCGAATGGTTCTTCAATACTAATTTGAAGGTATACCCATATCGTTAATAATTTTAACATTGTTCATTCAAAATTTAGGGAAATTTGCCTCGTTCTCTTGTCCAACGCTCGCTCGTTTCTTTCATGGTGAACTTCATAAAAAATCTGGATAATTACCTGAAAGCGACATACGGCTGATTAAAACCAACAGTTAAATAATCCATAATGAATACTTAAATTTTATGACTGCTATTGCTTCCTACTTTTAAATTCAGGTGACATTTTAGTGATCATTGTTGCTTTCATATTTTAATTCAATAAAATACCATTTTTGAAAAAACTTTTTTCGAAACAAAGCAATACATCTGATATAATAATTTCATGATAAAAATAAAACAATATATATATAACAAGATGGCAACAATTACTTTTTAATTGCTTTCTTGGGTGATTTAATTCTGCACTTTCTATCATCATCCTTGTTCTTATTTATTGTCTCTGGCTTCTTATCATCTTTTCTTAGACTACAAGAGGATGAGGCTCGACATTTGTCCCTCTGACTGGCACGTTCGCGATCTCTGAGACAAGTACGCAAAGTAAATCCCAACATCCGACGACTTCCTTGAGTAAGCCGCTTCGGTGGCAACCTCAAAAAAAGTTTTAAAATAATTATTTCCAGAAAATTTGTAAACACGCAGCGATTCAAAAATTTCTATATTAAACAATTTAATACTTCGGAAAAATTTATTTGTTAAACCAATTAAGGAATAATTGCACAAAAAAAAACTATTCTTACCAGCCAAAAGTACCCATCGTTTTGGAACGCTCTTTGGCTCGTTTTGCTTCGAGAATCAACGCATCTTTTGCCCTCCTATAATGGTAAATGAAGAAGCGTTGCGAACATGAAGCGTTGAAATAAGATGCAAAAACAAAACCAACTGGCAATTTTATTGACATATTGTTCGGAGATTAAACAACTCAAAGTGAAAAAATTATTCATATATTTTAAACAAATATACTGTGCATAAAAAGTAACTTGTTCAACTAAAAAACTTCAACAAAAGCTTACAAATCAAAACTTTGAATGCAGCAAAATATTTAAAGTAAAAGTATTGATAAAAAACATAAATATTATATAAATAGCTAAAAAAATTCAATCGAAATCGTTACTTTATTAATTTTTCGTCATAATCTGCATCCTTTGAATCCATCAAAAAACCAAAAACAAAATGTATTACAGTATACTATATTAGTAAATAAGTACAAATTACAGTACTGTTTCAAATAACTTGATTCATCTGAATATAGTTAATTTTTTTAACTGATTAATTTCATTTTATTCTTTGAATTACTTTTTGAATTTTATGATTAGTTATTACATTAACCCCTAAAAAATTCTAAAATCAAAGGCATGCTGCGAGAGGTTGAATTGAATTGACATTGATTGTCATTTATTGATTAATTTAATTTTCCAATAGACGATTTTACAGACATTCTATCAACGGTATGAACCTGCAAGTCCAACACGTGCAGCATACGTGCGCTAACTTTAGAAACAATATATATGTATGTAGGTCTTTTTCGTCAGTATTCGTCATGCGTAGTTAGTTCGTTATACAGTTGTGTTCTTGACCAAATAAAGGTTTTTTTATATGTGTGTTCGCGAGTCTTCATATTTTAAAAACCAGGTAGAAGCGCAGTTATGTAAGACGTTATTTGAGAATAATGGTTGTCAAAGTATTTGTTGAAACACGCGAACCCCATTTAGGAAATGTACAAATGACAAATTCCACCAAGGAAGTTTGTTTTCGTTAACCCTTAGTTAATTATAAAATCCACTCGATCTTGATTATTATTATTATTGAGAGAAATATAGAAATGGTGTACACACGCTTTACTATTTATAACTTTATTATATAATTTGCTGAAAATAGTTTTATAAATATTTTATTTTTATTAATATAACGTCAACAAAATTTTAACAAAATAATTGACATGTTTTCATCGTAAGAGTGGAATCAAGCTTTCCATATAATTAAATAGTTTGTGCTGTCTTCTAAACCAAAAGTATCATCGTTTTCATCATTCGGACTGTCCTGAAAGTCTTCCAAACCCTCGCCACCAGAAATAACATATACCTGAAACAAGAATTTTCGTTATATAAAAAAAATGTTTCCGTCATGATTATTTTTCTTCTTTTTTTGAAATGTTAATCAAAAGAAAAAGAAACGATACAATATTTTGCAGAAGGGATTGAGAAACAACTTGAAATATACAATTTTCCCCCAAATCGATGCAAATTTAAATTTAACTAACGTTTTTCTGCTGCAGACTGGCTACATTTAATGACATTCTACGCCGACTGAGATCGTTGCGTTTTGCCCGTTTTCCAGCAACAAATTCATCCATAATGTATTCTGGCACCTCAAGGCTAACCAAAAATCGACAAGGACCCATGTGACCAATATTAGTACCTGCAATTTCAAATAAAGTTATGATTGGATCAAACTGTATAACATATTTTTATAATTGTCGACCTGATATTCCAGGAATGGTAGTGATTTTCAGAGTCTGATGTGTAACTTGTGGAATTGGAAGGTAACAAAGCACTCCAGCTGAAGTGCCAACCCAGAGCATCTCCTTGCAGCACAAAAGAGATGTTACTCGAAGGCAAGCAAGTTTATGTTGTCGAATAATATCATCACATCCTGAAATAATCATATAGCAAAAAAGGGGAAATGCAAAAGAAAAGCATATAAATGAAATTTTAACTTCAAATATTTAAAAAAAAATTAATTAATAAAATCATTTTTTGTCAAATTGTAATGATAATGAAATAATTTAACTTTTCCTACCGGCCAGAGTTTTTGTTACAGTTGGAGCAACGTTAATTTCAATTAAACATTCGCGCTTATGAGCATGATAAAGCTTCACCACAGCACTGTTGTACATACTCAACCAGACAGCCAATGCAGAAGAAGCAAGACATTCTATTGTACTTTCACGATCATTGTTTACAGCAAACAAACACTGAAAAAGAGAAAAAATGTTATAAATTATTTAAAACAATAAAAGTGAATTACTTCAATTTTGAATGTGTTCAAATTAATAACTAGAATGTGATTTCTGGATCCACACCAAAGTTTGTTAACAGCTATGACCATTGCTGAGATTGGAGCAAATTTTTGTTCCAATTCCAGAAATTTCATGCTTTTCTGATTTTCTGAACATGTACAAACAATAATAAGACTGTAATAATGAATGAAAGAAAATTTTCCTACCGTCGTCACAATCATAAAGACCAACATTTCCATCTCCCAAAGCAACGAATATTTTATTTTCATGATAACTAAAAACAATATTAGTAATAATAATTTCGCAAAAGAAAATCATATCACAAACAGCATGCAACGAATAGATGACTGGAGCTGCATTTCTGATTTGCATTTTCCAGTTCTCATCGATTCATTTCTATCATAAATTTGAATACTAAAAAATGATCCAAAAATGAAATTTTATCCGCTTCTTTTCAATTGCAAAATTTTCTTACATTCCATTTTCTGTTCCAATCCACGTTGTAAATAAAAATTCACAATTTTCTGCATCAAGATGAGGTATTTTTTGCGATACAGCGGAAAGCATGTAATCTGCATGTAGATAAAAGCGTTCGATTAAGATCATATTCAAAAGCATAAATACATATACATGAGCAAACGTACTTCTACTCAATTTATCATCAACTCTGTCCACTTCACTTATTCTAGATTCTTCTGTAGATGATTCATTATCAGTGGAGTCACTAAAAATTAAGTTATAAACAAAATAAATTTACTAATAAGAGGAATCAATTTTACCTATCTAGATCAATATTTGTTGGCATGGTCAAGTGGTTATTATTAGTTAAAATTCCACTAGATGGCAGCTTTCGTGATTTGGCACCGACGACAATTGTATTTCGGCGACCACTACTAATGCCGTGGGAAAAAAGAGGAAAAATAGATTTGTTGACATGATTTTTAACAAAAACATTAATTAAATTTTAAATTATCACAACAAATAAAAATGATCTCACTTTCCTGGAATGCAGCAAATGCACGATATTCTGGAATTGCACAACGAGTTGATGTTGATCACTTCAAAATCAGTACTAGCACTCAAAACGCACAACTGTCCACTGCACTGGTCAGAGGAGCACATCCAAACGTCACTTGTTCCAACGCTATTTTGTGGCCATGCCGGTGAAGCGCATGTGAACTGAAATACAAATTTTGGTTGAATTTTATTAATTGAAAATATTTGCTGTTTATTATTTACGTGCAAGCCGGCACGAGTACGATTTGCAGCGATGAACTTCACAAATGCTGGAGGCTGTCGTTGAGACTGGGATAATGCTTCAAAAAAAATTTAATTTTTTAAAATATAATAACAAAATTAATTAATGCAATAAATGATTAATTTAAAAATGGTTATTGAAATCAAAACAAGTACCAAAAGCGTATTTCGCGTCTTCGAAATTTCTTTCCCACGTCAAACGCTTTTCTGTATTTCTGAATGTCATCAACAATGGTTCATTGCCAAATCTAGGAAAAATTGTTTTCTCTTTGTTAAATGCTTAAAAAGCAATACAACTCTAACAATGACATTATAAAGCAATAATTTACTCAGTAGTAACCATGAGATTAAGCGATGCTAAGTTGGGATCTTTGGCCAGTTCTTCATGTTTTGTACCAAGTGTTACTTTGATGAAATCACTCAAATTTTCAATCTCTTTGCTTATTCCCTAAAAAATACCCAATAGAGACAGTTGGGTTTAAATTTGTAATCTACTTTTACCTTGTGATCAATTTTAAGAAGCAATGTCAACTCGGCCAATTTGCCAACTACCCGAAGATCCTCTTGCAAATTTGCAATATCTTCACGCACTTTCATGATGAGCAACTTTTTATCTGAAAAATATTAAACTGAAAATTAAATTTGCAAATTTAAAATTACTCTCCAAACAGTGCATACTGTCTACGATGCTCAAATCTTGCAACGACAATTTGAGTAGTAGTCGAAATTTGTGCTTTTCAAAAAAATTTCTCGACAATCCCGGGCTAGCTCTACAAAATGAAAAGAAAAAGTAAGTATTAAAAGCAAACAGACGGAATAAAAGCATCCAATTCTTACTGTTGACTTGATTTGGTTAAATTTGAGCCAGTTTTCGAAGTGACCGTTGTGATGAGCAACAAATCTGAAAACAAGAACAAGCAACGGTCCTTTTTACCGCTCGGAGTCTACAAATGAAAGATTAAAATATTCAATTTGTTGAAAATAAAATTTCAATTTTACCTCTACAAACACCAGATCACAACGATAAAATGTTCTTTCAGGTGAAACTAACTGAAAAGTGAAAGCATTTTATATTTAAATATAAGTAAACAGCAGAAAATATAAACAAACAAATAATACATCATCCAAGCCTTCAACGATTGCTTCAATTTCGCGTAATTTTTGTTGCATTTGATCAGAGAAGCCAGTTTCTTGTTGAATTTGATCAATTTTACTAGCTAATTCGTGTATCTCTTTGCCAGCTCGAAGTAGAAGCGCGTGATCAGGATGTTCGACTGATGTATGCTTTACCAGTTCCTCAAAAAAGAAATAGGAAATATTACAATATTTCATCATATGCTTTATTTATAAAGAAAATTTAAATGATCAACTTTGATCAAAAGTTCGTAACGAGGAATCCTTTGCACAGGCATGATCAACAATGCATCCAAATTGAGCTTGTTCTGATGCTCCCTCGAACAACGCTGAAATAAACAACACTTGTAAATTTTTTTATTATTATTTCTTTTGCTTTTTTTTTATTTGTTCAATTTTAATTATAAAGTTTCAAATCGAAGCATGTCAAGTATTTTTCATTTTCTTTCTCTTTTTTTTCAAACAAATTAATCATCCAGCATAATACAAAGGTGAATGAAGAAATAACAGCCGTGCTGAAATCGATCAATGTGAAAACTGCTTTGTCAAAGCTTCAAAGCACGCACATGCGCTCAAAAAGCATAATAGCATCGCGGTTGTTGGAAAAATTTCTTTCTCATTTTTGAATTATGACTAATCTTCCCTCCCCCACCCCTATCCTTGCTCTTTATGAAAATTATCAACAACAATATCAAAATCCTCGTAATAAGCCAATGTCAAAAAATTCTTAATAAAAACATCATTATATACCATTTAAAAAATAGCAGTTCAACATTTCAGAAGAAAATGTGAAAAGTCATCAATGTTCATCAATTATTGAAAAAATAATTCATAAAAAAATAAATTATATCTCGAAAATATTTCCATTCACAAAATTAATATTGAAAAAATTACACGTTAATTATCAATAAACGAAGGTGAGCTTTGTTTCTTTTATTTTCTTTTTATTAAACTCATACGTCAATAATTCTGAAGAAGAAAGAAATTTGAGATTGAAAACATCAGTTACATGAATGAAATAATTCACTTCTTCTTCTTCCTGGAAAATCTCATCTTCAAAGTTATAATTTTGTAAAACCAATAAATATTAGTTGAAAGTAATAATTAATAAAAACAAAAACAAATTACAAAAACAAATTTATATTCTATATCAACCAAAACTAAAAAATTAATTACTTCAAGATACTTTGCAAAAGCAGGCTTAGCAATGCAAGCTTTGCGAATAGCGACGCGAGCATTTTTCCAGTTATTAATAAACGCCGTGTACGTGTCGATCACCGATTGCTTGGTAAACTAAAAATTCAATAATTTAACAAAACAATATCAATATCATAATTGCATTGAAATTTTTTTTTTTAAAAAAAGCATAATTTTACATTGTTCAACACGACATCACCAATTTTTTGTTTGCAATCCCAAAAATCGAGCCTTGATTTCAGCGCTGCTAAGAAAAGCTCGTGATGGCCCAGCATTTCGGGAACTTGGAAAAAAATTTCATTCAACGTCCCCAATTCGACCAAACTGCACAATTCTGGTCTTTTCAAAGGTCGTAAATATTTCTGGATAATTTAAATTTGAAATTATTTTTTTTATAAAACAATGCATCAATGAAATAAATGAACAATTTTGCAAAACTCCAATTCTTACATGAACCAGAAGTTTCAAATTTTCCACATAGGAAGTTTCTGTTTCTAATAATTCTTTCACAATATGAGTTCTTGTATCCTAAAATGAAAATAAATAAATAAATAAATAAATAAACAATTTATAATGAGGCAGTGCTTCGCTGAGGACGGTCGTGGTCAGAAGTGACACAGTTGTAGCGTACTCGCCTGGTGTTTTCTTATGGAACCTTTGGAACGTCTCCGCCAGAGGAGAAGGTCAGCTTGTAGAAAGGATGAATCACTGTCGGAGAGGATCCCTTCGGATGGTGGACTATTGTAGCTGTAGTCGGTAACGTCGGACAGTTCGGATGAGGATGACAGCGTGCCGTCAGCGGTCGAGCTGGGATAACGATCCGCATCGGCTATTCCAGCACTGGGCGACCTCAACGACCTCAACAAGCTGGTAAAACGATTGACACTGTCCAGAGTGTCGAGGGTGCTAAAACGGTCGTCGTCAGCGTTGGTGAGCAGCATGTCTGGCGGAGGACGACCAGCGCTCGTGGTGGACAACGACTTGCGGGGCGAGGTTTCGGCGCCGGCATACCTGCTGGAACCACGACCATTGTAGCCGCTTCTTGGCGTCGACGAACGGCAACTGTTCGGCGAGTTGTTCTTCGAAGACAGGACGCCGAGGCGCATCTGAGCATCGCCAACGTCTGAATCACCGACCGCGGTCGGCGGCACCCTGAGGCAGAGCTGATCCACCATCTGGGGCATCTGAATCAAGTTGCCATCTGAGCAGAGACGCTGGCGACGAACCTTGTCGACCATGTAAGCTTGGTGGGCATTTCTGGAAAGGATCTCAGACTTCCGGACCGACGGCAAGAACTGAATCACGCCGCGCGGTTGACCGCCCAAATGAGTGGTGATACCGGACCGCCGCGACACGCGGTGACGATCCAACGCGACCGTCGACTTTGGGCTGAGGTTCATCTCCGTCAGAGGCAAAGCGGACGTGAAGTCGCTGACACGTCGCCAGTTGCGTCGGCTGAGCGCTTCAATCGTCTGAGCGGCCGCTTGCAATTCGCTGATGTCGGTGTTGGTCGTCGAGGGCGACAACAGTTCAGTGGTATCCTCATCGTCGGCATCTTGATCCTCGTCGCGGTCTCCGTCGTGGTCATGGTCATGGTCACGGTTGTGATCGTGGTCAAGTGAGTGGTCGTTGGTGATGGCGAACGAACCCCTGGGCGTGGACCAGTCCGGCTCGTCGCTACTCGGCTGCTCCAAGCCCGGCGGAGTGAGACAGTTGGAAAAGCAGCTCGAAGTGCTGTGGCTGGACGACTTCCGGCTGGCGGAGCCGATGCTGGACAGCATCCCTCCAGCCTCACCGTTGCAAATCGAACTGGGCACTGAGTTAGTTTTTCTCAATGCCGGCACCCTTGCCCAAACTGGCAAGTCGGGCTTCTTGTTTACCGACGTCAATGAACCACGCTTGCCAGCCAGAGCCACACCCCACACGGGCGAGCCGTCCAGCACTACCGCCGTAGTGGACGGTTTTGTCCCAGCCGGAGGCGACATTGTGAAACTTCTCGAATAGCGCTTCCGCAGATGGCGTTCACCTCTGCCAGACCAATCCCTCAACGCCATACTGTCGCACTCGTCCGCAGATGTCGTCACTAGCATTGAATAAATGAACGCAAACAATTCAAACAAAGCACAAAAAAAACAAACAAACAAAGAAGTGAATAAATTTAATTTAATGCTAAAGCAGTAGAAAGCGAAAGAAAGGAATGCACTCCGCGGCTAGCTTGCTAAACGGCTAAATGAATGGTCTATCTAGGTCGAGTTGCAATGGAAACGCGCACCGCCAGAAACAACTCACGCTTGGCAAGCAAGCAATCTTTTCCAACCAACGCGCCTGCTTTTGAAACGTCGAAAACAACAACAACGCGTGTTTACTAAACTGTCCCACACCAGCGGATTGCACTTATTGATGAACTTTCATATTATATATATATATATTTATCCATAAATTTATATTTATATATTGTCTGTCACCTGACGGAGAATTTGATTCAAATTCAGAGAACAAGTTCTTATTGGTTCTTTCTTCCTCTCTTCCTTATGCTTTCTCTCTGCTTCTCTCATTTTCTCTCCTACTCACTTGTTCTGACGTCTTCTGATGACAAACTTTGAACATCAACACCAACAACAATCATCATATTTACTGGTTTACACTGATATCCAAAAATTAAAAAAAAAGTAACAATAAATAAGGAAAAAAAATTCTCACTTTACTCTGCTTTTTGCAATAAAAATAAACAATTTTTTTACATCCGCATGAAGATCAATTCAATTCACTTTTCATTGATTAATCACTGAAATGTATAAAACATGTAGAAAAAATTAAACACATTCAACGCATTGTTTGAATGCTGTTTTTTTGTTTTTTAATGTAAAATTATGCATAGAAAGTTAAGTGCACTTGAATTTACGTACACGGGACAAATTTGCTCATGCGTCATTGTTATCGAATATGATACATTAATTCTAATTAATTATTTCTTTAAATAGAAAAAAAGTCAAACAATTGCTTTTTTCAAATCAAAATTCTACTGCTTTACCGTATTCAAGAATTTCATCTTGACAATCAAAAATACTGTCAATAGGTGTTGCGTCAACGTTGAACTGTTGCTGGTGCAGAAATAAATTTCCACTTTATGTAATTTTTTCATTTCTTATTGAATTATTATATTCTGTCTTAAAAATGTGACTTGATCCATTTTTGTAAAAATTTTTCTTTATTTTTATACATGATTAATTTAATTGAAATGAATTTTGGCATTTGATACATTTGTTATTTACTTGTACTTCTACTGTACTTGTATTCAAAGAAAACAAAATAAAATTTAACTTAATATTCTATCTTATTTTTATAATTGAAGATATTTTCCTTGTTATTGCAGCATTGATTAGCATAAATGGACACTCGAGGACGTACAAAAGTAGCTGAATTGTTGAAAATGGAAGAAAATGTTCAAAAAGTTTGGGAAAAAGAAAAAATTTACGAAATCGACGCACCTGAAGAACCTGAGTATTAAATTTGATTTTTCAACGTCTGTGTTATGTTTTCAAATGATGGATTTTAGCAGAGCAAAATTTATCGCTACATTTCCCTTTCCTTATATGAATGGCTTTTTGCATTTGGGCCATGCGTTTTCACTGACGAAATGTGAGGTAATAAGCTAGTTACAGCAGCAAAATGAACTCCACCTTTTCCATTCAATGTATAATTTATTGCAGTTTGCTGTGAGATACCAACGTTTGCGAGGAAAAAATGCTCTCTTTCCATTTGCTTTGCATTGTACCGGCATGCCAATTAAAGCGAGCGCTGACAAGTTGAAAGCTGAAATTGAAGAGTTTGGTTTGCCTCCAAAATTTCCTCCAGATTCAGAACTTCTTCCAGATCAAAGCTTGTTGTCAGAGACAAATTCTGAATCAACGATAAAAGATAAAGCCAAAGGAAAAAAGGTCTCCATTACCAAGTTTGTACATTATTATTCTTATTACATTGTTGTTTTAAATTGTAGAGCAAAGCTGTGGCCAAATCGGGTGCTTTGAAATACCAGTGGTCCATAATGAAAAGTTTAGGCTTTCGAGATGACGAAATTGCAAAGTTTAGCGACAGTCTTTATTGGATTCAATTTTTCCCCCCAGTTACAATAGAACATTTGAAAAAGATGGGCTTGGGCGTATGCATTTCATTGTTGACGGTGTTTATTCGTTTGATTTATTTTAAAATTTTCGTTTCAGGTTGACTGGCGTCGAACATTTATCACTACTGATGTGAATCCATATTTTGATTCGTTTGTACGTTGGCAATTTTTGAAATTGAAAGAACAAAAAAGAATTGATTTTGGCAAAAGGTTTTTGTTGGAAAATGTTACTGTGTTATTGGTTTGAAAAAGTTCTGTTTTTTTTTTTTTGCTTTTCAGGTACACAGTTTTCAGTCCCAAAGATGGCCAACCATGCATGGATCATGATCGTAGTTCTGGTGAAGTAAGCTGCGTTCAAAGCGTGAAAATTGCAATATTGATTCTTCGATGATATTTTTACAGGGCGTGGGTCCTCAAGAGTACACATTGATAAAGTTGCATCTGCTGGAACCTTATCCAAAAGCGATTGAGTGAACGCTATTTTTTTTAATTGAAATTTATTTTTTTAGTTTATGTTTGAAATTTTTAGAACTATATGCAAAGGAAAGAGCGTTTATTTAGTAGCTGCTACTCTCAGACCTGAAACAATGTATGGACAGACGAATTGTTGGATTGGTCCGGATATTAAGTAACGATTCGTTTTACCTCTTATTCAAAATGTTAATCTGAGCATTTTAATTAAATTTAATTTAAGATATATTGCTTTCATGGTAAATAATGATCAGCAAGTGTTTGTTTGCACACGAAGAGCTGCCCGCAATATGGCATACCAAGGATTCACTGCTCAAGAAGGGCAGGTGAATGTTTTAGCAGAATTTTTTGGAAAAGTAAATTTGATAATTTTTTTTTCTTTTACAGATTTTATTTTTACCCATTTATGTAATGTACTGTCGTAGGAAATTGTCGGCTATCGTGTTAAAGCACCACTGACGCTTTATGAATCTGTTTACATTTTACCAATGATGACTGTGAAAAGCGACAAGGGAACTGGTGTAGTGACCAGCGTGCCTTCAGATTCACCGGATGATTATGCGGCGTTGCAAGATTTGAAAAAGAAAAAGGTAAAATTTTAGCCTTTTCATAGGTTATTTTTTACTTTACTGTATTTCTTGATAAATTTGCTTGTTATTGAAATCACATTCAACAAGTTTTGTATGATTTGCAAAGTTTAAACAGAGCAACATTTTTTGTGTTGAAAAATATTAAAACAACTGTTTGGTGAATTTGTTCATTTATGAAATTTTACCATCTTAGCCTCTGCGGGAAAAGTTTGGCATTGTTGACGAGATGGTGTTGCCATTTAATCCGGTAATTTACATATGAATTTTATATTGTTTTGCTTTAATAATTTTATTTTTTTTCTTTTAATTTTCAGGTACCAATTATTGATGTTCCTGAATTTGGAAAGTTGTCCGCACCAACAGCCTGCGAGGAGGCGAAAGTGCAAAGTCAAAACGACATTGCAACGTTGATTGCTATTAAAGATAAAATTTATTTGAAAAGTTTTTACGATGGCGTTAGTGCTTTGTGCTATGTTGTTGATTTTTAATTTTAATTTTTCATTTTTATTCAGATTCTCCTTGTTGGAAAATATGCAGGGAGAAAGGTGCGAGATGTGAAGAAGCACATTCAAAAGGATATGATTGATGCGGTATGCAGATTATAGTTTTTTATTTGTGAAATATCAACATTGTATGATGCAATTGTTATGTTAATGATTGTAAATTTAGGGTGATGCTTGCATTTATTATGAAACTGAAAGACCGGTAATTTCTAGATCTGGCGATGAATGCGTTGTAGCGCTTTGTGATCAGTGGTTTGTATCAGTTTTTTTTTGAAACTTTTAAGCAATTTTTAATTTGTTACATTTATTTTGAAAAGGTATTTAAATTACGGAGATTATAAATGGAAAACGGCCACTAAAAAAGCGCTGCAATGTTTGAACACATATACGGACAATGTTTACAACAACTTGAAGGCTACAGTTGATTGGCTTCACGAGCACGCTTGCTCACGTTCTTATGGCTTAGGTGAGTAGACGGTGAAAATTGAAAGTGGATGATTATTTATTTCTCTTCTGTTTGTTTACTTGAACACAGGAACCAAGCTTCCCTGGGATGAACAATATTTAATTGAATCGTTGTCCGATTCAACAATTTACATGGCATATTACACTGTAGCTCACTTGCTTCAAGGTGGTGTATTTGATGGCAGTAAATGTGGCCCATTAAATATCAAGTATTTATTTAAATAATTTACTAAATTTGAATTATCTCGTCGCTGATGTTGCTATTTTAGACCAGAACAGTTGACACCTGCGGTTTGGGATTACATATTTTACGATGGTCAGTTGTATGAAAATGTAAAAACTGACATTGAAAAATGGAAGTTGGATAAATTGAAGCACGAGTTCAATTATTGGTATCCGGTGGATTTGCGCGTCTCTGGCAAAGATTTGATACAAAATCATTTGACTTATTACTTGTATAATCACGTCGCAATGTGGCCTTCTGACCAAAGCAAATGGCCATGCAGCGTCTGGGCTAATGGTCATTTATTGCTCAACAATGAGAAGGTTTTTCTATTTTTGTCTTGTTTGTTCAATTTTCGAAAACATTTTTTCACTCACAGATGTCGAAATCGACGGGAAATTTTCTCACCTTGGTCGAAGCAGTTGAACGCTATTCAGCTGACGGTAGATATTTTGAAATTATCATAATTAATAAATATTCATGTGAAATTGAAACTTCAAAAAAAATAAAATAATAATAAATTGTCAGGCATGCGATTAGCTCTGGCTGATGCTGGCGATTCAATCGAAGATGCCAACTTTATGGAAACGATGGCTGATGCGGGCGTGCTTCGACTGTATAATTTCCTGAGTTGGGTCATAGAGAGCATTGCCACTTTGGATGAGATGGCCAATCATCCGCCGAGTACATTTCCTGAACTGATTTTCCAAAATGACATCAACAAATACGTGCAAATCAGTGCAGAGAATTATGAAAAAATGCAATTCAAAGAGGCAGTGAAGTCGGCTTTTTTTGAATTTCAAGTAAATAATGTGATGTTTGTTTGTTTGTTGTTGCTTTTGTCGAGTTGTAAGCTGTTGTTTGTTCAGGCGGCACGTGATCGATACAGAGAATGGAGCATGATGGAGTTGAATCGTAATTTGATTTTGCGATTCATTGAAACTCAGGCAATTATACTGTCGCCAATATGTCCGCACATTTGCGAAACAATCTGGAAATTACTTGGAAATGTTATTATTTAAATTCATCTTGTCGAATATTGAATATATGTATGAGGTAAATTTTGTAGGAAAATTCGATAGTACATGCTAAATGGCCAACGGTAGAGCCGGTGGTTGAAGAATTGTCAAAGCAGTGCGCATTTTTGGAAGATGCGTTGCATGATTTTCGAATTCGTTACAAATCGACAATAGCATCCAAGCAGAAAAAGGCTGGGGTATGTTGCATATTATTAGGATTATTATTTATGCATTGCATATTTGATTTTCTAATTTTTATGCAGAAAATGCCAGTTGTGAAACCGAACATGGCGATCATATACGTGGCTGCTGGCTATCCGCCGTGGCAAGAGTTGACGTTGACAACGTTGGCCAAAATGCACAAGGTGTGTGTGTGTGTGAATTTGTTGCGTTGTGTAATTTTATTTCAAAATTTGATGCTGTTGTTTAATCAAAATTTTCACATCAGACCAGTGGAAGTTTGCCTGACAATAAAATACTGTCGAAAGAGTTGTTGCAAATTGAAGAGTTGAAAAAGCACGCGAAAAAGTTGATGCCATTTGTGGCAGCGGTCAAAGAAAGCTACGACCAAAAGGGCGTGGAAGCGTTCTCGATCCAAGCCCAAGTGGACGAGCTGGATATTCTGACACGCAATACAGCATATCTCGTCTCGACGTTGCAGGTTTGTTTGTTGGGAAAGCCAAAAGAAAACTGCTCCTGGTTTGAAAATTTTCGTATTTCAGCTGCAAGCTATTCAAATATATACATCTGCTCAAGGTGGAGAGAAGGTACAAGAGGAATGTCGACCCGGCAAGCCATTTATCATCTTTCAAACTGAAGTATCAAAAAGATATATATATATATATGTATGTAATTTTGATTGAAATTCTTTTTTTATCTTTAGAAAGTTTGCAAATTAATGCTAATCAATCCAACTGTTGGTTCGGGTTATTTTGAATTTGAAACTGCCGTTTTGCACGGTGAAACGGTGAACAATCTGAAGCAACGCATTGCGAAGCGTATTGCTGTATCAGAGGGTAATTTTTTTCAAAAAATGAATATTTTATTCTATTCACACGGACAGACATTTTTTAAAATTTTAAATGAACAACAAACATTCTCTTTCAAGCAGCGAATCAATTCAAGCTATCAAAATTAACATATCTATCAGTTGATTGATACTGGTGGTGGTTGATGATAATCGTTGTAGCATTGATATGGAAAATAATTTTTCATTTTGCATTATATCTTACGTTGCTGATTGTTGTTTTTGTTTGGATTTTATAATTTTGCAAAGTTTTTTTTTCCCTTTCAGCTGAGCATATTTTACTGTATCGATACAACGATTCAATTTTCGGTTCAAGAATGATACCAGTGTTGGAAAATTTGCAGCAGTGTACTGAAGTTCGAAGTGACGGTGTGTTCGAAGTTGACGATCAACACCAACCCGCCACGCTTTCACTGAACGAAGATGGCTATCACCATCCAATAGGCGCACAGATGCTTTACGTTGTTGTTTGAACAACAAATGAGCGAATAAACAAACTAACTGCATAATATGTTGAAAAATGTTATTCAATAATGCTTGTTATGTACATAATATATTACATTCAATATTACATATTGTCTCTACATACTGTTATTCTGCCTCTCTTCGTGTGAACATCATCAGACAAGCAGAATACGTACAGAAATAATATAAATATACATAATTGATATGCGAATACAATTGATTGTAACATACAGATAACAAATAATCAATCACAACAGTCGTGAAACAACAGTATAAACAGCGGCGAGCGTAGCGTAGCGTAGTAAGCATTCTTTTTTTTCTAAGTTTGCCTTGGTCTTGGTGCAGCAAGTTTGTTCAAAAATTTAATAATTAGTTCATCTTCGACAACTCCTGAAAATTGGTCGACAACAGAACCTCGACGAAACGCCATCACTGTGGGGATAGATGCAACCTATAGAAAAATAAATTAATAAATGATCTTAGGTAATTAATTGTATTTTAAAAAGGAAAACATTCGAGCAAGTTTGCATCTTAATAATGCAACGTCTGACTGGATTCAGAAGAAGAGATGAAAAAAACAACACTTACCCCATATTCAAGTGCCAAATCAGCACAGTCGTCAACGTCAACTTTAGCCAACGTCAGTTTTCCTTGCTGTCCGCAGACTGCAGTTTCCAGTCGTGGACTGAGCAGTTGGCATGGACCACACCAGCTGCAAAACATAAAAACAACATAGCATTAAAGTGAAAAAGCAAAATTGAACTTACTCAGCATAAAATTGCACCACGACAGGCTTTTTCGCACTAATGACGCGGTCTTTGAAATCTTCATAATCTTGCACTTTGAATGAGCAAGAGCTGCCGTTGTTTTCTGAACAAAACGAACGCATTGGCCGTGGCTGATTTCTGGAAACAATCGACGACAGGCAAGCTTTTGCAGAACTATTGTTCAACATTAGCATCTTGGCAGGCGATGCCCATGTTGCGTAGACTCGCTTTTGCACAAGGTTTCGAGCAGCGGAGGCGAAACGACCACTGAGGCGCATTGCAAAAACACCAAACAACAGACTTGCTCCAAACAATGACTGGCAATGAGCACAGTACAGTATACTGTCTGGATTTGCAGGGAATACTTTGTCTTCTCTCTGCAACCTATATTGTTTATTATTTATTGCAATTCACGTCACTTATTAAAAATTATGCTTTAACAACAATAGAAATTTTTTTTTTGAATTTCAAAATGATAACTGAAATAAATAATAGCAGCGTGTTATTTTGAACAAAACAAACACTTCAGAATTTGTACATGTGAAAAAATTCTTTTCAAACTTCAGACAAATATTGTTACAATAATTAAAGTTTTTAAATTTTTAATTTAACGTTTTATAAATATTACAATACAACACAAATACAACAAGATTACTGTAAACTAGAGCAAATTGTAAACTGAATTTAGGTTAAACATGTATTATTTTGGAAAACAAATCTTATTTAATACTTTTGCTAAGAAAACAAATTGAAAAAACTTTGGTAAATTAATGAAAAGTAAAAATTAAGAAGAATACTCCAGTGAAATTAAAAATATTTCAAATTATATATGAGAAATAATGAAATTTGCGATGAGTAAACAAATCAAACTTTTTTTGCTAATTTACTGTACATAAAACTTGATTTTCAATTACGTAATTACACTTGGAAGAGAACTGTATTGTGAATGCGTCAAATTTAAAATTGCCCGATGAAATTCTTCTCATCCGAACAGCCTGAAAGTTCTTTTGAGCACAATAAAAATATAAATACGAAGTGAGACGATTTTTTTAAAATTGTTTTAATTGCATTGTATTAATATGTTTTAATTTTTTTTGTTCACGAATGATACAATGATGAAAATATTGTCATTTTAAAAACCTTTTAGAATTTATTGACTTAAAAAAAATTTTTTTTTATTGTATTTTGTATTTTTTCCAAAATAATTTTTTTCTCTAAACATGATTATGTAACGAATCAATCAATGAGCGTTTTTAAACAATAGTTGTCATTTAGTTATTTTATTACGAATGTGTAAAATTTGAATTTAGATCTCTTTGTTATACTTTTTTTCTAAAGATAGAATAAGTAAAACGAAAGAAGTACTTTAATTGGAGTTGGAGATGAGAGAGAATTTGCCAGCAAAAAATAGAGTATCTCTTTTTTTAGAAATAATATTTTACACAATACACAGTGTTTTATTGTTAAGTTTTCTTTTAGACGTTTCAAAGATGTTGTGAAGATTGCCAAAAAATTGTCAAAGTTTTCTTCGTCGTATATAATTTACAAAACAATAGATCGGAAATATTACCTAACCTGGGCTCAGTATGGCAATGTGGAAAACTCCGTTAGGTCGATTTTGAACAGTTCGTTGTTGAAATTTTACAAAAAGTGTGCAAAAATTTTGCAATGATGTTTACTTTTACGTTTCGAATTTACTAATGTTATGTTTCTTTTTTATGACTGATTGTATGCTAATTGCATATGATAAGGTGCATTTCAAAGAACGTGCTGTGAAAATTCAAGGATGCAGCCCAGTCATTGAAATACCACTAACAGTCGGTTGTTATGTTCTCTCTCCTACGAGTGGATCAGTTTTATGTGGTTAGTGGATATTTTTTCCTTGTCATGTTTGCTAATTTGGTTTATCAAAATAATCCTTTATTACAGGCAGAGCCACAAGAGTAACAGATGCAGTGGTTGTTTGCATTGTTTATGGAATTGTGACTGCAAAAGTTTACTGGACTGCCGATGGTCCTTCAAATGTCAATCTTGGTGATTGCATTTGGTTTGAACTTACTAATTATTATAGTGAACATAAATATCTCGTATTCGAAGGTAACCTTGTCAGCGAGAAGTAAGTTTTTTCATTCGATCAAAGTAGAAAACAGTTTGTATTTTTGTATAAGAATTTTAGCACCGCCACTGCTAAAGGTTGCTTGCAAAAATTTGGATACGAAGCTGATCTGATGGTTGGCTCATGGTTAGCAATTTCTTTTTCTTTATATTTGTTGTTTCGAAGTTGTAGTCTGCTTTGATCTCATTCTTGAAAGTTACAGGTCAACGGACAATGCTAGCCGATCTTACAGTGGACCAAAGAAAATAAAGTTTGAGTATGTTGCAAAAAGAAACTTAAAAAATTAATTCGAAACAATTAATTAATGTATGTTTTCATAAAGGGATGAAGAAAACACAGCAGACGTTTCATCATTGGATTTCACCATGCCTTCCTCCAGTTCAGCTTTTGAGAAAGCCGAATTCAAAAGTGCCTCTTCGTGTAGTTGTTGTTTTATCATTTTTATTAATTACAAATTACTACTACTTGTGTGTTTATTTTTTCAATTTATTAGTGAAAAAGAAATCGAAAACCTCATCAACTGATACGAATAACAATGATGAAATGAGTAATGGTTTAATTAATTAATTAATGGTGTTTTTTCTTGACTATTGTGAATAAATGTGAAACATTTGTTGTTTTATTTTTAGAAAAATTGTCATTCGAAGACTCTGGTTGTACTGCAGATATAGAAACGCCTGCAATTGAAAAAGTGAAGAAGTCGAAAAAGCACAAAAAGTTTGTTTTATACATTTTGTGAATTTTATTGTCATTATTCATGTAATTTAAGGAAAAATCGAAAATTGGACAACGATGCTTCATTATTGCAAAATATGAATGAAACAAATTGCAACGACTATGAAGGTAATTTTCATTATTGCGAACCCCTCAGTTCCGTTTTGCATTTTTTCTTTACAGAAGACGTGCAAGACAACAGTGTAATGTCGCGACCATCAATTGATGGATATTCATGCGGCTTAAAATTGAGGGGTTTTTGTTCTGTGCTTTGTGCATTATTTGAAATATTGATTTTTCTGATTAATCATTTTCAGAGTTGATTAGAACACATGTTCTGGGAACGGCAGAGGAAAATGTCAGTGAAGAATCTGCTTTGATGAATGGCGACGACGATTTGGCAGAATTAAACGACACGAACATTAAATTAAAGAAACACAAGTTTGTTGTTTTGTTATTTATTTTTATTTTTCAATAATATCATTTAAAGGAGAAAAAGAAAAAATCATGAATCACCATCGCCAGAAAGTTCTTTTCGTATGCAAGTAAACTGTAGCAGTGTTGAAATTATCAAGAACATCGGTAATATTTTAGCAATTTGAAATACTTTACGATTATATTATAGTAATTTTTTTTTCTTGTCTTCGCTTCAGTAAAAATGGAAGCGGCGAACAACAGCGATTCCATGCAAAGTATAGTTGAAGAAAATGTTGACAAGAAATTACACAAACATAAAAGGTATATTTTCGTTATGTAAAATGCAAATTTATAAATTATTCCTTTTTCATTTTAAAGGAAAAAAATCAAAATGGAAGTCTAATTCAAGGTTGCCATATTTTGTTTTTTGACAATGCCAGGAAAAAGTGATAAATATTTTGTTGCCATCTGTATGTTTGCGGTTTGGTTTCGGTTGGAATTTGTGGTACTGTATAAGCAAAGGAAAAGCAAGGATCTCGAAAAGCAGTTTTTTTTCTTGTTAAATGTGAAAAATGAATTGCAACATTTTTTTCAGCATATTAATACAGAAATTGTTTGTTTGAATAAATTGTTATCTTGTTTTGTTTTTTCCGTTTTCTATTCTTCTTCGTTCATAGATGATTTCAAACAAAAAGGCAAATGTTATAATAATAATTTATTAATAATAATAAGTAATAAATAATTAAAATTAATCAGAATAATTAAGAAAACTATTCAAAAGTGATGATGTTGAGGTAAAATGCATAAGGCATTTGATGAGTAGAAGATGACAAGGAAAAATTTTTTTCATGACAAAAATCGAGCATCACGCGTTGTACTCAAGTGCAACGTGCTTGCGTCGAATGATGACATTAAGCCGGAACCAATTTGGATTGAAATTTTTATCCGAGCCTTCCGGTGGCAAGCAATATTCGATGGTCAGTGTATTGGGTTGAGTATTTTCTACAGTCGGTTGAAATTTTTCCAAATGAGCACGAATCCATATGTTTTCACCAGGATCTAGAACCCCATGAGATGGATCACACATTGTACGCGTTTCATTGGACAATTTGATCATGTAGGCAATTTTTTCTTTGCCATTATTAGTTATGCTGAATGGATAATTTTTCTTCTCTTCAAATGGACCATTGAAAACAATCCTTTCAGCAGGTGAAGTCTTCAGTTCACTTGGAATAGGCTTCGGCATATTTGGAACAGAATTCAGAGCAGTATGGAAACAGCCACTGATCTCAGGGAACACAAAACAACAACTGAATTAATCAAATTGTTTTATTGTTAATTCAACTATTGACTTTTAAACTTTAAACTAAGCTTTAATTTTTAAACTATTCAACTATCTCATGCATTAAACATTTTAAAGTTTCTCTGCCTTTGCATATCATTGTAAAATGTTTGCTTGAACTTTGCAGAATATGCTGCTTATTTGAAATTATTATAAACCTTTGTCTGTTGCAATTATGTCTTCTAAAATTTTAAATTCTATTTATTTGATGATAAAGATAAACAGAAGAAAACATTTGCAATATTAAAAAATTAAATAGAACTGTATGTAAACATATATTTGGAATAATATTTCTTTATTTTGTTTTACAAGCATTTGTAAAATGAAGTTTACAATAAATGAAGAAAAAGAGAATCTCAATTGTTGAGATAAATTTTACCAATGCAAAAAACTGTTTATAAATTATTATTATTATTTACGTAAAACGTATAAAATAAGACAACAAAATGGTATTTACAATTGTTTATTAATTGCATCAAGTCAGTCGCATGAACTTTGAATTTAAAATCATAAAATCAATCTACAGTTATCCATCCATCGAAAACGGACGATCGCGTTGTCGTCTTCACTGTCTTGGGTCAATGTTCCACTAGGATGTTTGTCACATTCCGGTGTCATGGTTCCGACGCTGGGACAGGCAATCCCTGGCAAAGTGATTCGGCCCACCTCACGTGTAACATCGTAGTTCAGGAGGAACTGCCTGCGGTCCTGGTCCTGCCCTTCTTGCGCTCAGGCAGGTGTCCGTCGTATCCACGGGTCGCTCGTCAGTAATGATTGCTTGGGAACGGGCGAGGATCTGGCTTAACTCGAGATCCTTCATGCGCGAGCCAACCCTGAGCAATTGCCGAACATTCTCAGGCATCCCTGCGACAAACGCGCATGACACGGCTTTTTCTGATACGTCACCGAACAAAGCCGCCAGCCTCCGCAGATCCACTAAGAAGACATCTGGAGGCTAATTAGCGCCAAGCTTCCTGGCGACAAATTAATCATACGGCGACACGAATGGGTCTACCGCGGATGCGGACAGCACATGCTACTTCACCTTTCTCACGCTGATCCTGTCCGCAGCCGATAGCTGCATGTATACCATCAAGGCGCAGAGGAATAACGCTAGCGACGTCATCGATCCCACGTAATTAGCATACCAGTTCCACTTTCTCTAATCATTCCACCATCGAATGTCCTAATGTTCCTTCATACTTATAGCAGCCTTTAAGCAGCGCACTGTCCGTCGCGAATGCGGACAGCACAGGCTACTTCACCTTTCTCAGGCTGGTTCTGTCCGCAGCCGATAGCTGCAGGTATACCGCCAAGGCGCAGAGGAATAACGCTAGCGACGTCATCGATCCCACGTAATTAGCATACCAGTTCCACCTTCTCCAATCATTCCACCATCGAATGTCCTAATGTTCCTTCGTATTTATAGAAGCGTTTAAGCAGCACACTGTCCGTCGCGAATGCGGACAGCACAGGCTCCTTCACCTTTCTCACGCTAGTCCTGTCCGCAGCCGATAGCTGCAGGTATGCCGCCAAGGCGCAGAGGAATAACGCTAGCGACGTCATCGATCCCACGTAATTAGCATACCAGTTCCACCTTCTCCAATTATTCCACCATCGAATGCCCTAATGTTCCTTCATATTTATAGGAGCGTCAAAGCAGCACACTGTCCGTCGCGAATGCGGACAGCACAGGCTACTTCACCTTTCTCACGCTGGTCCTGTCCGCAGCCGATAGCTGCAGGTATACCGCCAAGGCGCAGAGGAATAACGCATGCGACGTCATCGATCCCACGTAATTAGCATACCAGTTCCATCTTCTCTAATCATTCCACCATCGAATGTCCTAATGTTCCTTCATACTTATAGGAGCGTTTTAGCAGCGCACTGTCCGTTCATCATAACGCCGCAATAGTTTTCAGGTGAGCTCTACTCAAATCAACTTTTCTATCAAAAGCACACTTACAGTAAGACTCTGTAGATGATTAGGTATAACATCAAAGGTCAGGCCGGATTCGGCAAGCACAAATATCCAGTAAAAAACCAGTCGGTGCCAGTGTCGTGGTCCTTTTCGCATGCTGACATCAACATAGTTGAGAGGTCGATTCCACCTATGAACTTGTTGTAGTCCAATACAACTGCTGGATACGGTATACCAATAAATCGCTTACATCTTTTGTCCCAGCGACGAACCGTTCCCTGTGATTCTACACCATAATATGAAGAAGACAAAGTCACCTCATTACTGTCGAACCACTTGACGGCACAGAATTTTCCATTTTCCCCAATACATGTCAGTCACACCTCTTCCTCTTTTTTTCATCTGACTTGCAGACATTAGCGGTCATCATCTCATCCAATTTCCGCGAATTATGCCTGCTGCATCAATACCGAGGCTTGACAGCGTTCCATGGAGCTCCAAAAACTTGAAATAGTTATGAAACAACACTTTGTATATCTGAATGTCTGGTGCTTCGGTAATTCTTCACATAATTTGAGAACGGAGAATATAGCCGAGGTTATTCTTTATTTCCAATGAGATTTCACCAGCAATCCAAAAATCATGTAGGAAACCATTACCGTTACCATGACGGAATATCTTGAGGCCCCAACTGTGGGTCTCGTAAGGCATACAGTGCTTCATCCTGCCACGGCCTTTGTAAGGAATCATCTGCTCATCAACTGACTGCTACGGTGACAGTTGAGTTTTCAAACACACTGACCGACTCTACTATGATCTACGAGAGGACGGACTTTACAGAACCAATCGAACTGAGGATGGTTCTGATCTCTGATTATTCCATTATTATCATTGAAATGAATGAAACGCAGTAAGTAGTCGAACCGGTTGCGACTTATATGTCCGCCACAGAATCCAAACGTGTGTAACGGATTTGCCGTCACGGCAGGCGGGTCGGCCACCGCCTTGTTGTTCTCGACCGGGTCGTCACCGCACGAATTGACCTTTCGGCCGCCTACTCCTTTGGAGGAAGACATGCGGCCTGAATGCTTCATAAAACGAACACCAAACAATCGTTTCAAATGTTCATTACACCGTGCAAGCAACAACCACCACGACAAAGCACAACACGACCGACCTGAAACCAAAACCGCACACAACCAATGACCGCCACGTGTCTTCACACTACCGTACTCCGCCACCGATCGTCAGGTCCAAATGTCCCTGTTACGGTAGCCGAATGCAACAGCGTCGTGGTTCATGATCAGCACAGCCTTTCCTGGTCTTCTTTAGTTGGCTGCGGAACATAACGGGCGTCATCAGCTGGACGGACTGTTACATCTGTATCCATTGATTAGTACCTGCGACATCTGGGTACGGCATTTTCAGCAGTATGCTAGTCAGTATCTCAATGTCCATCACAGTCACTGAGAAATTAAGATATCCCAGCGTATGTCTTTGTTTGCTGGACTATCATTTCATAATGTGTATCGTAAAGTATTGTTGAAAATATTCCACTGGTTTCAAGACTGATGTACAGCGAGAACGCCTACAGTGAAACGGCGTTGGCGTAAAAGATTTTCAAGTCCATTGATCATTCCTGAACTTCCTTGATCTCACCATCATCACTGGCATCAAACGGTTCTTCCGCTAGCTCTTCATCAGTGTCAATGTCTGACTCAGATATGTCAGCATCTGGGTAGACAACCATCTCTCACACGGACCTTCAACATCGTGTTTGATGTATTACAGTGTCAAAATCTATCACTGGAAACGCGTATCACAGAAAACGCGATCTATGCCGAAGTCAAAACAACAGCTACTTGATTTTCCATTGAATGTAACCATCTGAGTGTTATACATTAATTTTTACTTTTAACTCATAAAATATCCTTGCATGTGTAGTGAATTCAATTTTTAGTCGATTAGACGATTAGTGCCGATTTTTACCACAAATGCCCAATATTGCTTTTAAGCAGCAGTACTACTTTTGGTCACAGCGCGAAGGCTATGATTACAGATGCTAAATTGTAAATTTTGATGACTCGCAATGGGGATGAATAAACAGGAAAAAAATC
Organism: Trichinella papuae; assembly: GCA_001447755.1. Taxonomy (NCBI): domain Eukaryota; kingdom Metazoa; phylum Nematoda; class Enoplea; order Trichinellida; family Trichinellidae; genus Trichinella; species Trichinella papuae. Next base: position 620,741 of record JYDO01000005.1, read on the forward strand.
AACAAACAACCAACGTTTATGCTTATCTCATAAAAGTGACGGCCATGATGGGAACTTTCGTGCATTCAAATTAGTCATTTTTAATATTAATTATAGCAGACAGAAAACAGTTTCAGCAGAATTTAACTACAACCGTCAGTCACATGTTAAAGAAAATTTTTACAAGAAAAATAAGTTTTACAGGCTCTGATGTATTAGATACTTGCATTTTAAATTACTGTTGCTTTGAAGCAATGGTGGACATTAATGGGTGAAATACTTTTGAGTGTTAATTTTCAAAGAGAAATGGACAACATTTTTGCATTTAGTAAGAGCATTAAAATTTAATGCATATGTTTTGCCTTTTTTATTAGAAAAAATTATTATTTTACTTGTCACGTACCAAAGCAGTATTTTTTATACCGTATCCATGTTACACAACTTGCTTTCCAATATGTACGGTGATTCTAGTTAATTGATGGTTTAGTTTGTTTTTGGTTTTAAAAATTGAATGTATGCTGTTTTAATTTCTTTTTTATATCTCATAATGTTGTAACATCCTGTTGAAGGTAATGCTAACAGCATGACAGAAGCAGACGAGCTTTCAAGATTGTGGAATGAAATTCGTACAACGCTTTATGCGGACGATGGGGATGTGAAGGAATTGGTGCAAGCATGTGAACATTTTAAAACAGTTTTGGAATCACAAACGAATTTTGATGCACAGGTTTTTCATTATAAAACATGATTTCGTTATGCAGTTGGTTATATTTTAGATTTTAATTCCGCTTATTGATGTCGCTTTTGCGTTTGAAAAATTTTTCGATGTTTCAAGGTTTTGTATTTTTTAGCTTTTTTTTTATTCCAGAGAAAATAAAGTTTTACTTTAGATTTAATGAAGAATTTGTGCACTGCATTCAAAGTTTACTGTTACCTTTGACGACGAAAACCGAAGAAAGTGAAATCGAATTGTACTGTCATTTTTACTGACAACTTCAAAGGCGGCGGAACATGTTTCAATTTTTGATTAAATTTCTTTTATATTTAGGTTTTTTGAACATCTTGTTAAACGAATTTGTGAACTTCGTTTCGACTGCCAACAGATTGTGTTGCTGAAAATTGTTTCTGAGGTGCGCTTTTATGGTAAAATTTACATGGCAAAATAACAAAAAAAAATTTTTTTTAGCTGTTGACTACTCCGAGAGTTATTTCATGTTTCACTTCTTCGATTCAAGTATGTTTGTGGCTTGTGAATGTGCTTTGTTTTTTAAATTTTAATTTTTCATATTTCAGGCGTTAATTTCTTTGTTCAGAAAACAATGCATGGGTTCTTATTATCCGAACACTTTGGAATTATTTTTAGAAATCTTTATGCGTTGCTTTGGTGTGATGTTACCAAGAATCTGTTTGCCAGAAGTAAGTGTTTTCATTCTGTAGTGAATTTATTTTTAATAAGTTTATTTATTTATTTTTAGGATTTTGTTGAAAGTCTGTTACGTGTATTGTTGGTTATGCAGCCTCGAGCTGATATGAAAAAACAGTCGGATCGACTGATTCGCATTGGTCGTAAAGTTTTGCATTTGTGTTTTCCAGAAAATTTTGAGAAAGGTACAAACATTTTGATGTCAGTGATAAAAGTGGCACAAGATGATGCAAAGGTACTACTTGTATTTATTTTGAAATTTTTATTATTTTAATGCTTTTGTTTTAATGGATTTTTTATCTCTTTGTTAGCGATTTAAAAATGGCTTGAACTCGAATGAACGGTACAAATATTCGAGGAGAATTTGGAAATCAGTTTCGTAAGTTACACTAGTTTATTCTTTACTGTTCAGTCATCGAATATTATCGTTTCAGACTGTTTAATAGTATGGTTTCCATTTTTTCAACTGAAGAAAGACAGTGGAATCAGCACACACAGTTTTTGCAGTTTATAAACACTGTATGTATAATTTATAGTTGTCCAATAATGATTTTTATAATGTATTATATATAGATAGTACCTATGTTAACCAGCATTGCAGCCCTGATGTTGCGTACATCTGAATGTCGTCGTTCTGCTATTGCAGATTTTGGTATTTTTATCTTATTTTATTTGAATTTTTTGTATATTGCCTTAAAATTGATATCAGATTATTATCATTAGTATGCTGTTGATATAAATAAATGTTATTAACATAATTTTTATGTTTAGCAGTGCTGTGTGCTGATTATTGTTTTCATGATTTATAGCTATTCGTTCGATAACTCAGCTACATGAATTATTACTGGCAGGAGGAGATATCAGTGTTTTTTTGGAATCGATTGTGGAGTTGGGTCTTTTGCTTTCAGACCCAAAGTTGACACTGCTTTACTGTGATGTTGAAACTATCCTTGAGTTAATTAAACAGGTACGTTGATTTTTTTATGAATATAAATTGAAAATATAGTAAGAACAACAATAATGATAATTGTAATTTTTATTCTAAGATTATTGCTGATAAAGATCGATGTCTTTCTGCTCACCATGTAAGTACGTTAATTGGTCCCGATGGTATTTTGCCTTCGTTGCGTTTTCATCAAGAAGCTTCGGTAAATTAGTTTTTTTGTTGTTGTTGATCTGAATTATTTGAATTGTGCTTATGGTTTGTTTTTCATATTTTAAGATTGTTTGTTTGACAACGGAAATTTACCGTTTGCTTTTGCTGTTGAAAGGAGATTTATGCAGCATTATGTCGTATAGGTGAGTTAAAAATAATTGAAAATTGTATTGTTTTTTGAAGAAAAATTGTCAATTTTGAACAGGATGATTGTTGATGAATTGGTCGTCAGTTTGGAGATGTTAGCTTGTAGAGTTGAAGTTGAAAGCTTGGATCAGTGGCCGTTGAAAATTGAATTCGACAACATTTGGAATGGTCGAGTGGAACCAACTATTGAACAGTCAGAACTGAAATTTATTCTCCACTTCAATGCGAGCTTGCTAATGCCTGTGTACGGAAGCGAAGCTTTTAGTTGGGTGTGTATTCACAATAAATTTCAAATATGCAATATTAAACAGTTAATCAATAAATAAAAATTGTGTTTTTTTTTTCAGATTTCTGTTGCTGATGTTCCAGATATATATTCAATTCTGACTGGCACTTCTGTGTTGTCTTCGAAGTGGTTAGCAGTGTTTTTTCCAAGTGTTCATTATGCACTGTTGATGCTGCTTCGTATGTATTGCACGGCGTAAGTTTTAGTGATTGATTTTTGTATAGAAAATAGTGTAATAAAATGAAGCGTGTGAAAGTATTATTTTATAAATAAAAATTGTTCGTGCAATTTTGAAGAGATGTTCAATTTTTGCAGATATCTTCACTTTTCCGATGAGGAAATGTTGTGCAACTTGAGAAAACAAAGTACTTTGAATTTCCATGATTATGTGGAAATGATGAAACAGTTGTTAATGAACGATGCAATCAGCGTACCAGTTCGGTAAATTCTTATTATTAATTTGTAATAAAATGAATGCATATGTTTTTTCTTGTTATAGTAAAATGCTTTACGAATGGACAAATTGTATTTTTTGTCTGGTAATGTGTGATGACGATTTGAAATCTGCTTTCAGTGCAGATTTGGTTGAATTAGCTTGGGCATCAGTGACGTTCCATTGTAATTTTTATCTTTCTGATTATTCATTATTAATATTGTATTAGCAGTGTGAAAATATATTTAAGGTGATATAATCAAATGTAAAGGAGTGTTCCGTTGTATGCTAAGGGAGATATTTTCTTCTCAGTTCAATTATCCGAAAATTCTGCGCGACAAGTGAGAAAATATCTCTTTTTTTGTCACCTTTTATTTGTATATTTATGAAAGAAAAAATATTTAATTGTCAAAATTTGATTTTGTAGTTTAATAAGTATAATGTTGTTGTTGTTTTAGTTTGTGAATTATAGTTACATTTTTGTAAATTAATGATTTAGATTTTATGCAACTATTCTACTTGCATCATGTTATTCGTGCGAAAAATATTTCTTGAAAAGCCTTCATTTTCTTTCACCAGAATTTTCTTACGAGTAAGTAAAATTGTTCTTGTGGTTTTTATTAATAATAATTAATATGTAGGGAGCCAAACCAACGTGCAATAATGCTTGAAATGGCAAACAACGCTCAGCTGAGTTTAATTGGCCAACAGCCGGCTAGTTCTTATCTGTTTGTCACTTTGATGGATTTTGTCCTTTTGAACATCGATGCTTCGGAGCTTACGTAATAAAATAGTTTATTTTCGAAAAATTTTAATTAATTAATTTATTTTTTGTAGGTTATCCGATATGAAATATTTCACTGATACTGCAAAGTTGATGATTCAATATTGTTCAACAAAAACGGAAGTGGAAGTTTTGGTTAGCAGTGATTTTTCTTTTATTTATGTTTATTTCTTCATTTGAAAAAAAAAATATATAATTGTATTGCAGATAAGTGAATATCCTGGTTCAGTGTGGATGTTGGCGTTGTCGATGTTGGCCAACTGTTGCATTGAAAATCGACTGAAAACCATTTACGGTCCAAAATCATCAAATATATTGCATCTTGTCGAAAGTGAGGCATTGATTTGCAAATTTTCCATTTTGCACTATCAGTATATATATATATATACATATATTCTGTAATTTTAAATTTATAGTTGCGCTGAGCTCAGTGATCCGGGTAACGTCTAGTTCAGATAGGACCGAGCTTGCCGACCAACTGTCTGCTGAGCGCTTGCACTCTGTGCAGTGCAGTTTTTTGCTTTATTTCGTCGAATTATTATACAAAATGATGTACAGATGTTACATGAACATCGATTCATTGGCGCATGTAGTGTTTGATGAAAAAAAAACAAAATTGCTATTTGTTTTCTCTATCGTCCACTTTTGCAGGGTCTTGGTTCCTTTTACCGCATCAACTGGAACGGCTTTGATGCTTATTTTCGAAAAATTCGATCTTCAATTGTCGGATTGGCCTCCAGACAAGGCGAATATGAGACCATTTTGATGTGGATTTCTAGATTGTCATCTTCGGATCCAATTTTGGACGAAGTAAGGAAAGAATGTGGAATTTTTCTTTTGCAACTTTTCTTTTTCTTCTTTTCATTATAGACTCCACAGTGGGGTATATATTCATTTTTGTTGAACGTCGTCGACGCTTACGTGATGCTTCAAGCGGCTCCGTCGGTGATTGGTTTCAGTCATTGGATTGAAAATAAATTAAAAATTGACGATCAGCTTATCAAAATCTGCTCTCACAAAGCATCCGAACAGTGAGTGTAGTAGAATATCCAGAAAATTAAACAGCATTGTATGTAGTGTTGTTGTTCATTTTTGAAATGTTTAAAATTCAGATATGAAATCACGGCTAGCATGTTAACCGACTGGGTGATGTCGGTTGAAAATGGTAATGGCAATCCGGATGTTGTGGACGTTTTGTCCGTGCAGATCAAATACTGCTACGAAGAAGTATGCTTTATATATTATGAAAAATTTTATTATTTATATTATTTTACCATCTTTTCTTTTCTTTTTGCTTCAATCAGATTGTGGATTGTTTTGTAAAATTGGGAGATTGGTCGATGGCGGCAAGTTGGTTGAACCGTGGTAAGAATAGTTGCGGTGTGCCGACTTACAAATGGCAACCGTTGGTCGACTACATTGAACGCATGGCAAATTTGGGGGCCAATTTGGAAAAGCGTGAAGCAGCAGCAGCTGATGGTGATGGTGGTATTGATGAGCAGCAGTTGGTGAGAAGACGACCCACCGATTATCGTAACTTTCTGTACTACGTCGACTGCACTCTTTTGAACATCATGGAAAACAGTGAACTCTACATCGACGGCATTAAAGAGTAAAATGAATGACATTATTAAATTTTGTTCCTGCTTACCAATAATAATCTTTGCCAATATGCATGTATATATGTATAATTTGTTGAATTTTAGAAAATTGAATTTTTTGCGAAAAGATTTGGAAACGCGACGATTTTTGCACAGCACTTACGTGAAGCCGTTGTCACTTTGCAAAGATTACGAAATACGTTTGGATATTATTAAAGTTTTGCAAAATGCTAGCAGTTGTCAGAATTGGATTCTGGGTCCGGTGGACACGAGCCAATTGCGAATTGATCAACTGACTGTGATGTACAGTTTTTTCTGCATGACCGACGTGTTGCCTTGCGGACGAGGTGAAGAGGACGAGATTAATTTTGCATTTTTATTTGTTTGTTTGTTTGTTTGTTTATTTTGGTTGTTGTAATTTTTCAGAAGTATGCTTGTCGGATTTTTGCACCAGCTTTGCGAAACGAGCCCGCAAGACCGGCAATTTGAATTTGTGCTTGCGAATTTGGCGCCGTCATTTCGGCTGCAACAGTACCGCCGAACTGTGCAGCTTTTTGGTGGTTCTGACCGCCAGGTTTGGCCAAGCGCTCGCCTGTGCGGTCGAAGTGGCTCTGCTGCTCTGGGAGCTCGGTCGAGGGGCGGGATGTGAGCAGCGTGCTGGCGGTGCGTTGAAATTCCTTACCCAAGCCGTCGCCGTTGCCACCTCGGCCAACAGCATCACTAGCAGTGCTGACGACGGCAGTGGTGGTGCCAACTCGACCAACGACCACGTCACCAACATCCTCCTGGCCAAAGCGTTGGTGGTGTTGGCCAATTGGTTGGGCGATGTGCAATTCGGTGATCGTCATTTGCCACCACCTTCTACCGACGATGCTGAGATTGCTTTTGCAGCTTTGTTCCAATCCAAATTGCAGCAGCTGCGTAAGCATGTTGATTTCATTTGTTTTGGTCAATATTTGAATAATTTCAAAATTTTTCAGAAACTCAATTCGATTTGAACGACAACATTGCCGACGGTGTGGCGTTGTCATTGGCGGTGCAGTTTTGTCCAACATCAGTGAAAGCTCACCACCATTACATACGTTGGTTGAATTCGATCATCTTCAGTTTAGTCGAAGAGAAAGAGTAACAGGATAATTAGTGTTTCTTGACTTTGCTTTATATATATATATATGCATTTGTTTTTAATATTTTCAAGAGGTTTTCACGCTTTTCGTCTCTCCTCCAAAGAGAAGCAGTTTATCACATCTTTGCTTTCAGCTGTAACAATTATTCATTATTTATTCAATGCAAATATTTTTTCCATTGATTATTCGTTTTTTTTTTTAATTTTTGTTAGAAATCAAAAGTTAATTTGGACAATGTGTTGCTATTGTTGGAGACTGTTCGTTCAGAGCAGAATCAGGTAAAGTATTTAAAGCGAATATTGGAATTTGCTTTTTAACTTCTTGAACGTGGATCCATTTTTTCCAGCTCACTTGGAATGTCATTTGTCCGGATGTGAGGAAAGTGTGCACTAGTAGTTTTGCTTTGGAAAAATTGCACGAATGGTGGGAAGCACGGCACAGTCATCTGTTCAATTTGTACAACACATTGTGCGAGTCGTATTTTGTCATCTTGCGCAACAATTGTCCGGTAAGTTCTATGTATGTGGATGTGGAACAGTCGTGAAGCATTGTTTTGTTTGTTTAACCAGGATGATTTCATCACTGTCGACGCGACTATTCAAATCATCCGACTGGTCACTTCTCATTATACAGATTTGAAAGATTGCCTGCACGATGGTTTCTCCAACGTCGATGTTGGATGTTGGAAACGTAGATGTTTTTTTTCTTTAAAATTTTTTCTTACTCTATTTATTTATTTGTATTTTAAGCTATAATTCCGCAACTGTTTGCGCATCTCGGTCATAGAAATGCTGGCGTGAGAACATTATTCGCCGATGTGCTTTGTTCAATGGCCGTGGAATTTCCTGCCATGGTCATCTATCCAGCGTTAGCTGGTCTCAGTGGTGATGGTAAACACTATCGTCCAGCAGGTACAATTTAAAAACGAACGAATAAAAAAAAATATATATATATATAATATAAATAATAAATTTCAACTGTATTAACTGATGTTTTCAGATTTCTATGCTGAAGAGATGGATTCGAAATTGAATTCTTCTGCCGAAGTTTTGTTCACTGAATCGGAAGAAGAAGAAGAAGAAGAAAATGATTATAGGAATGAATTGATTGGTAAATTTAAATATATTAAAAGTTGTTTTTTTATTAACTAAAAGCATCATTATTATTTTTCAGAAAGTCAATTTCGACAAAATTGTTGCAAGCGTATTTTGGATTGTTTGTCGGAATTGCATCCGCAGATGGTTCGTGATACGACTTTGTTTGTTGCTGAATTGAAGCGGATCATTTTACTTCACGAAGAGGTGTGGTACAGTTTGTTGACAAGCATGCGTCCTGAAGTGTCAAGACGCTTGAGAATATTTTATCAAAATCAAGAACAACATGAAAAGCAAGAACAAGAACAACAAGAACAACAGCAACAACATCATCATGAAGAACAATTGCCAATATCCGATGAACGCAAAGAACAATTGAAACGAGGAAAAGCATTATTAATGAAAAAAATGGTATATTAATTTGTTGTTGTTTTGGTTCCTCCAATTAATTTTTTTTTGACGACATCTTTGATAGTTGTTTCAAATTTTGGTCGATTTGCACGAAGTGACATCCCAACCACCGCAGACGAAAAGTGAAACAGCATTTGCGGAAACATTTTCACCACGGATTGGTAAAATTGTCGAACAAGTTGAAGATGAAAATTGCATTGATTTGCATAAAATATGGGATCAATTTTGTCAAGTACAAAGCATATTATATTATTATTATACTGTGTCTGGTTTATTTGTTTGTTTGTTTGTTTGTTTTTCATTTGCATAGCTTCATGCGGATTTGGCTGAACAAACGCAGAATAAAAGTTGGCAATTGAAAATGGAAGAGATCAGTCCAAAGTTGGCAGAAATGCATGACACGATGATTCCAGTGCCTGGTGTGTTTGAAAACGACCAGCCGGTGATGATCAAGACCGTGTGTGCGGAAGTGAAAATTTTGCCCACGAAAACAAAGCCAAAGAAGTTCAGCTTTGTCGGTTCCAACGGGGTGAAGTGAGTTGGATTATTAAATAAATATTTTGCATATTTATTGTCGGATCAGTTATTTTTAATTTTTCATCATAATTCTGCAGGTATCGTTATTTGCTCAAAGGGGCAGAAGATTTGCACTTGGACGAACGTGTGTCGCAATTTTTGAACTTTTGCAACATATTGTTCCAATCGTCGAAGAAGTAATTATTTAAATTTTATTCATATTTTTGATATTTTTTTTATAAAAATTTTATATTTTTTCCATTTTTTGCAGATCACTCGGCGAGGCGATTTACCATGCTCGTAGCTATGCGGTCACTCCGCTGGGCCAAAGGTCCGGCTTGATCCAGTGGGTGGACAATTTTGTTCCTCTGTTTCTTTTGTACAGAAAATGGCAACTCAAGCAAGTAATGAATGCAAAATGAGCAAAAGAAAAATGAATTCATTTTATCCATTTTTGTTTCTTGAAGGGAAGCAAAAATCTATCCAGACCGAGCGAGATGTTTTACGAAAAATTGCGTGCTCTGCTGTTGAATGAAGGATTGGTAATGAATAATGTGCAAATGTTATATTTATGCTAATTTTCAAGTTTATTTATTTATTTATTTATTTCATGTTCAGCAAGTGAAACATATGCGCAATAGAAGCAAGTGTCCTTTGTCCATTTTGAGAAAAGTGCTAGATCGACTCATTGAAGAAACACCTCGTACAATTTTATCTGAGTAACAACAATTTAAATTATTACTTTTATTATTTATTAAATTGCAATGGAATATATCTTGTTTTCTATTCACCATCGCAACAGTGCATTTTGGCTAAAGCATGTGACGTCAGAAAGTTGGTGGAAAGCGCAGGTGAATTTCGCTCGATCCATGGCTGTGGTGGCTATAATTGGCCATGTAATTGGCTTGGGCGATCGTCATTTGGACAATCTGTTGGTCAATTTAGAAACTGGCGAAGTGCATATTTATAATAATTTTTTATTAATTTCAACTTGATTGATCATCATCATCATCAAAATTGTGTTGTTCATTTTTCCAAATTATAGGTAGTCAACATTGATTACAACGTTTGCTTTGAGAAGGGAAAATTGTTGCGTGTTCCGGAGACGGTACCATTTCGTCTTACTCAGAATATAGTGCATGCATTGGGCATAAGCGGTGTTGAGGTTGGATTTCATGTTGAATTGTTTTTTTTTCATTTTAATATCTCTCTCTCTCTCTCTCTCTCTGCTATTGGTTAGGGTGAATTTCGACTTTCTTGTGAAAATGTGCTCAGTTTGCTTCGTGAACACAAGAACACATTTGTCACTTTGCTTGAAACGTTCGTCCACGATCCGTTGATTGATTGGAGAAAAACTTATGGCATCGGTCCCAACGGTCTCGTGGTGCACAGCATTTTATCCACAATCCAAGGCGACATGAAGTGTGTTTTTATTTTAATATTAATTTAATATAAAACATATTATTATCCTTGCCGGTTGTAGATTGAGAAAATATGTGGAACAAAGTCGTGATTTGAACAAACGCTTTTTTCTCTACCGTTACGAAGAGTGCAAAGCTTTGTGGATTGAAAATCGGTCGGCAATTTGGATGATTAGATTATTGTTCTATTTTATTTATTCATATTTTTAGAAATTCATTCAATGAAGCGTTCAAAATGAGCAACGAAATGTTGGATCAAATGGAAATCACGTGCAATTCCATTGCCAACACTCGCCAACGCTGCGCCACTTACGAAGCTGTACTGAAATTGTTATCGCAAGCAACTGAAAATCCGGATCATTCTCTTTACAAATTTTTAGAAAAGTATAACATTTTTAAAATGCTAATATATATATTTATTTATTTATTATAAAAAAATAATTTATATACTCGTTTATTTTATTTCTTGTTAAAGCAATCAAGATTATACTGCTGCTTATGAGGAAGTGATTGAAAGTTACGCTAAATTGATGGGCAATTTGAAAAAATATCAAGAGTTGAATGTCACCTATTCGGTAATTACTGGCTTCTTTATTTTTCATCATATTTTATTTATTTATTTATTTATTTGTTTGTTCAATCAATTTTGTTATTTAGAATAGCATTTCACAATTGAACAATTTGCATTGTTTTCGTCAAAAAATGGACGACGCACTTTTCAAACCTCCGCAGTGTTTTATCGAATTGGCGATGGAATTTTTGCGAGCCACTGGTCAAACGCAGAAAATTCAGCCGGTAAAAATTTATTTTAAATTATTAAATGGAAAGAAGAAAAAGGATATATATATATATATTTTTTATCTCTATTTTTCAACATGCAGTATAAAAGTTTGGAAAGCAAGATTGTTCCGTTGTTCACTGCGTTGCCAGACTTGTGCAACAGTCTGTTGGACTTGTTCGAAGCTTACAAGTCGGCTCAGCTGCTGCTGCCGGCCGTGGACAGAAAAAAGCACAGGCTGCAAGTTTGGCTAGAGTTGTTGGAAAGTGTGTCCAAGTGTTCATGCGAGAGTGGTGCACTAGAAGCTAACGTGCAACAGACAGAACGTCTGCTCGACCACTGGTCACCGCCTGGTCAGCAGCAGCGGCGAGTTGGCCAAGCTTCGGCGGAACAATTCTATGCAGACGCTTGCCGGACGGCCAAATTTTTCCAAACTCTCCTGGACAATGGTGAAAAGATGCCAATTATCCGGGCCGGTGATTTGAAGAAAATTTTTGCCAACACCACTGACATGGGTCCAGTGTTTGTATGTTTCATTTGGTTATTAAATTCGTTATTAAATTATTCTATTTTGTCCTTGTTCAGATTGCTTCTTCAGAAACGGCATTGGTCAACTGGTTGGCTAGTGTTGCGAAGGAGGTGAGTTGTTTGGAACAGAATTGTCGCACAGCCGGTCAGCAGCACGATGACAAAAATGCTGAACACCAAGGGCAAGGAATTTTCAATTTCGGCTGGTTGGATATTTATTTGACCGTGTTGAAATATTTGCAAAGTGTACGACAATTGCTGCTGTTGCCAGCTTTCGAGAAATTTTGCCAACAGTCAATTTTGCAACGTTTGGACGCAGGCCAACGCCTGTTTCAGTGTTGCGTTTCGTTGGTGGAACACCTTTGCACCTCTCTGGTGCCGACCATGTACACGGTGGCGGTCGACAACCACGCCGAGCTCAGCTCCTGGCTGTTTGGCGTTGTCGACGCTTGTACCGCCGCTTCCACGTTGTCCATGGATAGCGCTTGGCAAATGCTGGCCAAACGACAACTGCCAGTTGGAGTGGAAGATGAAGCCGACGATTTCGATTCTCACCATCTTTTGGATCAATTGCAACGTATCAACGATGAGTTGAGTGTTCGCAAACCGATTTTTTCTCACCGACTCGGCGACCAAGCGATGACTGTATTTCGACAGTGCTTGGATTCGTTCATGGCAATCAAAGATCACTTGAAAACGTTGCTCGACTGTTTGCTCCAGGGTGGAGGTGGCAATTCACCGGTTGGCAATTTACCCTTGCCCACAGTCGATTACCGTTGGTCGACAGTGTTGGATTTCATCTACAACTATGCCATGTACAGATGCGCTTCTGCGGCTCTTTCTTACGCCGAAGGTGATGTTCCATTGTGCAACGGTGAGCATTTTTCTTCAGTATCGGCTGTGTTTGTCGACTTGCCGGACACTGTTGGCACGATGCTTTGGAAAAAGCTTCTGGTAAACTTTGCAAAATCTAGTTGCGGATTGGTTTGATCAATTTTTTCTTCAATTTAAGCTCAACAGTTTACCGTCAGCTTTGTTGAACAGTGTACTGGATTCGGTGAACAATTTTCGACTTTGTTCATCAAACGACATGCCAATTTCTGATGCACATCCGATGGTGCAACAATATCAAACGGATATTCGAAATTTTGTTCAAACTGTGCAATTTGAGTAAGTTGCAAAAGGTGTATTATACCAGAGATGATCAGGGGTGGGGGTGGGGGTTAATTGATTTCAAAAAGTGAACACTTCTTTTACGTATATTGTGTAATTTTTTAGATTGACCAAAGACGCTTGCGGTGTATTGAAAAATGCTTTGGCACCGTTGAATGGACTTGTGCGCAGCTATGCTTGGCATTGTGAAAGCGTGTTGAAACGAGCCGACGTACTATTGCCGCCGGCTTTGATCGAACCTACTTGCTCTACTGTGTTGATCAGTTTGAATGAAGTTGGTCAATTTTTTGGGAAATTTTTTTTATTATTCATTTATTTTAAATTAATTTTTTTTTTATTGTTTCCAAAAGCATTTGGATCAATTGCGCAATATTGTCAATGAATTGAAAGAATGTTGTGAAGAATTGTCCACCACTGCCAAAGATACAATATCGCGTTTAACTTGGGCTGCGGGTGCGAATGCGACTTGGTCATCCAAGTTGGAAGAATTTGAAAAAGCCAAAGAAAGCGATCTTGGCCAATTTGATGTACATTGTTTTTTCTTTGTTTTTTCTTGCTTTTTCACATGCTATTTGGCTTCATAGACTGCTATTGAACTGTGCGATCGCTTTATACTGATTACAGACTCGTTGCTCAACTATGAGTCACTGAAATCAGATTCTGAACAGCTTGTCGATTTGGACGATGCAGTGGTGGAAAGTGTGAAATTGTGAGAGGAACAATTTTGTTTTTTTTTTTGCTTTGCAAATCTATACATTCATACTGTAAACTTTGTGTAATCTGTATTTATTGATTCAAGGTACTTGAAAAAGTTGAAAAAATACATGTCGATTGCAACCGGAATGGATCCAGCTGAAATTGAGCTAGCCAAATTGAAGGTAAGTTTGCTTTATTGTTGTCGTTTGCAACATCTCTTTATAAGCAGTTATGAACGTGTGATGTTCGTCTATAGCCTTCGGAAGAGGAACATGTTACGGAACAGTGGCTTTTGTCGATTTTGGGCGACTTTGAAAAACGCCATTCAGAAGCTAATAAAGAACTCACTAGAGTTCAGGATGAATTCTTCGTGAAAAAGGTATACTATTTACTTTATTATATAAATATATTTTTAAAATATATGTATGTATGTATGTATATGATGCGGTCGTTATTTGATTATTCATTTTTAGATCAACTTTCATGCGGTTACTGAATTTGTTCGTTTATTATTAAACGAACACAGAAAATTCACCGCCGAAGCACGGGCTTACATGAAGCATCTGGCGTTTGTATGAAATTTTCTTTCATCTTTTTCCATACCCACTATACACATATGAATATATTTTCGATTTTCACAGAGTGGAGACGAGATAGAAGCTAAGCTTGCAAATTTTTTCCTTCACCTTCAAAAGTTGCACACTTTGGCGTTCAGTGATGTTCTGCGCACGGATATAACATCACTGCCGGATACGTGGGATTTTTCCACTTGGATTGAGGCGACAAAAGTGGCTTTCAAGAGGGCCGCCTATTTGACCAACACGTATGTTTTGTTGCACTTGTTGTTGTTTATTTTTCACCTGTTTAAATTAATTATTCAAATTTTATTTATTTATTTATTTATTTAGAATTTTTGACGTTTTGATTGATTTTATCGATCCGGAACCAGCGAACTCTCACTCAAGAGGTATCAATAACGTGACTGTTGTTTTTCAACGTTTCAATTTGAATATTTTTTTTATTTATATAGCGAGAGTTTGTCGATTGAATTATTTGATATTAAAATTTACGGCTGGAAATCAATCAAAAAGTGAGTATATTTTTTATTTCAATAAATAAAATGTGCATGTTTATTTTTTTGGTTTTAAGGTCCGAATTTGATTTTGGATGTAAAAAGTCGCAGTGGAAAGTTGAATGCGTTGGCGCTGAATGCTTGGAAATGCGTGCGGGCAAAGTTAGAAGGTCGAAATTCGAAATCGGAAATTCCACTCAGCATTGCGGATCAGGTATATATATATATATATATACATATATGTGTGGCTTATTTGGTTTGGAATGAATGGTGAAAATTTCTTTTTAATTTCAGGTTGATGCGTTGATTTCTGATGCTACAAACTTGGATAATCTGGCGTTGATGTACGAAGGATGGACTGCTTGGGTTTGAAATTGTGATTCATATATCTGTTTTTTTTCTGTTTGTTCATCATTTATATTCTCTGTTGCACTGAATCGAAGATATTTGAATAAATTTTTTAATTACATAAGATCAGTTGTATTGTTTCTCTTTTTTCAAATTATTATTTAATATTTCACAAACAGAGAAACACCTTTTAGAAATTATTTGTTGGCAACTTTTATGTAGATGTTGAAAATTGTTGTTGAACTTTACCAAAAATTAAGTTCTACTACTACAAATTTGTTTCTTCAACTGTTGCATTCATTTCACTATCAACTGTTTTATTGTTGAAGAAAATGTTTTTCCACAAAGCATTGATTTTTTATTCATTCGCTTTGCCGCCAGTGTCGATGCTATCTATCCTTGTATGTGGTTGTATTCTTCTACGTTTCATGGTCAATAAAGTTAATATTTTTTTGACAAATTGATTCACTTTTGAAAATAATTTCACATAACCATTCCACATTATTTTTCTATTTGGAAACAACTCTCATCGTATAAAGAAAAGCCAGAAAAAACAAATCTTGAATGAGAATGTTATGAATTAAGCGCAGCATGTGTAAAAAGATATTTCACACCAGCATGATGGAAAAGTTTAAATTATTATACATGTTGTTGCGCAGAATACATGTTATTCCTTTGAAAAAATGAAACATCGAAATATACCAATTAGTTGTTTCTGCTAAAAAATTGACCGTACAAGTAATTAAAATAAGGTTTGATCATTTTAAACGAAATCATTCAGTTCAGTTCATAAATAAATAAATTAATAAATTATATTTGTGTTTTTAAAAATTATATTTTATTAAAATATTTATATTATTATTCTAACAAAGGTTTCTTTTCGAAAAGATTGCATGAATTTAAGCCTAATTGTCATAAAATGTACTGTAATTCACTTGATTTTAATGTGACATGTATTGAACTTTCTGATGCTGTGCAGAATAACGTTCGACTTGGTGCCAACAGGATGTTGAGATATTTCCAGAAAGATAATCACGCAGTAGTTGTTGGAAAGTTGTTTTTAACGTGGAAAAAGACATTACTTTACATTTGTTTATTAGAATTTGATTAATAATTAATCGCAATTCGATATTATTTTAGTTAATTCAGTTGTTCTTTTATTGATTACCGACTGTTTGAAATTTCAGAGAAATGGATCTTGGCAAGTGTGTGGATAAAAGTCTGCGTGTATACAACGCGAAGAATGATAAATTTCTACGAAAATACTGGCGTCGGCGTTATGATCTGTTTTCATTGTTCGACAGAGGAATTGCTTTGGACAGAGGTAATTGAAACGGATGCGTGGGATTTTTATTTAAATTAAATTGTTGTTTTTAAAATAAGAATCTTGGTACTCGGTCACTCCGGAGAAAATTGCGAAACACATAGCTAGACGTTGCAAATTTGGAACAGTTGTCGACGCCTTCTGCGGAGCCGGAAGCAATGCTATTCATTTCAGTCTGGCTGGCATGAAAGGTGAGAATAAAGCTTTGTCGTTTACGTTTTGCTTGTCTCATCATCACCAATTTTTCCAGTCACAGCGGTCGACATTGATCCGGAGAAGATTAAATTAGCCAAACACAACGCCGCCATTTACGGTGTTCAAGATTCAATTGAATTTTTGTGCGCGGATTTTTTGAAAATTTACAAAAATCTCAGCGCAGATTTTGTTTTCTTGAGTCCCCCATGGGGTGGACCTGAATATCTGAATCATGATGTTTACGATGTGAAGAGAATGAACTGTCTGAATGGCAAGAACATTTTCAAAAGAGCATTGAAAATTTCTCAAAGGATTATTTATTTTTTGCCAAGAAATTCCAGTATTTTGCAAGTATATATATATATATATATATATATATGTATCTGGTGTTGTAAAGCAGAAAAATGATTGTTTTGTATGTTCTTTTCCAGATCATGCACTTAGCTGAGCCGGGTACTGTTATTGAAGTGGAAAAAAATTACCTGAATTATCGTTTCAAATCGCTCACAGTGTACTTTGGGATGCATGAGTAATTTTGTTATTTCGTTGAAAAAAATTTTTTCCACACTTTCTTTCAGTCGATCGCATCGAGCTGCAGCTTAAAGCAGTTTGGCTTTTCGAGCAATAACAGACCAGCGTTGTTGAGCTTGTCGATCAGTTGATCAAAAGACTGACTGGTCGGTGTGGAATTTTTCACCTCACTGGCAACAGCTTTCAGTTCGGCTCGAGTGAATGCAGCTTTCGAATTCTGCATCTGAGCTTTGCGTTTGAGCGCTTGCAAAAAGCGTCCAATGAACGACGACGACGACACGCGCTGTTCTGAGCCGACCTTGTTCTCCAGCTCAGCGTTCAGTTGGCTGTCTGTGGCCACAAGTGGACAGTGGCCGACAATTTCCAACACGTCGGCCGCATCTTGTTCACTGGCTTCGGCTCGGAGTTCGCATTTCGCCCTGGCCTGAGTGAGGCGTATCAACGATTCCATCTGCCTGACTCCGACCGGCGTCCGGTGGACCGCTTTGTCGAACAAACGACGGAAGAAGGCCAACAAGAGCCGACAAGCGGCACGGGAAAGCTTCGGCGCCGGCACAGTTTGCCTGGCGAACGCGACATACTGTCGAAACAGAGCTGCGGGCACCGCCCCGCTAACATCCGGTGCCGCCAGTCGACCGGTCAGCCGGGCCGAGTCCGGACGTCGAATGGCTAGAACATGCTCGCTGAGACGACGGTCGGCTTGTTGGTCGGGCTTGTCGACGAGTAAGAAGATCAAATCGAACCGGGAAAGCAACGCCGGACCGACGTTCACGTTCGCAGTCAAACTGAGCCGAGGTTCGTAGTGACCCTTGGCTGGGTTGCAGGCCGCCACCACCGACACTCGGGCCGAGAACTGGCACCTGGCGCCGGCTTTGCAAACGCTCAACTCTTGCTGTTCCATCGCCTCGAGCAAGCACTGCTGATTTGAGTGCAGCTTGTCGAATTCGTCGATACAACAGCAGCCGTCGTTGGCCAACACCAACGCCCCTGCTTCGACCGTCGCGTCGCCGTCCACGCCCCTCCCCAACGTGACTGTCAAACCCGCCGCAGTTGTTGTACTAGCGCACACGTACACTCCACGACTGCTCAGATCGGCACAAGCTTGCAGAAGATGCGTTTTGCCTGCAACACTTTTTTGTTAAAATTGAACGAAAACGCACAAAAATACTGTGTTTCGAGTTTTTTTTTCCCTCTCACCCAAACCGGGATCGCCGACCAGAAGGACGTGAATGTTCGACCTGGTGGTCAAGTGCTGCTGGCTGGGTGTTGCTCCGCCGAACAGTGCCAACACCAGGCCTGCTTTGACGGCTTCATGACCGTATATGGTTGGACACAGTGAAGCGACCAGTCGGGTGAACAAATCTCTATCGCCCATCAGTTCCCCAACTGCGCTCATGGCCGCCAGACGAGCTTCACTGCTACTGAACGAGATGGACGCCGTGGCAACGCCGAACAGATCTTCCTTCTGAATTACCGAATTGGCATGCAAGTACAAAAAATACTGGCACTGACCACGACGCCGGGCTTCTTCGTTTTTTCTTACCCTCACCACACCTGAAATCATCACAATGAACAAGACAAATACATCATCATAAAACAAAATATAATATAATATACCGGTTAAAGTGATAACTGATCCAGGAGAACATGTGGATACTAAATCATCGGTAAGCTCGCAGTCGATTGTCTTTGGAATCAGACTAGCGGTACCGGTTGAACCATTTCCGCCCGGTGGCAGCAGCTCCTGCAGACGTATCAGTTGACAGTCAACAGTTTCGGTGAGCTTTTCGATAGTATCGACCACTGGTTCGAAAACACGTCCACGACACTCACCGGACAGAGATGGACAACGGGTCGGCGTGGAGAACAAACCGTCGACCAGCAGTGCCTGGAACCGGAAGCCACAGCTCTGGCACTGAAATCCACAGGCAGTGCACTTCGGTTCAACATTGGCCGCTTTGATCACCACACCCACCACTGAAACCAGGCGACCGCAGTCTGTGAACTGTGCAAATAAGAACAAGATTCAAGTTCAATTTTTCATTAAGCAAAAAGTATTTGATAAAATAATAATAACAGATGCCACCAAGCATAATAATACTACGTCTTACGTCCAGTTGTCGAATGTTTGTTAATTTTTCCAAATTGTACAAACGAGCGTTGATTTTCGGCAACAATTGGACAAATTGAACCACGTCGCCATGCAACTGTTGTGCTCGATCGGTAAGCTTTTCACAAAGCCGAGATCGCAAGCGGTCGACAACCGCTGTATGCATGGCCAAGCCGATGGCGCAGATCAGACTGTCCGCTTGGTGATCAGTCCAAGTGTTGACCAGCGTCCGGTGCTCTGCCGTCAGGGCTGAGGAAAATTTGCTGAAATCGATCATGAAACGTCGACTGCGAAGCACGTCGTTCAAACTGTAACAAAATTGGTCACTCTGTTTCAGAACTGTGCTGCACGCATTCACCAAAATGTGCAGTTCAGAATTCTGCTCCAACTTTGCCCACGGAAAGTACAACAACCAAGCTGGATACTGTACAGAACCGTACGTTTCCGACTCCTCCACCGAAACTGCGTACAACAATGTAGTGGAAATCTCATCCGCCTGTTGTTCGTTAACGTCGTTCGTCAAAGGCAACGACGAATGCCCATTGAAACTGCAAACATCAAAAATCCGTCACACTTCTCATTGCATTGCGTTGATCATTGATTTCAAAGCAAACTAATAAAACTTACGGAATCTTTACGGTCGACTGTTGCTTGAAGTGACGTTTTCTCCAATAGGGTTGGAAATTGCGAAAAGTTCTCTTTTTCAATTGAAAATTTCCACGAGTTGAATTCACCACAGTGGCTGAATTTCCGCGCCTCATCCGTTACAAATTAATTCTACACAGTCATATCGTAGCACATTTATCTTTGAAATTCGTGGAAAAAAAAATTCCTCTGCTCAACAACATACGCAAATTAATCAATCAAACACTGCGCGAATATAATAAACATTTCACGCACATATCACATTAATACTTTTCAAAAAGGCCACTGATACAAAATAAAAAGAATTACAGTAAGCAGTAGATTTTCAAGCACAAATGTTTAATTGGTTGAAATATTCATTTTGTATTTTATAACTGGCTTAACAAAGTACAAGAACAAAAATTCATTATTAAAAAAAAACTTTTTGTTATCTTTTTTCATTTCATTCATTTTTTTCAGTTTTTATTTTAATTTTTAGCAAATAAATTTAATTTACAAAAACATTCAAATTTCATCAACACTGCAGAAAAAAACTATAGTAAAATTATATTGATCAAAATAAGTCAAGAATGCATTTTTTAACATAATTTTTGTAATTTATTTTTTTGCTTTCGGATTTACATTGGCTTTCGATGCAGGTTTAGGTTTATTTGGTATTTCTTCCTTGGTTTTCGCTTTGAGTTTCTCTTTGGATTTTTCTTTAGGCTCTTCTTTTGGTTTTTCTTTAGATTTTTCCTTGAACTTCTCCTTAGACTTTCCTTTATCATTTTCTTTGGATTTCTCTTTGGACTTTCCTTTATCATTTTCTTTGGATTTCTCTTTGGACTTTCCTTTAGCATCTTCTTTGGATTTCTCTTTGGACTTGCCTTTATCATTTCCTTTGTCTTTTTCCTTGGATTTTTTTTTGTCTGTTTCTTTGGATTTCTCTTTGGATTTTCCTTTGTCTTTATCTTTAGATTTTTCTTTGGATTTTTCTTTAGATTTTTCTTTTGCCTTCGCTTTATCAGCCTAATAAAATGTTTCACTATATTATGCTCTTCATTTTTAAGCTAAATTTTAATAAAGTATTACTTTCGCTTTATCTTCTTTCTTTTTGAGGAGTGCCTTCAGTTTAGCTTCTTTTTGTTCTTTCAGTGCCTTCGCTTTCGCTTCTTTCTTTTTTAATGCCTTCTCCTTCGCTTCTTTCTTTTTTAGCATTTTCTTACATATCTTTAGCTAAAAACAGATCACATAATATCTTACATTAATAATAAAAGTAGTGAAAACAAATAAATTGACTGCAATATTTCAAGTATACAATGTTTCAAAATTTTCTGTAAAAATGTATGCAAATTTCAATTTAAATTAAATTTCTAAACATTCATATTTAGAAGAGAAAAAATTTGTTTCAACATCTATCACTGCTTAAAAGCAGCAGATAGAAGTGGTAAACTCAAAAGGTTTCCAAGGTTTGCCCTCCGTTATTAATCAGCAAATACTTCAAAATATAAATAGGACATTACTCGTTTTCTTTCCTTAACTCTATGCACAACATAAATTAGAATTGCGATCAACATCAATGCCGCTACAATACCAATACCAATCATACTCATCAAATTTTCAGGAGGTTCTTCACCCATTATCACTAAACAAAATTAGTATATTATCAAATTTAGTATATTATAATAAAATATTTATTACATGTTTCACAAAACATTCCTGTATAACTTTCTGTGCAAGTACATAGGAACGCATCATATTCTGGATAAGCTGTACAAGTTCCTCCATTTTTACATAAATCTGGAGGACAAACAAGCATTCCTAAAGATTATAATTTTGTTTTTAAAAAAATTTCCAAAAAATTTCATTTACAGATGTCGCATTTTTGAAATAAAACAATTTATCCAATATGTTTACACAGTAGTGTTTTAGTAAATTTGCTATTATTTTGTATACATACTTGTTTCACAGAATTCGCCTGTAAAAGGATGACGACATTGGCAAGCTAATCCATCTTCATTCTCTATACAGATACCTCCGTTTTGACACATATTTTCTTCCGCGCAGCCTTTTACAGCTTTAAATAAAAAAATTTATGAAGATTATCATTAAAAAATTATCGATGTATGAAAAAACAATATAAGTAAAATGAACTATAATAAAATGAGTATATTATAATAAAAAATTACGCAATATAAAAACGTACATTTAGTACAATTTTTTCCTTCGTAATTACTTGGGCAGATACAATAGTAAGATCTTCCTTTTCCTTTACATGTTCCACCATTTTGACAAATTCCTCGATATTTTTGGCAGATATCATGCTCTGTTAAATTAAAAACAATGATTAACTGATGAATACTTTTTTTTGGAAAACATATTATTAAAAACATACCATGTTCGCACATATATCCATGTTTTAAGGGATCTTCGCATTTGCAAATGTATCCTTCGTCTGTTTGCACAGGTACACCACCATTTTGCATGCACAGGAAGGTTCCTTCTTGCAATGAATGTCCAGTATGGGCAAACTTTTCAATGCAATCATTAAGTTGAATTGATTCTGTTTCAGTGCAACATTTTTCTGGCTGATGATTACAGTCAACGTTTTCATTCTCATACATCACTCGAGGTTTTGATCTTTGCCTGAATCCTTTTCCACACGTATGACTACTTGTACTCCAGGATGACCAAGGACGCTCTGAACATGGGCATTTGCAAATGTTTCCATAATCCCTTTTCGGGCAAGGCTTTCCATAAGGTTTCTCTTGTTCAGAATGTGAAACATATGTATATTCTCTACACTCTTTTCCACCTGGAACGATAGAACATCTTCTTACACGCTCTTCTTCACAATTCCTATATGCATCATGAACGCATGCATAATAGGTGCACCCTTCCATTTGACAGGCAAACAACTTCTCATACTTCAATATTGGCTGTTTTCTAAATTGTAAGCATCTACATTTCGGAAAGTAACCCTGGTCACCATCCGGACAAGACTCTTTATGAATATGACAAAAATCTAACCAAGGATGTTGTATGCCATCGTATACATATCCTACTAGGGCTTTGTGTTTGTAAGTATAGCATCTGGTAAGGAAGAAAAACTCTCTAGCTGAAGGTTGGCGCATTTTATAATCATAACAATAAAACAATATAGTGTAGCCAATTTTAGCAGAGTAGATGTCTTTAGTGTAATATTCGGCTTTTCCAATTTGTTCTATGCCAGCGTGAACAAGAAAATATTCATCCTCGAGCATTTTTACATAGCGATTGTTTGCCAAATCAGATTCATTATGGAATGCCATTTGATTGCCATTTTTGAATAATTTCTTACAAGCAAAGTGACCAGTATCTGTTGAAAGTCCTTTTGTACCAAAGTGTTGTTTAACGTATTCATGTGTTATAATGGTGATGCATTTGTCGCTTGAAGTTTTGCCTCCTTTTATTTCGCTAGATGATTCAAATGGACAAGTATAAGTAATTCCATCAGCTTTGAAAATTAAAACAAGTAGCACAACAATGCTAAACAGCTTCATTATGCATTCCTCAGACAATGGTTGTTTTATGATCCCTGTTAAGAAAACTGATTTTTTAAATTAATTTTACAATTAGAATAAGAGACGTTTTATATACAAAATGTAAAATGTTCAATATCAATAATGCAAAAAATATTGGAAAATGCACCCAGTAGCATTAAAGTATATTTATTATATTAATATAAAACAAATGAATATGGATTATAATAAATGAACAAATCATTGAAATCATAAGATGAATGTTTACTTACTAAATCGTACGAAGGTTGCGGTGCTCTGAGTGAAAAGGCAGAAAATTGTGATTTTAAATTCAGTTTAACTGACCAACTTGATGACTGACTTGCAATAAAGTGAATGGTTGAATTTTAAAGGTTTGCATTTTATTGAATGAGGGATAAAATTTTAAAGTCATCTTTTGTTTAAAGTACAATTACTGAAAGAGTTATTTTAAAAAACTGAACAAAATGGAAAATAATTGTTGAAAACTAAAAAAAAATATCGTTAATTTAACCTAAAATAGCAATGAATTTGGAATATTATTTTTGGTTTTTTTTTTTTAATTTGTTTAAGATGTTTTTTACTCATATGCAATATATATTTTATAATATTTGAAAACAAAAATATATGCTGTATGTTAATAATAAGTAAAATTTTAAATTTTGATTGATTTTGTTCTGGTTGAATTTTAGTTTCAAATTCCACTCAAAATTCACATACAACTTTTGCGTTCAGAAAATTTCCATTTCACTATCTCTGTTTGAAATAGCTTTAGATAACAATTTTCAACAAATATCGACGTCAAATAAAATTCAAGCGTTGACAAAATAATTCCTCAACAAATTTATGCTTCTTTATTTTGGCAGCAAAAGTTATTTGTCTTAGATAACAAATAATCCCAATCTTGGAAGCATAAGAAGACCACAACTGACTGATGAATGCCATTTCACTGTGTTTTATTTCACAGGAAAACATTTTCCTGCAAAATTGAGTAAAATGGAAATTTTCAAATCACTACTCTTGTTCAAACTAATCGTCATTTTTCAAACAGTTTATGCAAATGATAACATCTGGGCAGTTTTAGTGTCCGGCTCGAATGGTTGGTACAATTACCGACATCAGGTACGTTTTAATACTGTAAAAGTTTAAAATGATCACTTTTTCTCGACATGTATTAATTATTAAAGGCTGACATTTGCCACGCTTACAAAGTTTTACTTGAACACGGTGTACCAGAAAAGCACATCATTGTCATGTCGTATGATGACATTGCAAAAAATAAATAGTAAATTTTTCAAGCATTCTGCTGCTTGGAGTGTATTAAAATTTTAAACTACCATTTCAGCAATCCTCTACAAGGAAAGGTATTCAATCATATTCAAGGTCCTGAAGTTTGTAATGGAGTAAAAATTGATTACAAAGAAAACGTAACTTATGCAAAATAAAAATAATTTGACTTTTTCATTTTTAATTACTATTTTGTAGGATGTAACACCTGAAAATTTTATTAACATCTTACTTGGTGAAGAAGATGAAATGATAGGTATAGGAACTGGAAGAGTGTTGAAAAGGTAATTATTATTAAAATAGAAAAAAAAAATTTAATTTAAAGACATATATGATATTCACTTTTAAATTTTTAAAGAATAGTTTTTAAAAAAATTAAAATTTTATCAATAATAATTAAAAATTTTTATTAAACCTAAATGCTTTTTTTTTGTTTCAATCGTCAGCGGTCCAGATGATTATGTGTTTGTGAATTTCGTCGATCACGGCTCTGATTACCTACTTGCTTTTCCTGATGATGCGGTAAAAGATGCAATTTTTCAAATATTAAACTAAACTGAAAATTAATTTATAGAATTATTTGCACGCATCTCAACTGAACAAAACTTTGGAAAAAATGCATCAACGAAAAATGTTCAAAAATGTAATTATTCTTTTTTTTTAAATAAATGTTCATTCTTCTTTTTTATATGAAATAAAATTGGGTTTAAATTTTCAGATGCTTTTGCATATTGAAGCTTGCTATTCTGGATCCATGTTTCGAAATATTTTATCCAACAATACAAAAAGTAAGAAATTTTTAAATGAAAAAAATTCAATTTCAAATATGAACCAAATGAACTCTCGTTTATTATTTTTAACTAATTATATATTCAGTTTATTAAATTAAAGCATTTTAAGTACTTGCCATGACGGCTGCAAATCATGAAGAAAGTTCTTATGCGTGCTATTATGATGAAACAGTTGCTACATACTTGGGCGATGCATTCTCTGTGGCTTGGATGGAATATGCTGATGGAGTAAGATAAATGATTGGTATTATTTGCATTTTTTTGTCTCATAATTTAATATTTTAGAATAATATTAAAAAGATATATGTGCTAGAAGAGTTTTACGTCGTGCAATCTTTAGTTACCTCAAGTCATGTAAAACTTTACGGTGATTTATCAGTTCAATGGACAAGATTGGCAGACTATTTTGGAAATGTGGAAATCAACGCAAATAGTGCAACTATTAAGACCAGTGGCTTGACGGATGCTGTTCCAAGTTTGGATGTTCCATTGGAAATATTGAGACGTCAAGTTCAAAAATTAACATCCCAATTAAAAGATAATCAAACAATTTCGAATGCAATAAATGAATATGATATGCTGAAAAAGGTAATATATTTTCTTTTAAATATAATTTCTTTATATGTGTATTTTTATTTCAGAAAAGAGCTTATTTGGATAATTTCATAAAACATTTGTCTGAAGTAATGGCAAACGGAATGGTAAATACAAATGACATGATGCAGAGGATGGATGCTGAGTTGAAAGATTTGGAATGTCATGAAAAATTAATAAATGCATTTACAAAGTATTGCTTCAAATTTGGAAAAGTAAGTTGTGAAATGAATTGAATTGCATTAAAAAGATGGAAATTTTTTTTTCATCAATTTACAGAATCCCTATGCGATGAAATATTCGTACGTTTTTGCAAATGCGTGCATAATGCAGTTGCCAGTTCATGAAACTGTGGAGAAAATCAAAGATTTTTGTTCCCACGATAAGCTTTACAATGATATTCAATAATTTTTGCAAAATATTCCACAAATATCAAAAAAAAAGTTTATCTTATAAGGATAATCGTTGACGCAGGCATCAATTAAACCAACTATGCATATGCGTACACTTGTTTTGAATGTGAATCTTTTTTGATAATTTAACTATTAACTTTGTTAAGTGGCAATTTTGAAATTAAAAAAAAAAATTTTTTTCAACACTGAATGCAGACCACTACAAAATTGAACATATCACAACGATACACATACATTTGCATGTGTAGTAATCTTCAGCTCTTTCTTGTTACCGTCATCAGAACGACTCATAAATTGGGAGAGGAAACGTTTATTGCTTAACAAACAACAACAAAACAACACACTAATCATCTTGTCCACTCACTGAGAACACTCACTTCCTCCTTCCTTGTCCAACATCATTCTCGTCAATGACAGTTCCTTCTTTGTCGATAGGTGGCGCTTCGGCTTGTGATTTATAATGATTTAACCGTAATAATAATTATTAGTCTTCTGTGTGTTTTCCCGTTGATACCAGCTTTATTTGTCACCCGTTACACATGTTTGCATATAAGAACAATATAAATATATATCACGCGAAAAAATGTATTTTTTTGAAAGATGGAAAAAAAACAAAAAATAAACGATGCATGGAAAAGTTAAATTATATTACAAACAAAAATAAAATATCAAAAATGCTTTCCTTGAAAAAAAAAAGTATTTG
The DNA here is from genome assembly GCA_001447755.1 of Trichinella papuae. Classification (NCBI taxonomy): domain Eukaryota; kingdom Metazoa; phylum Nematoda; class Enoplea; order Trichinellida; family Trichinellidae; genus Trichinella; species Trichinella papuae. The sequence continues at coordinate 647,825 of JYDO01000005.1, forward strand.
TTATCTTGTGTCAAGATATATCTAGCATATGTGTAAATGTCGATAAAATATCTTGCTTTTGTTGGATTTTTTTTTGGTGCAAAAGCATTTTTCCACAACTGATTTTAATGTTTCTTTTCAGATTTACATTTTACACTTGAAGACTTCGTAAACAAATTGGAATGTGAATATGTATAATATTCTGAACGAGCAGAATAAAAATTCATTGATCACAATATGAATGCATGAATGAATGCATGTTGTGTGAAAAATTAACATATGCGACATGTTTGTGAAAATAAAATTTTCTTCACAACTAAATACATATTCAATTTCCGTTCATTCATGCTTTGCTGCTTACATTCAACAAAGAAGTTTAAGTTTGAAGCGTGAGAAATGCAATGGATTATTTTTGCAATAAATAAAATTTAAAAATAAAGATGATTTTTAGTAGAAATAATTCGCGCTTCAACAACCAGAACAAGCAGAATCTTGAGAAATTAAAATTGAAAAAGTGCCAATCACATCTGCAGCTAGTGTTATTCAGATGAAAAAATTCAAACACAAAATTTATTATTTTTTGAAACTTAAGAATTCTATTTTTCATTTTTTCATTGATACTTCAATTGTTATTGTTTTTCAGATAAAACAACAACAACAACATTAAATTGTATAAATTAATTTTACTAGCTGAGCTGTTTCATACCTGAGGGCACTGTTCTCTTTTGATCATCTCAACTGAGCGTTGTCTGTTTTTTCCCTGTCCCGATGTTCCTGTTGGCGTTGTTTTCGTCAATTTCACTGCTAATATACGCTTTACCGCCTAACCTAATTGCCTCTACGGAAATATGTAAATTTTTGTAGTGTTTAATTAATAAATTAAGAAATCATTTTTCATTTTTTTTTTTGGTTTTCAGCTCTGATCAATAAAACAAATTCGTGTGAAAACGGTGGACAACTTGTTGTGCAACAAAATTTTACCAAATGCCAGTTAGTTGTGATTTGTTTTTATTTTATTCATCATCCTGTAATGTAAAATATTAATTTTCTTCATTCACTTGTTTATTTCAAAATATGTTTTCATCTTTGATTTATTATTATTGAAAATATTCAACTTTTTATGCAAATGTTAATTTTTCAGATGTTCAACTGGATACATTGGTGAAAATTGCCAATTTGAAGACCCGTGCAATGTAAATCCTTGTAAAAATGGTGGCAATTGCACTTACAGTATAAAACCTAACGATACAATTTCAATAAACTGCTTATGTCGAGATGGTATGTGAAAATAGAATTTTTTTATTTTGATTAATCCAATTCTGAGATATAATTTCCATAAATTGTTTCATCATATACAAAAATATAATTTTTATTTGCATTCCTAATCATCATAATATTTTTTAATGTTTCAAAATGCATTTTTAAAAGTTTTTATATAATGTGAAGCCAAAACTAATATTTGTTTGTTATTCTCAACGTGCAATTGCACATTTTGTCTATTGTCACACTGAGGCTAATTATCATAAATCATCCCTCACTTAACACTTGTCAATTGTTTTTTTCTGTTGAAAATGATCCTTCAGAATATTATGCATGTGTAACAATTTTTGTTTGGTTTGTCCCGATTGTTTCTCATGAATAAAAAGGCTGCCTCCCAACATCTGCTTTTCAAAATTCAATTTTATTCAAATTAATTGGCACTTTTCATCCTTGGCTTGTTGTCAGTTTACTAATGATTCTTCAGTTATTTGATTTGATAGAATTTTTGTTTATTGAAATTTTTATATTTCGAGAATTTACAAACAAACAAATACTTACATCTGCTTTATTTTATTTTTCATACATTGTGTAACAAAAGTAACAATAAAAAAAAATTCATTTGTAATTGAAAGGTTTATCATTTTTTGATCTTTTATTTTATTTATTTTTTGTTTTGTTTTATTTTATTTTTGTTTCCATCAGCACTGATAGCTGTATTATTGATTCCAAATTCAAGTATTTTTGAATTATTCCTGGAAAAAATTTTTTATCCTTATTTTTCCACATTTTGCATTTATCCAAATCAATCAAAAATACCTACTTTTCACTATTCTTGTTTTGAATATTTCCTACATTTGCAAATTCTGATTACAGTAATTTAAAAGGAAGAACTTTTTTTGTTTTGTAACTCATGGCTGAAAATCCACTTTTCTGTCTACAGTTTACCTTCCTTCCTTGTTGTTTTGTTTTTACTTATTTATTTTCATTGAAATTATAATTTATACAAATGCACATGTACATTTGTATGTGTGAGATTAAAATTTAGTATTAAAGAAATCACTAGATTTCACTATGCTTATCTGAACTATATGATTTAAGCTCTTATTTTGAAAAGCAACACTGATTGGAAAATAGTTTGCAGTTTTAGACTTTTAAAAAGCATTAATAACTTTTCGCAACAAATCTTATACAACTTTATAGTTAGGCTTTATTTTTCACTTTTTTTGATATCATATCAGTATCCTTTTCTAATTGTTATCCATTATCAATTTTGATGTTGCGTGCAATGTTTTAACGAATGCATAATTTAAATTAAGCTTTTTTCTTCTGCTCGCAGCTTTGCAAATTTAGAACTTTTATAATAAACTGTGTACTTTAATCATTTTTGAAATTAAAAGTGGGAAATTTTTTTTTTTGCGACGAGCATCTATTTTTCATTGTGCACTTTTTAGGAATTAATTGTGATGATGCTGCTGTTCTGAGCTGTGAGGAAAATCCATGCCAGAATGATGGCATCTGTGTTGTCGATACTGGATGCATCTGTGTTGAAGGATTTACTGGTTCGTTTTGCGAGGAAGATATTGACGAATGCCAGATGGATGTTTGTGAACATGGCAAGTGCATTAATCGGATTGGCACTTACTCGTATAAAAAGCTTTAAATTTTTTGATCAAACTATTGTTTTTTGCATAAATTATTGATATTTTTTAAACATAGATGCGAATGTCATAAAAACTATTATGGGAAAGATTGCAATTTGCGCAGTGATGGTAATGATAATAATAATTGCTCTTGCAAGAATGGTATGCGGAAGAATAATACTGACGACCGTTGTTCATGCTTAGTCGGTAGGCTGGAAAATGCACAAAGACAAAAGTAGTGACAATTTTTAACCAACGTATGCATCACTTTTAGGATATACTGGAAAATGTTGTGAAGTGGATATTGATGACTGTTTGCACCATAAATGTCAACACGGCGCAATTTGCATAGATGAAATTGCAAATTACACGTGTCAGTGTTCTGGCAATTATCGTGGACGTTATTGTGAAGATGTTCTCGTTGAACATAACCAAACTCTTTATAATAACAATTCCAGTATCCAAAACATTTATAAAAAGCGTTCTCGTTCCAGTGTGTACTGTAAAATACTTTTGTATCTTACTTTAGTTTTGTTTTTGATAACTATTTTTTATTTTAAATACTGTATCCTGTGAAAGTTCGCTTTTTTTTTCTGCACGCCGTATTCTTTGTGTTCACCTTAAAATTTTTATTTTTTGTTTATGCATAAAAAAAATTTTTTTTTAAATACGGTACAGTACAATACATAGATATCTACAGTAATAAATTAAGTAAATTGTTTGTTGGGGAAATTTGTTCTTCGTGGCTTCTAATCAAATAATTCTGAATTGCCTGCCCTTGGCACAGGCACAATATCTTTGCAAAAGAGCCGTTATGAAAACCATTTTGTGAATTCTGAATAATAAAACGAATAATTAATTGATCAATAAAAAAAATCAGCGTCGGTATGACAATCCCCTTGTATTAGTATGAGTCAAAATACATTTTGTAACACTCGACTGCGGTGTCTCCTTTTGCTAATCATTAACATAACATCAGTTGAACACGAATGCACAAATACGAACAATAACCACGCGATAAAATGGCCACGAGAACAGTTGCCTGTTCCATATCAGGGCGGGGATATCAGCGGTAGCATTCCCTTCGACTAGATCAAGAGAAGTAATACCGTCATGCGATGTCATCTTTGTGAAGCAACCATGAAAAGCTGTCTCTGCCTGCGGCAGCTATTTAAAATCCGAGATATTCATTCGAAATGCACCCATATCTGAGAACGCACGAGCTGCTATATATTCTTAATGTTCACATCTCATATCTGTCAAAACTAATCTGCTAGTTGAGAAATCAAATTTGCCTATCCTTCCCACTTTGTGTTCCAATTGCGCATATTATTTGGAGAAATCAATACAGTCCAGTTACAAAATGAGCTTTTCAAGTTCAACACAAATATTTTCCTAAATTTCCCAAATACGACAGCATTTTTTTCAAATAAATTTTAACGTTGCTAAATCACACACACATATATAAATATAGTATTGTCAAATTGACAACAGAAAGAAATGATTGAAAATTAATTGAACTGAAGCAGTTGTATAATTTAAATTTTCATAGAGATTAAGAATAAATGTGGCGCATCTGTACAAATAAATATTGGATGAAAATAAAAGATTGATAACAAATGAGTTTCACTTTCAGTGAGTGGTGACGTCAATTTAGCAAGCGTAACTTGGTGGGCTGTGATGAATGATGGGAGGACTATTTGTTCTAGATGCTTTTGCCAATCACTAGAAGCGGAGGAGATTATTGTTGATTTCTTGGCAAAGTGCCAAAGAAACTTTCGAAATTGTTCATCCACCAGTACATTATTATTAACTGATGGCTAACTTTGGAAAGTTTTAAAATAAAACAGAATAAAAATAAAAAAAAAACTTGTTGTCAAATGACAGTGTAAAATGTAATTACAAAGTTGATAACTGAAGTAATTCACTTGTTAATATAGTTGCAAAAAGAGTTTATATGGTTTATGTCTAGTTTAATAATTGCAATTCGTTGAAAGCTGTGCATGTAATTTGTTCAGAATTTGCGGGATGTAGACGTTAAAAATAGATAAATAAATAAAAAAGCAAGTGTTGAATGATGATGATCGACGTTTTTACTGCCGTAGATTTGCTTGCATTTTTTATTATAAATATTAATCCAGTGATGTTTAAAGTGTAAAAGTGGAACGTCACTCTTATTGATAGTGTAAAATTTTCAACCAACTCACCTAAACATCAAAATGCTTACGGTCTTATTTATTCTTGTCCAAATAGTTATTCTGTATCATTTGCTGGGCTGCTGATTGTTGACGGTTGCTTTAATTAATTTTTGAAAATTAATAAATTGCCAAAAATGGAAAAAAAAGCAATGCCTGACAATAACAAGTTTGGTATAGATACGAACTGTATGTCGTTGACCAGATTTGTGCTAAGCGAACAGCGCAAAGTGCCCGGCGCCACTGGCGACTTTACCACCTTGATGAATGCAATCACCACTGCCGTGAAGTGCATCTCATCGGCTGTTCGTAAAGCCGGAATGGCGCATTTGTAAGCTGAATTAATTGTTTATTGAATTTGTGTACAAATTATTAAAGCAAAAATGAAATAAATTAAACTTTATTAAATTATTATTTTCAACAATATTGTTGAATTGAAATAATTTGTTAGCAAATAATTTCGATTTCACTGTCAAAACAAAAGAAAAAAACTAATTTTGCTGAAAGCTATTTTTAAACTTGTCTCTTTGATGAACAAAAAATTGCAATGCAAACCGGCCGTTGGTTTCAATATTAAACGATCAGTTTAAACACAGTGTTTTTTTAAAAATATTATTAAAAATGATTTGGATTTTCTGTTATTATTTTTCTTTTAATTAAAATAGATACGGAATGATGGGAAAGACAAATGTTCAAGGGGAAGAAGTGAAGAAAATAGATGTGCTGAGCAATGAGCTGATGATCAATCAGTTGTCTTCGTCGTTCACTGTTTGTGCAATGGTGTCAGAAGAAAATGCAAATGTCATTGAAGTGATTGGCTTGTTTTTGTTTATTTATTTATTTATTTATTTATTTATTTATTTATGATGAACAAAGTTTTAGGTTTCCAAAAAGAAACAAGGAAAATATATTGTCGTTTTTGATCCTCTTGATGGATCTTCCAACATTGATTGTTGCATTTCTGTTGGAACTATTTTCGGCATTTATCGCAAAGTGATTAATATAATTATAATAATCATATGAATGAGTGAAAGCTAAAAAAAAACAAAAAAACAAACAACTGCTTTCTTTTTCCAGTTCTCTGAGGATGCTTTTAGCATGAACGACTTATTGCAACCGGGCAGAAAAATGGTCGCCGCCGGCTACGCGCTTTACGGTTCCGCTACGGTGCTTGTGCTCACATCTGGCAAAGGTGTCAACGGCTTCACTTTAGATCCAGTAATGCTGATTGGATGGATTTTAATTAATTAATTAATTAATTTCTTTTTTTAATTATTAAAATTCTTTTGTTCAGGCTATTGGAGAGTTCATTTTAACTCATCCAAATATTCGCATAAAACCACGTGGAAATATTTACAGCTTGAACGAAAGTTTGACAAAATATTGGGATGCAGCTACTGTTGAATATGTGAAGTCGAAAAAAATGTTGGATGTTCGTTTTCCAAGAATTTATTATTTTATTTTATTTTTTTGCTATCTAATATTTCACAATTTAGAATGACAACGATAATCCATACCAGGCGCGTTATGTTGGTTCCATGGTGGCGGATGTGCATCGCACTTTGTTATACGGAGGGATATTTCTTTACCCATCGACGACGAAAAATCCCAACGGTAAAGTAAGAGAAGAATTGCATTATTTTCAGTGCAATTTTTTGTTAATTTACCACAACTGAAAATAAGAATAATGTGATGTTCATAATCCCGCAATATTCATACTGTAATTCAATAAATTTATCATTTGTATTTGTAATAGGATGTAATAGTAAAAAAAAACAATAAAACTGCTCAATTGAATTGAATTGAATTGAATTGAATTGTGATTTGGATTTGTCATAGCTTCGCCTTTTGTACGAATGCTTCCCAATGGCGATGATCGTTGAACAAGCTGGCGGTATGGCAACGACCGGCACAATACCATTGTTGGACTTGAAGCCGCAGTCGATCCACGAACGCAGTCCGTGCATTCTCGGCTCGAAAGAGGACGTCGAAGAGTACATCTCGTTCGTTAACAAATGCAAATTTTGAACTGAATCAAATTTGTGCATGCAAATCAAGATTTTTTTTTTGAGTTGTATCTTCTATCCAAAAATTCAAACACTTCTTACTACGCTTAATCTGCTGCTACTTTCTTCTCACACAGCTTTGCTCTTTCTGTAGCAATTGGTTAGTTGCTTTTCTTATAGTAGAAAATTTCAATATTCAAAAAATATGCATTGTTTAATAATTTTTTTTTCAATTGCAATTGAGGATGATTTGTAAGAAAAAAAATTACAACAAACTAGTAAAACGAGGATGATTCAAAATTTCGAGTGGCGGCACAGTTACAGCAGTACACACACACACACTGAGTGTGTGTGTGGGTGTGGGGGTGTATATGTCGTCTAAAAGAGGATGATGGAAAATTAATTAATTGGTAAGGAGGGAAAAGGAGAATTGGTTGTGATTGGCTTAAGGTGCGTTGTTTGTGCAGCTCTCGCTGTTGGATTTTTTGATTCGATCAAGCAAATTTTGCTCACAATCAAGAGGCCAATGGCATTCCTGAACAATATTGATTATTGGTCAGCGACATCGTCACTCGCCTGATGGCCACTTCGACCGAATCTTCGAAGCTTTGCCGAACTTTCGGTTCCAAATGGTCCTTGATCTCCACAAGCACTTTGTTGACCAAGCGTACATCGTAAGCGCTGAGCGTCTGCTGTTGTCCAAGACTGCGCAACTGCAATAGCAAAGCGCACATTGAAACCACCAATTCGACGGCTCCTTGGTCCAAGCCGTGGTCCATGCCCGGCGAGATGCACTGTTTCACCAGTTGAGTAGCCCTGGACAGGCAAAACTTGCGCAACGTCTCCGGACGGCTGGTCAGTGTCACTTCGGTCAAATGGGGCAACAATGTACTACCGTACTCGGCGACCAATTTCAAATAGCTTTCCATTTGTTCGTTCAACTTGGCCAGCTTGTTCACCAGCCTGGCGTAGAGGATTTGAAAATCCGGCTGGTAGCAGTTTCCAAATTCGAGGTGCAAACGTTCGGCGGATTCGTTCTTCTGCCGCAGGCGGTCGACCAGCGTCCGTTTGCGGTCAAGAAATTTCGACACTTTCACCATCACTGTGATCAGACGCAACGGAAAATTACCACACTTGTCTTCCCGCATCATTGATGCTTGCAAGCTGCCCTTCCGTCCTGGAACAACACCAACAATTTCAACAACCAAAAGTGAAAAAAAAAGCAAATTTTCAAATCAAACTTTATATATATATATCTAAGAACCAAAAGCAGGCCTACGCATACTTATTAACTTGATCAAATCTCATTCAAAAGAAAAATGGCTGAATTTTTTTCCTCTTTTTGAAAAGTCATTTTACTGATTGATATCACTTTAGCCTACATACATACTTTGTGGTAAATTAAAATCGATAATAAAAGAGGAGGAAAATGCATTTTTCGTTTTAAAAAATTCCTATTCCTAAATATAATTAAAAAGTAACTCTTTCAATTAATATAACGTAGAAATAGATCATCGTCACCTTCATTGTTGAAATCTTGATTACGAACTGGGAGCTGCGTGCAAGTGGGGCTCAGCAGATTGTTGGGACGAAAGGGCAGTGGTTGGGCGGCTTTGTTTTTTTCCAGAAAAAACGAAACCGAAACCAAATCTTCCGGCTGGTCAGCCATCACGTCCACGTCGGGCACAATGGCCGCCGGTACTGTCGGCTTTTCGAAAATGATCCGATATCCGCTTTCGACCAGGGCGTCGACCGTGCCGGCAAATATACCGTCCCGGTTGCCGTTCAATTTGGCGAACACTTTCGCTCCGACGGTCAGCGGTTGGGGAATTTTCGACGGCAACTGCACATCGGTGCCCACCACGTAGGCACCGCCCTTTTGAATATCCCTTATCCTCTGGCGTTTCTTGTCCAACATTTCCCTCTCTTCGAACAGAAAAGCCGGCGACAAGCGCCTCGGCTTGCCAATTAAACGCTTAATCTGGCGATACTCGACGTCGGTTATGCGCGACGTGCTGATCACTGGGAAATAATCTTGCAGGCATTGTTGAAATTCATTCGGACCGAGAAACAGTTCCCGGTCGATGTCGGAATAGAAAAATTCATAATAAACCCATCGTCTAGCTTTGGGAAGTTTGAGGAAATTTTTCATCCTCTTCAAATTCTGTCTCAAATCCAAAGGCAAATCATTGCTGCCACGAATCACCGGTTGATTTTTGGAAGGGCTCCTGAAAAGTAGTATTACTTGAAAATTTTTGAAAAATTCAATTGCGATCAAGAAAAAAAAAGATAGTGTAATTTTTAATTTTTCCAGGAAATTATCAAAAAAATAGAAAATCCTTTTTTTTATATTAAAAAAAAATTGCTCTAAAGACAGACAATAGCCAACTCTCGCAAGTGAAACTGGTTCATCAGGACAATCGTGAATGTCTAGTCAAACAGCAGCAACTAAGTGAAAAATGAACTCAAGGTAGGTCAAACTGCAATATCAAATAAAAATATGCTTCACAATTCTAACAGGCATAATTGATGAGAAAGCAAAAAATATATATATAAATATATTGCCAAAATTTGTGCAAAATTTTTATTTATAATACTAAAAAAATATTTAAATAAAATTTTAAGCTCGAAAAAAAAGTTGCAATAAGAATATCAATTTAAAAATAAAAATGGCGGGTACCTGTAAGTTTGAAAACGCGACGTGTAAAATCTCGTCGTGGCCGCATTCAAACGACCATACGGATGTTTTTCATCGCCTTAAAATATTCAAAATACAAAAATGTAAAACATAAATTTGAAATAATAATAATGATAATTATATTTAAAAAAAAAAAGAAGTTCAAACCATCTGCATGCATGAGCTCTTTTTGTAGAACTCTGGCGCTTCTTCGAGGTGTAACCACAACAGTTTGTGACACCTCGGTGGTAGAGGCAGACATTTCGACGTTGTTAGCCGCTTTCTCATCAGAAACCGCAACGCCGTTCTCGGCCACTTCAGCAGAGTTGCTAGTCTCCGCTTCAGTCGACACGTTAGCTGGCATTTCTCAACTTTCAAAATGGTGCAAAACTCAACGTTCGCGTGTAAAAATTCTCGACAAAGAAAGATGCACTGGACGTTAGCTGTTTTTATTCAACATGGCCAAGCGGATCAATAGCGGAGAAATTTCCCACGAAAATGCTCTCACCGCACCAACACAAATACCAACGAGAAGAATTCGAAAACATTTGACTGTAATATGAGCAAGTACGAAGAAATTATCGTCTACATAAAATTTATTCATCCGCCTCTGGTGATTCACGTTTTTTTATTGAACATTATTATCAGAATGGAATTTTCATCTATTCAACAATACGAAGCAAATCCAATACCTTCACAACGAAATACTGTATTCTTTTTAGCTGCATTAAAGAAGCCAACGGCCTGAGAGAGCGTTTTTATTTAATTGGTTGAAACATTCCAACATTTGATTGGTCAGATAATGTATTAATACACTTTTACAAAATGAAATGAAATCAAAAGCTTTTGAATTCATCCCAATTTTTTTAAGTACAGCTGTTTTTCAACAATAAAGCTGCATGATGAAACGACAACACTGCTTACTTTTCTGAAAATTTTTTGTTTTATTTTCAAATATTGCAATAACCATTTTTTTCAAACCAAATCAATCCAATAAAAACCAAAAGCAGATGCTCGCTCAGGTTGTTGAGTTTTTTTTTCTTTAAATCACCTTTTAATCAGTCTGAAACGAGGTTTCATAAGTGAAAAATCTGAAATATTTCAATTAAAAATTCACTTTTGTAATATTCAGCTTTTTAAGTAAAATGCTTACATTATACTGTATTACAAATTTGTTGTATTCGTTTCAGGCGCTGAAACTTAAGAATTCATGATTACATGATAACTTTTGAGATTATTTAAATGTCACTTTATTTAAAATGATCATTCATCACGTGAAAGTATTATAAAATGCTTCAAAGCAATAGTTGTTCTAACCATTGATTTGTGCTGTGATTTAAGAGCGCAATTGAACATTTTTATTTTCAAATCTTTCTGACGTTCTTCTGTTTACTTTACTTTGTCACATTTGGCATACACTTTACTGTGTCCTTGGAGACAGCAGTTATTGACTTTTTCAAACAGCTACAATTTTTAGTATGCTGATGATAAAAGTCACGCTTTTTTTCATAACTTATATTTACTTTTTTTTGGTAATATAGTCACAAATAAGTTAAATTATCTTCAATTTTTTGAAAAAATAAGTTTTCAGAGTTTCAACATTTCATGTTTAACTCGTACCAGTCTGTAACAGTATGTATCACTGATTTGAAAATTTTTATTATCATAATGGAAAATCATTTAAATTTCGCATAATAAATAATTAAGAAAACAGACAAAGTATTTTAATTACACATCAAAAGTCGTATGTCGCAAATAATATGCAAATAATTTATCATTGATTTTACACTTCCTTAACGAATTTTTTGACTATTGGTGACGTGTCTACAGTATGCTGTATGATGAGAGCTCAAAATGTTAAAAAGTAATAATTATACGCTTCAGCTAAGCGTGTAATTTTTATTTAAAATAATATTTGTTTCATAAAAATTTAATTAATTTTATTTATTTACTTACTTTTTCAGTATTTCTTCCTGATTATCAATTCATCAGAACAGACTCCTATGCATTTCAGTCGTGACTGTTGAAATTATTCTGTTTATTACTTTTGATCATGAACGGACCGCCTGTTACAGAAGATGGTATGTACAATTTAGCTTTTTACCATACCTTTTTCATTCAAATCAATGACAAAAATGAATAAACAAATGAAGTAAACTGTTACATTAACGTCATCTGCATTTATCACGTCCTTTTTTAATTTTGATGTTTTTTTTTAGTTCTTTGTAATTAGAGTTAAAGTTTTTCCTTTACAGTCGAATTTATGAGTTTTTAAAACTTTGATAAACAAATTTATTTCCAATCCTTTACTGTAAGATGAATTAGCACAGGCTTTGTGCTTCTGGTTTCTGTGCACAGGTTGTTGGCATAAACTTGTTATAAAACCTGGTAAACTGAACTTGTAATTAAGATCTGCTTTATTAAAAAAAAAATTTCATTTATTAATACTTTGGTCAGTGACAAGATGAAAAGTGCGAATTTGTTTTCCAATTATTAAATAATTTGTAATCAGTATGTTGATATTTTCATCTTATTGTTGTGTATTGTATGTAATTTCAATGTTAATTTTATAAATATTATTATATCGATAAATTATTTAACTTTTATTTTATTGTGATACATTTTTGTTTTAGAAATTGAAGCACAAATTCGAGAACTTCAAGCAAAAAAGAAAAAATACGTCCCAACTGAAGAAATTGAAAACAAAGTTGCTTTCGGCGAAGCCGGAAATTATGATAGCGATATTTATAGTAATCGAGGCATAGACGATCATTATGTCACTTCTATTGCTGTCGATGAACAGGACAATGGGGTATGTTCTTTTTCTTTTTTATTATTTTGGTTTTAATCTTCTACAGTCGATGATGTTTGGTTTTCTTTCGACATTTTTGAAATGATACTGTAGATTATTGCTTGCCGCGTGGTTGCCTGAGGCTGCTGGTGAAGTTTTATTATCATCATTTAATTTATAGCTCATATTTTTGATGTTGGAATTTTAATTAAAGAAACAGTTGAGATTTATTTAATGTATGTTTTTTGTTGAATTTTTTTGCAAGCAGTGTAAAGCGTTGTATTTAGTGGTAAATAATTGTTTTGAATTTCAACTTTTTACATTTATTAGTTTACACGTGGTTTACATTATGAATATTTTTTGGTAAAAGTAATGTTTATATTATTTTTAGGAAGGTGATGATGATGAGGCCTTTACGCAGAAGATTATTAAAGATCGCCGTGCGTTGTACAGTGCTCCACAATATTTTGTTAAAGAGGCTGCGAAAACGGATGAGGTTAATAAATTTTTTGTAAAAAAGTGAAATGCATCTTATAAACTTGGAAAAATTTTAGGATGAAGATCCTTTTGCTGAAACTAGGCAACGCACTATTGCAGAAAGGGAGGACGAATATCACGCTAGACGACGAAAGTTGATCATTTCTCCTGAACGAGTTGACCCATTTACTGAAGGTATAGTATCTTTTTTTTTTAAATTGATCAGATTTTCCTTTCCAAGTTTCCATAGCACATGTGTGCAGGCCATTTTTTAATCTATTTTCTGGTTTTTACATTCCGCTGATAGTCCTCATTAGAGCTTAGAAAAGTGCTATGCACGGTTTGTGAGTTATTCTAATTCAAACTTTTCCCCAAAGGTCATATGTTGTTTGACGACCCGTGCTTCGACAGTCGACTGTCAATCAGATTGGAGGTGTGAGCCCTGTTCGCACTTGTAACATCCCGGTTGAGGTAGAGAAAAAGCTCATTTCCCATCCCATATAATTGACACTGTACTTAAATTACTAATTTAATTTGGCTATTACAGCATATACATCGCTGACGATCAAACGTTTGGAATACGATGACTAATCTCATGGCTCAAAAACATATCTCAGTCAGGGAGTATTATGAAACTTGGAATTTTTTAATTTTACTCCCATTTTTTGCCTTATCATATGTCCTAGATTTATTTTTGATTAAACGATTTTACTTCTGAAAATATTTTAGTTGAAAGAACGCCCGATGTGAGTTCAAGAACGTATGCGGCGATTATGAGGGAGAAAATGATAACTGAAGAAAGGGTAGACAGTTTTTAAAAATTCTAACCAGTTAATTTTTCAAAATCTACAGTGTTTTCTTTTAAGACACAAATTAGAAAAGAAATGGCGGAAAAAGCGAAAGCAGGGGAATTGCAGGTACTAAACTCTGAATCTGGAAAGTCTGCTTCCAAAAGGAGACGATGGGATATTACAGAAACACCGACTGCCGCAGTTGCTGATTCCACTCCGGCTGCAAGTGTTTTACCATCTGTGGAGAAGAACAAATTGCATTCGTGGGAAATGGCAGAGGTTTGTTGTTATATTTTTAACTAATTTAATGTCTTTGGGAGCATGTGATGATTGCATAGTTCATCTTATTTCTTTTTTGACGACAAGTACACTTATCTGATGCTATATATTCCATTTATTTGCTAGTTGGCTGAAATTATCGTTTTCATTTTGGTTTAATTTGTTTTAGGCACCGACACCCAGCATTGCTCGATGGGATGAAACTCCAGTGCATTTTGTGAAAGGTTCAGAAACTCCAGGTACAACACCAGCTGCTCGAGCATGGGATGCAACGCCAGGCGGTGCAACTCCAGCTGCTGCTGCTACTCCAAGACGTAATCGTTGGGATGAAACTCCAAGAGGTATATTTTTTAAGTAGAATAATTAAATTTATCATATTGTTATTATTGCTTTATTTTATAAGATACTCCAAGTCACATGATTTCTGGAGGTGCGACCCCAAGTTGGGGTGAAACCCCGAGAGTAGATCACTCATTGGATAGTGAATTGAAGATAGAAGACACACCATCGGTGGCTTCAAAAAGACGAAGTCGCTGGGATTTAACGCCATCAGACACTCCTCATGTTGGAAATGCTGTAGCAGGGGCTTTTACACCGTCGTTGACGCCGTCGTTTACACCTGGCGGTTTCACTCCTGGTGGCATAACACCTAGTGGTGTCACTCCAATTGGAACTCTTGCAATGGGATTGGCAACTCCTACTCCTGGACATGCATTTACAGCTATGACTCCGGAACAACTGCAAGCATTTCGTTGGGAAAGAGAAATTGACGAACGAAATCGTCCTTTAAGCGACGATGAGCTAGAGGCCTTGTTTCCGCCTGGCTATAAGGTGAAATACTTACTGGCACCATTACATTTATGTACATAAATAATTCTTTAGATCTTACCACCGCCTGTTGGTTATATTCCAATCCGTACACCGGCACGCAAGCTTACAGCTACGCCTACTCCGTTTACTGGCATGTTTCCTGCTTTCACAATGCAAGGCACTCCCCAGAGGGAAGGGTTAGGCGATAAAAATTTGGTTGTCGATACTCAACCGAAAGATCAGAATTTGCCTCCATTGAAGCCAGAAGACATGCAGTATTTTGATAAATTATTGGCCGATGTTGATGAAAGCCAGCTAACAACTGAAGAGGCAAAAGAACGAGAAATTATGACTTATCTGTTGAAGATCAAAAATGGAACTCCACCAATGCGTAAAGTAATGCGTAATGCAATGTGGTTTTTTATTCTTTTTGATAACAGTGCATGTTTATTTCAGTCTGCTCTTCGTAAAATCACAGAAAAGGCCCGTCAGTTTGGCGCTGGTCCATTATTTAATCAAATTTTACCATTGTTAATGTCTCCGACTTTGGAAGATCAAGAAAGACATTTGCTTGTCAAAGTTATAGATCGTATTTTGTACAAACTGGATGATCTAGTTAGACCATACGTGCATAAGGTATGAACATTTCCATTAGTTAATGAAGACAGTTGTAATTCAAGCATTCTGTGTAGTCTGCTCCGTATTACGCGGTATCGGGCAAGGGAAGAATGCAATATTATAAATATCAACGCATTTAAATATTGAGCACGCAGTAACAGTTTTTGTTTGCAATTTATTCGCTGAGACATGCTTATTAAATTATAAATTGAAATTGAAAATCATCCCTTTTTTTATTTTGATAGGAGTTTTCAGGGTTGAAAGGTGATAACATTTGTACACTCTGGCGTTTAAAAGGCTGTTAAATAATGTTTCATTAAAGAATGCAAAAAGTGATTTTTATTTATTAGAAAATAACGTAAAGAAATATTTATAACATTTTTGAATGGCGGCTAAACGAATTGTTAATTAGTTTAAACTTTGAATCAGTAATTTCTCCCCTCGTGTATATGTGTATTGTAATTTCTGTAAATTTTAGATATTGGTAGTTATTGAACCCTTACTTATTGATGAGGATTATTATGCGAGAGTAGAAGGGCGTGAGATCATCAGCAACTTAGCCAAAGCAGCCGGTCTTGCGACTATGATATCAACTATGCGTCCAGATATTGACAATATTGATGAGTATGTGCGCAATACCACCGCCAGAGCATTTGCTGTGGTCGCTTCGGCTTTGGGTATTCCAGCTTTGTTACCGTTTTTGAAAGCCGTATGCAAGAGCAAAAAATCATGGCAAGCACGTCACACGGGTATCAAAATTGTACAACAAATTGCTATATTAATGGGATGCGGCATATTGCCTCATCTTCGTGGTTTGGTTGAAATTATCGAAGCAGGCTTGACCGATGATCAACAGAAAGTGCGCACTATTACCGCATTGGCTATTGCTGCTCTGGCAGAAGCAGCTACTCCTTACGGTATAGAATCTTTTGATTCAGTGTTGAAACCACTTTGGAAAGGTATTCGGTCTCACAGAGGAAAAGTAAGCGCTATTACTACACTTTTTGGAGGCATGAGTTGTGGAAGCTTGATTTGATTAAAAAAAATTTAGGGTTTGGCAGCATTTTTGAAAGCTATTGGTTATTTGATTCCACTGATGGATGCAGAATATGCAAATTATTATACAAGAGAAGTTATGCTTATTTTGATTCGTGAATTCCAGTCGCCTGATGAAGAAATGAAGAAGATTGTACTGAAGGTACTGATGATTTTTTTTTCTTTTATTTTTAGTTAAAATGAAATGAAATTTTAAATTAAATTCAGGTAGTAAAGCAGTGTTGTGCAACTGACGGTGTGGAAGCGCATTATATAAGGGAAGAAATTTTGCCGCATTATTTTAAACATTTTTGGAATCAAAGAATGGCTTTGGATCGTCGTAACTATAGACAGGTATGCAAGTTTTATATCAATAATTTTAAAAAGCGTTATTTTATGAATGTAATAATTAGAAATATCTCTTTTTATATATTTAAAAAGTGTGTAAATTTTAATTTATGTAGTTTTCCCAGTGTTTTTTCTTTATTGATGAACTGTATTCATAGCTTGTGGATACTACGGAAGAGATAGCGAATAAAGTTGGAGCAGCGGAAATAATTACACGAATTGTGGATGATTTAAAAGATGAGAATGAGCAGTATCGTAAAATGGTAATGGAAACTATTGAAAAAGTAATGACTAATCTTGGCGCTGCTGATGTTGACGCAAAGCTTGAAGAACAACTAATCGACGGTATATTGTATGCATTTCAAGAACAGACGATGGAGGTTTTATTATTTTTTTCTTTTATACTAAGCTTTTTCTATGTATTTTTAATTGAATTTTTTTTTAAGGATGCGATTATGCTTACCGGATTTGGAACAGTTTGTACTGCACTTGGAACCCGCGTACAACCATATTTGCCACAGATTTGTGGTACAATTCTTTGGCGTTTGAACAACAAGGCGGCAAAGGTTCGCCAACAAGCTGCAGATTTAATTGCTCGCATAGCGCCAGTGATGAAAATATGCCAAGAGGTATGAGAGAGAGTGTGTTTTGTTTGTTTGTTTTTAATTTTCTCAATTTTTACTATTTTCTTTGTCAACACATTTATTATTTGTCCTCAATATTCGAATCGTTCACAGTAGCATATAGTCGATGTAGGACATAATATAATTTTTGTTATTTAATATGTGCAACTGCTATTTGGAGCTTTCTTTTGTTTTATGTAAAGTGCTGCATATTAAATTCAATTCCGGTCTTTTTTCTAGTGTGGTGTTATATGTATAATTTGTTGACTTTATAATTGTGTTGTTGTTGTTGTTATTGTTGAGCTTTTATGAAACACATCTGACCATCTGAACAACGTTTTATTATTGTGTATAGGTTTTTGTGTTTTTCATGTTTTATATGTTTGAAGAATGACTGTCGACTTTTGACGATTTTAATGCCTATTGTTTTAGGAAAAGTTGATGGGACATCTTGGAGTTGTGCTGTATGAATATCTTGGTGAAGAATATCCAGAAGTACTTGGATCAATACTTGCAGCATTAAAAGCAATTGTTAATGTTATTGGTATGACAAGAATGACGCCTCCGATTAAAGATCTGCTGCCGAGGCTGACTCCTATATTAAAAAATCGGTACGTTGGATTGTTATGTTCCTGTATTCTTATATTTTGAAATATCTTCTTTTAATTTAGTCATGAAAAAGTGCAAGAAAATTGTATTGATTTGGTAGGTCGAATCGCGGACCGTGGAAGTGAATATGTATCTGCCAGAGAGTGGATGCGTATCTGTTTCGAGTTGCTTGAACTGTTGAAAGCACACAAGAAAGCTATACGACGCGCAGCAGTGAACACATTTGGTTACATTGCCAAAGCAATTGGGTATGTGGATGTAATTTTTGTTTTCATAATTTATTGTTAATTTGTATTGTTTGTTTTTGCTTAAGTATTGTTTTAAAAAAAAATTTCTTATAAATTAATTAAGGCCACATGATGTGTTGGCAACGTTGTTGAATAATTTGAAAGTTCAAGAACGGCAAAATCGTGTGTGTACAACAGTTGCAATTGCAATCGTGGCTGAGACATGCTCTCCGTTTACTGTATTACCAGCTTTGATGAATGAATATCGAGTTCCTGAATTGAATGTTCAAAATGGCGTGTTAAAAGCATTGAGTTTTATGTTTGAATACATCGGCGAAATGAGCAAAGATTACATATATGCTGTTGCTCCGTTATTGGAAGATGCGTTAATGGAAAGGTATGCAAGATGTTGAAATAATTTATTTTCAGAACGCCGTTGCTATGAAGGGTTTAAAAATATTTTAGAGATTTAGTGCACAGGCAAATTGCTATGGATGCTGTTGCCCATATGGCACTTGGAGTTTGCGGTTTTGGATGCGAAGATGCGTTGGTGCATCTTTTAAATTACGTCTGGCCGAATATCTTTGAAACATCACCACATGTTGTGCAACGGTTCATATTTGCTTGCGAAGGAATGCGACTGTCACTTGGACCTATGCGTGTGTTGCAGTACTGCTTACAAGTATGTTAAAAAAAAAAATTTTTTTTTCAGAAAATTAAAAAATTCAACTTTTATCTTTTCTAGGGTTTGTTTCATCCAGCGAGGAAAGTTCGAGAGCCGTACTGGAAGGTTTACAATAATTTATACATTGGAAATCAAGACGCACTTGTAGCATGTTATCCACGTATTAATGACAACACTACGAACTCTTACATCCGTCACGAACTCGACTATATGCTTTAAAAAGTTTATTCGAGTGCAAAAGATAAATATATATATATAACACGTTATGAACATATAGATAGTTTATTTATAAAGTAAATATTTGTAACTTTCAAATAAAAGCTTCTTTTTACGTCATGTCAGAAAGAAAGAAATGATGATTATGCATTTATATTACTCTTGTGTCCAAATTTCGGTGGCCCGTAAACATCTCTGGCACGTTTGAAAAAAGCGTTTATCATGTTTGTTGTTACTTCTTCAAAGACCAAATTAGCCAAACTAGCATAAAGTGGTGATCTAAATTCGAAAATAACCTAAACATGTGAACCTAATCGACTGCTGGTTGAATAAAAAGAGAAATTTGGTTGCAAATTATGTTTTGTTCAACATTGTCATTACCGAAAAGTGTACAACACATGTTTCCGGATCATCAGCGTTAGGATGAAATTGCCACATGGACATCAGATGATTAAACAGTCTGCTTTCTTGGCTCACAGACTGAAAGTAATAGTACAGCATTGTGTCCTGACGTTGTCTGTCCACTGTATAAAATATATTGGGTTCGGAAAATTTTCACTTACTTTAACCATCTTCGGTTTGCTGAACGTGACTAGAGATGTGTATTTTTCAATTAAAGGCGGAAAACCGACCGACAGCTCCACTTCAGCACAATTGGTACTAACATGCCGTATCACCTTCGAATCTGTACACCATGGCACAAAATCTTTGTAATGGACCACATCGGCAGCTAGTTTGTACATCTGCTCTGCGGAATAGCTAGAAAATTCAATATCCATGGAATTCATCTCTGTATAGCAGCCAAGGTTGAGAGAATGGGATAGAGAAAAAATAATGAAATAAAATTCACATACCCGATCTTAACTGTTTCGTAATGTTCACGTTTGCTACTTGATGCGTCGCCAAAGATTGGTGGAAATTTTGGAATTTTGAAATGTCGCTTGGAAAAATTGTACGAGCAGCAAAGTGCATTGCGCTGTTTCAGTAATAATTTCAAGCTCAGATTCATTGATTAGCGCGACTGACGACGACTGAATTTAAAATTTCGATTCTTTCATTTCAAATTCACTGCTGCAGCAGCAGTCACACCATCCAACAACAGCAACGAGCTTTTTCCGTGTATTCATTCATTCATTTGAAAACAGCTGCTGCTATAATTGAATTATTATCGTGTTTTTATTTGTTTGTCTTATTAATCGTCATAAAATAAAATACGTTTCAAATCAAAATATAACATCATAAAAACCACAACGGAATGTTGGAACAGAAGCTGATTCAAGGCAAACAATGCGTGTGTTTGTACTTTGATAAAGAGAAAGGTAACGGTCATCGACGTCATAATTGACAATTAGATGAAAATTATGTAATATAAACAAGATGTTCTAACAAGCATCTAAAGTAAAGAATAAAAAAATAACACAAATGTAATCTGAACTTGTAAAATGTATTTCATCAAAGCACAACAAAACAACTGACACTCATAAGAAGTAAAAGCTGACTAAAAATCACTTGTATTTTATTTAAAAACAAAATCTGCACATTCAAATTTACAAATTTCACTCATGCACAAAAACGACGTGGGAGAATTTATAAAATAAATAACATACAAAGAATGTAATGTAAACAAAGAATTCTTCATAGATTTTCAAAATATTTTCAATAAAATTAATAATACAAAATCATTAAAAACATATATATAACTTTTCAATTTAAAATGCTTGAACAAATACACATACATACATGTTGCAAAAAGAAATGAAAAACAATAAGAGGAGCAATATTTACGTCAAAAAATGACACTCAATTGAATTTTATAAAAATTTAATGAAAAAGTTCAAAAATGCAAAACATTGATATTTTTTTATCAATAAACATAATAGTAACTTTTTACTTCTTACTGTAAAGAAAATCAAGTAGTAATACAGTATCTATACAGAAGTGAAGAAGTTGATAATAAAAGGACTGCATTCATTCTCTGCAGAAGGATGTTCAAATTTTTCTGTTCAATAATATTATTGTATGTGTGGGAAAATTAAAGAAAAAGAACAAATTTTGTCACTGTTAAATAGATGAAGCCTTGTACTTTGACGGCATGCTGTAAGCAGTTGATCTTTACAAGAAATGGTCTTTTCTTTAAAAATTCGATATGTTCGCAGTTTTGTTGTTCATTATTTTTCAGTACTGTTTATTTTGTTTATTGAGTGATCTTTAAAATAATAACCGAAATTTTAAAAGTATTTGAACGATTTTCAACCGTTTTTATTTGCCATAACATATGAAAATCAGATTAATTACTGTTTAAATTGATTACTGAAAATAGTCTCTATATTTAAAAATAGTTTTAAATTTAAAAAAATTAAAATGCAACAGCAAACAAGTTTTTGAAATATGATAAAGTAGATGAAGAAGCAAAACGTACAAAGTGATTTTACTTTGATTTCAAGTACAACGGTTAACGTAAAAATGCTGTAATTTACTCAATATGGTAAATTACAAAAAGCAGATATCATAACTTTCTTTTTTGTAGATCAAATGTCAAAACTGCTATGCGCAAATATAAAATTGCGCATAGACAAAACAAGCCAACAGCAATCTACTGTAAAGCGTCAAATGTAACACTATCACAACATTATACAACAGTAAAAATCATTATTGAGCTTGTGATGTTGTTAAGTTAATTCGAAATTTTACATCCGAATGAGCAGTAGTCGTTGGTGGCATAGCTCGTTGCCCAACAATCGGCAATGCTGTGTTAACAGGCGGAACCCCTGCTGGCATGCTCTGTACAACGCCAGCATTCATCGGGTTCCAGCCAAAAGCGATTGATGGATTGAAATTAAAAAATTCCGAACCCGGTGGACGAATTCCTGTAAACATGGAAGCGTAAGCGGCCCCTGGTACAGTTGGAACATTTGGCATCGCGTTCGTTATTGGTTGTTGAGTGCTTACTGTTGTTGCCGTGTTGTTGGTGGTGACATTTGTTATTGCTTGCTTTGTAGCATCAGCTGGATTGGGGAAAGATACCGTTTGTGGCACAGGAGTAAAGAATGGTCCAAAATTTTGTAAGTGCGTTCCAGCCGATAAATGTTGATAATAAGGTTGCATAGGTACAACTTGTGGAATGTTCTGCCTAACATAAGGCGCATTTGGATACAAACCGAACTGTGGAACTTCTGAGGATGGACCCATGAATGATGCATAAGCTGCGTTAGGTGCAGCAGCAGCACCCAAAAACTGATTATAGTTTACACTTCCCGGTGTTGCACCCATAAAAGGATATGCTGCATTTGCAGGAGCTGAATTCATCAGCATATTGTAATTTGTAGGAATTGCCAAAGGTGCACTAACTGTAGTTGACATCACGTTATTAACAGATGTAGTTGAAGATGCAGTTGCAATAGCTGAAAAAAGCATGAAAATAAAAAAATTCAAATTTCATAAACAATTCACCTGAATCTGATTCCTTTGTATCCTTCGAACTCATAACTACTTCTCGAATTATATTTTTCGCTTTTTCTTGAAAATATGGCGTAGCAATAAATTTACGAACCAGTGCATTAACTGAAGGAGTAAATCCGTCTTCCCTAAGAGAGCACGATGTAAAAAGAAAACAATGAAACAGTACTGTCATACCTTTTAAGTCTGACTTCCATTTCATCACGAACAGCAGTTTTGTTAGAAGTCGGATTCCAACTTATGTCGCGTAGAATCTTTTCACATAAGTTACGAAGACGATTTTCAATTGTTTTAAATGGAACCTGCAATAAAATGTAACAAAAATCATATTCTCATTCATTAAATTAGAAGAAACTTTATTTATTTCAAAAATAAGAGAATAAATATTCACTTAAAATTTGCTTAAACAGGTGCATCCGTTTAAGAAAACGTAATATCAACTTAAAACCTCCTGTAAAAAAAATATCAATGAAATTGAGAGTACAAAGAAAGAAAATCGCGTAAAACTTTGCGCATTAAACGTCAAGCAAAATAATATAATTAAAAAATATTTACTAAAACAGTGTAAGAATAACATACATCATTCATAATTGTTGCAAGACATTCCTGTCGCAAAGTATCGTAATGACCACAGCGCTTTGTTTTTGATACATCCTCTCTAATTTTAGAGTAAGTTGATTCCGCCATTCTACAAAACAAACAAAAAACAAATGCAGCATCCACGTCAAATGAAATGTAAGTTACAGTAAATAGAAATTAAGTATAAAACTTATTTATACTACACTTGCTTTTATTGGAAGCATATATTTTTATAAAAGCATGAAAAATGTAATTTATTGCATTAATTAATAAAAAGTATTAATAAATTAGCAAAATACTTTAAAGTATTTATTTCATTTATAATAATTTACACAAAATCCACTTTCAAAATATGAATTGCAAAAAACTCTTTTAGAAAATTCGAATATGAATTTATATATTGATTTTAATAATTGCTTGATTACTATAATTTTTACTAAACTAAATAAATTTGTGTGAAACACACGATTAATTACGTCTCAATTTAAAAAAAATGAATAGAAAAAAAAGGAAATGTTTCGGGCTTGTTGATTGGCCCATTTCTAACTCTTTCACTATTGGTTAGATCTTTGTCTGAATCAGTTGGCTGCTTTGAGGCCGCTGTGCGTTGTTCTTCATGAATATCATCAGCGTTGTTCTTTTCCAATGCATAGACAAACATGTTAATAAATCGAAAGCTTAAATGATTCAGAATAACCAAGAAAAAAAAATACAATTCTATTCATGTCCCACAATTCATATTTTTTGCAGATTATTGATTTTACAGCGCTTTAGTAGTTTGTTGACTGTCTATGGTTTCAACTGAGCTGAAATTGCTTGCTACTCTTGCTTTAAAGGTGCACAATTACTAGAGCAGCTTTTTGTTGCAACTCTGTTTCTCTTGCAACAATTACATTTCTTGTGAACAAACAAAGCACTGAAAGCAGACCCTATTCTGATTCTCAGGAACAACAGTGGCAGTTCCAAAACTGGCCACTATGATGCACAAACAACAACACACCAGAACTCGACTGACGACTTTTATTCAACAACAAAAATTCCAACAACACAGCTAACTGATCTCAATGCACAAATACAACCGACATAAACTGAGAACAAAGACCACGCCCAATCTTTTTCCGGCTGCTGCTTTTTCCATTGGTCATTTATACGTCCCACGTTTCAGCCGTCTGGTTGTTTTTCAGCTCACTCAACGCATGCTTAAGCTCGGAACAAACTTACACAATTGCCAACTTTGCTTCAACGCCGATATCCCATTGCATTGCAACATCATACGGCATAATCGGAATGCGGAAGCAGACACTTCCGCAACGTTTGATTGGCGCAGATATCCATCCCAATTGCCGTTTTCAACAACATTATTGAAATTATTTAAATTCTACAACATTTCTGTTCTTCAAAAAATTTTCACAATTGCACAATTGTTACTAATTTAAAACAATATCATCATATTTCATCACATCGGTGCATTTGTTTTAATAAATGTTACTATTTGATTTATTGTATTTGATAAATTATAATTATGAAATTTAACATTAGTATTTGATGAAATGAAACAATAATCAAATTAGGAATAAAAAAAATGACTGATTAACATGCAATATAGGTGCATTTATTTACATAAATTTGTACATCTTATTTTGATCAAAGTAAAGCAAGTAGTACTGTCAAAATGGGAGGTAAAATTGTAAAAAAATTTTTTTGCAAACAAGTCTCATAAACAAAATAAAAAAGTAACCGTTGATGCTCTTTCCATTGAACATCTTCCATTGAATTGAGAGCTTGCACGTCTGAAGATTAAAAAAAAAAAGAAAGAAAATTCCGTCATTAAATCTGACGTGAAAAAGAAAAATACACAAAAAAGTGAACAACAGTGCAGAGTCGAAGGTAATTTAATAAACAAATTTAAAATTCGTTCGCAGCTTGCAGATTTGTGTTGAAATTTCAATGTGCACATTTGCCGGTAGATGTGGTCTGTGTGTTGTGCGTTGAAAAAATTATAAACACTTCGATATGAAAATTGAGTGAAAGAGAACAATGTGATAATTGATCACATTAAAATATATAAAAAATCACATTTGACAAATGCAAATTGAATTTCATGTTGAGAAAAAAAGCTTTCTGTGAGCTGGGATCAGAGGAGCGAAAAAAAAAGAAAACACGCACAATTGCTTTTTGCAAATAATGTATAAAAAGTATTACAACAATATACCTGTTGCTTTTTTTTGTTCAACGCCATCTGCAAAAAAGAAAAAAATATATATTGTACAGATAAATGTACAAGTTGGAATTTTGAGGGGGAAAAACATGAAGGAAAAAAAAGCGCAAACAACAAACGCAACAGGGTAGGCAGTGTTATTTCAAGTCAGCTGACGGTGGCTTGGGCCATTCGCGGTGCAAATCCGCCGGCGGAAGACTTGGAATATTCAAATTATCTACACGCTGATCTTTGCACTCGGGAACATTATTTTTGTAAGAGTTCATGATTTCTTTGGAATGCGGCTGCTGCTGCTGTTGCTGCTGCTGCTGCTGCTGTTGTTGTTGGTCGACGACCCGAGAAATCTGCCCCTTGCGTTGCGCATCCGAGGCACCCGCAACGTTGGCAGTGTGATGGTCGTCTTTTGCATTATTTACTAACAGATTAAAACAACGCGATCGATAATCTTCAACAAGGGCGTGGTCCAGAACTTCTTCAGACAACTTATCGTATAAAGTTACATGTGCCAACGGTTTTTCAAAAGTATCCGGTACAATTGTGCTCTTGAAAGGTCTAGCCAAAACTGACGGACCTGCTTGTTCACCACCAACAACCACATCCATTGGTCGAGTTTGTGGCCTTCTACAGCCGTCATCTTGCTGAAATAGAAAAAAAAACCCGCACACGTCTATCTATCTATCTATCTATCTATCGTTCTATCTTAGATTTATATTTATAAATTACTACTTACAATTTTTATCAAATTCCAATCAAAAACATAATCATATTCGTAGCCCAAGCGAATGGCAAGATTTCTAAATTCTTGACGAAAATAAGCATATTCTGGTGATTGTGAAAATCCAAGGCCACGACAATACTGCAAATAATTGAGAAACGCAACTGAAAAATTAAAAAAAATACAAAATCCATTATTTTTCTAATTTAAAAAAAAACAGTTCAAAGAACTTACCTGGCATACCGCTACACAACTGTTCAACAGAAACGTTAATTTTTTTCTCACTAATTTTTTCATATTTTTGGCGTTTCGTTGCCGCTTTCAAACCTTGCCAAGGCAAAGAGCCTCGGATAAAATATATCAATACGTATGCAAGTGATTCTAAGTCATCACGACGACTTTGTTCTTAAAAATTAAATATAAAACAAATTTAATTTAATACAATATCAATGATAAAATAGAATGATTAAAAAAAAAATTTTGATCAGTACCAATGCCTAAGTGTGTGTTAAGCGAAGCATATCTTGCTGTACCCGTCAAATTTTTGTTTTCTCTGTAAGCTATGTGCAATAAAGTTCTACTGTCGCGATATTTTTTCGCCAAACCAAAATCAATAATCTAAAATGCCGAAATAAAATTTAAAATAATTTTTTTACATAATAAAAATAATAATAAAATATAACTTACATAAACTACGTTACCCTTCTTTCCAAGGCCCATCAAAAAGTTGTCTGGTTTAATATCGCGATGAATAAAGCCGCAAGTATGGACAAATTCAATGCGAGATAACTAAATAATAATAATAATAATAAACACTTTAATAGATAAATATAAATAAAATAAAATAAAATAAAATAAAAATTCTAATTCGTTCTACTCACCATCTGATTCGCAAGCAAAAGAACAGTTTTCAAAGAAAACCTCCTTCTGCAAAAGTTGAATAAATCCTCCAGCGAAGGGCCGAGCAATTCAACCACCATCACATTGTAGTCACCTTCAACACCAGACCAGATCAATCTAGGCACTCCAGCTAAAAGAATATCTCATCAACAAAAGTCCACAACAACACATTCATGTAAATAAATTAAATTGAATAAATTATACTTCCTCCTTGAAGAAGACGATACAATTTCGATTCAATATACAGCTGTGGATGTTTTGTCTTATTACATTCTAATTTAATGGCCACTTCTTCTTTTGTATGCATATTTTGTCCTATAATTAAAAAGAACGCCGTCAAAAATAATCATATAAAAACACACAATGATATTTAAAATGTAATGCTTTAACTTTTCATTTCAACAACAACACGCCGCAATAAACTTTTTCATTCATTGAAAACTTTATTGTTGCACAATAATAAAGTTTTATGATTATTCTTTCTTCTTCCCTTTAGTACATTATTCATTCATCAAAAAAAAAGCAATAATCACTACTGTTGAATATCATTCAACATTTGAACAACAAAACACGTCCAACACTTTTGAAACATTTCATTTATAAAAAAAATATCCCTAATACATGTATGCGTATACAGGTTTTTTTTTTTGTAAAATTATTTCTAAATGCTAAACTTCATATTACAATTCTGTTTTATCGCGTTCGTGCACAATCATTCACTAAGAAATTTTCAGAACAGAAAAAAAATTACAAATTAAAAGTATTCATAATTTCAAGATATTATTCCGCCCCAAATGTAGTTGCATATTTCTTAGCACTCTTGGAACAGACAAAAAAAATCAATTTTAAGAAGCAGCACAGCAAGTGTTTTCTACATCATTGAACTCAGATGACAATCAAAAGTGGAGCAATAGATCAGCCAAGTTTAATCATTTCCCATGTTCCAATTTAAATCGTTTGTCAAATGTTTCGAATCTGATCGTCGCACTTGACATCCAAAGCTCAGCTATAATATAAAATGAAAAAAAAAGATACGGAAAATAAAACAAAAGAAAAAACAATATCCATTGAGAAAATTATCATGCAAATGAATCATCTACAACCGCACTGAGATTACTGATAAATATCCACACAATCGTTGATTATCTGCTTAAAAGTAGAAAGTAATCGATGATGAATTTGAAGTAAATGAATCACAATTTCCTGAAATAGCAAGACAAATTAAAAATTACGTTAAAATGTTCAATAGAAAGGAAAATTTATCGAAGAAAAAGCACATGCATAAATATTTGAAAAGCATTCTACCGGAAATTACATTATCAATACTTCCATCAAACCCTGATAACAACCATCTTTTAATTGAAATTTCAAAAATTACAAATTAATAAATGCATTCTCATCATTTTTCAAAATGCAAATACTGTGTATCAGTCAGTCTCCAAGGTGTGCTGTTAAATCTTTCAATTTCAAATTTCAAAAAATACTTTAATTACAAAAGCTGATGATCTAAACTTCGCTCGAAGCGATGTTCATAAAAACGTCAGACTAATTTATAAAACATATTCACATACTATAATCAATTCTATCTGCTTATAATATAGTGTCTGAAACCTTGTCAAATTAATTTCTCGAATAGGACAATTATTTCAGTTCGTTTTTCAATGTCTGTATTAATGATGCAGTTTTACAATCAAACCCAATTCTCACAAAATATTCAAATAAACTAAATTTATAAAAACGTTATTTCTCATTATCATGTCCGAAATTTGAATCTAGATAATATATAAATTTCATATGGCAAAATGAATAAAAACTTGATTTTCGTATAAAAACCACCGTAATATGACAGAAGGAAATTTGTTAAAATAATTGACTCATCTTTTAGTGTACTTGGTATGCTATAAATTTGTGCTTGCATTACTGTTAATTTCCAGCTTATTGTACAATTATTTGTGATTTCGAGATAGGTTAATAATGTTTTAAATAGATGTAATAGAAAAGAATAACAAATCAAAATGACTAAAGTGACTAATCTAAATATTAGAGAAAGAGAATAACGTCGACGAATATTTGTTGTTGTTGTTGTTGTTGTTGTTGAATACTGAATAAAAAATAAAGTGCATCAGTAAACAATTTTCAAACTGCGTAATACTGACGATATTGAAATGCTGAAAGAGCGTACGCAGAGCTAAACTTTTCAAAGACGACTATAAACACTGAAATTGATGTCGATTGTTCGACTGAATGAACAGCCAGACGATTGCAAGTAAATAAAATGAATGAAATTGTTCAAAAAAAAAAAATGTAAATTTGTCTATTGATTTCAAAAATTCGATTGGATAGATTTTAACACAGCATTCACAGTATGAATGCACCATCACTACCAGCACCACCTGTTAAGCAGGTGATGACGGTGTGCTTCCATTTCTGCCAAAATAATTCCTTAACTAGAAAGCAATACGTGACAGTCAGTGAACGTTTCAGAGAGGCCAGAACTAGCAACCGAGTGACACGAAGCTGCGAATGATATTGATTTATCAGTAAAGCAAATGAGCAAGCAAAATTGGCTGCCATTTTTGAATAGCAATGCTTTTCTGAAATTTCAAAAACTTACCAAGGTAAATGTCGCCAAAGGAACCACTTCCAATTTTTCGACCCAGCAGAAACTTACCGCCGACGCGTAGCTCCATTGGCTAAAAAAGTAATAATCATTAACTACATACATATCATCAAATACGTCATTTTCGACGACAAATTATCATTCAACAACGCTGCAGGAAGTTGCGCGACAGAAAAAATAAAACCGAAACAAGCCAAGGTCAGCTCACAGTCAGTCAAGTACAGTATCAAAAAAAAACTGCCTCAAAATATGAAAAAAAACAAGTGCACATGAAAAATTACATTCTATTCAATTATAATATCGAAATTACATTGAAAAAATGAAATTCAAAAATTCGCTTTGTCCACAATTGGATTTGATCATAAAAAAAGCAACTTTGCAAAGCTGATTTCAAAATACAAGAAAAATAAGTCATTTTACAAATTATATAGAAGAAAAATGAACAGCTTCAAGTTCTATTCAGTCAGTAATAATACTGTAATTTACGAATTAATTAACTGATTAATTTCAAATCATTTATCAAAAAAGATAACTTTCAAATTACAACAACCTACAAAATTGAATTCAAATATAATATGTTCAATTTATCAAAATAGCAAAACAACAATATACATAAAAAGAAATAATTACATCAACAGTGCATCCGCTGATCTTCAACCGAAAATGAAATAAAAGTTTTAATTTAAATCAAGCAAAAATTGGTGAAGATTAAGAAAATAAAATAATTTCATTACCGAAAAATCCCGAAAAATCAAAATGACCTTTTAGGATTGTCTAGTGAAGGAAGTTTAAAATTCCATAGATCACTCATTTATGAACGATTATAAAAGCTCTTTTAGAAGTATAACATTTTTTAACGATTATAAAATACTAGAGAAGTAGTCGTATTAAATTTGCTTTCCCTGCTGACGTTGTCTTCCTATGTCAAACAGTAATCTATTAAAAATCATCAAGTTCACATTTTCAACTTATTAAGAAATTGCTTATTTTATTCAATTACATGTCCCGTATCAAATAATATATCTTGAACGTCTCTATTGTGCATATGATCTAGCTTTAAACTCTAAGCTAATGTCATTTTTCATAGTTTTACTTTTTTTATGATTTACTCTCTGTGACATGACAATTTGAATTATGAAAGAATCGTACATGGCAAAATAAATCAATCTAAAATAAAATAATAATCAAATTTTATAATATTATTTTATTTTTTAAATTCTTATGGAATATTTTAGCTTAAAAAGTGTAAATTTCATTATCAAAGTAATATACTGTAGAAAGACCGCTTGACCTGACCCAGCATAAAACATTACGGAAAAATATGAACAAAAACGAGGATAACATTGGCTATTTGTTAAGCTCATATATCTGTTACGAAAACTGACAAACAGGAATTGTTCATCATATTCAAGATCTTTTATACAAGTGGGGAAATTTTATGTTACTTATTAAATTACATTAATACTCATTATGCACAATGAACTCTTTAACAAGTATTAGATGCATGTGCAGTATTATTTATTAAAACATACTATTTTATACTGTTTTACTGTTATGTATTTTTCTACGTGTTTAAGAATGTAGGCAACTAAACTGTTCCATACGCCACTGCTTCCACAGTTTTTTACTGAGTTACATGTAGTTGAAGTTTCAAGCAAAAAGGTTAAAGGAACTTAATAGTGAAAGCTTCAAAGCTTGAAGTTAAGCACTGCGAACGTTATCATGACAAAGAGCTTTGTAATTGGATAATAAAAATTAAGATTTCTTGTTAAGAAGTACCAATTCTCATAAAACTAATGCATTACAATTTCATCTTTTAGTCCTCTATATATATTACGTTGCTTCAAATGCATAATACTTGTGCCATAATATCTCAACTTGATGCAGTAATATCATGAAATAAAAAAAAATTTCCAAATCTCGCTTATATTTAAATTTCATATACTTTATTGGCATTTAAACCTTTCTTAAAAATCAATTCCACTTACCACAGCATTATTACATAAATTGCTGTAATACAACAACGAAATTTTAAACTGAATTTATTGTATTTTGTTTTCAATGTTTTTATAAGAATACTGTTTCTGTTCTATAAAAATAATATGCAATTTTATGATTAGATTTTTAATCTAAATTATAATAATCAATTTTTAACTTTTTCTGGGCAATGAAATGAAGAATTTCATAATTTAAATTATTCAGAGTTTAATTTTTACTGTTAAAGCTAGTTTTATCATTTTTTTCAAATCTCCACATTTGATTGTTTTAAACAGCAAACAGTATTTTCATTAAACTTGCTTGCCACTTTTTACCGTAATTGCTAGTTTTAGCATTTGTCATATTGAAGTTGATTTGACTGTTTTTCTTTCAAGATTGTTCTCAACTTTTACTTATTTGAACTTGCATAAGTTGTGAAATTTTGTTTTTATGCTAAATTTCAACATTCTCTATTGAAATCATCGATTATTTTTATTTTATTTCATTGGGTAAATGTCATTTTTTTCAAATCAAACATCCAGTTACTTTAACATTTTCTTCATTTAGTTTGTTTCTTTATTGACTGAGTGGTTTTATCATATTAAATTCAGCCTATGTATTTTGTGAAAAATATTTTTGTAATAGCAGCATAGGAAGTATGTGGCTACCTTGCATGCATTTTATTATTCATTTTTAAATTTCTTTTTTAAGAATTTATTTTACTTAGATATTTGCTTTTTTTTGTTTGAAAAACCATAGTTTTTAATATTAACTTTCAGTAGAATTTATTACTTGATTGTTCAATAAACGTCTGTTTATAGTTTTATTTATTTTTAGTTTAGTGTTATGTTGGCTTTCTGATGTTATCTACTGTGTGAATTGAGTTGGCTGTAAAGTATATACTATTAGTTTATAAAGAAGCAAAATGGAATCTTTTGAAGTCGTTGAAAACGTAGAACATAACATTACTGCAGATGATGCCAGAATGATAGGTTTGTTAGTTTTTATCCATTAACGTTTTTACAAATTTGCTTATTTTTTATCTTTGTATTTAATTAAATTTTAATGTTATATGTATATAATATGGCATAATTGAATGTTCTTGAAGTGAAAAATGTCGTTATAGTTTGTTTTGATATTTATGTTATGATTTTCATAAAAAGATTGACAAGTTGTAAACATATTCTATAAATTTTTATTGATTGATCTGTGTCAGTGTAATGGAAATGTTAATTCCAGTACTTTAATCTATTTTAAGAATCAATTATCATTTTAAAAGATTGGATTCTAATTATTTTTAATGAAATTTGTAATTTTTAATGTGCTTACAAATGATAGATGAAAATGACCATAATCTGTCTGATGCTGAAGTGACGAAGGACAGTTCTTCCCCAGCTGCTGTTTTGAATCCGCCCAATCAAGATGAAGTTTGGTTTGAGGCTAGAGCTGATAATGGAAAAGTAATAATTGTTGCTTTTGTTATAAGAATTAATATTTTAAATTTCAGATGTATTATTACAATTCAATAACTCGTGTATCAGTATGGGAGAAACCAACACAAGGTAGAATTGTTACTATTGACGAAAGACAAAGGATGAAAAATGCAGAAACAGCTCAACAGCAGCAACATCAGCAGCAGCATCAGCAACAACAACAACAACAACAACAACAACAACAGCAGCAGCAGCATCAACAACACCTACAACATCATGCTTTAAATAATTCTCAAGGTATGTTTTATTTTTATTTTATTTTTTGTTTTTAATTATATATGTTTATTGGTAATTTTGACATGACAGTATGTTTCAGCACCATAATCTTAGAAAATTTTGCATGCTTTCAAAAAAAAAAATAAATTTTAAACAAACGAATTTTGAAAGAAATATTAAAAGGTAATTAATTTACTCTGGTAAAATGAAAATTGTTTCATCATAGAATAGTTAATATGCATTGCATATTAAGAAGTTTTACTTTAGGAAACTGGTACGGATACTCTGCAATGCATCCTAGAATCAACGGTCCAGGAACTGTTTGGCTGGAATACTTCTCTCCTCAGGGCAGACCTTATTATTATAATTCTTTGACTGGCGAAACGACGTGGGATCGACCGCCTGAAATGGACGGTAAATTGTTATTGATTTTTATTTAATAATTTTGTTTTTAATAATTAAATGTGTGATTTGTTTCAATAGTTGCTTCAATGAAGCCTGCATCGGAGCCGATTGGTGGGATGGTGAAAAATGGAAATGAAACGTTAACTTGTGAAGTTGCGAAAACTGTACCGGAAGCTTTCAACGATGGTAAGCCAGCGTCAGTGCAGTCCAGTGATTCCGCACCAGAGGCTACTAAAACTACGGTTCAGGATAGCGTGAAACAAGACAAGCCACGTCCAATCAGCAGCAATCCTGTAGCTGGGTGTTCATGGTATTATGTTCATTATACTTTGTTTTTGACATCTTGTCAGTAGCACAGAGGTGTGTATGTGTTCAGGTGTGTGGTTTGGACAAGCGATATGAAAGTGTTTTTCTACAATCCGGATACACGGATGTCAGTTTGGGAAAGACCTCCAGAACTTTACGGACGGCCTGACGTTGATCTTCTGCTAAGTCATCCACCGGAACCGAAGAAAAGTATGCTTTGTTATTTTTTTTTGTTTTCTTGGAATGTTTGATAAAAATGAATATTTTTTATTTATAGCTGAAATTAAGAAAGAAACTCCACCAAGTCAATCAAAGGCATCAGTAGTAGCACAATCAGAAACTGTTTCGCAGACTTCTTTGCCGAAAAAAGCGAAACAGTGAGTAGTAGTAGTTGTATTTCATAGTTTAAAATAATTTTTTTTTAATTAAATTTACTGTAGCACTGCTGATGCAAAGGTTGAATCTGAACAACCAGCTAAGACGAAGCAAAAAGAAAAATCACAAGTAAAACAACCGATAAGCAAACCGCCGGATCCGGCAATGGAAGCTGAAATGAAAGCTGCACAAGAAAGGGCTCAGATTCCAATTGAAGTGCGAACTAAACAGTTCAGAGAAATGCTCCAAGAAAAGCAGGTAAGCATATGTCAGATTGATGAAATGAACGACAAAATTTTTGACTTTAATTTTATTTTAATTTTCACATTTTTAGGTCAGTGCATTTTCCACTTGGGAAAAAGAGTTGCACAAGATTGTCTTTGATCCACGTTATTTGTTGTTGACGAGCAAAGAAAGAAAAGCTGTATGTGTAAAATTTTTGAAATAATTTTTTTATTCTGAATGAAATTGATCTTTCTCGATTGTAGACTTTTGAAGAATTTATTAAAGAAAAAGCTGAAAATGAACGTGCTGAAAAAAAGCGAAAACTAAAAGAAGCAAAAGCAAATTTTGCTGAATTACTCCAAGAAGCAGATATTACGGGAAAGTAAGTTATTGGGTTGAACAAGCTTGTGCAATTTGTGTTTTTTTGCATACTGATGAATATGTAATAGGAATTTTTGAATAAAATTATTATTATTTTTATTTTTTTTAGAACAACATTCAGTGAATTTGCTTCTGAATACGGTAACGACAGCCGCTTCAAAGCAGTAGAAAAATCTCGAGAACGCGAATCACTTTTTGACGACTTTGTCAGAGAAATACGCAACAAAGAACGAGAAGAAAAGCATGCTCTACGTGCTAAAGTAACTTTTTTTTTCTTCTTATTTTTTCTTTTCTTAATTATTATTGTAGCATTGTATTGAATTATTTAAAAATTTAAACACAATTTGATTGACAATTGTAAATTTATTAATTTTAGCAAAAGGAAGCATTTTTTGCATTATTAAAAGAACAAGAAGGCATAACTAGGAGAAGTCGTTGGGTGGATTTTAAAAAAGAATTGAGTTCAGATCCACGATATATTGCAGTTGAGAAAAGCAGTTTGCGTGAAGATTGGTTCATCGATTATTGCAGAGATTTGCCAAGGGAGGATGTAAGTTTTGAATGGCTTTTGTTTTTTTTGTTGCTTAGCATGCAGGTGAAATGTTGTTGTATTTTAGAGACCAACGGATGGCAAATCAAAACGCGATCATTCTCGTACAAAAGCTGCTGGAGGATCTAAGGTAAATTTGATCGCTAAGAAAAATATCCAATTTTGCAAGCTGATGATGAAGGGATGAATTTAAATTTTTCTTTCAGGGAGACGATACAAAAGATAATAAAGATCGGTCAAAAGATATCGAATTGGTAATTAAAAATTATTTTTCATTGTTGTATAGCCAATTTATTGACTTTAATTTTTTTAAAAAAAATGTTACTTATAGAGAAGTGAAAAAGAAACGTCCAGAACTGAAGAAGGCTATTCAGTTATGGTAATTTATTGGTTGTTTTTTTTGGAAATTCTGTTTATTGTGTAATATACGAATAACATTTGTTTGATTTTCTTTTTTCTTAGAAAGAAGAAGCATCGAAAGATAAGCAGCACCACTCTTCGCAGAAAGATTCATCTGTATTTGATTTTTAAAATTGTTTGTTCAACTTCATTATGTTCATTTGTGAATAATTTTAGAAACAAACAGAAAGCAGAAAGCGAAAGTCTGAGAGCAGTTCATCGGTGGGGTTATTTTTAAAGCATATAGTTTTTTTGTTTTATTATTATTTTTTTTTAAATATTCATTCAAATGTATATTATTTTTGATTTATTGTTGTTTGTTTGTTTGTTTGTGTTTTTAAAGAATGATGAACAAATTGCGGATAATAAAAAAGCCAAAATGGCATACAAGGAAGAAGAAAAAGAAGAAAATGATGATGATGATGACGAGGAGGAAGAGGAGGATGAGGATGAACAAGAGGAGGAGAAGGAATGTAGAAATACCGCCGTAACAAAGCAGGAACAATCGAAGACAGAAGTAGATGTTCTTTTTCTTTTTTGGAATGTTGGAATTATATATATGTAAATTTAGGAACGGTGTGAACCGGATATGAAGAAGAACAAGCTGCTCTTGGAAGGAGAAAGCGAAGAGGAAATCAATGCAGAAGGTCATTTTAAAATGCTGCTTGTTGATTTAGTGACCACAACCGATGCAACGTGGGAAGAAAGCAAGAAGAGGCTGCGCAAGGA
This sequence comes from Trichinella papuae, assembly GCA_001447755.1. Classification (NCBI taxonomy): domain Eukaryota; kingdom Metazoa; phylum Nematoda; class Enoplea; order Trichinellida; family Trichinellidae; genus Trichinella; species Trichinella papuae. The sequence goes on from JYDO01000005.1 coordinate 684,635, forward strand.
TGAGAGGTGGAAAGAGTTGAGCTCATTGGACCGTGGTCGTAAAGAGGAACTTTTTGAAGAACACTTGCGCGAGCTTAAGCGTAAGTATCGATCAGAATACAGGCAACTTTTGGATCAATTGCCACAGGTATGCATAATTTTTGTTGTTGTTGTTGTTGTTGTTGTTTATTTTATATACCATATTTTAGTTCAACTTATCTTGTACATGGAAAGAAATTAAAAAACTTATACGAAATGACAATCGATATTCGCAGTATTCTTCTAGCGATCGTGTAAGCGGAATGATTGTTTCAAAAAAAAAAACAATTTATACATATTTTCTGCTGGTATTAATTTCAGAAATGTGAGCGTGAATTTAATGATTATTTGATGGAAAAATTGCAAAATGCAGTTGATAATTTCATTGAACTTCTCAAAGAAACAAAGATAATCACTCACAGGTGAAGGTTTTTTTTAATAGAATTTTTTGTTTAATTCAAAATATTTTTTATTTTTTTAGATCGAAAAAAATGATGCTTGAAAGTGAACAGCATCTGACAGATATTTTGAGTATTTTAGAAGTAAGTGGTGTGGTTAATTATTATTGAATAATAAATTAGTGAATTGATGCATTTTTCTTTTTATTAAGAATGATGAACGATATTTGGTATTGGAGTGCGTGCCGTCAGAACGCGAAAAGGTATTAGAACGCTATTTGGACCAGCTGGAAAAAGCAGGCACGTCAAAAGAGATCAGTAATGTTGATTGAGTAGGAGGAGAATGGCGACTGCGACATTTTTTTTGGGCATATAATCTTTTTTTCTATTATTATTATTATTATTATTATTATTATTCATTGTGCACATGCTTGTTGTATATGTATATATATGTATATATATATATATATATATATATATATATAGAAATGTTTTTACAAGTACCGGCAATATTTAATTAAATAGGTGAGATACAAATTTTTTTTATTTTTCCAATTGTTGTTATGTTGATTTTAATTTTTTTTCCTTATTCCTTAGTTCAGATTATGTGATATGCGGTTGAATGGCGATGCAGGTCGAAGAGCGCGGAAGCCTGTTGGACAGCGTTCGCAAGTGGGCAGCATCATCTGTAGATGGCATTTAAGGGTGGTTTGCAATTTTGCTTTCTGTGTCCTTAAATTACTGTAGGTTGCATCAGAGAAATTAAACGAATTCAACAAAATTGCTTTGATTGTCATTTTCTTTCGCTACTTTGACGTTGTGCTACGTTTAATATTTTTCAACTTGCATATACCTCTCTGTTTGGTTGTTATTATAATTATTATAATTATTATTTTGTTGGATTTTATTTTTTCAGTTCAACGAACAATGTCGGCTCCGATAATTCTTTTCAAACCAGGTACTGAACAGGCTAAAGGTAAGCGACACATCATTGGCAACATTCAAGCATGCCAAGCAATTGCTGAGACCATCAAAACAACACTTGGACCTCGTGGTCTTGACAAAATGATCGTCCAAAACAGTGGTTAGATATTTTTTTTGCAATCTGTTTGATTATGTTGTTTTTGATTTGTAATTTTACGATTGTGTATTAAATTAAACAGGCACTACCACTATTTCCAACGACGGTGCTACAATTCTGAAAGCGCTTGAAGTAGCTTTACCTGCAGCGAATGTACTCGTTGATCTGGCAAAATCTCAAGATGCAGAGGTTGATGATTTGATCGCTTTTATGTAGTTTTTTTGTTTTGTTTTGTTTTATTATTGTTTATTTCATATTTCTCAGATTGGAGATGGCACGACGACTGTGGTGCTTTTGGCAGCGGAACTGTTGGCAATGTCGAAGCCGTTCATTGACGAAGGCATACATCCGCAAGTTATCATCAATGCTTACAGAAAAGCTTCGAAACATGTAATAAATTATTATTATTAATATTATTATTGTCATTTTTGTTAATTGATTAATTGTGTTTCTTAGGCGTTGCAAGTGGTGAACGATGTTGCAGTTGATGTCAAAGGAGAAAGCATTGAGATCGGTGGAAAAAAGTATAAATTTTGTTTGTTGTTGTAATATTTTTTTTATCGAATTTTGCATATGTAAAAAAATTTTCCTGTTACAGAGGCATGTCGAAGAAAGAGCTGCTTGTCAGATGCGCATCTACAACGTTGAGTTCTAAACTGGTGGCCACTCAGAAGCAGCATTTCTCTGAACTGATTGTAGAAGCTGTTATGCATCTTGACGACTCGATGCCGTTGAACATGATAGGCATAAAGAAGATACGCGGCGGATCTGTGGATGTAAAAACCAAAAAATGCAGGGGAATAATGATTCTGTTACTTATTCATTGTTGTTGTTGTTGTTGTTGGTTAGGAATCAGAATTGATTTTTGGAGTGGCGTTTAAGAAAACATTTTCCTATGCTGGCTTTGAAATGCAACCGAAAACTTACATTAATCCGAAAATTGCTTTACTTAATATTGAATTGGAACTAAAAGCTGAAAGAGAGAACGCAGAAATGCAAATCAAAAATGTTCAAGTACAATTTTGTGCAACTTTTTTGTTTTTGTGCAACTTTTTGTTTGTTTATTTATCCTGATGCTTTTTTTTGTTTTCAAAGGAATATCAATTGATAGTAGATGCAGAATGGAAAATTTTATACCAAAAGTTGGAAAAATTGCACCAACTTGGCGTCAATGTCGTTCTTTCAAGACTACCAATTGGCGATGTAGCTACCCAATGGTTTGCGGATAGGTTTGTTTATTTGTTTGTTTTGTTTTTGCAAATATTTTTTGCAATCAGCATTGAATTTGAAGGAATATGTTCTGTGCTGGAAGAGTGGAAGCACTCGATTTGGAACGAACTATGGCTGCTTGTGGTGGATCGATCATCAGTACAGTATCCAGCATAACTCCGAACATGTTGGGTTCGTGTGCAATGTTTCAGGAGAAACAGATCGGCGGTGATCGGTAAAATGAAGTTATTTTTGTTTGTTAATTTGAATTTTTAGAAAAAAAAATAATAATTTTTTTTTAATTTTCAATTTAAAGATACAACATATTCACTGGTGAAGCAAAGGCGAAAACTTGTACATTTTTGATTCGTGGAGGCGCTGAACAGTTCATGGAAGAGACGGAACGTTCCATTCACGACGCGATCATGATCGTTCGACGAGCGTTGAAAAATGATAAAATTGTCGCAGGTTTTTATTTTTTTCGAATTTTGAATTATTTAAAATTTTTTAATTAAAAAAATTATTTTTTCCTCAGGTGGCGGTGCATTTGAAATGGAGGTGTGCAATCGTTTGCGCAAAGTGGCTTTGGAAATCAAAGACAGAGATCAGTTTTTTGTAGCCGCTTACGCGAAAGCATTTGAAGTAATACCACGACAGTTGTGCTTCAATGCTGGATTGGATTCGACAAAAATATTGAACAAACTTCGCGAACTGCACGCTGCTGGTGGGTACTTTTATTAAAATATATATGTTTTATGAAACATTGGTTTTTTTTCTCTTCCCTTTGAATATTTTGCAAAAAAATATTCTATATTTATTATATAATTAATCCGCTGTTTAGGATATCCGTCAGCGGGAATTAATTTGGCCGAATCAAATGTTGTGGACAACATCGAAGCGTTTGTTTGGGAACCTGCGATTGTGAAAGCGAACGCGATTGCCGCAGCCACCGAAGCAGCTTGTTTAATTCTATCGGTCGACGAGACCATCAAAACTCCCAGTCGATCTGCAAATATTCCCAAGGGCATGCAATGAATAGCTAATTGAAAAACAAGCTGAAATTTTTGAACGATTCATTAAATGTTTGGAACATTTTGAGCAGTTATTAATTTTTTAATTCAAAAAAAAAATTCCAGAAATGCAAAACATATTTGAAAAATTCCACTGACACGTTGAGAAAGAAGTAATAATGTGTAATTTTTTGAAATTTCAAAAACCAAGAAAGCGCAGTGAAAAAATTTTCCTTAAATCCAGCACCTCGTTTTCGATATTGTTGATTGTCAGTTTACTCAAATATGTATTTAAAAATTTAATGGCGTTTCTGAGCAGCATGTATTTTCTGAAACACTCAATACCTAAACCAACTTAGTTTTACTTAGCTGCTCAAGCAGATTACTTCTCGGTGGTTTTCGTGCTATTTCAACACCAAGAACCTCGTTATAGAGCTATTTTTTATTCATCAAGGAACTAACCCACTACTGACATAACAAGCATTTTTGCACATGCGTCCTGGCACTACTCCTGCTCATCATTGTACATACTATCATTTCCACTATGTTTACACCTTCTCTGTAAAATCGGGTTGCTGGAATGGCTGACCAATATGATATCTGTTTGCAGTGCCAGTTGTGCATTTCATTTCTATCTTGCCTGGACAATGGTAAAAGCTATCTGTCTGACTGTTGTTATTTTACACTGAACAAAACTAAACAGTTAAAGTTAAAACTAATTCAAAACGTACAGTAATTATGCGCAATAAATATGTCAGTATTCGTACATGGTAATGCTTCAAATAACAATCGCACGAAACGTGAATATCAAAGCTTGTTACATCTCAATTCTCTATAAAATTCATTTAGAACATTACTGATAATCAGCCAACCAATGATTTGACAAATAAAAAACGTAAAACAGATACAATTTATCAAATAGTTATTGATCAACAGTTCAAATTAACTCCAGAGGTCCTATTTTCCTTAATACGACAAAGAAATTTTTGTAATGGAAATGCCTACGGTAACATTAGTACATGCATTTTATTATGTACAGTAAACCAAATTTTGTTAACATTTACACCTGAAAAAAACACCGTATTAAAACTGAAGTCAAAACAGTATTTTAATATTTTATTTCATTTCATTTCATTTGGAATTATAATTATTAGCAAGGGCGATCATCAGGTTCTCTAGGTCGAGGTTCCGCGGATAGAATATCATCAACACGAATAATTAATTCAGCCGCTTCGGCCGCCGCATTCAACGCACTCAATTTAACGCGGTACGACTCAAAAACGCCCAGCTTCTTCATGTCATTGATCGTTCCATTTTTCAAATCTGTAAATCGAAATTGTTTATGATTAACGTTTTACATGAAAAATTTTTTTTTCAAAAAATCTGAATTTTTACCAATTCCCAATGTTTTATTTCCACTGAAGTGTTCTGCTCTCAATTTTGCAACCAAATCCGCTGCATCGTAGCCGCCATTTTCCGCCAGAATTGCAGGAATTTGACACAACGCCTTGGCAAATCCATCCATTGCGACGGAAATTTTGCCTGCTGTTCTGGTAGCCAAACTCTGCACTGCATTGGCCATCGCTATTTCACTGCATCCTGGAATAAAGCCAAGAGAAGAAATAAAATAGCGTTAACTGACAATTCAATCAATCGTATCAAAATAAGCAAAGAATATACCTCCACCATCAACAATTTTTGGTTCTTTTATGTGAGTTGTTAGCACGCACAAAACATCGTGTATTGATCGTTCCGCTTCTGCTAGAATCTGTTGGGTGGCTCCGCGAAGAACAATCGTACATGCTTCACCAACAGGAACACCTAATCAAAACATTAATCATCAAAAAACATCAAACATACATACATGTGTATTAATTAATTAGTTTTTGAAATATTACTGATCCAAAAACAACAAATAAACAAACACATAGTTGTTAAGTGGTTGGAAACTATTGGAAAATTTGAATTTTTTATTTGAAAAGGAATTTTTACCACTAAATCGTAAAAATTTTTCATCCGCAATTTCCACTTCTTCGATCAGTTCACAGCAACCAAGTTTCGTTTGCTTCGGGTTATCAAATGTCGAAACAATATCGCCGCCTAAATAAATTAACAATTAAAAAAAAATTTTTTTTTACATCAACCATAAATAATCCAACTGAATAAACCAACCGAGCACGTGAGCTAGACGCGTAATTCCGTCAAAGTCTGCATGCTCAATGGCCATAATTTTAGCATCAGCAAAAAGCTGCTCTGGGTAGTTGTAAATGAGCTGGCGATTTATGAAAACGTTCACATTGTGTGCAATAATTTTATCCACCTTTTTCTTCATTTTAGCCTTTTCTGCTATTTCTAGATCTCGCAAACGATTAACAGAATCAGTAACAATCTGTGCCGAAAAGACCTAAATTTAAGGTAATTCAAGAAAAATGATAAAACATTTAATTTTAATTAATTTCAATTAAAAAAACAACAACAACAACAAATACTTTGATCTTGTCCGTGTCCATTGGTGTGTTCGCAATTAAAACTCTGGCATTTTCGATTCGATTTGGTTGATAGTTTCCGGCTTTCTTTTGCAATAAAAAGCCAGAATCCAAAAACGAATCTGTCAAGCGTCCTCCAGGTAGAGTTATAACGTGTATGCATGAAAGATCTGTATTCTGAAAAGTTATTGTCATTTTTAATTTATGACATTGAATTAAACCAGGCAATAAAAACAATAATGTTTGTGAAACAAATGCTTGTTGCACAAAAAATTGAATTAAATTACCTTTGTTCGCAAAACTGCATTTACTGCAATCTCAGCAAATAATTTTTTATGTGAAGCCAAAATTTTCGATCCCAGAGCAGTGCACGCAAGATTCAGCAATTCTTCTCGAAATATTTCAGGATCGTTACTTAAAATAAATAAACAAATACTATGAGAAATTAACAAAAATTTATTGTAAAACACCTTGACATTCTTGCAATGTCTGCTAACTTAGCGCGAGCTGCTTGTAATGCTTGCCGCCAACCTCGAATTATAATCTGTGGATGAATGCCACTTGCGATTAACAACTCTGCTTGCTAAATAAAATACATCATTATAAATATGATACAACTTAACATACTTAAATGAGAACAAACAGCATTAAAATATTTGAATACATTTTAAAATCTAATTCAAAAATTATCAACAAGTAAGTGAGAGAAGAAAATCTGTAAACATAAAAATATTTCAGTGCTAAAAAATGTTCAAACTTACGTGTAGCAACTGAGCAGCCAGCACTGCAACAGTTGTAGTTCCATCCCCAACTTCTGTATCTTGAACTAGTGATATATCTTAAAAATAAATATAAAAAACTATCGTAAATTAAACAAAGAAAAACAAATAAAACAACTTTACCAACAAGTATTTTTGCGGCCGGATTAGCAACACCAACAGATTTTAATATTGTCGCGCCATCGTTAGTAACGTGCATAAATTGTGGACCACCTTCTCTACCACCGATTAAAATCTTATCCATACCTTTCGGACCCAAAGTGCTTTTCAGCATGTCACCGAGTGCCATTGCCCCAGCATAAGATGACATGCGAGCAGCACTACCCTTTTCTTCATCTGCATCTCGTTTCAAAATTTGAACAGGATTCAAAACGACCTAAACATTTACAAATAATAAAAGTCCATTTAACCACGAATTAAAAATACTTACAGGAAATTCAATCATTTCGGAAAAACGAATAGCAAAATCAACTACGTTTACAACAATTCTTTAGTTAAGTATGTTCAGGCAAAGGTTACAGTAATCTCAAAAGATTTTTTATCTAAAAGATTTTCAACTCAATAAAGTTCTGTGAAAGCTATTAAGACTTAATAAAAAAATAGTATTTTTTAATATTAAGACTTTTTTCTAAGTGCTTTAAAAAATATGCAATATTTTTTTGAAATTCTTATGCAAATTTATTAGTAAATAGCACTAATAAAATTCATTAAACGTATTATTTTATTATTATTTTTGTTTTTAAAAATAATATAAATCAAAATTCCACAATAATTATGTGGCTTATAACCTCATCTTCATAACGACACCTACTGTACACATTTAAATTAATGCTTAATTATCATTTATTTAATTAAGAGTGGAAATCGGATGTGCGGTAAGCTGGTTTGAGCAGTGGTCTGAGGGATGTTTGTGTGCTGGTGTGCATCCGATTATACAGTAATTTCTAATTATGCATGCCTTAAATGGATGGCTTGTTCGAGAATAAACGGAGGCAGTTCTCAGAATTGGATTTTCGGCCGCATATCGCAAGCAAATTTTTCAGATCTCATACACTTTAGCTAGATTGAGTAGTGCATAAATTCATCAGGCAGGCCGAATTTCTATTGCAACGCTACACCAACGGAGGCTGGTAGCTCAGATTGCGTTTTAAGGCTAAGACGACGGTCATCGCAGTCTGGGTTGACCTTTTGACCACGCTGGCGCTTATTCGATGACATCCAAACAACAACAATACAGTAAAATATTTTATTACAACGAGCTAACAACAATCACCGAGATAAAACCACCATATCAATCAACTGCACTCCATCAATGATCACAATGATCCCACGTTGTCCGTGACCCTTCTTTGATAATCAAGTACGAGCTGTGCTTTCTAGTGTGAAATACGCACAAAGTTGGCGCAGGGAGCAGGTGCTCATAACGGTGGTTTCGCCTCTTTTCGGCCAACTAAGCGAGCATTCACTCTCTTCTGATTCCGCACTACTGCTCCCCCCCCCTGTTTGCTGTGAATCCCGGAGCCATGCGGATCGACTGGTCTTCCTCCTTCCCCATGGTCCCCCCCCGCTGGGCTCCGTCCTCCCGACATGGGCTAACGCTTGGCTTCAGCCGGTCAAAGTGTACCCTTCCTCCTCTGACCTTCTCCACTCGGTACATGTTCCAGTCCAGCTTCTTCTGGACTCGGTACAGTCCGTCCCAGTTTGGTTATCGTCGGAACCTGAACCCACACCTGATCGCCAGGCTCGTAGACGGGTCCATGGGATTTCCTGTCCCCCCAGGCTTTTTAACGCAGTTGTTTTTAGCCTGCTCGTTCCTTCGGACAGTCTCGTACAGCCACTCCGACATATGGTCCCCTCTCGATGGACTGTCCGGCCCGACTGGGCCCAGAGGCTCTTTATCAAGCGGCTGCCCTCCGGAGCTGCTTGTGGCCAGGTCTCCTTCATGATCCACTACCGGAGCTCCGCATCATTCGCCTGCCACTGTCCGACGGGACTGGTTGAGTCTAGCGTCATGGCCGCCAGGGGGACGTCAGAGGAGTCGCCCACTGTCCCGCACTGCCTGCACGTGCGCCGGGTCAGCGCGCCCGCATGGTGGTGTTTCTGCCCTGGTCACAACCCGCATGGGGCCCACTTCAAAGTCGTACTGTGCCACTTTTTCCAACCAGCGGGCTACCTGCCCCTCGTGCACACGGAAGTTCCTTAGCCACTTCAGGGAGTTGTAGTCCGTCCTGGCTGTGAACTTCCTATCTTACAGGTACGGCCGGAAGTGCCGGGTAACCCAGACGAGGGCCTGCATCTCCCTCCGCGTAGCGGAGCAGCTCCTCTCTGCTCGCGAGAGCGAGCGACTGGCGTAGGCGATGATTACCACCGGAAGGCTTCGTTCTCTCTGTTGCGACAGTACCGCTCTGATGACGTGCTCGCTGGCGTCGACGTCCTCCATAAAGGGTCGGCCGATGTCCGGATGTGCCAGAATCCAAGGACTGACCAGCGCGCATTTCAACTGAGTGAAGGTCTCTTCTACCGCTCTTGGCCCTTCTTCGTCAGGCCGTGCAGCAGGTACGCCACGCCGGCAAAGTTCCTGACGAACCGTCGGTAGTACGATGCAAATCCCAGAAATTCCCAGACTTCCTTGACGCACCGAGGTACGAGCCACCTTTGAACTGCCGCCGTCTTTTCAAAGCCAATGCCTACACTGTGCTGCGTATCGCACGCTCTGGCACATTAGCTGACACTTTTTCGGTTTGAACTTCAACTCCATGGACTGAAAACGAGAGAGCACCTCTCTATGCCCAAATGTTCTTCTTCCGTCTTCCCGAAGGCGATAATATCGTTTAACTAAGCCGTCCTCGTCAATCCCCTCAGCGCCGTCTCCATCAGGCGCTGGAAATTGACTGGAGCAATGCAAAAGCCGAATGGCATGATCTTGAACGGGTAGAGCATGAGAGATGTGGAGAACTCCGTTTTCTCACGGTCGGCTTCGGTTACTTCCGACTTGCCAATGCGCAGACGCCAGGTCAAGTGTGCTGAACCACCGGGCTTCCCACTAATGCGTCCAAAGTGTCGTCTATGCGCGGGATGGGCTGTGCGTCGACGCATGTCATAGCGTTCAATCGGTGATAATCGACGCAGAACTGTGAAGAGATATCCTTCTTCCGCACGAGCAGAAGCAATCATCCCCATGAAATCTTGTAACCTTGCCGGATATGCGAGTCAGGTATCCATTGCATTAGAAAAATGCATTACACCAATTTGAAGATATGCATCCTGCATTATCATATGCACTTGATCACAAACCAAATATTCATAAATTAGGTAAAAGGCAGCAATTCGACAATACTGAAACATTTGTAAAACGTAAACATAAACATCTTTGTGCTGATTGGCTATAGTGGCTCAGGTGATGTTATTGTCGATAAAACAACACCAATTGTCGCTCTTTGATGTCTTCCCATACAAACGCTCAGTTTTTTGAAGCCCACTGCCAGACTGATTCGAGCGAGATCTTTTCTCGCCATTCCAATTTGCGAAAGCGATTGTGTAGATAGTTTTACATTATGTAACCAATCCACTCTTCAAAAAAGTTCATATCTACGTGTTTGCTTACTGCAAGAGCGAAAATCGCGGCGGTTGTTATTAAATGATGTGCTTCCAGTTCTGGCAGTAAATAGTATGCCATCAAATCGTCAATAACTTTCTGATTAACAGAGATGACAGTAGGTTTATATCTGGCATGCCCGACACCAGTCCTCCACGTCCTCCATCCATTTCCCCATAGAGGTCCGTGAAATGTAAACCAAGCAATTATGCTCTGAATTGACAATGCTAAACATACCATTTCTAATTCATCATTAACAGGCGTTGCTGGGCATTAAAAACCCTGCGGGCTTCCACTGCTCGTTCAGCAATACGGCGCGCCTCTTCTAAAGTCTGTGGCTGGGCCAAGCGTCGATTTTACCGACAGTCCGTCAGAAAGCCTAGCCAGTAGGTGGTCTTCGGAGATGCCGGCCTTCCGTCCCACTTCCATGACTTCTGCAGCGAATTATCTCACTGACTTCCCGTTGCGTTGTCTCATCCGGTGGAACCGCGCTATCAAGTTAGACTTCGACTATCCGTCGTCACAGGCCTGCAGTAGCGACTCATGGAATTCGGCAAAAGAGCCAGTTATCTGTGTTCCTGCCGGGTAAAGTGTCGCCCGCACCGAATCGCCAAGCAGATAACCATGCATCACTCTAACGGCGGAATGCTTCTCAGCCGCAAGAAGTCTTCCAACCTAGCCAACCAAGACTTAGGTTCCATATTCGAAAGAAACATCTGTGGCGTGGAGCACCGTTGATGACAAGATTCCGCTAGCATCGACATTTTCCGGACACGCCCCACCAGTGAAGGATGGCAGCTCAGATTGCGTTTCATCATCGTGCGGCGGTCATCGCAGTCTTGGTTGACGTTTTGACCACGCTCGCGCTTATTCGATCACATCCAAACAACGGAAGAAAGAAGAACTCAACACACTAGCATATTTTATTACAACGAGCTAACAACAGTCACCGAGATAAAACCACCATATCAATCAACTGCACTCCACCAATGATCATAATGTTCTCCACGTCGTCCTTATCTACCGTAACCCTTTTTTGATAATCAAGTACGAGCTGAGTTTTCTACTGTATAATATGTACAAAGTAGGCGCATGGAGCAGGTTCTCATACCGGTACTTTCGCTTCTCCTTTGGCCAGAAATGAAACAAAACGAGTATTGCTATCTTCCCCGGACTGTTACACTATGTTTGGAGGTGCCTGGTCAGAATGTACCATTTACCACAACGGCTGCTAGCCCGTTGGCTAAGAAAGTCGCAAAAATTGAAAATCACCATCGACTATAGGGTTCCAAGGGAACATTAATTAATACATCATACAGAAAGACATGTTGGTAGTAACAATAAAGTAGTAGATTAGCAAAAGCATCAATTTAGCAAAAGAAGCTAAAAAGTGATAACACCGGAAACCCTCTTCGAGAAAAATTCATATCAGATAGTTCGGTTCAAAATGGCATACATTTTATACAAATTAACACTTGATTTCCTTTTTTTACTAAACGATATTGAAATGTGACACGTCATCAGTGAATTTGAGTGGTGTTAACTGATGCAACAGTAACGTTTTTCTTTTTTTTAGACGTGTTGTGCAATTTGTTGCATACTGTATTTCAATTGTTAATACATTTTGGTCTTGAATATTGAATAAATTGAAATATATATGTATATAAATTATGAAAAAAGTAAGGTTAACTTAGTGACGTTTTTTAATTGTAATTCTTTTTTAATTTTTAACCAACTATTGCTGTAAAACTGCAGCGTCAATTTCAACTTTCAGATTGATGGAACGTCATCAGTGCGCACAGTTGTCCTGAAAATATCATAAAATGTGTAAATTATTAAAATTATCATGTAGTATAAATATTGCTAAATAGCGATTGTCAAAATGATATAAAAATGAAGCCGTTTTGCAATAAAAATATCATTTTGTAAATCGGATAGATATTTTTATAGAACGAGAAACATTTTGTACATGCAGATGAATATTACTTTTTTGATTAAATGAAATTTTTATCGCTATTTTACATTTCTTTTGTTAAAATACTGGATGTCAAGTGAAGTTTTTTGTACTTGATTTTTAATTTTTTAATAAATAATTAAATAAATGTGCATTTAATAAATAGAAAGAGCTCTGTTTTAGTGAACACAATTTTAAGAATGAACATTTAATAAAGTGAAAAATTGTCACACCATCTGTCGATGTTGCATGTTGAACAAATAGATAAACAGCTGCTGTAAACTGTAATGATTCATTTTTGCCACTTTTAAACTTGATCAATGCCAGTGCCTGCGGGTGATAGTGTACAAGATAGATAGATGTTGGAAGATGTTATTCTAAATTTTATAACAATTATGTTCGACTTTAAATAAATTTCAAAGCAAACAATGAAGGTATTAATTTGGACGATAATAATTTTAATTGATTTTAGTTTTCATCAACGCATTTTCAATTATTACTATGAATGCAGGCAGCAAGTATTGTTAGCATTGCAAGAAAGCAAGCAAAAACAAAAGCTGTGTCATACAGATAGATGAACTACAATTTTTCATCTAAAATGATAGCGAGCAAAATAACCAAATTGGAATATTTATTTTTTATTATTTATTTCCTTCTTCGATGCAAATTTTTCGGTTTAGTTTTAGAGCGTGGACGAGGTGTGGCCGGCCGGGGTTGTGAAATTGGTTTCTTCTTAATTGGATATTTCGGTTTCATTTCCATTCTGCTGGATTTGGTGCTCAGACGTTTCTGCTTTTGCCACTGTTGGTGGAGCAATTTGTCAATTTTGCTCCTCTTCAAAGAGTAAAGAATAGTACTGAGCAGTAAAAGTAGAAAAGCGGCAACCACCGTGGCCCAACCGTGAAACGCCGCATTGTTGATATATTCCGTGCAAAAGGTACCGTAATAGCCTTGTTCACAGACGCAGCTGACAATCGGTACGGTCTGCGGCGCCATTTGACTCCAAACACAACGACCACGCCCATTGCACGGATCCGCGGTACCGTTGCAGAGTAACACTGAGATTTTCAATTTTCTCAAATACTGTTGTCCATCATCTGAGGTGCACAACAGCCGATGACCGTTCATCTCCGGTGCGGCGGTCAGAATTTTCAGCCTATCTCCTTTGGCAATGACCAACGACTGCCGTGCATCGGTGTCCACTTGGAACCAACGCCCTTCAACTTGCAACCACCAGCAAAATGACGATCCGGCGGCGTGGGATTTCGAACTCGGCTTGCATTGCACAGTCCACGGCCATCCGCTTTGAATTTCCACAATTTCTTCTTCTGAAACATCCTCTTCCATCAATTTGGTCACGTTCAGTTGACACGACGACGTACAGTTTGTCACAGAAATGAAAATTTTCAAAAGTAACAAAGCTATTTGGAAAATTATCCTCATTCTGCGTGACAAAAATGCAGAAAATGAAACAAAATTTAATGTTCACCTAAACTGTTAGTTTAAAAAACAAGTACTTGGTTTAAAACTTCACCAACAAACAAATAAATAAATCTGAAAATCTTGGAAATTGTATTTAAAGTTCATCACTTTAATGTAATGTGATGATCTAGTTTACATTTAAAAGAATAAAAAATTCAATTTAAAATCCATTCGATGAGGTATATAAAGTTTTATTTGGAATTTTGACAACAACACGTATCAATAATGGTATATATTGATAAAATAGTGATTATTTGAAAAGGCATTACAATATAGTTGAGCATGTACATAGATACATACGGCTAGGCAGCATATGGCTACAGTCTATGAAAAAAAAACATGATATTATATATGTATAACAAGGTAAAAGTGGAACTGTAAAGCAGGTAGTTTGAAAGTGAAAGCTTTAAAAATGAAACAATGCAATAATGATGAATAAATATGAATATAATAATAATAATAATAATAATAATAATGTATTTGATATTATTATTCATGATAATAATTAATTGTGAAAAAAAAAGATAGACGTTATTAGACAGATGTTTCAGAATTGAATTTCAGAACAAAGGCATCATTTTTGGGATTGATCGAATGTTCAGTTAGATCCAAAAATGGTAATCGTGACACGCGGCAAAGCAACGACACACCCGTGTCAAAACCCGGAGAGTGACAACGCAGTTGAAAAATCATCCCATCCGAAATATTCATCGATACCAATTGCTTGCACACTATGGACCATTTAGCCGGTGTTTGGATGCCCTGTTAATAAATGAATTAATGAATTAATAATATTATTATTAATAAATTTATGTTACTTGATGAAAATCGTCGTTATTGTTGAAATATCGTTCCAGAAATGCCTTGGCCGACATGTCATACGTCAAACAGTTGGACAGATGTTCGACAATACTTTCCGCGGAGAAACGATGCTGCTGACGTGTGACGCGAATGTACTTTTGCAATGCTCGAGCCAGAGCCGGAAAAATTGCCTGGGCCGCTTCACAAGAATCCATCAATGAACATGGTCCTGAAGAAATGTTTATTCAAATGAATAAACAAATAAACAAATAAACAATCTCAAGTGTTGTTTTTGTTTTGTTTTGTCTTGTCTGCTACAGTACCTTTTTCGTCGTGAAAACGTTGCACGTGGGCGAATGCTTCTTCGACGGCCGTAAGCAGTCGTGCTTTACGCTTACGAACACGCCGTTCCCATTCGAGCTCTTCGTAAAATCGTTCATTGTGCGCCGAGTCACGTTTCCTGGCCGCGGCAGCCATGATCGCCTTGGCATTCACGTCCGACAAGCTCACTGCATCACTACGACCGTCGACATCGTAAACTGAACAACATTAAAATTTGAATAAATAAACAAACAAACAAACAAACAATACAAACGACTACTTTTGAAAGCCCCGACAGACGGCGGCGCTGGGTTGGTGCCTACTTGAGAGCCGGTGGATTTTTTCGCTTTGGTGTTCGAGGGCAGAGGTCGATCGAGCAGAGGATTGTAGGGAGGAAAGTCGCGGTAATACCAGTGGAGCAGTTGCACGGCCGCCCGTTGCACGCTGAGCTGGCCAAGCAAATAGCTGCGGCTGAAGCCATCCGGCGACCGAAGGACGTGAACCCTGCAGACCGGTCGCAGACGGGGCAGCAGTTCCACGGCCACCAGAGCCGAATAGTGGACAAACAGGAGCGCGTCGACCAATGACAACGCGTACGAGACGATCACCGTGTAACTGGGCTCGGCTTTTTGCACAATGCGCACCACGTAGAACAGCCAATAGGCGAACAAGAACAAAAAGACGAACGCCAAAAGACACGCCCTGCCGACGAAAAGCCGCGGCAAGCTAGCGTCGGCTCGGCGCCAGAACAACGCCCACACCCCTAACAACAGCAAACTCATCTTGACCACAAAACCGATCAGCAGACCTTGACAGTCGGCGCCGCATTCGCTGGTCTGCCAACCGCCGAACACGTCGTTCGCTTTGGAACTGTCGTTGTTGGACCAGGCGAACAAGAGCTGCGCTTTAGGGATCGAGACCATCGCGATCGGACTGATCGCCGACAGCAACGCCACCGCCGTGGAGCAGATGTTGGACACCAGTCGACTGCATCTGGCTGACCAATAAGCCGACCGACCACCGCCCATAGAAGCACCGGTCGATCGGCCCAACGGTTCATGCTTGAAGCGACGCAAATCGTCATAAGAGAACGACCTCTCACTGGTATTGCCAGTCAAGCAAGTCGTATTCTCAGCCCAATTTTCCTCTGGACCATCCTCTTCAACATCCATCGCGATCACGCACTAAAATTTAAATAAATTAATAATAATAAAATTACGGTACGCGCTGATTTCTTCTTTTCTACATCCGGTAAATTTCAACTGCACACTGAACACACATAAGTCGACGAAACACTGCAAGCAAAGCAAAGCAACAAGCAAAAGCATTCATTTTATGAGCAATCAATAAATATATATTTTCAGAAAGCAACCGAAACTAGTCCTCAACAATAAACCAAATGTCCAAGCAAGCGATCGACCAAGGGCAAGACAATTTGCCTGCACACCTGGCCAACAAGATGCGCTCGATCGGTGTTGCTTTTTGTTCCTCCCTTTCTTTCTCTCTCTCTCTCTCTTTTTGATTTTAATTTCTCTGTATCTGAACACAACAACAAATCAATCAAACAAACAAACAAAACCGCAAATGCAACAAATCTGCACATTGTCATTTGCAGCTAACAAAGCAGCTATCAACAAACGGCACTGCCAAGCAATTTCATTATTTATTTCAATTGGTTTTTTTTGAAATATGCCGACAAAATATTCTGCTCTATTTTTGCTATTGGTGAAAATTTACGTCTTCATCAAAAAGTGTTTTTGAAATTATTCACAAACACCGCCTCGCCTCTCTGTATTTCACAGCTACTTTTTTTTTACCGTTTGCAAAATCTTTTGTACTTGACAATCAATAAATACAAACATATTAAATACCATTTTTGATGAAAGCTGAAAACTGTTTTATCCGCTTTCTCTACTTTCAACTAATAAAGTAATAACAACAATCTGAATAGAGGAACAAGTTAAAATTTAAGAAAAACTGTTGTATAATATTTAAAAATAAATAAATTAATGAAACAGAAACCTCACTTCACTAATATAAGTCGCTGTTTGATTTTTCTACAAAAAAAAATGCCAAATACATGTCTTCCATTTAACAAAACAAACATTTTGTCATAGCCAAAAAAGCAAAAAAAGGAAACTACCGCCACACTACTACATACCTGGCATTATTAAATTTCTGGCGTATGCGTATGAAAATTTCAAACAAAAATCTCAAGCACCTTTTTCATTTCTTACGCGACATCATACGTACAATAAATGCAAAAAAGCTGCTATTTCCGTCATCACATTAATAAATCTTTTTAAAAAAAAAAATCAAACGCTCAATTATTTTAAATAGACAACAACAAAGAGTTTATTTTTTTAAGAAAAAAAAATTAAATGCAATTCAATACTTTACTTTCGCAGCAATTTATACTTAAGTAATTGTTTTCAGAAAATCGATTTTTATGAAACTGCTCTCAAAAAGAACAGAGCATTGAATGCGACTATTTTCAGAAACGATTGCATTGAAATGAAATTATCTTTCTCGCACCTGCTATCAATTTATCATCCTTCTATTCAGTCAACACAAGAGCAAGCAAGCAAGCAAGCAAGCAAGCAGAGAGGACATTCAAATTTCGCATTTAACTGAAAAAAAAATTCATTTTCATTGCACATTTGAAAAAAAAATTACACTTCAATACATTATTCTTCAAAAAAAAATATATATATATTAAAAATCACAAAAAAAATCTTCTAAATGAAAGAACAGTAACTTCCTGCTGAAACATTCAAAATATGTAATAAAATACTCCAATTAATAAACAAAAAAATATATAATACAAAAGATTAATTCTCTCACGAATGAAGCATGTCGTTAATGAAGTTCAATTTTGCAGCATGCGATGGAATAATTTGAAAATAAAAGCTACAAAAATCAAAACTTATAACTTTTTATACATACATTTTCCATAAGTTCTCGTAAAAGCTTCACAACGAATGCAAGCAGTAAACAAGAAAATGCCAACTGGCAAAAAAAATTATTGCAACAGTGAACGCTGTTGTTTATCAGTTATTTGCTTTAATTGCAATTGCAACATCTGGTCGAAAGTTTTGAAGTGTTCTGCTTGGAAAATTTTTAAAGAAAAGCCCCTCAATCCAAAAACGTTTTCCACATCCGCTTTGCATTTCAACTTGTGACAAAAAATAATGTCAACGTCAGTTTCACTTTTCTAGCTTAAAATATTTTCAATTCACAATTGCCAGATGTTGTTGGCAGTGTTCTATTTCCTGTTTGCCAAAAACTTGCAACAAATTTTTATGCTCATATTAATAGTTATATAAAAAGTAAATAAAAAATTACTATCGTGAGAAGTGACAATTTTTTTTTTACTACTTAAATAAGATTAGAAAAACTTGAACAACTTACTCAGTAGTGAGATAAAAAATGAAAACAGTACAATAGCAACGAGATGAACAGAATTAGAATTTGAAATATAAATCTCTTAAAATAAGATATCTCTCACTTGGATAAAATCAACCGACGGGAGAGCTATTTGAAGAGAACGGAATCCACAATGGAGAAAACAATAATATACTGCAGAGATTTCAGGTCAAATCAAGAATGCATCAAAAATCGATCCAACAGTTGATATCAGAGCTAGCTGCTTGCATGCTTCTGCAACTGTTTGGCGGAACGATCAACTTATAAATAATTCTTTTCAAAGCAATTTATTGATATGCGGAAATTGGACTGGGATTTATAGCTTGAAAATGCATGCTCGTTTAAAAATTATCCCAAATCGGCCAAATTGAACAAAATAGTGCTTGCAAAACGAACAAAATGAACCACTGACTTTAATTCAGCTTACTTTATCTGGGTTGAGCAATGAATTTGGTGTGCCATGACATGCACCACGACCGCTGATCACTTTACGGTTCATCTGCTTGCGTCTTTGATGACAATTTCGACTTTGGTACGGATCACGTTGAAACGACTGGCCAGAACGTTCCGAATGAACAGACGACACTTCATCAACAAAGGACATTCTTTTGTGCAAATTTATAAACAACACGTCTTTATTAAGCAAATGGCCATTCAAATATTGACAAATCAAACGTCGGCACTTCAAATGCACGCATGATAAAAGACTGTTATTCAAAAACTACAGTAAATAGAAAATCAAGTGTAAAATAGATGCGAAATTAATGATATATAATTTATAAAAGGAAAAAAAAGTAACACTGTCTATATTAAATCTTTATTTTAAGCATATTTTTACAATTTATTTCAGCTCATAAGTATAGTTGTAATTCACAGCTCATAACTCTAATAAATTGTATGATCTGGCTTATTTATTGCAAAAAACATGCATCATTATTACTGAAAATGCTTCGAAATTAAAAAGAGTATCTCCAGCAGCTTTTGTTTTTTACTACAAATTAACTCTGAATCATTAAAACACTTGTGCTGTATGTTTGTTTGTTTTTTTATTTTTAATTCGGTTTGTTTTACTCAATAAACAATAATAGCTGTATTATATTTTTGTAATAGACAGAAATATTTCTTAAATAAAAAATTATTCTTTTCATTTTTTTCATAAATTTATGCTCGGGTATTTTTTTTTATGTTATATCAATTGTCATCAAAATTATCCCAAAAATGCATTTGATGCAAAAGTATGAGCATATAAAAATTCTATAATGGAATAGTGAAAATGATATTTTAAATTAGAAACATACTTTACAGCAAACTAAATTTTGTATTTGACTATAAGAAGTAGAAAAAAAATACAAATGTGACCTTTACAGAGGTCAACAAGCAGCAAAGCCCATAGATGCCCTAGTTATCTATTGTTATAGTTCGGTATTTGTAGGCTTAACAATATCACAGAAAACGATTCATACAGATTGAGATAGCTGCAGTGCATTCGTAAAATCTTATAAACTGTGCATTGTTTCTCATTGCACTTTTTAAATTAAATAAGTATTAAAATAAATATTTTCAATAAAATCTTATGTACTTTTGAATGAGATGCATTTCTGCACAAATTGCATTACATTTGCATATTTCACCAAGTCTGTTCAGTCTATTTTCTTAAATTTGTCAAAACTTCTGAAAATGAAGAATATTAAATGTAAACAAATTTCCTGATATATTCAGTTTATTCAAACAATTGTTAAAGATATGTTCATATTCTTTAAAAAAAAATCCATCCTCAACAAAGTCTATTTTGCAATGTCTGATAATGAATTCACTTTTTTACTTGTTGAACGAGTTTCACGACGTGCAGGAATTTTTTCATCTGAAATATGCCTTCCATCTGAAGAATCAATTTCAGAATCTGTGCTTGATGCTTTAGAATTGCAATCTTCAGCAGCAAGGGTGGTACAGTGCTTTCTACCAAACATCCAGTAATAATAAGCCAAACTGAACCCAGCAAGAACGACGGAGAAAAACATCGCATAAGTCAGTGAAGTTATACTGAACAGTATGTCTTTTTCATAAGTGAAAAATGATCCTCTTTTGTAACGGCCGACAAATTCAACCCAGTGTATTGTGCTATCAATTGGACTGATGGGACGGTCTTTGAACATTTTTGAAATTTGCTTCGCCGCGAGCGTGTATCTGAAAAGTTCTTCTTTTGAATTTAAATAAATTAATTAAAAGCTTCTTGTAGTTTCACTTTTTGTTATGAAGCAAAGCTAGAATTGCCGTTAGCAAATTCTGAGCAGTGAGATTGGATTTATCCAATATTAGAGCCATTCCTCGAGCTTCCAACTTTCTCAACGTTTGATATGTTGGAATCATCAGTGGAATTCCCAGCACAGGCACGCCAGCGTGTACAGCTTCCATGATCGACTGTGCACCACCGTGTGAAATCAGCATACGAGTTTTTCTTGCTCCTATTTCGAGGTAAATGTTTTTCTTTTTTTTTTAGTTAATTCATAACTATTTCATCAGTGCAACATGAACATGCAAATTAATTATATACCTAAGAGATCAACTTGTGGAAGATATTGAGTCAAGTTGACGTTGCTTGGAACTTGTTCTGGTAAAATTCCATCTATTGTCGAACTATCAATGCGCCAAAATATTCTAGATTTAGGAAGCTTTTGAAATGTTTGCAAAAAGATTCTAGCAACCGACAAAGGCATGGCTGAAGAATTAACTCGATTGCCAAACGACACCACAATTACACCATCGCTAGCTTTGTCTACGCTTTCGTTGTACGGCTTCAAAGCTTGTATATTAAAAATGTAAACTTTTTAAGAAAAAAAAAAGAATATTCAATAATTTACTCTGAAAAGTGGTCTTGGAAGATCCATGTGAAAGCCGCCGACAGGAATGATTTTTGGAGGGAAAAGTCCATGCGCATCTTCGAGTAGCCAATCCGTGTTGACAAACACTGCTAAAGCTTGGGCACGTATTTGCTTCAACGACCACAGTTGGGCAAATTCCACACTGAGTTGAGAGTTATTTTTGAAAAGTTTCAAAATTGGCCATTCGAGCAGTTTGAATTTTTCTGAAGCAAGACAGCAATGGAGCAGAGGAATGTAAGTGTCTCGAATGTGAGCAGAAGAGAATAAAAATAAATTTAATATTGTTTGAAATAATGACATTCGTCTGGGCAAAGTGGAATATGATGATGGAGGCAGTCCTTGGAGAAATAGTTGAGGTCGGACGGAGAGAATCTGAAAGAAATTTGTAAAGCATTTGAAAAGCACAAATGTTCATTACCGTTTCATCTTGAAGCCCATCTGAATCGTAATAAATGAATGGAAGTTTCAAAGCGTGCACAATACCAAGTGCACAGGGGTCGTCTTTAAAGTTGCATAATAAAGCATTTGAAATTTGAATTTCTTAAAGCAAAATGTTTAAACTGCTTACCAGATGGAATGACACACACATCCGGTGTTATGTGTCGGAGACGATCCAAAAAATCACTGTTCAATGTCGTTGAACAAGCTTCCACTTGTGCTTTCCAAAGTGAGTGCAGATATTTCTGATCCCCGTATTCGGTCGTCCAAATCGATGCATTTCCAAAAGCTCGAAGATGAACAATCCATTCAGATGGTAGGTCTATTTGCAATTTAAATTCAGTAACCTTGTGTGGTCTTTGAACAACCAAATATGGTTGTTCAGGAAGAAGCAGAGTGCGAAATGTGAACACATCGTGATTTCGAAATGCCAACTCTTGTGCAAGTTTGTTCAACGCTTCTCGACCGGCATTCGGTGAATCATGAGTAAATATGACAATTTTTAAACTTTGCACAAAATAAATTAAAAAAACGTTTAATAATATCCAAACAATGTCTGCTTTGAATGCATGATTGCGGGCGAACATTTCTGCTTGTTGGTTGGTCTGAGAGGCACAGTGGCAAAGCTCAGTTTTGCGTTGCTTGTCCTGCGCTGAGCAGGAGAAAAACGCACAGCTATACGAGGTTAAGCAAATAAAATTCACCAGTTGCAGTACATTTTGTGGGTCTGAAAAATCCAGTCCAACAACTCTCCCCCACTAAGAGTCAACTTTGCTTTTCTGCAGTCATACTGCAGAAAAACAATCTACACTGATAACAGAAAAATTTTTCATTATTAACTGACCAATGCATATTTTTTTAAATAAATAATTTCATTTTTTTAAACGTCAATACAAGATTTAACAATAAATAAATGTAAATTTATTTCATTTATTACATTAGAACAAAAACACTTTTCTATCTTGACGATGAAAAATATGACTAATTTTTTTGTGGTTTTGCTCAAAAAGCAAAAGAAATTGTTCATTGACTTTCGCAAATAATTCTTATTAAATCATCGAAACAAACAAGCAGTTTCACTAAGTAAATTCTTCTCAACAAGTTTCATAGCACACATTTTGTTAAATTTGTGTTCTGTCCATTGCCAACGTAGAAAAATTAAAATTTCTATAAAAACATCTAACAAACTTATTTTGAAACACATTAAAATGATTATTTATTAATTTAATTTTACAATAACCTAAAGAAATTAACATTTAACAGAAATTAAATAAACTATTACATTTGATTTTTGAAGCTTTTGTTTATGTGAATTTAGCTATTATAAATACTGTGCAGCAAAGCGAACTATGATTAATGGATTTGTCATTTTCAACTAGGCCATAGCTTGAAACAGATGTGCACAGAATCATATATCACTATATCACAGCTTTCAAGTTAGCCGCCTGTCACACATACTATATAGATAAATATAGATTCATGTGCACAAAGCAATGAAAGCTTTTGAAGACAAATTGCAAACTGCTGCACATTGCATTGAGTAAATTAAAATTAGTTAGCAATGCATTCTTTTAATAATTATCCGTACTTTTGATGGTATTAAAGTACGATTGGCCTGAAAAAAAAGCTGAAAAGTTTAAAAAGTGAATATTGGCCAAAATACAAAAAATATTAAATTTACCATTTTCATATATATTTTTTTTTATTTACTTATTTATATTTATAAATAGACAGTTGAATTCATGTACTATGCTTCAGCATAGATTAAATTCTTTTATGAATATTTTAAAGTTAATATGTTTAAGATTCTTATTTAAAATAAAGTGCAGTTCAAAACTTAAATTTCTAGAAATTTTAAAGTTTTTCTGCAGTTGACTCAATTTATGCTCAAATACAAGTTTACAATAGTTTATTCAGTCTCAGCTTTGATCTTGCTTTGACAATTGAAACGTTGCATTGAAAGTAGTTAACACTTTGCAAACTTGCGTACTGCAAATGGACTTTGACAACTGTGCGTCAAATTTGGTTACATTTCTTAATGATGTAATGAAAATAATGTCGGTAATAATTATTGGAAAATATTGAGATTTTTATAATTGTTATTACTTAATGTAGAAGTGCAGTTACATTTATCTTGGAGAAATTTTGTACAAATGCGAACATAAATGGATGCCTCGTTATTGGCATTACCGTCGGGCTGCCAAAAGTGAAAATTATATGATTTTTTATAAAAATGATGTACGTTCATGAATGTGTTATTTGTGATGACATTTGCATGAATAGTTTTTCAGAATTCAGAAATAATAGAGTCGTTTTACTTGAAGGAGATGAAAAATGTACAATTCAAAATCGTTGAGAAGAAGAGAATAATGCTGACTCGTGACATTTTTTTGCAGAAATATATATTAAAATTCAAGTACAACAAAGTAAAACAATGTCCATTATGTTAATTTGTTTATAAATTTTGATTCAAATTATTTTTTAAGAAACACTTTTTGATTAATTTGGTAAATGAAGCGCAAATGAATTTTTGGAAAAATTACTTCAAAGAAGATAAGGTAAAAAACAAAATTTTAATTGAATAAATAACAAATATTAATTCAATTTGCATTTGCATTGTTTTGATATAAATTAATTTTTAGCAAGTGAATACTGTAAAAAAAGAATGTAAAGATGAAAATAAAGTTTCACTGGCAATAAATGAAAAGCCTTATCGCATGTGGAACAAATGCAGCATGGCAGCCGATACAAATTTGATCATCGAATCTGTTCTAAATTCGGATAAAATAAAGTTGCATAACATTCAAACCAACATTAAAGCAAAAACAGTTGAAAATGACGCTGAAGCAAACTATCTTGCATCAAAGTTAAAAAAGAATAAGAACAACTTAATACTCACTATTAACATTGAAATGGAACTTTTGAATGGAAAAATTAATGTAAACAGTGCTACATTGGAATATTGAAAAATGTAGTTTTTGAAAAACTGATAAGTTGCATATGTAAATTATAGGCTTAATTATAAAACGCATCAAGTTAACAATTTTTTTGCTGTGCAAGCAGAATATATTTTTTGTTATGCAACAAACATATTTTTTGGTCATAAATGTTGTTTATAGTGAATTAAAATTTCATGCTTTCGTTATATTAATTAATACAAATGTATTCAAAATTAATCAAATAAATATTTATTTGTAAAATCTAATAATTAAGTTGTCATTTTTCTTGGTAGATTTATTAAAATAAAATATTTTTGTAATGAATAAAAATAAATAAATGTTAAATGAAACATAACATAATTCAATCAATTGAATCAATTCGTTTAATTTTCCAAATTTAAATAGCAGTTCCAAAAATTTAGTTTCACTGTTCACTCAAAAGAGTTCCTTCTCGACTCCAATTAGCAGGCAATTTCTTCGCTTCTCTCTCTGCATCGGAACTACCGATTTCAAATTTTCCTTCTCCCAAAATGGATTTTCTATCTTCAAGAAAATCTCTGAAAAATTTTAAACAGTACAATATACAATTTGCATAAACATTAACATATTGTTCAAAAATAATTTCTTAGAATATTTT
Organism: Trichinella papuae; assembly: GCA_001447755.1. Classification (NCBI taxonomy): domain Eukaryota; kingdom Metazoa; phylum Nematoda; class Enoplea; order Trichinellida; family Trichinellidae; genus Trichinella; species Trichinella papuae. Next base: position 710,088 of record JYDO01000005.1, read on the forward strand.
TTAACAATTAATTAAAATGAAAGAAATTGAACAATTTACTGGAACAAACGTGAGACGAGTTCAGTCATGATCATATCGCCGGCGTGGCTGCCGATGAAACGCAAAAGCAAGATCCCATCCGATTTCAAGACGTGCCTTACAAAACGTTGCACATGACGGCGTTCGACTGGCTGATTTTCAAATTCAGCAGTAAGCGACAAATAATTTTCGATCATTGTTTCTTGTTGGGAAATCATGAACGACACAATAAGCCAATAGATGAAATTCATCACCGTGCATATAGCCAAGATGAACATCCAAAACCAAAGAAATATGTAAATCTTCTCGTTGAACATGTTGATCATCAGCACGCATTGAACAGTATGCGTGTGTATGTTGCCCATGGTGCGAACATCGAAATCACATCTAGATGTAAAAAAGCGTTTTTATAATTAAAATTAAACACCTTTTTCAACGGTTCAATAATTGAAAGTCAACATTAAAAAGGTATTTAAAATTCTGTTCGAAACATTCAAATCCAAAACAAAAAAGAAGAATAAAATTTACTTACAATGTAACTCGAGGAAAATGACCACTGTCCGACCATTCTCTCTCTCGAGCTATGTCGAGCAAAATCTCCAAACCCCAAAATTGATAATTGGTGCCCAAGAAGTGATTCATTAAATAAAATTGAAGAACCACGTTAATTACATAAAGCAACTTGATGAACAAATACAAATATGTCAAATAGCTGCCAGAAATGCGGCACATTTTAAAGCAGAGCAGTTTTCTCGGATGTCGTCGCATTTCTTCATGGTGGGATATGCATCTTTTCAAATATCGACTCAAAAGTTGAATGAACGTCTCTCGCTTTTGTATATCAATAAATGCGGCATCACGGGCCAGTTGCAGAATCGGTTTCACATATATACCTTTACAGTTGTGCAAAAAAAAAAAACAAAATTATTTTTGATGAAACATCCTTCTGTACTGTAAAATTGAATTTTAGCAAAAAATTAATTCGAATAATTTTCTTCGCCTTATAATACAATTCATTTCAACTTGTTTATGTACTGATTGACAATTATAACAAGAAATTTCAATTTTCACTTCATTTTCATATTCTTCTATTTGAATAATAATTTCAATTCAATTTTGCAATAATAAGGTGTTGACAGAATTCTTCACTCTGCAAATTCACGTTACCTCATTGAACTACACTGTTTGATTTGCTTTTTATGGCTAATTGTAAACAATGGAATTGCATGTTCATTGTAAATTTGCATTTAATTGTAAAGTTATTTATAATAATTGCATTTTTAATTGTCAGCATACATTAAAAAAACATTATTTTTAGCAAATTATTTTACAGTTAGTTTTTCAATTTTTATCATAACTTTTGCACAATTAATATGTATGGAATTTTTGTTATAAAATTTAATGATGATGGTAGACAATAAGATACGGACTAGTGAAAAAAGACCATATGTACATTTGAAGTTCGCTTACGTCTAATAGTTTAAAATTAAATTTCTATACAAAAAAATATGTCATATTAATGAGCTGAAGAGTTTATTTAGAAGCAATAAAAACCAGAGCTTGATTTTTAAAATATTAAATTTTTAAAAAATATCTAATACTTTGAATATTTAAATGTTTAATTTAATTGCACAGCAAATTGCTTACCTGATTTCCAATTGCAAAAGTTCCAGATCATATTCGGTAAATAGAAAAGCAACGCTTGAATTGCCAGCACGATTGGAACCCACTGATAGTATCCAATTTTTCTATATTCTCTTTCAGCAGTTTCCCTGATAAAAGGTAAAAATGAAAAAAATTTTTTTTTTGTTTTTAATATTTAAATTAAAGTCATCTCTACCTTGGAACATCTTTGCTAAATGGCAAAAAATAAGTGTTTTGGACAAAACAATAATTTTCAGCATATTGTTCCCATCCGCCCCGAAATTGAGCCGGAACCCAGCATTGAATCGGCTGACCCACGTATTGTTTAGCGCTGACCAGAATTGCCAAGAAAAGCAATATCAACGTCGAATAATAATAATTCATCCTATCAACAAAATCATCATGATTTTGTTTATGCAGCGCTTGCAGAGCAACTTCCAAAAATGGCAGCATCTTGTTTTTCTGAAAATTTAATGCATTTACGGTGCAGAATTTTTTTAATTTATCATTATCAAATCAATATAAAATTATCATTCAAAGAAAAGCAGCTTTCAACATGCTCGAGCATGCAATTTTTCAAGCTGTTGATTATGTAAATAAAAAAATAATTTAAAAGAACTTAAAAAATTCAATCAAATTCAATGTCTTACATTATCCTGTAGTCAAATAAACCGACTGATTAACAAACATAAAAGAAGGCAGCAATGTTTCATGACCATTAATAGAAATGGTACATGGATGTGTGCAATTGAACGCATTTAATAACAAAATCAAATATGAAACAAAAAAAAATATAAATAAAATAAATTCTCATAAACAGCATTTCTTAAAAAATTTGCTTACTTATTATGCAGTGATTTGGAACTGAAATTTGCCGATTTGATTCAGCTAATACAAGATACTCTTGTCAGTAGTGTCTCTATTCATGGCACTGACTGTCACCTTTCGAAGAACAATTACCGTTTGAGTGCAAACAAACGAATTATGCGATCAGCATGGCGATGTTGTTTATTTTGTTACCTCATAGTACAGCTTGCAATAATTCAACACAAAGAATATGCTTCAGCACTAAGAAATAATAATTTAATGCAACACATTGCTTTGGCAGCAATATTTCAAAAATATTTTCAATTCCATTTTTTCACATCAAGAGTGAAAATTTACCTTATTCAAGATTATATAAAGAAATTCAAATCTTCAACAAATCGTAACATATGCCTTTGAAATGCTTTCCATTTGATTAATAATTTTACGATCTACTTGAATGCACAAAATTGTGTAACACCTCACTTGTTTATCAACATCAAAATTAAATCTCTAATATAATATGAATAATAATGTACAAACAATTTTTACGTAAATAAAAGCTTCAATAATTTTTGCAAATTTAAATACACTAATGTACACTGAAGTACGTCTAATTGATTGTACAATTTTTTATGCTTTTAAATTCTAATCATTTTATTCAATTTATTAAAAATTTATCTTAATATGGAACAATTTAAGTAATAAAATACTTTGTTAACTATTATTTTATGAAGCTTAAAAATAAATTAAAATGTGCGAAAAAAATTCACGCAAGATTAAAGGACTTTTGTGAAAGATGTATGATAATCAAGTAATACAACTAATACTGTAATACTTGCAATATTTTACATTAACTTGTACGTAGAGGTGCAGTACGAAATGTTGCTATGATCCATAAAATTTTAATTCACTACAATTTTAGTTTATGACTTTTTATTATTAAGTAAATTTAGAAAAACAAACTAGAAATACAAAAAATTCACAATACATATGTATAAACTGAGAAACGCATGACAACTAATGTAGATAATTACAATTCATTTGATTATAAATTATTCCAAAAAATGCAGCTCTTTTCTTTCTGTCATCAAATAGAAACAACAGATACAAGTTAAATTCAACTTAAATTAAAAAATTACATTTAAATTGAATCTTTTCAAAAAAAGGTGAAATCAAAAATAAACAATGTAACGAGTCGCATACTTTGCAGTCTCAAGTCACAGTTCAGACTTTTCGCAAGTTCGGTTAGATAGATGCTATTTTATTAGTTGCTTTGATTTCCTTGACAAGACTTTTTTTCTGTATTATTCCCTAATAAATCGCACCAAAATGTCGCCACTACAAAATGGACAAAATGAAATACTTAAACAAAATGCTCATTGTTTTCATGGCGTCTTTTTACTGGTCGTTGATAGCGTTATCTCATTGGGCATTGTGTTATTGGTCGTTGCCTGAGGTCGTTGACCAAGCCAAAGAATTGTTTAAATAGACAAAATTATTTTCATCAAATTCACATTTCTATGTCACATTGTTTTTCAAAAGTATGTTGAAGTTTCTTTTGCGTGCTTTGGCAGTTTTCTTGTTGCTCTTTCTTTTGGTAGCGGTATTTTTGTTCTTCTGTGATAACAATTTCCATTCAGAGATATATTTTTCTAAATGCTAGCTGAAAAATATTCACCTGCCCACCCACATTAGCCACTCCTAGTTAGCTGAACGCCTACAGCTTTGAACAAATCAGCAGTTGTTAACCTTTTCTTCAAACATACTGTTCATGTATTCCTATAATTCACATAATATAAGAAGATTTTGACTTACAATAGGGGTGGTGAATAGTAATTGTCAGAATTGTCTGTAATTTTAACTGTACCAATAATTTTACCAATCAACATTTAAAAAATGTTTTTTATTTAGCAGATGTAACGGATTAAGTGAAACAACTTTAAACTTTATTGTTAGTGTGAACACTTTTCTTAAAAGCGTTGTTACTAGAAAATTAAATGGCAAATTTAAAATATTTGAATTTTTTCCAACACAAAAAGGTCCAACATAGAGCGATCCAAGATCGCAATACTGCAACTATCCTGCAATCATTGATCTTATTTGAACAAACACATCTGCATACTTGCTTTATTTACTCAAAAGAGACACTGTGACAATACAAAACTATGAAAATGTGGAGGCAAATTAACATTACAAAATTATGCAGTTACTGTAAAGTAGTGAGCTTAGAAAAAGGCAAATATATGCATGAATATATAAATAGATAGATACATTGATATATATATATATATATAAATAGGGATAAATATACTGGTTGATGAAACCTGCTCAGAGAAGTGCACTTCAAACTTATTTTAAAAAAAATAAAACGGAAAAGATGACATTTTAGAAAGAAATTTCAAAATCAAAAATGGAATAAAAACATTTTACAAATTGATCCTTACTGAGCTTCGGTCTTTTAAGTTCTTCAACATAAGTAGACTGTTAAAATTAATACAAAGATTAAAAAATACAAAAAAAAACAAACAAACAAATACAGAAAAAAAATAACAAATAATAAAAGAAGAGATGCAAATTTTGAAGGCACACTTGAATAAAAGGCAAAGAATTTTAAAGTGAACAAAGAATTCTAAAGTGAAATTCTTAATCACTGCAACAACAAGCAATCTGCTTGAAAAGATCAGGCAGGCAGTAAGAGCATAGATAATAATAATAATAATAGTAATAATAATAATAACACTGAATGCATATTTTGCTTTGCATATTTTTCAGAATTTAAAACTTAAGCCTGCAATTTGGCTTTTCAAAAATGCTACTACTGAATTCAACAATATCATAAATGATAAAATAAAAATGTTATTAAAGTCAGCAAGCTTGGGTATTTTGCCTCCTACAGTGTCTACTTGTGTCAAACAACGTTGTCAGGCTTCAACGTTGGTTCCATCATGGGACCTTTCCCGTCGACAACATATTGTGGATAATTCAGCGCAGCTGCATGATTCGTTACAGGAGATTCGTGTGAATTGGAATTGATCTGATGTGTACTGCTGACCGCAACGTCACCAACGCCCATCGCAGCATCTTCTCGAGGAATGTCATAAATTTCAGAAAACAAAGGTGGTAATTTCAATCGTCTGTAATTGGCGCGGTACCACATCAGAACGTCATTGTGTCGAGCAGCTGAATGAAAGCAATTTGCATTCAATACATGGAGAAAATTTTCTTTTTTCTACTTACTTAAGCTGCGAAGTTCGCTCAATTTCAGAATCAAGCTCGACAAAGCCTGAGGATCAGACGAATGATTTCTGGTCAGCTGCAATTTCAAAGCTTCGATCAATTTTTCTTGTTGTTTTTCCACAGCTTTTGGATCTGCCAATCCAACACGATCTAATTTTAAAAAGAAATTAAAATTGCACAATTACAAAAAAAAGGCGGGAAAAATCTTTTTTACCAGCTGACAATAGCACAACGGCAGTAAACAGCCCAATTTCGCCGTCATTGAGATGCATATTGTTAAACCCGACAGCAAATTGGAATATCGCGGTGACAAGATCTGTCTAAAAATTTCAAAAAATAATAAAATAATTGAATCGTAAAATTAAAATTCTTGTCATACATTGTAAATGACGTCGAGCTGATCACGTCCAAGAAAGCAGCCGTCGCACATTGTCATTGTGCCGAATTGTATGTCGAACATGCGCGACATTCTTACAAGCCAAACTTCAAAAAATCCTCCCTTTATCAAAACCAACTGATCGCCTTGGACAAATTCGGTAAAATCTGCAAATAATAAAAAATGATCAAATAAAATTTGAAAAAATAACCAAACACAATAAGAGAAAAAAATTTGCTTCAAATTTTCAACTTATTATTTTTACTTGGAAGTCTTTTGGCGAATTCAACCACACGTTGTACTTCAGGTGTTATGTATTGGGCTAATGTTTCCCACATTATAATTTTCTGCTGCTCAATTATGTTGCCAACAGGCAGCAAGCCTTCGCCATTCGTCATTCCGAAACGGCGTTCTATTGGCTTAAAACAACCGATTTTATTATTACAATGCAATTAATTAATAATAAATATTATTACAAACACTTACAAAATGCATTGGCCGATGAGCTAAATTACGAACTTTGTCTTCAGAATAATTGCAATTAGAATGGTGAGCCTGAGAAACGCTCAGAATGATGTCATACAATGCCAATTGATGCTTTTCCACTTCAGTATCAACCTCTGATTCTCCAGTCATCGATGTTACCCTGACATCTTCTTGCATTCGATCACGAGAACGTTTCGGAACGCGACCATAGCGAACAGCTAATAAAAAAAGAAACAAACATTTTAAATTACCACCAAATAAGTTTCATAGAAATTGCATCGTGTTTTCTGCAAGCATTATCAACAGTATGCTCAATGCAATGTGTAAACTAGATGAATGAATAAGCAAGCAGTTCAAGAGATACAATAATTAAAATGTATAAAACTTTTACGATAAACACAAAATAAAATTGGTCTGTTTCTTGTTTTCCAATGATCTATTCATCAAATGTTTTAATTATTTGTCGTTTAAAAAGAACATTCACCATTTGTCATCCATTAATACATTAAAAAGGAACAGTAATCTTTACTGCCTGAACTATTAAATTATTGATGAAATTAATTAATTAACAGTTTTTTTAATTATTATTATTGTTGTTGTTGTTATCATGTTCCATGAAATGTATAATCAATTTGAATGTAAATTGAAAAACAAAAAACCTAATATGCAAAAAATAATAAGTTACTTACAGTCGCGAGACATGCCAACGGCAAGGCATTTCTTAAACCGACAATATTGGCATCGATTGCGATTCAAACGATAAACAAGACATTTTCCGTCACGCAAGCAACGATATTCAATTTGCTTTTGAATGCTTCTTCGAAAAAAGCCCTGTAAAACAAAAAATGAGCAGATCATTTTGCAAATCAAGCATCAAAACAACTCCAATACACACACACACACACAACTGACCGTTGACCACCGGTTTAAAAGTGGACAACAATGACAAAAATTATACTTGCTTATCAATACGACGATCGCTATGACAATCTGGAAATTCCAGATCCGTACATGAAGCGATCGTTGATGACGATCAACTGACATAGCAAAGAAAATAAATAACAAACAATGACCATTATTATTCATAATAATAAAAAAACAAAAAAGATCAAGAATAATTATCAAAGAATGAAGTGAATTGAGAAAAAAAAACAGAATTATCATATTCAAATATGCCTGACAATGAGTTGAAATATGAAGTATTGTCACTCGGCAGGAATTTGCAATTCCCTCAGGTTTTCAGATAGGTCCACGTCCGGCAAATTGCACTTTCTACTGTACAAGCGTGCCAGGCACAGCACCGCAAAATGCTGGCTAATGACCTTCGAAATGCAAACGCGTCCGGTTCACACGCCAGCACAGTACAGCACAGCACAAGCATACTCCCCCTCCCCATGCCCATAAAAAAAACAATTATTCTCTATTTAGCTTTGAACTCAAAATTATTAATTTTTTTTTCTTTTGTAATAAACTGAATAAAGATGAAAAAAAAATGATAAAGCATTTTAAACAAAAGAAAAAAAGAAACGCAGGTCATCGAAAACACAACAAAACCAAGCAACCAACCAATCCCAAAGAGCGTGCAGTAAGTACAGTATAAACATCATCGCAGGAGTAAGAGCTACAGAAATCAGGTCATCAACAATTAGTTGCTCTTCTCCAACAATTTACATTGTACTTATGAGAATGTGAAAACAAAAGCAAAAAATCTTTTCATTCAATAAAATTTATATGTACAGTAATTTTTATTTATTTATTTATTATTACAATGCAAAAGAATAGAAATAATTCTTATGCTCTCTAATAATAAACTAAGTGGAAATTTTTACCTTGCAGCCTTCGCACGACGTGACGCCATAATGATAGCCGGATGCTTTATCGCCGCATACTTTGCAAGGCACGAACGCTTTTTGATTTCCCCCGGCTGTCGATGCAGTGGCACCAGCGGAATCGTTAAGAATAGGAGCAACGTTGTTGTTATTGCTGTTGCTGTTGTTAGGGGTGTTGTAATTGCCTTCTAAAAAGAAAAAATAAAGAAATGAAAAATTTCAAACTCATCAATTTTTAAACCCATTTCTGATAATTTCTGCATCTGAATGTGAAATGTAAAAATTTTAAACTAAAAAATCCATTACCTCCACCATTTTTTTTTGTTACTCTAAATCTAAATTTATCAAGAAAAAAAACTACACGGGCAGGGTTATGGATGAATAGTAAATTCTTCTCATACCACTCAATCAGTCAGTGTAATATATAAAAAAAATAACAAATGATGATATGCAGAAAAGAAAAGAATATGCAGAAAACAAAACTAAACAAAAATAAATAAATAAATATTGCTGTTTCACGTTCGAATTGCTTGCTTACTGCTTGAAGAGAATTTCGATGCATAGGAATAATCATCGACAGAACCCTGGCGTGTCGTTGTATCATAATACCCGGATACGGGCATGTTGGCTGAAGTATCCGGCCGATCGCCTTTGGGATGCATGGTCATACCCTGTTGTTGGTGTTGTTGTTGTTGCTGCTGCTGCTGCTGTTGAGTTAAATTGGTCGTACTGTCCGGTACAGCCACATGCGACCCGTACAACAATGAAGAAGCAGACGTAGACGAACCCTGGGCATGGTAAGAGCCACAAAAATTACCGGAACTGCCAAAACCGGGATTCTGAGTCTGAATCAAATGCAGACCAGATTGTTGCGTCGACGTGTAAACATTATACTGAGGCGGCGGCGGCGGTGGATAAGCAGACATTGGAGTGTTGTAATGTTCTGCAGTAGTGGTCGCTTTGCCGTTGTAATAAGCTGAAGCAAGCTGAACCGAGTCGGCGGCGGCAGTCGGCTCACCGCCGGGGTACAACTCCTTGAACATGGAATCGGACAAGAGAAACGTCGACTCTCCACCGCCTCCAGTTTCTTCCATTGTACAATAACGCCGGTCGTCGATCATCAGCAACAAGTAGAAAGTAAGCAAGAACAAGCAAGGTATATTTTTTTTATTTTGGTATAATTATTATTTATGGTTAGCTTCTTTTTTTTTTCAAGCTTGCCGTTTTCGGTAAGAACCTCAGCCGCAGCGTTTTCAGGGGCAAAATAAGCAAAATTGTACGGGATGGAAGCCGAGTGGGACAAACTTAGCCGGCCGATTACGTCACTTCACGTTGAACCCGACACGAACGACAAAGGCTCCTTCCACAGGGTAGCGCGGATGCGCTACATACAGACACGCATTGTGCATTGCTGACCTGGACGACAGTTTTCGCCCGATCGGCCGGGTTCATTGAACCCAAGCTGCTGACATTGTACAGGCTGCCTCTGTGAATGCTGTCGTTTTCATACTTTTACAATTTCGCTATCACTATTGCTCTCCAACTGCTGCCGCTTTCACCTTTTTCTCACTCGTCCCTACGGGCAACAATCGATCATATTATGATACTGCTCTCTCTCTGTGTGTGTGTGTGTGTGTGTATGCTTGTGCCTCTGTCAAGATCTGTGGCGCCATTCCAATCTCTGCTGACCGATCGCGGTCGCCAAAAACTAGGTCACTAACCAAGGGTCCACTAGCGTTAGTAATATGAAAAGCGCCAGCAACCAGGAAACTTGCCCTTCAATCAATCTCTTCTCTCTGCAGGGAATCTGATGATAAAAGAGAGAAAGAAAAAAACACACTGATAGAAAGAGAGAGAGAGACAGATAGATAGAGATTGAGAGGGGGAGGGGGGAATATAACACGGACCACCGTTGTACATTAAAAAGCAAAACAAAATAACTCACCAACGTAAGAAAACTGTGGATAAATACCACACGATTGTAGAAACATACCACTAGAGCTACACTAGAGCCGACTGTACAGTCAAGATTGGAGAAGTCAAAATTGCAAAGTGAATTGTTGCAGTTTTGTTGTTTACGTGGAGTGGCTGTTTGCCGGACAAACAATAAATAACAGTGCCGGTCAAGCCGGGCCAGACAAAGTCAACAACCACGGTCTGAAGCAGACACGGGCGCGCCATACGCGTCCGTGTGAACGTGGCTGGAGCCGAACAAACAAACACGCGTACCCGGACGAGACTTTCATACCCGACAAACAAAATCTGACACAAACACCAACATATGCACAACAGGGTGGCAGAATCCGGCTAGTTCTGACATGACCGGCTTTGGAATTGAATGGTCAGTTTTCACAGAAAAAAAATAAGAAGAAGCATCATTCATCCAATTGTACAGTCGGTGACCACTGGTCAGCCGAAGGAAGAATGGGCAAGGTTAAAATGCAAAAAAAAAAGCAATATGCTGCCGTAGCAAGCATCATCTTCAATGGAGAAGAATTCTATTCATTACTGTACTTTTCTGCAATCTCTTTTGCATTTCATTATCAGATTTCTATCATGCGAATGTAGTGTTTATTGAACATTGAAAATTTAAAAAAAAAATATTTCCACTTTAGATTATACAAAAATTACAATACATTACAATCATTCGCACATCTCTCCTAATAATCAGAATACTCTAGAAGAAACAACTAAAAATGTTACGTACGCTATACGAAAAGTTTCGTTAATTCCTGCACAGTAGCTTATCACGAAAAAAAAATATTGCATTTTTTCTGTAGCCAATTTTCGTATAGAATTAATTCATCAAAAATTACAATGCCAAAATATATCACACACAAATTTAAATAAAACAACACTTGCAATATTCAAAATATTAACCTACAGACTTGCATATTTTTTCATGTTACATACAGTAGCCAAAATAATTGTATACAACATGTGTGAACGCATGAAAATTAGAAAAAGCACCTTCATAGTACATCATAATTATACCCGAAAGGATCAACTTGCTTGTATGATGAGAAATCACATAAGTTAAACTACAAATTTTCAACTATCAACTACCGTATGAGTATTACGTGAATATTCCCAGAAAATGACAACGCTGATATTATGTGCTCAGCAAGATAATTGTTTGCAACACTCATCACTGTTGATTATTTTCACACCACAAATTGAAAAATACTTACGATCAATTGGTGTTGGTGATGGTTCTTGAGGTGGCGAAAATTCTGGCGAAAATTCCGGCGGAAAAGCCGAAGATGTTCCCATAGTATTAAACATGTGCGCATCGTAATTCATGACATAGCCGTTGTCATTGCTAAAGTCTGTCCATACTGAACTTCCTCCGTTACTTGTTGTTGGCAGTGATGTGTAGTTGTTTTTCAATGGAGTGGACAGCATGCCAGATTCCATGTTCAAAATCGTTATATCTTCTTCCATTTACCCGTAATCTACGATGAAATTAATTAAAATGCTGTTAACAAAATTATGATCTAAACATTTGCAACAACTGCAATGTCAATAAATAGTCACAATCATAACGACGCCATATAAGGAAATGAGAATCTTCCTTGTAAACAAGCAACAAATCAAACAATAGCATTCCAATACACCGTAAAGTGGACATTCAAGGTACATCTATACAGTAACAATGAACTTTGACCTGATATGGACAACTTTTTTGTAAACTTCTGTACTGAACATTAGTACAAAAATTTTTCATTTATAAATAATTTGATTAAATTTAATAATAAATATTATTATTTAAAAATTTTTTTTAACTCTAATTTACGAAAACAAATGAATGTTATTACAGAATATTATCAATGATTTTAAGCAAATTTAATCAAATATAAAAGTTTGAAATTTATAAATTAATTAACTTTCAAAATATAAATATAATTAAAAATATAAATTGATGCAATGTCAAGGAAATTTGATTACGTAACTTTTTGCATAGTATATTTTTATTGTAGAAATTTTGAAAACATTAAATGAAAATAAGGTAGCAAACAAATTATTGATTTATCAATCAGTGTAAATACAAAATAGCGTAATTATAATTACAATTATAATGGTGATATTAATGATCTTAATATTAATAAGGTTGCTTGTCATTTTCATGCAATTTTATAGCTTTTGCTTTATTTAAATAACCTAATTTTATTTCATTCAATTCAATTTAAAATTATAATAAACACTCGATCAATTAAAATAAAATTTATGGCATTGAATTGAAATATTAGTAATAAATATGTAAATTTTTTGTTTTCCGTTTGTTTAATATGTGATTAAGATGAAGCGAAAACTATGTCTATTTTATTATTTCATATTATTATACCAATAATGTTTTTAAAAAGTGCAAATCTACCATGAATGCTGCATTAAATAATTAATTTCAAAAGTGAAAAACTAATAATGAAATTGATAATCAAGCTTATAAAGTCATATAAACTCATATATAAAGCATTATTTATTAATACAGCTGTCCCTCAACATTCGCAGTACCGCGAATGTCGAATTTACGCGAATATTTGCTTTATAGTCATACGCAATTGTCTGAAAACTGCGTAAGATAATACAGAACGTCTACTGATTTGCAAGTTAAGTATTTATCCCATATTAATTATTTTTTATTCATCCGATTGAGTCCATAACCGTCTAAATTGTGTGTTCCTGCGTGTTGTTATCGAAAGTTATTTCTTTCTTTCTTGCATTTCTTCCAAAATTCTTCCATAACAAGCAGAGAGATAGCAACAGTAAACAGGAAGACGAAAAGCTCAGTATAAAACGAAAACTACTGCTTAGCAAACTAACAGAACATGAACAATATGCAAGCACAAGCCATTGTATGTGCCTATAGCATCATGCATTACATATTTTCTCAAATTTTGCATTATACTCACGCTCTGTTGAACTGTGCTAGCCCGGGAGCGTACCTTCTGCGCTTCCAGACATGTCTGGACCAGTTGCTAAGCTTATCATCATTTGAGGAATCGTGCGACCGCAGCTGCTGCAAACCAACCGCCCGTTCGCAGCGCCCTCTTTTGCTTCGCTATAATTTCATATATCGTTTCATTAGTGGCGGTTAGTTAGGATTCTGAGTTTGGTAAAGTCGGTATCGCTACATTCGGTTTTCAATCTACGTCGTTCGCCATTGTACTGAACGAAGCCATTCGTTAATGGTCATCGATACGCTGGATAAAGAACTAGAGTTTTCATTTAATGGGCTTCTTACAGTAATATCAGTCTCTTGTCAGCTAACGGAAGGCAGCTAACTTGTCACTCTGCAGTTGGGATGCTTTGGTACTTGACCGCTCAAATGTACAGAATCTTAACAAACTTTTGAATCTATTCTCTGCCATAACTGATCAAAATATCGATCTGCCATTATTTAGTGATCATAACTCAAAAACCAATTCATCAGATTATGACTTCATGACATGGACATGGATAATCATGGTCTTCATGACTGAGTAAATCAAAAATAGATCCCTGGGGTACGTTTGACACCGAGAATCTAACAGAGGGTTAATATGGAAAATTAGCAAAGATGAAATATTTCACATTCAGAAATGGCCGTATGTAGTGAAAACTAACTAGTTTAGCCATCTTTCATTGATAAGTCAGAGTTGACCGGTTAGATTTGATCGGCCGACTTGATAATTGTTACTAGCCTTTTTTCTTGCATTTGTCTTGTCTGTGCAATCTACTTTGATTTTGATTTGCCACTTGCTATGCTCGGCCCTAACCATATATACTTGAATGTCTATATTTTTGCGCGCAGTTCAAAATGAAATAAAAGAAAATATCATCATGTTTATCTTTTATTTCGATTTTTATATACTTGTCACCTTGTAATAAATAGTAATTTTAATCAGTTGAGTTGAACAGCAATTTCAATTACACCGTTACGCTTAAATAACTTTCAATAAAAGCATACGAAAAACTTAAAGCAATGGCTCTCTTTTTTCCCCATGCACCTTTTTTACTGTTTGTCAGAACGTCATTCCCCCTTTGCAGACTGTTTGATTCCAAATAATGCAAATATAATATTAAAAATATATTTATTATTATATTGGTACATGTGCATTTACTTCAATTATTTTCATGATAGAGTTTTCCATTTTAATAGACAAAAACGTCCAGTAGAATGCCAAAGTATTGTAATTCATTCTATTATGAGTCTACAAATTTGAAGACTGAATTTGCGCAAATAAATTCTGCTGCACAACCTCAAACTTGGGACACTGCTGTTCAATGCTAAGAGCAATTAAATGACTAATTATGCTATAAATGTCATAGAGATAAATGGCGTCTGCCTTTGTGAAAATCTACGACCCACAATATTAATCCCCTGCTTTTTGCCAGGCACCCACATACTGGGCGCACAAGTTCACTTGACCCAAAATTCGACCACTTTCTTAGCAGAAAGTTAAACATAAAATGAACTATTCAAGTCTTTTTCAATGACTGTGTTTTATCTCTAGAGAAATCCTTACATCATAGCAGGGGCGCTGATGACATCAATGCATGAATAATTGACAATTTCCGTTGAGCTTTTATATTTCAGCTAATTATATATAATTATAGGTCAGCGTAGCTAAGCTAAAAAATCTGAAACTTATTCTGTTGCTAATTCTTCATATTTGAATATTTTTATATATTAGAATAGATAAATTACTAATAGATAAATAGCGTTTTCAGCAAAAATATTCTATATTGTTAGATTTGGACTTCGTCGGTCAGGCTGCTTGTCGCGTTTTCCTATTGGTTGTTAAAAATAGAGTTCTCATTGCATGCTTACGGAGTAATATGATTGGTTTTTCTTGTCTAACTGTTCATTGATTCAAATTATTCTGTTTTGATTAGCTACAATATTTTTCATTTCATTGGTCGAAAGTTTTGATTACATAACATTACTACAAGTGACGTAACTTTTATCAGAAACAGTGAAGTTTCCTCATTCATATTGTAACTGTTTTTTCGTTAAATATTTGTTTTTCCATTTTACACTTTTTAGTGATATCAATGTTTGTAATACCATTAAAAAATTTTTTTCTATATTTTATTAACCTTTATCTACCCAAAATTTTTTGGTGCATGTGCAAGAGCTGCAAAACTTGATGACACATACATAGGTTCTAATTAAG